>JARQOD010000001.1:948183422-948395922 GCA_033576555.1 Oophaga sylvatica | reverse complement strand
GATATGAAAAGGAAAGAATCCGATCGAAAATAACAAGCAAATCTGGAAAAATAATTACTAGTCCGTTCCATCAGTAAAGGAATGAAGGGGTCCGGCTCTGGGGTCTGCACTTCTCTGGGAATTATTTGCTTTACTTAAAACAAATGCAATGAAATAATCGCAAATGTTAAATATTCTAATATGAGAGCAGAACAAGTGTTCCTAAAAGGAGGGAACTCACAAATGCACTTTACTTTCTGTATATGAACCAGAAGAAAATGAACAATGAAGAAGAAGAAGAAGAGCAGCTAAATTCTGCTATGTGGAATATTTGTTCTGATGGGCAATTTAAATATCAATTTCCTGTCTATTCATTTTTTGCTGTTGTTCTTTCTCTCCTTTCTTTCATTCTTTCTTTTCTCTTTCATATTTTTATCAAATCTACAAACTACTTCCCTACCTTCCCTCTTCCTTATCCATCTATTATTCTTTCATTCTTTCTCTCCTTTCTTTCATTCTTTCTGTATTTTCTTCCTTTCTTTGTCAAATCTACAAACCTCCCTATTCTCTTTCATATCTATCTATTTATATTATCTATCTATCTAGCTAGCTATTTTTTGCTTTCTTTCTCTCCTTTCTTTCTTTTTTCTTTCATTTCTTTACCTCTTTTTCTTATCCTTCTATTTTTTCTTTCATTCTTTCTCTCCTTTCTTTAATTCTTTCTATATTTTCTCTTCTTTTCTTTGTCAAATATACAAACTATTTCCCTCCTATTTCTCTTTCATATCTATGTCTATTTTATCTATCTATCTATCTATCTATCTATCTATCTATTTTTGCTTTAGTTCTTTCCTTTCTTTCATTCTTTATTTTCTCTTTCATTTATATATCAAATCTACAAACTATTTCCTTCCCTTTCCTCTTTCATTTCTTTCTATCTATCTATATAACTATCTAACAACCAATTATTTCCTTTTCCTCTCCTTGTCTTTTTCATTTATATCAATCTATTATTTATCATCCTTTTAATAATAAGGAATTTCATATCTGCCAGCTATTTTTCTTTTTTACTTCTATCATTCTTTCCTATTTATATTTATCTGAATATGATCTATATATAAGTCTAACTACATATTTAACGTCTATCTAGTTGTTTAGCAGTCTCTCCTTGTCTTCTTTCTCTCTCTCTCTCATTTTTGCATAACTATAAGTCGGTATATTACACACTTCTTTAAAATTAATAGGAAATTGGAAATTTCGGAATTTGGGGAGAAATTAATAATTTGCTCTTACTTTCTGAACAGATCAAAGGATAAAAAGGAACAATACATTTGATAACATGATACATCTACATATATTCTAATAGTGTTTGTATCTGTAGTAGACTTGTGCAATAGATAAGTCTCCTGATGTAACAAAACTACAAGTCACAGCTTGTCCTGCCATCCAGCATGTGCGGAAACTCCTTCACATTAGGAGCCAAAAGTGAAAAACAGACTAAAATACTGGATGCAAAAGCATAAACCAAAGGAAGAGATGACGGAACAAAGAGGGCTGCAAAAATATCAGCGGATGGTAAATAGTGGAGCAATGGGCAGCGGAGAGCAGAGAGCAGAGAGAAGAAAGTGGAGAGAAGAGAGTGGCAAGAAGAGAGTGGAGAGAAGAGAGAAAAGAGTGGAGAAAAGAGAGAAGAGAGCTGAGAGAAGAGAGGTGAGATCAGAGAGAAGAGAGCTGAGAGCAGAGAGAAGAGAGAGCAGAGAGAAGAGAGTGGAGAGACGAGAGCAGAGAGAGAGAGAGCAGAGAGAAGAGAGTGGAGAGCAGAGAGAAGAGAGCAGAGAGAACAGAGTGGAGAGCAGAGAGAAGAGTGTGGAGAGCAGAGAGAAGAGAGTGGAGAGAGAGAGCAGAGAGAAGAGAGTGGAGAGAGAGAGCAGAGAGAAGAGAGCTGAGAAGAGAGTGGAGAGCAGAGAGAAGAGAGTGGAGAGCAGAGAGAAGAGAGTGGAGAACAGAGAGAAGAGAGCTGAGAGCAGAGAGTTGAGAGAAGAGAGCAGAGAGCAGAGAGCAGAGAGAAGAGAGCAGAGAGAAGAGAGCAGAGAGAAGAGAGTGGAGAGAAGAGAGCAGAGAGAAGAGAGTGGAGAGAAGAGAGCTGAGAGCAGAGAGAAGAGAGTGGAGAGCAGAGAGAAGAGAGCAGAGAGAAGAGAGTGGAGAGCAGAGAGAAGAGTGTGGAGAGCAGAGAGAAGAGAGCAGAGAGAAGAGAGTGGAGAGAGAGAGCAGAGAGAAGAGAGTGGAGAGAGAGAGAGAGCAGAGAGAAGAGAGTGGAGAGCAGAGAGAAGAGAGTGGAAAGCAGAGAGAAGAGAGTGGAGAACAGTGAGAAGAGAGCTGAGAGCAGAGAGTTGAGAGAAGAGAGCTGAGCGCAGACACTGTGACTGCTACACCTGACTCAGCTGTGACCGGTAACCAGCAGAGAACAAGCAACAGCTCAATGGCCGCTTCACCCAATAGTCACAGAAATCACATAGATAAACAGAGGCTACAGAATATGGCAGTGTAATAGGGTAATTATAAGTACATAGAGAGCTAGATAATAGATAGATAGAGAGTCAGATTAAAGATAGATAGATAGATAAAGGATAGATAATAGATAGATATATAGGTAATAGATAGATAGATAAAAATGCATCTCAAATTATTCAGATTTATTATGGATGTGCAGTTAGTGAGGCTATTTAGTTGTCTTTCTATCTAGATATCTATATCTTGATAGATGTGAAAAAAACGAAAAGCGAAAGAAAGAAAAATTGTTAGAGTACTGAGATTACAGATATATATAAAAAGATATGAGAGAAATAGTTGGGAGAGAGAGAAAGAAGAAAGAAAGAAAGAAAGAAAGAAAGAAAGAAAAAGAAGAAAAGAAAGAAAGAAAGAAAGAAAGAAAGAAAGAAAGAAAGAAAGAAAAAGAAAAAGAAAGAGAAAAAGTAGGAAAAAGAAAGACGGAAAGGTGAAAGAATGGATAGATACATACTATACAAATACGTGTGTGCGTATGAGTGTCAGTACATAGATCATATATACACTATATATATATATATATATAAATACATAGAAGATAGATGGATAGATAGACAGATAAATAATAGATAGATAGATAGATAGATAGATAGATAGATAGATAGATAATGATATAGATAGATAGAGAGATAAATAGATAGATGGATACATAGATAGATAATAGATAGATAGCTACATAGGTAGATAGATAACAACCTGCAAAAATGAAAGTCTACATAAATAAAAAAGCAGAACAGAAGTGCCGCCATCCACTACTAAGATCCCTAACTCGTCACCACCATTGGACACAGCCTATTACATGCCATTCTCTACATGTGGCCAATTTATTTTTCCACAATGTTAAATAAGAAAAGACAACAAACAAACAAGACAACATGTAATTTAGACAGACCACCATACAGACGGGATTTTCTTGGTTTTCTTTCTTTTACTTCAGCAAACAAAAAAAATATATATTCAAATAACATGAAAAGTGGCAAAGTCTTTCGACAATAAATAATAAATTACTTTATAATTTCTGCAATGCAATAATAGCAAACAAAAAAAAATTCCCTTTCTCATCATTTCCAGAGAGAGAACAGTCGTTTAGAACCAATAATAATAATAATATTAATAATAATAACTATACACATCTTTGGGGATTGGGGGAGAAATAAGTTCTTGTCTCTTTCAGAATCACACATAATCCAGAGAGGCCTGTGGCAGAATAGAGGTATACCTTGTTGTTGCTGCAATGCTTCCAAGAGTTAGATGTTGGTAAAACAACAAAAAAAGAATAATATTAAAAAAGGCAGGTAAAAAAAAAATTAAAGCAATGTTTTGTAGTATTTTTGGACTTCTTGTTATGAGGAGGGGGATCTCAGAAACAGTTACATGCTATGTGAGGCCTGGATACAGCTCCTCTGGTTATAGTCAGTTGAGAACATTTGCAACCCAATGGCTCCACCTGTAATCCTCCATGATGATCCCTCCAAGTCACTGTCCATGGTCTGCAGCATCACCCTCCACTGAAGCTCCCCTTTGGCAAGGCAAATAGTGAAGTGATGTTCCACAGATAAGCAGCACCATTAAGATCTTCTCTGCTCTCTCTCCATCTTGGTCTACTGTTGTGAGATGTAGGGCCACAATATTAATGTATGTTGTTGGAGATCCACAGATATAAATCCTCTACCCTTGGTCCTGGACTGATGGTGGTAATGCTCCTATACGACCATTTGGTTTTTTTCCGGATACTGTTCAATCCTAGTAAGATCCCATGATTGTCTTCACAGTGTTGCTACCATGCCATCTTCACCAGATGGTCTCTTTGCATCAGATGGACTATCCTGGGTGCTCTGGTGCATCAAGCTAGGTCGTCAAATACTTTATTGAAGTCCAAGCCAATATATGTCCCTTTGTTTTTTGGTAATACAAAAAAAAAGAGAGGTTGGGAGAGCACAGAGTTCATTCCCCTCATGCCTCTATGGGGCTTGCTACCATGCTGTTAGGGGTATCTGGGAGCTGGGAGGACATGGAGGCCACTTCACTTCCAGTAGAATTGGAACCTGGACCCCCTTCTGAAAAATTAACCTGTGAGAAACAGGTCTTCAATTAGAAGCAGGACAAAAGAAAAAGAGTGTGAAAGGCATTTCCAGACCAAGCACAAAGCACAACACAAATAATGAGGTCATTCTATGGTGGCAGTATAAAGAGGGAATAATGGCCTGCAATATATGATGCTAGGCTCCAATACACACAGCATTATGCTACAAGGGCCAGCATAGCAGTTTATGACCAGATGGCTTTATGTAACACATAAAAATACAGTTTATATCATCAGTGGAGATAAATTACACATTCTGCTCTGCTACATCCAGCTCTGTGTGCATACATCCTAGCCTTCAAAAGACCCAGCAAAATGTTATTTTATTGGGCAATGTCATATAAAGTAATATTAGTCATATTGCATAATCTCATATATATATATATATATATATATATATATATATATATATATATAAATAAAAATAAACTTTCACCCTGATGAGAAAAGTGAACAGAACTCACCAGTTGCTGGAAGGCCGGCTGATCTATGTCACTCTGCAGGGCAAAGTCACTGAGGACCTTCCATGGGGGCTGGTAACTTTGCACTTCTACTGGGTTGGCTTGTAATCCACCATCGTGTCTTTCGGGACTGGAAGCCACCATAGGGGTCCCTGTCATCCCTTGAATATTCTGTAATGACAGGACAATGCATTGTAAGGACTGCAGGGCCACAGCAATAAAACAATAGGGACCATGTGGCAGACAATGCAGCCATCAAAGGGCACAAAGCTCCCTGACCTGGAGGACACAACTGTCCCATGCCATGTGCAGCCTGACCAGTGATGCTATATATACCCTGACCAGGAGGACACTACTGTCCTATGCCATGTGTAGCCTGGCCAGTGATTGTATATGGACCCTGACCTGGAGGACACAACTGTCCCATGCCATGTGCAGCCTGGCCAGTGATGCTATATATACCCTGACCAGGAGGACACTACTGTCCCATGCCATGTGCAGCCTGGCCAGTGATTCTATATGGACCCTGACCTGGAGGACACAACTGTCCCATGCCATGTGCAGCCTGACCAGTGATGCTATATATACCCTGACCAGGAGGACACTACTGTCCCATGCCATGTGCAGCCTGGCCAGTGATTCTATATGGACCCTGACCTGGAGGACACAACTGTCCCATGCCATGTGCAGCCTGGCCAGTGATTGTACATGGACACTGACCTGGAGGACACAACTGTCCCATGCCATGTGCAGCCTGGCCAGTGATTCTATATGGACCCTGACCTGGAGGACACAACTGTCCCATGCCATGTGCAGCCTGGCCAGTGATTGTATATGGACCCTGACCAGGAGGACACAACTGTCCCATGCCATGTGCAGCCTGGCTAGTGATTGTACATGGACACTGACCAGGAGGACACAACTGTCCCATGCCATGTGCAGCCTGGCCAGTGATTGTATATGGACCCTGGGCAGCCACTGAGGCGATGCTGAAGCCTGCAGTGTAGACCCCTGCAAGCCCAGGATCCTCTACTGCTCTGCACTATGGATAATGATCCTAGAAAATACAATATTGCTTCATATACTACTCAGTGTATGCAATGTGGCCCGTGTCATGTACATTCATGTGCCCTGATAATAATCCCAAGCTATAGCAGGCAGCTAGAAAGACACAGCTAGAAAGTAATACCCTGATGAGAGAGAGAGAGAGAGAGAGAGAGAGAGAGAAGAGAGAGAGAGAGAGAGAGAGAGAGAGAGAGAGAGATGATTTGCATAGTGTAGAGTGATAGAAAAATAGGTATAGATAGATAATAGATAAATAGATCATAAGAAATGCATTATTTACTCCTTGCTATAAGAGAACTATAAAAATATTGAACTAATATTATACAATCTTTTTATTTCCTTTTTTAAAATCACATACTATATTAATTCCATCTACCAACATGGGCCCTCCCTATCATATCCTATCTTTTTCTTTCTGTTTATTTTCTTACATGCATATTTCCCAGGTATGTCTCTCTTTCATATCTATCTATCTATCTATCTATCTATCTATCTATCTATCTATCTATCTATCTATCTATCTATCTATCTATCTATCTATCTATCCAGTCAGCACTATAAAGATCTACACTGTATGAATTATTATATACCATGCTACCATATATAACCTTTGTGGATACTATGAGTTGCGGTATAATGTTATACACACTATTACTTATAATAATACAATGCTTCTCTATAATGTATCATAAGGTTATACAATATAATATTTATCCTATAAAACTTTGTGACATTAGAACAGAAAATACCATACAAAATTATAAAATACCAGACTGGCTGGGTAAGGGCTCATTGCTGCACATAAATACATTGTGAAGAAACGACCAACAATTTATTATAGGAAGTTATGAAATGCATAATAATAACAACAATAACAATACTAATAACAGAAATAATAATAATAATAATAATAATAATAATAATAAATATTATTTTCTTAGAAATTAACATTGCAACGAATATAAAAGTGCTGATAAGCATCCTAATAATTTATATTATAGAAGGCAAAGTTCAGACTGACATAAGACAAGAAAACTTCACTGAAGCATTGCTGGAAATACTCGGAATAAAAGCCGTCCTCCATACGGAATAAATAAACTGCGATGATTCTCCGTATGTTTTGGAGAATGCTGCAATGTACACGGGGCCCTTGAGAGCGCCCTCTGCAGGACACACCGTGCGCAGCGCCCCCTGTGGCGAGGGAGGGCAGCGCCGGGCTGCACTTACCGTCTTGTCGTTCGGTTGCTGCTGCTGCAGCTGCTTCATCAGGATGCTTCTCTTCTTGTCTTTACATCTTTTATTTTGGAACCAGACCCTAATGACCCTGGGACTGAGGCCAGTCATCTCTACTAACTGCTCCTTCATGAGGGCATCGGGCCGGGGGTTGGCAGCATAGCAGGTCCTCAAGGTGTGAAGCTGCTTCTCATTAAGAACTGTCCGGACCCGGGTGGTCTTTTCTGGCTGTTTGTGGACGTGGGGTCTGAGGGCCGGCTGCCGGGCAGAAATGGGCTCTGCTGTAAAAGGAAGGAATCGGTCTTGAAAAAACTCAGCA
This sequence comes from Oophaga sylvatica, assembly GCA_033576555.1. Classification (NCBI taxonomy): domain Eukaryota; kingdom Metazoa; phylum Chordata; class Amphibia; order Anura; family Dendrobatidae; genus Oophaga; species Oophaga sylvatica. The sequence continues at coordinate 948,388,217 of JARQOD010000001.1, read as the reverse complement.
AATCCCTCCTAGTATTATTATTATTATTATTATTATTATTAATAATAATAATGTTATTATTATTATTATTATTATTACTATTATTATTATGCATTTTACTTTTTCGAATCCAATACCAAATGGAAATACGTTCATATTGTATTTTACATGTGCAAAATTCCTAAAATAATGTATCAATTCAACATTAATTAATGCATCATTAAATATTGTACCATGAAAGATTGAAATAACGCATCAACATACGCCATGTAACAATGTATTTATCTGAAATAATGTATAAAAATGGATTATATTAAGATGTACCAATACAAACGAACTGGTATGTATCCTATGTAACATCCCATATAATATAATGCAGTAATTAATGCCTATTACGCCATTACAAAACCACTGCAAAGTTATCTATGGAATATCGTACCCTTTATCTACGTGCTACATATTGGGATCTAGTAGTATTCATCACATAACATAACTATATATATAGAGAGAGAGAGATTGGATTGCACATATAGCTAAATGCATCAATTTGAAATGCAAGATATATTGATAAACCTTACACTATATTTATTAGTACAGCACCATGGAATCAATGGTGCTACATAGATAATAATAATAATAATAATAATAATAATAATAATTAGTATACCAGCAGTGATTCCTACATTTGCGATAATTAATAAACGTTCAGTAAAGTAAAATATATGAACGTGTAATAGTAAAGCAAATACAGGGAAGGAGCACAGAATACACCAAAATACATTAATATATCATATAATTCACTATAGGAGCATACAACCTGCATTATTGGAAGGACACCCCCTGTATAAACGCATTAATATCCTGAACGTTTCTTTCCATAACACACTGATATTTTGCATGTCCCAAATCTTAAGATTGGGGTCCAGTTAAGGAGCCCCGGTCCCCATGTGACTATAGCCTAGGAGGGTGCACATACTTTCACAAAACCCTCCTGCTAAATAGACGGGACAGCAGAGAGTGGGGCCGAGCTGATAGAGGACACAGTCCCACTCGGCAAACACCGGCTCTCCTCCAATGTTGTGTTAGGCTGATAAGGGCCGACAATAAAGCGCAGCGCATGTGCGGCCAGTGTGGCCGTGCGACATTACAAAGGCGCAGTGTTTGCCCGAGATACCAGGCAGATAGCCGCACACAGATACCGCACACCGCCGGTGACTTTCAGCTCTGGCTGTGACTTTCAGCTCTAGGCTGTGTGTATTAGGGCCAGGCAGGTAGGACAGGGGCCCGGGGGCTTTGTCTGCCCCCCTGAGGTGTTTAGTTGATTTGGTTAAATGTATCCAATCCCTTCAATTAGTCAGAAATGGACTGGAAAATTTCCTTTCGGATTATAACAAGCAGTTTATTCAGGCTCTGCTATGTGATCCCTGTGCTGGAGAGGAGGAAGGGGGCATCCAGGAGGAAGCTGCACACACAGGGGGTCTGAGGAGGAAGAAGAGGAGGAAGAAGGAGAAGGAGGAGAAGAAGAAGGAGGAGAAGGAGGAAGAAGGAGGAAGAAGGAGGAGAAGCAGGAGAAGGAGAAGCAGGAGAAGGAGGAGAAGGAGAAGAAGGAGGAGAAGGAGAAGGAGGAAGAAGGAGAAGGAGGAAGAAGGAGGAGAAGGAGAAGCAGGAGAAGGAGGCTGCTTGCACACACACACAGGGGATCTGAGGAGGAAGAAGAGGAGGAAGAAGGAGATGGGGAAGGAGGCTGCCTGCACACACAGGGGGTCTGAGGAGAAAGAAGAGGAATAAGAAGGAGAAGAAGAAGGAGAAGGAGGAGGAGAAGGAGGCTCCATCACTTCAGCTGCTGCAATTATGGAGATTAGCTTGTTGACAGTTTAAAATTACAGTCTAAGTATCTACATCCATTCCTCCAGACTATCCCGATATACTGGGATGAGGGGAGGGGAGAGGAGCCCACCCCCAAATATAACCCGACCCCACAGGGGAAACATCAGTGCTGCTGTAGGGGGGGGCATAAATCGGGGTTAAAATTGTACTTGTACTGAAGCAAAATTGTATATATATATATATATATATTATATATATATATATATATATATATATATATATATATATATATATATATATATGTGCCTGTGTGTGTAGTTACAGGTGGCAGCAATGCTATGTATGTATCTATCAATGTACACTATTAGTAGTAATATGTCCATATACAAATCATGTAATCATGTGTCTGTGTACATGCAACTGATTTATCTGCTGCAGCTGCAATATGTATCTATTATTTATCTGTCCATCAACATAAATAGAAAAAGAAAGATGATAGATACATAGATAATGAATAGATGGATAATAGGTAGGTAGATAGATAATATATAGATAGATAATAAATAGATAGATAATATATAGATAGATAATAAATAGATAGATAATATATAGATAGATAATAAATAGATAATATATAGATAGATAATAAATAGATAGATAATATATAGATAGATAATAAATAGATAGATAATTTGTTTGTTGATAGAAAAAAAATATACATATATATGTACAGAAATGCAGCAGACAGATTTGTGGATACAAATACATAATATTTATCTACACACAAATAATCTATTTGCTGAACTTTCTGTATCTATCTATTATTTATCTACCTATAATCTATTTATTATTTATATATCATCTATTATCTATCTATCTTTCTATTTATTATCTATCTATCTCTCTCTCTATGTATCCACATCTCACGCACTGTAGCACAGCGGTCCCAGCAGCACACAGCGTTATAAAGGAGCAGAGCCCATGGATAATCCTCGGTGCCTCAGTACCTGCCATCTGCAGGGGTCGCGCAGCAGGATGCAAGGGACTGAGCGGGTCGGTGGCCCCAGACTGGCCCTCTCCACAACATCATGGTCCGCCCGACAGAAAAGTCCATCTTCCCGCAGAGCAAACTCGTCCCCGGGGATGAGCTGGCGGCTGCAGGCCACGCAGCGGAAACACTCGATGTGATAAACCTTGGAGCGGGCGCGCATCACGAAGTCATTCTTACTGAAGCCCAGCGAGCACTTGGCGCACTTGATGCCGTACAACCTACGGGCAAGGAAAGGGTCAGTCACATCATGGCAGGCACACACACTTATTCTATCATCTCTCTATATTTTATCTATCTATCTCTATTATCTATCTATTATTATTTATCTATTATCTATCTATTATCTATTATACATGGTGTATCCATACAGACACATGTAAAGTACAATCAATGCACTTCAAACATCATATTATTGACACTATCACCTAAGCTTCTCCCTCCATGCTTCTATCAGTACAATATGGTGACTGTTCCCAGCATCAGTACATAAACTCTCTCCTAGTAATTCCGCCTAAGGACAGATTATTTACACTACCAATTACAGAATGTCACCTGTGTGTCCTACATGCATAAGTCCACTCATCAGTCTACGTCCTGAATTATGTATGTATAATTGCATATATATATACATATATATATATATATATATATATGTATATATATATATATATATATATATCTGTATATACTATATATACTATATATAAACGTGCATGGAACAATTCTACACACTAATTTCAGGTTGTTCCGCAATAGATAAAATCACTATGTATATACAGAATTATATTATTCATATCCATTTTGTTTTTCTTATTTATTTATTGTTAAATTAAGTCATAAAATAGATCATTATAGATTACTTGTTATATTTAGATTATGTATTTTGCATCCTCCTCCCTCCTAGGATTTTTTTTTTCATGTAAACATTCTATGCCAAAATTGTCTAAAAACACAGCATAAAATAATAACACAAGAGAAACTGAGCGATTCACTGAAGTTTTGTTTAAACTAAGTTTGATTGCGTTAATTCCTATTGACGATCATATTATTATTTTTCTATCTACTTTTTCTTGTTATTACTTAATATAGAACAATGTTAAGACAAAGAGCTGTTAGTAGGGTGACCAGCGAGGATCTCTGGGTGTCTGTGGTGTCACTTTATCAGTTTGCAGCTTTTAATGTGAGGAAGGAAGCAGTTTCCCATTATCTAAATATCCCAATTGTTTGCGAGCAGATGATGAGCAATTTGATCTGTTCTGTCTAATTCATCAGCCCAGATAAGATAAGAGATAAGAGACTAGTGGAGGGGGAGGACAGCAGACACATAGATCCAGCATATAGCTAGTAGATAGATAGCATATAGCTAGACATTATCCCTACATTATAATTTTACATCTATGTTATCATATATCCATAGTGTATGTCATGGATCTGATATCTATCTATCTATCTATCTATCTATCTATCTATCTATCTATCTATCTATTTACACACACATTCCAAATCCACTTGATTACATATATTTATATATAAATAAAATATTTCTAATATAGAATATAATTTAAGCTTCATTTTTGCAGCAATGTGTACATGAATCTTAAATGCTGCTAAATGGGTTAATATAAACTGACCATGCAAGATATATATATTATATATATATATATATATATATATATATATATATAACAACACTGTGGTATACAAGCACATATAGTATAGCGGAATACTACAAAGTATTATGTAATACACACAATACCAACAAATAAGGATATGATATATATATATATATATATATATATATATATTATATCTTATATGACATATCTATGTATACATACATATATATCATACAAGATACTATATATATAGATATATAAATCTCTCTTTAGATATATAGTTATTATATATATATATATAAATATATATATATATATATATATATATATATATATATATATATATATATATATATTAGATCTAGGCATACAATATATTATATAATATATATAATAAAAATATGTGTATATATATATTTCACCCACATTATTTTGTCCGTGTCTAGTTATCATTTGTCGGATTTTAGTGCATACATTAGACACGAGCCTACCTGATATAATCCCTTTTACAGTAAGTCTTTCCATCCCTAACAAAGCAGGTGCAGGTCTCATCCAGGTACTGGCTGCACTCCGCGCACTTCAGGCAGGCAGCGTGCCACTCCAGGTCCGGGGACACCCGCAGGATATATTGGTCGTGGATCTGGTTGCCGCAGCCGACACACAGGGAGATCAGGCGCTTTTCTGCAAATAAACATAGGGTGACATTAATGAGGGCAGGTTTAGTTCTGCACTGAATGTAACAACTCCAATAATTACACGATTATCAGCACTGATGATGAGGATGGTCAGGGTGGGGATCCTCCTTTTCTATAGTGGGGGATGTGTGGATTTTGTAAAATACAAATCAAATAAAAATACAAAAATAAACAAATACAAATAACTGAATGAATGAGTTTAGCCTTAGATGCAATGACTGCATTACTGCCAGATTGTGTGGATGTGGTATATATATATATATATATATATATATATATATATATATATATATATATATATATATATATATATATATATATATATATATGTGCAGTCACTGCTGATTTGGGCACTTTTGCCTGCACACACCACACACACTGCTCACACTTATTTGCATGTGTCACTTTCTTTCCAGTGCAATCAATGACTACAACTTGCCGCAGGGATCGGTGCAAATGTGCAGGAGACATGAAGTGTGACCCAGTGACAATGGCCACACAGAGGAGGGGGCACAGGCTGCACTCTGCCCAGACACAGTGACAGCAGGGCAGCCTGGCACTACACAGCAGTGCAAGGAGGGAGGTGTAATAAGAGCAGAGGGGCTCCTTACTTTTTGGAGGGTCTCCCATGTCTCCCATGTCTGTGAAAGGGTGCAGGGTCCACAGTGTGACGGCGTCAGCTCGCAGGGTCCCCAGGCTGGAGGGAGTGAGGGGCGCTGGGTGCAGGAGCCCCGGCTGCGCTGCTGCTGCTGCTGCTGGACTCAGTGCTGATCACACACTCTCTTCCTTATCTCTTACTCAAACTTCTCGGCTCCAACTCGGCTCAATCTCCATTGGTGTGACGCAGGGCGAGGCGACGTCAGCGCTGCCCCCGGCTGATTGGCTGAGCCCAGCACCCAGCAGCTGGCCTTATTATCACATTACAGCTCCTGGAGCCCCCCACCCTGAGGGCCCCACAGGCCGGCCCCTCACCTCCACGCACAGCCACTTCCTCTCCTGATCTGATATAGGAAAGATGTGTATCTTCGTACCGTGTTAGCCAGTAGATAGATATATCTCCTGATCTGCACACTCCACTTGGGCCTGGAAGGGTTAACCGTCCCTTCAGTGGAGGCCGTCTCCCACCGTGCAGCATGGCACCGAGAGGGTTAACTCCACCCTGTAAATGGCAGCACACATTGTGCACAACAGGCAGATTTGGGATTTTTTTGCACTGCAACTATTGGATAGTTACATTACATGTAGATTGTAATATTGCATCTATTATCTATCTATCTATCTATATCTATCTATCTATCTATCTATCATCTATCTATCTATCTATTATTTATATATATGTTATCTATCTATTATCTATTTATCTTCCATTATTTATCTATATATTATTTATCTATCTATCTATCTATCTATCTATCTATCTATCTATCTATCTATCTATCTATCTATCATCTATCTATTATCTATCTATCTATCTATCTATCTATCTATCTATCTATCTATCTATCTATTATCTATCCATCTATTATCTATCTATTATATCTATTATCTATCTATCCATTTATCTATCTATCTCTCTATTATCTATCATCTATCTATCATACATATAAATTGTCTATGTATCTATATACATTGTCTATCTATCTATCTATCTATCTATCTATCTATCTATCTATCTATCTATCTATCTATATATTATCTATCTATCTATCTATCTATCTATCTATCATCTATCTATCTATCTATCTATCTATCTATCTATCTATCTCTCTAACATACATATAAATTGTCTATTATCTATCTATTATATCTATTATCTATCTATCTCTCTACCATACATATAAATTGTCTATTATCTATCTATCTATCTATCTATCTATCTATCTATCTATCTATCTATCATCTCATCTATCTATCATATCTATCTACCATACATATAAATTGGTAATTGATACCCGGATTATGTGATCTGTGCGGCTGGTGGAGGTCAGTTTTTCTGTTTGTCCATGAGTGTAAACAGACAGACAGTGTCAGGCTTGTCTGAGCCCAGGAGTACAGGCGCAGCCCCTGACAGTCATTGTGGATTTAGGCCATGAACTGCTTCCTCTTCCTTGTCCCTCACACAATAGAGGTGACCTCCTCACTCCTCAGCATTTATTTGCTTAAGATTTTCAGTCGATTATAAGAAAAGTCTTGAGAATTATATTATACTACGAAACCAGATCACGTGAAAAGAAAACAAAACCCACTTATTAGTGTGTCCAAAACAAATTGGTAATACATAAACTTCTAATAATAATGATAATAAAAATATAGAGTATTTATGAGCAGATAGTATATGTATTCCTTGTACCCCATATAACTAGTTGTGGCTAAGAAGTGATGTATTAAATCTTATCATATAATATCCTATAATAAAAAAGGTAATGATTACATTAGACACCTTACTGTATATGTATATGAAGGGAAATGTGACATTATGTGAATTCTATCTATCTATCTATCATTATCTATCTATCTATCTATCTATCTACTCCTATCTATCTATCTATCTATCTATCTATCTATCTATCTATCTATCTATCTATCTATCTATCTATCTACTATTATCTATTACTATCTATCTATCTATCTATCTATTATCTATCTATCTATCTATTATCTATCTATCTATCTATCTATCTATCTATCTATCTATCTATCTATCTATCTATCTATCATCTATCTATCTATCTATCTATCTATCTATCTATCTATCTATCAGTAATCTCAGTAGTTCTGTAATGACACCTTCAGTGTATTGCATCTGTCTTCTCTTTTCTGTGGATCCCTCTTGATATTGTGATTGTTGTGGGATACATCAACCTGGTGATTAACAATTTAGACAATATTTCCAGGTTTGGGTCACAACAGCGACCTCTTGTGTTCACTTTGGAAATGAGCCAATTATGATAATCCGGACACGTTCCTTTGTGTGCCTCTCAGATGTCTTCTACGTTGTTTCACTCTGATCAAAGCTGTAAGTAAAAAGAAAAAAAAAGAAATCCCTCTTTTCAAAATCCAGGGTCAAGCACTTGCCTGCGTTGTATAGTAGCAGTCATGGAGGGTTTGTTGCCTCTCTGTAGCTGTAGGACTACAAATCTCAGCTTTGTTTGGTATAAGAAGAGGAAACTTGTATCCTCTAGTTTGCAGCATGCAGCTCACACAATCCCAATCACTGCACTGTAGAAAAGAACAGAGTCACTTTTAAAATCAATATTGATTTTGTTATTAAGATACATTTTTATTGATCACACACTTATATTATTAATGCAAACAGTCCGGTATATAGGAGGGCACATCCCACACCGAGTATACAGAGGATGACGGGAAATAAATCTGCATCACATTTATCTAGTGACTATGTCTATCTATCTAGATATCATTATCTATTATCTATATTCTATGTATATCTATCTATTATCTATTATCTATCTATCTATCTATCTATCTATCTATCTATCTATCTATCTATCTATCTATCTATCTATCTATCTATCTATCTATCTATCTATCTATCTATTCTATCTATCTATCTATCTATCTATCTATCTATCTATCTATCATATCTATCTATCTATCTATCTATCTATCTATCTATCTATCTATCTATCTATCTATCTAGTTATCTATTATCTATCTATCTATCTAATCTATCTATCTATCTATCTATCTATCTATCTATCTATCTATCTATCTATCTATCTATCTACCTACTATCTATCTATCTATCTATCTATCTATCTATCTATCTATCTATCTATCTATCTATCTATCTATCTATCTATCTTCATCTATCTATCTATCTATGCACACACCCTGGTATTGGGGGAGGACAATAACTCTCTTCTTCATCCTGTACACTGGTGGTGGGGAGACTCCGCTATGGATAATAATGAGACATTTTATGGGGCTATAGAAGTCATGGAGTAGGATCCGTTCTTGTACAGGAAACTTTGTGTTCAGCTGTTCCTAGTGAAATGGTGAATCTGACAGATATTACATTTTGACCCCAGTGCAATGTGTGAGCTGCCCCCGGGGTCCTGCACTATGGGGTATTAATGATCATAGAAAGATTGGAAATAGGAAGAATAAGCAAGAAATAAATGAGAAAAAGAAAGAGGAGTAACTGGGAGATAAAGGGAATAACGTCTCCACTCCTAATACGAGAAGCAGCAGCAATCCTCTGCTGTACTGAGCTCACACCACCGACACCAGCGGTCACTGACCAGTACTGCGCAGGGTGGTGGGAGAAAGGCACCCTGCCCCGACCCCGACTACAGGAATGGAGGCCATGATCAGCACCCTGTACACTGCAGCAGGGGTACAGCCACAGCGCCTGCTCTTATTGTCTGATATCCAGCACAGCTGAATGCACTGCCTGTCTGTCCCATATCTATCATCGATCTATTATCTATCATTCTATCAATCTATAGAAAAAAATGCAAGCAGCACACCATCATACTACAAAAACAAGTAGCTTTTAACTCCTTCACCCCGAATCCTGTTTTCACCTTCCTGACCAGGCCAATTTTACAATTCTGACCACTGTCATTTTATGACGTCATAACTCTGAAACGCTTCAACGTATCCTGGTGATTCTGAGAATATTTTCTTGTGATATATTGTACTTTATGATAGTGGTAAAATGTCTTCAACATGACTTGCGCATATTTGTGAAATAAAATGAAAATTGGGCAAAAATTTAGAAAATTTTGCAATTTTCAAACTCTTAGTTTTTATGCCCATAAATTAGAGAGTCATATCACACAAAATAGTTAATAAATAACATTTACCACCTGTCTACTTTACAGCAGCACAATTTTGGAACAAATTTTTTTTCCGTTAGTTATAAGGATTAGTGTTGAGCGATACGATACTGCAAATATCGGATATCGGCCGATATTAGCTGTATCGACCTTTCGATTCCGAATACCGATATTTTCGTCATATCGGATACCGGAATCGGATTTGTCACTGTCACTGTGAGTGTCCGTCGGTCGGGTCTGTCAGGAGTCAGCGGCACTTACCTGGCAGAAGATCTCCGGCGGTCACGTCCTGGACTGCTTGATGGCCGCCATTATCTTCTCCCTGGCGGTCACATGCAGTTTTTCGCGATAACTGCAGTGACTGCTGGGTAATCCCGGCCGTAAAGCAGTCAGTCCGATGACGTCACCGCCGGGGAAGCAGGTAATCAGCTGTGCTGCGCCGGGATGACAGGCTCTGCCTGTCATTCTGATGTAGCAGAGCTGGATCGTCGTGGGACCCTCGTTACTATGGACTGCGTCGGACAGGTGGTATACTGTTGGTTTGTTTTTTCATTTTTTTACAGGAGATCGATGGCGTCGCAGGATGAGACTGTAATAAAAGTAATGAAAACTGTGTTGTGTTTTTTATTAAATTAAAATTTTTTTTTATGAACATTCACCCGTCCGGGTACATCAACAATTTAACTATTTACATATTTAACTATTTACATACAGGGACCCTGTCCGGGTTATTTATAATTCTTTGGCAGGGTGTTCCAGGTACCACCTGGTACTCTTCTGATGCTTGCCAAACATCCGAGACACCAAGGACCACCAGGACCTGATGACGTCGTGTGGCCTGTACAGTCAAGTCGTGACCCGCTATCTGGGTCTGTGTGGCCACCTCTTTCATCTCCCTCCGGGTCTGGACCCCTATGTCCCGGACTGAACGAACCCCAGGGGGCCTAACAGGCGCCGGGTACGGGCCAGCTATAGTTATCATGTCCATAGCTGGGGCTGCTGAGGAGACCACTGAGGGAGGCTGGGGAGATTTACGGCGTGGGGTGGGCACTTGTGCAGAGGCCTGGTTGGGGGAGGCTGAAGGCTCGGAGGGTCTGTCAGTTTCCTGACACTCTGGGGAGTAGGGGTCGCACCTGGTAACATTTAGGGCGTACCATCCATTGTAACCCCAGTGTCGGGTGTAAGTCACCAAGTCTCCTGGCAACAGGTCCCTCCCCGGGTGTCCTTCTGGGAGGTGAGTCTCCACGTCCCGCCGGGTCACAAAGACTTCTAAATAAAGTCCAGGCTCCTGGATGAAGCCCCAACCACCTTTCAATTTAAAGCTCCGTACTGCACCCTTACGCCGCGGCTCCCTCAGGGTACCTTTATCTTTTCTCATCCGGTCCTTATCTGCCCGGTCCTTCTCGATGTGACGTTGGCGAAGTTTCTGGGATTCGCGCTGCTCCCTTTGTCGCTCTGCTTCCTTCTCCCAACGTCTCCACTCTTCCTCCTGACGCCGGTTGTAATTCTCCTCCAGCATCTCCACGTCTCCACCATCAAACTGCAGCTTATGATGTCCGGTTTGCGGCAGCTCTCCTGGCGCCCCCCAGTCCTGGCGGCGCTCACCTGCGGAGGAAGCAGCCGGCTCTGGGACAGATGACAGTCGGGGCTCCGGTACAGACTGGTAGACCTCTGGTGCCTGCGCGGCCTCCTCCATGAGGACGGGTGTTGCTTCTTCTGTCTCAGCGACGGGGGCAGACAGCGGGATCTGGGGTGCTGCCGGTGCAGAGGTTTTTGCAGGAACGGGTGCCTCCACTGCGACAACGTCAACCGGATCACATTGCAAGGGCTGGGATGCCCGCACGGACTCCTCTACTAGAACGGTGCCTCACCTTCCGGTACAGACACTTCAGGTAAGAGGGATTGGCGCCGCTCCAAGTTTAGTTTTAGGGCACGCCAGCTGGCTTCCATCCTGGCGACCTCCTCCCGGTGCCGGGCCAGGTCTCTCAGGGTATCCTCCGCTTCTTGCAGCGTAGGAGGGTTTCCAGGCCGGGTGCCCAACGGTGGTTCCGTGGCGATCGGGTCGCTTCCGTGGGGGGAGAGCTCTGACTGCTCCATCCCTTCACACTTCTGCTCGTGTCCATTAGCCATCTCTGCCAAGTCACATGTGTCATTAGCATCTGGAGAGGGCCCCTCTTTTGTAGTGAGGCGGGACCTTCGTGTTAGTTTCCGCACACTGAGGAGGATGAGGAGGCGGAACTCAAGAGCTGTGGGGCACAATCTTACATTGCAGTACCATTTAGAGTGGTCGGCCACTGAGTGAGTGTACACCCACGAAGAGCACGCCCTTCTTCTTCACCAGTGCCTCGTCGTGACGCAGATATGGCGGAAAAATGGCAAATACATTCTCTGATGATTTTAGCAATTTTCAAGCACAAAACCAGTTCAATTCAGGCACACAGGACTCGCTTATAGCGAGCTACAGAATCCTGTTCGTGACGCCCAAGTTGAGTCGCACAGAGCAAGAGGTTTTGGGGGTACTCGCACCGAGCCCGTCGACTTCTATGGGGTATGTCACGGCTTTACCCGGCAATTGAATCAGAGTCTATTTTACTATGTAGAAGTGTATAAACTATAAATATATGTATATATATATATGTCACAATGACATGTATATATATATATGTATTCTATGTGTGTATATTTTGTGTTTACAACGAAAGAAAGGTTTTTTTTGTTGCGATTTTTTGTTCCCATAGACTTACATTGGACTTCCGGTATCGGAATCGGATATCGACGATATTTAGTGATATCGGCGATACCATTTCGATACGATATTTTTAGATATCGAGCAGTATCGCTCAACACTAATAAGGATTAAAAGTTGACCAGCGATTTCTCATTTTTACAACAAAACTAGCAAAACCATTTTTTTAGGGACCACCTCACATTTGAAGTAACTTTGAGGGGTCTATATGGCAGAAAATACCCAAAAGTGACACAATTCTAAAACACTGCACCCCTCAAGGTGCTCAAAACCACATTCAAGAAGTTTATTAACCCTTCAGGTGCTTCACAGGAATTTTTGGAATATTTAAAAAAAAAATGAACATTTAAATTTTCTTCACAAAAAAATTACTTCAGATCCAATTTGTTTTATTTTACTAAGGGTAACAGGAGAAATTGGACCCAAAAAGTTGTACAATTTGTCCTGAGTACGCTGATACCCCATATGTGGGGTTAAACCACTGTTTGGGCGCATGGAAGAGCTCAGAAGTGAAGGAGCGCCGTTTGACTTTTGAATGCAAAATTGGCTGGAATTCAGATCAGATGTCATGTCACATTTGGAGAGCCCCTGATGTGCCTAAACAGTGGAAACCCCCAATTCTAACCCCAACACACCCCTAACCCTAGTCCCAACCCTAACCATAACCACAGATCTAACCCTAACACACCCCTAACCCTAATCCCAACCCTAACTCTAATTCCAACCCTAACTTTAGCACCAATCATAACCCTAACCCCAACCCTAACCCTAATCCAAACCCTAACCCCAACCCTAACCCTAATCCAAACCCTAACCCTAACACTAATGGGAAAATGGAAATAAATACATTTTTTTATTTTATTATTTTTCCCTAACTAAGGGGATGATAAAGGGGGGTTTTATTTACGATTTATAGCGGGTTTTTGTGTTTGGCAGCTGTCACACGCTAAAAGACGCTTTTTATTGCAAAAAAATAGTTTTTGCATCACCACATTTTGTGAGCTATAAATTTTCCGTATTTTGGCCCAGAGAGTCATGTGAGGTCTTGTTTTTTGTGGAACAGGATGACATTTTCAACGGTACCATTTTTCTTTACGTCTGTCTTTTTGATTGCGTTTTATTGCACTTTTTGTTCAGTGGTATAATGATAAAGCATTGTTTTTTGGCTCGTTTTATATTAATTTTTTTACAGTGTTCACTGAAGGGGTTAACTAGTGGGACAGTTTTATAGAGCGGGTCGTTATGGACTCGGCGATACCAAATATGTGTACTTTTATTGTTTTTTTATTTACATAAATAAATGGATTAATTGGAAAAATATTTATTTTTTTTCTTTGGGGATTTTTTTTCAGTGATCTGACAGGCAGTGAAGGAGGCTTGCTATGCTCGCAAGCCATCTCCCTGCAGGACCCGGAAGGACACCGCGGCCATCTTGGAGCCTGGGGTCTCCATGGAGACCACTGGAATAACGTAATCACATTGTATTGTTCTGGTTGGCTCCCTGCGCGATTCTTCTCTGTGCCGCTGTCACTACTGACTGCGGCATCAGAGGGGTTAAATGCCCACGATCGGCGCTAGCATCGATCGTGGGCAGTGCTGCGGAATGTCAGCTGTCACCCCCACGTGATCACCGTGGTGCTGTGAGGCCGCGCCATCGTGCCACTGTACTTGTACTGCTGTTTGCGTGAACGCAGTTCCTGTAGAGGAGTACTAGTACGGCGCATGTTGGGAAGGGGTTAATAGTCCATCATGCGGCGTTTCAGCTCTGTGTGTGTGTCTTATCTATCTATCTATCTATCTATCTATCTATCTAATTAAATAAAATTTGTCAGCACTACCAAAAGACCAAAAGAAGCCGGGTGCAATAAAACCTGTTAAGTTAATGTCCACACCTCCAAAATAGAAAAACAGGAAAAACAGGCAGCAGTCCAAAAATTAAAGTGAAAAACTATCTATCTATCTATCTATTATCTATCTATCTATCTATCTATCTATCTATCTATCTATCTTTCTATTATCTATCTATCTATCTATCTATCTATCTATCTATCTATCTATCTATCTATCTATCTATCTATCTATCATCTTTCTATCATCTATCTATCTTTCTATTATCTATCTATTATCTATCTATCTATCTATCTATCTATCTATCTATCTATCTATCTATCTATCAAAAAATATGACATAGTGGTCATGGGAGATTTCAACTATCCAGACATTTGTTGGGAATCTCTCTCAGGCAAAACTAACGGGTCCAGGAAATTCTTATCCTCTCTTGATGACAACTTTATCTTCCAAAAGGTAGGGGAGAAAACAAGGGGATCTGCTACCTTGGATCTAATCCTCATAAACAGGGAGGAAATGGTGGAGGAGGTAAGAGTGGCTGGGACTCTAGGAGGTAGTGACCATGCTATTTTAGAATTTTGGATAACAAGAGGAGGAAGACCTGTGAAGACTCAGACGTCAAGGTTAGATTTCAGAAAGGCAGATTTTAAGGAACTCAGAAAGAGAATTGGAGGGATCCAATGGCAGGATATCCTTAAGGACAAAAATGTCCAGGAAGGATGGAAAATCTTGAAAAATGAGATTCTCAAAGCACAATTGTTAACAATTCCGAAAAGAGGGAAGAATGGGAAGCATTTAAGGAAACCAGGATGGATGAACATAGAACTTAAACACATGCTAAAAAGGAAGAAAGAAATGTTTATCAAATGGAAAGAGGGAGGCATATCTAAAGAAGAATATAATGCCGTCTGCAGAACCTGCAGGGCACAAATCAGATTATCTAAAGCTGACAATGAATTAAGGCTTGCAAGTGACGTCAAAAGCAACAAAAAAGGATTTTGGGGATACGTCAAAAGTAAAAGAAAAGTCAAAGATGCTATAGGATTTTTACAGGATGAAAATGATGAAATGGTAAGTCAGGATGTTGAGAAGGCTGAACTTTTAAATTCCTATTTTGCATCTGTTTTCTCTCAGAAAGGAAATGTAACATCAACTGATCTTCACTGTCCTATTAAAGGAATAGAAGAATCCAGGATATCTATAAACAGAAAGACAGTGAGGAAACACTTAGCTAACATAAATGAATTCAAGTCTCCAGGTCCAGATGAATTACACCCCAGGGTTCTGAAGGAGATAGCAGAAGAAATTCTTGAACCACTGTCCATAATCTTTGAAAATTCTTGGAGAACAGGAGAAGTCCCAGAAGACTGGAGAAGAGCAAATGTTGTTCCTATCTTCAAAAAGGGGAAGAAGGTGGACCCAGGGAACTACAGGCCGGTGAGTCTGACTTCTATACCAGGAAAGATCTTTGAACAAATTATTAAAGAACATGTATGCAAGTGATATGGAAATTTAATTAGGATAAAAATATCCTGTGTTTGCTGCTTGCCATGTCCAAATCTCTATATAATGTCTTTTTGAGCGCTCAGAACGAAATGAGGACTGTCCACACGAAAGTGTCAGTATAACAGTTCGTCAAAGACATACATTTATTATTCATTCAAGGTTTTATACGTTTACAAAAAGGGGCTGGTTAGTCAATTAACATACAATTAAAAGCTGCTAGATTATTGGCTGTTCTAGTGTAAATATGATAATTATGATAATCATGATTAAAAGAGCTGAAGTTGCAGAATTATTGTTTATATTCTTGTGACCTAGTTGCCTTGCATAACTATAATGTAAACAACAGATATCTAATAGGACATTTTGTACTTCATGCATTTGTTCCTTTACGAAGGTCTTATGAAGGCCAGATTTCTTTAAAACGACTGATTATATCTGGCCTAGAAATATGTGAGCACAAGGTTTTTTAGCAAGTGAGATCTATCTAACTGTGAACTGTGAATACATATATGTGAATATACTTTGAATATATGGAATACATATATATTTCCATGACAGTCCCCCCTTAGATACCACTTGCCCTAAAAACCTGCTCCTGGCCCAAAGCGCTGCAACTCTTTTATGCTGCCGGTGAGTTGAGACACCCCTAGTACATGCCTCCCCCACCGAATACAGACTTTTCGCAAATGGGCGGTCAGGAGGACTGTCCCTGTCGGGGTTTATGTGTTTGCAATCATAATCTCATAGTTGATATGATGTTTCATCAAGGATGTGTATTCTCAGTCTGGAGGTAGTTCGGAGATCTGGTCAAGCCAGGCAGTTCCATCCGGACTGGTGCGAGGTCCAAGATGGTGAGTGGCATCAAATTGGTTGTCTCCTGAACAGTTTTTTCCATTATCCTGCGGATACAAGGAATTACACAGCAACCAGTAATTAATGCAAAAATGAGAACCCCCATAATGGCTGTCCCAACCTGTGCCAACATTTTCTGCCACCCACTCATCCACCCAAAGTATCGATCCCATGGGTCAGTGACACCTGAGTTCTGTTTCAGTTCCTCTGATAACTCATTAAGTTTCTGTATTGCCATTGTGACTTTACCATTTGGGCCAGTGTTGTCTGGGATGTAGGTGCAACAGGTGTCTTTGATCATTTTGTAAACACCTCCTTTCTCAGCTAGAATCATATCCAAAGCCATTCTATTCTGGAATGCCATAATGGAAGTGGGGCCTAACTGTGCTGCCAAACCTTTTACAGCATCTATGGTGAAGTTAACAAATCTCTGCTGGTTATAATAGATGTAATTTATCCAATCAACATTTTTGTTTATAGTGACTCAAATCCTGCTTTAACTTGGTCTCTGGCCTTGAACTCATCAGGTAGGTCATCTGGTCATCTGTCTGGTCAGTCAGAGCATCCACGACATCCTTCATGGCTTAGGTGTCTCTCCTGGTACGGGAGCTTCCTTGCAATGCGATACATGGATCCAAACAGGCTTTCCCTCTAGTTACACAGAGGTTGATGTCATCTGGGGCTCTTGGACAGGATCATCAAATCTGGCAGTGAGGAGAAAAACTCGAGAATGGACATTAGTTTTTGACCAATTCAATTACATAAGTGTTATGATTTGGTAGCTGAGGAGAGCAGGCAAAAAAAGTAATACACCAGAGAGGTTGGAATCTATGGGATTGCAGTACCCTGACTAACCACCACAACTAAAGGCAGCCGTGGAGCGTTCCTACGTTGGTCCTAGACGCCTCGTCACAGCCTGAGAAGCTAACTACACCTAAAGATAGAAAAAGGAAAGCTATCTGCCCCGGAGCAGATCCCCAAAGAACATAGGAAGCCCCCAAACATGTAATGGCGGTTAGACAAGAGGAAATACAGACACAGACAGAAAATAGAATGAGCAAACGCTGGGGCCCAATCTGTCTAGATAGAAGAGGATAGGAAAGGCACTTACTGCAACCCCAAAAAACCCTGAAAAGTACCAACTCTACTAATTACAAAAACACCTGAGATCACACGACCTCTACCACCTAAATTAGTTCTCTGGTGTAACAAAAACTAAACAGCAACCACTGAAAAAACTGGAAAAGGCAAATGAACAAACAGTGGCTGAACTAAACTGAGAGGAGCATAAGCCCCCCGAAGGGGACCCGGCAGACCCCCACAGAAGTGCAGGACAAAATGCAGGCACCAAAAAACTAAAAGAAGAAAATGTCTTATCTGTTAGCAGAAGATGCAGGCACGAAACAGCTTTTTCTGGGTCTCTGGGAGTGTGCCTTACGCTAAACAGTGCAATTAGGAGTGTGTCATGCCATGGTTTGCGTGTCTCTTGGGCAATTTTTCAGCATTCTATTCTTAAGTGTTTCATTCAGTTTTTTCTACCTTCCTGCTGCTCTGGGGTGGTAAGGAGTGTGTAGGCCTAAATCTGACCCTACTGCTAATCGGGTCTTGTGTGTCAGATTTGCTGTGAATGCGAGTCCCTGATCACTTTCTATCATTTCTGGAACCCCGTATCTGCACACTATTTTCCGAAAGTAGCTTCGTTGCAGTAGTCTTTGCTGACTTGGAAGGCTTCTGTTCATCTTGAAAATTCTTCTTTTGACCACAATGGCGTATTTGAATCCTTCACTTGGCGATATCTGGATGTGGTCTATCTGGATCCTTTGAAGCTGGTAGAGTGGTCTTTCCAGATGAGGTGAGGGGGTCTTTCTTCCATACGTCCAGGCTTGCATTTGCCGCAGGTCAGACAGCTGCTGGTGAATTTGGCTGTTAGGGTGGAGATCCCTGAAGCGAAACAGTAAGCACCAATCAGATCATTCATCTGTGTCTTTGATATGTGGATGTGGGTCCATGTACCCATTGGACCACCATAGGGTGCATACTTTGTGGTAGGCAGAGTTTGAAGTCTATTATTGATAGCCTTCCTTCTTCACGTGTTGCTTTTTTCGCATTCAGCTCTTTTCCTTTTGGAGCTTGGTCTTGTAACTTCTTGAGCAGATCCCAGGACGTCTTTTTGTCAGGTTTCTTGTCTTCAGTCGTCATGTAGTAGCCGTCCGGCTCTACGACCTCTCCCACTTCTCCATGTTGTCTTCCTTTGGCTGCTTCTTTGGCTGCCATGTCCGCCATGTTATTGCCTCATGCCTCTTCTGTTTTCAGTTTTCCATGCACTTTGATTTTTCAAATTGCCACCATTTTGGAAGTTGGAGTATACCCAGTAGGTCCCTGAAGGCTCCATGATGCTTCACGGTTGTCCCGTTTGCTGTGATGAAGTCCCTTGTAGCCCAGATGGGTCCAAAGTCGTGTGCTATGCCATGCGAGTACCTGTAGTCCGTGTAGATGTTTGCAGTCTTGCCTTCTGCCATCTGGCAGGCCTTCGTCAGCGCTATCAATTCTGCTTCCTGGGCTGACAGGCTAGGTGACAGACTTCTGGACCACAGGATTTCTTGATTGCTGGTCACTGCACTTCCTGTGTTGAAACTTCTTCTGGAGCCATCCAAGTATCCCCCCTTGGGAGTGGGAGTAGAGTGGCCGGGCTGAGGACTGTAGGTCTGGAGACGGTGACATTATGAGACAAAGGCAATAGAGGCGCCACAAAGATGCCTGGCGGTGGAGAGATTACTGTTGGTTGAGCTTGATTGAAGATTGCCAAGATGTCATGTGGAGTGAGAGTTTCCAGTGGCTGTCCAAGAGTGATTTCAGCAACCTTGTTCAGGAGGGTGTGTGCTGCAGATACTGCCATCAGGCAGGAGGGTGCTCTTCTTGCAACTGGATCCAAGCGGGCTGAGAGGCAGCCTAAAAGTCTCTGTTTTCCCCGTGAATCCGTGCCAGGACTCCAGTAGCATGATCTTCTTTCTTCCATCAGGTAGACGGAAAGACTTTTCATAGTCAGGTAGGCCTGGTATTGGCGCTGAGACTGTGGAGTTCTTCCAATCTCCTGAATGGGTTGAAGGCTGCGTCTGATAGAAGGAGCGGGGTTGCGTTGATGCAAGTGCACAGAGGCTGCATTAGGACTGAGGCATCAGGGATCCAGGTTCTGCAATATGACACTAGACCAGGGAAGCCTGCAGCATTCTTGGAGTTGTTGGGGGAGCCATCTTCTCCACAGTGGTCTTCCAGTCTTTTGACATGTGTTTCATCTGGTGGGCAATACAGTGTCCCAGGGATGTAACTTGCTTCTGGCATCACTGGACTTTGTTCTTCCAGACCTTGCGTTGCTGTTCTTCCAGGTAGAGTAGGAGAGACAAGGAATAGACTGTGCAGGTGTCGATGTCAACCACACAAAAGAGAAAGTCATCCACGTGTTGTAGAAGAGTGACTCTTGCATATTCTGCAATCCAGTTGATGAGGATGGAGGACATTGTCTTGGTGAAACTTAAAGGGCTTGTTTTGAGCACCTTGAGGCAACATTGTCCATATGCACTGCACTGGTGCGTGAAAGCAGGCCTCCAGGTGGAGGGGAAACACTGAAGAAGGTACTGGCCAGGTTGATCACCGTGAATACCGTTGCGGTGACTGGGACTCTTGAGAGCAGAGTGTGATGGTTCAGCACTGTTGGGGTTTCAAATACCGTAGCCTCTTTCGCGGCCTCCAGGCCTTGCACCATTCTGAACTCAGTGGGGTTTACAGTCTTTTTCATCACTGTGGAAAGCTGGGATTGATTCCGATGGGCGAGGCAGCCCAGTTTGGCCTTGTCCTTCAGTATGCGGCAGGGGACTCCCATCTGCTGGTGCAGAGCTGGCGGGAAAACAAGCCGTCTACTAGGGTCCACATCATGAGAGATGACGACCAGCTGGCTTTCTTGTTCTCCACCAAGACAGTTACTGTGTTAGCACCTGTTCTGGTCACAGGGGGTCTTCTTGTTGGGACGTCTCCTTAAACGGCTGCTTTTTTCTCAGCACGGGCCATCAGTAGTTTCTTTTTCTCCAGCTCGGTCTCAGGTCAGTATTTGTGCACAAGTTTGAAGAGCTGAGTGGCCTTTTTCCGGTCTAGGGCCTGGGTGAACTGGTTGATTGCAGGGGGCACCTCCTGGTGCTTGCAAAAGATGAACCTCTGGCGTTAGAGCTGGATGAGGTGTTGCCATTCCATGAAGCGAGTAGAGTCCTTCTTGAGTTGAATATCCTGGCCAATGTCAAAGTTCTCAGGCCGTCTTCTTAGGCGAGTTCACTTAGACCTTCAGTTGGTCAGAGACATCTTGACTCTGGGTGATGGAGTGGCTTTTCTGGAACTATGTCCAGCACCTCCTGTGATAGGTCTGCAGTGTGGTTGTTTGAGGTTCCTGTTTCTTCTTGGGTCAGGGGTGAAGAAAGTGTCATGGTCCCATCTTCCTGGAACACTCTGGTCGCTTTCAGCTTCTGCAGTAGGTCCACTCCCAATAGGTTGAGGGTGCAGGTTTTTTACACAACAAACTGGGACATGATGGAGTGTTCTGGCTGAGTCCACACGCTCAGGGGCTTCATAATCTGGAAATATCTGACTTGACCATCAATTCCCATGCAGGAAGCAGAAGATTCTGATAGGTAGGTGAGGTTGCGGAGTTCCACAAGAAAAGATATGACTACGCCATCCACTCTCAGGATATTGGTCCCACTGGTGGGGTTCCTTGTGGACTTGGTGTGCTCTTGTCCTATGGACGGGGTTCTTCACTGCTTTCTGTGTTTCTTCCTTGGCTTGCTTCTCTAGACAAAGTGGTGGGTCGTAGGGGTTCTCTGCAGCGGTTCCGGTAATGGCCAAGCTTGCCACATTTGTAACACTTGACATTTCTTCTGTCTTTAAAACGTGGTTGGCCATCTGGCTCTGAGACCACCATCAGGGAGCTGTTTTGCGCACTCCTGGCTGGGATTCTATCCCTTTTGCGACTGTGAGAAGGGTGTCCATTGCTATTGACGTGTACTCAGGCCTGGCTGCTACCAGTGGTTTCCTGATTGGTTCTCTCAGTCCATGCACAAAAGCCTGTGCCAACATCCGTCTGTGTGTCTGATCATGGGTAATGAGGCCCAAATCTTGAAACACTTGCATCATTCTGTCATGGAACTTCTCCACAGACTCTGTCTTGTCTTGACTCGTGACATGTAGGCTGAGAGTTTGTCCTGTCAGTCTGCTTTTGGCCCATTCTCTGAGTTGCTCAATTAGCTTTGGTCCTGTCTCCCAGGCATACGCATCTAACTCTGTTGGAAGCTTGAAGTGTTCTCTCATAATTGGCCAGAATGCATCTCCTGCTTTTATTTCCATTACGGTCCAGAGATCAGTCCAGGCTGCTGCATACGTTCGCTGGATCTGCTGCATTTTTTGGCAAAATGGCATGGGGTGTATCCCTGGGTCTGGCAGCATACTGATCACCTGGCTTGGGATGAAGGGCTCATAGGATGGTGCCTCTACCTGTCCCTGCTCTATTGGTGCTTGTGTGTTTTCTTCCCTAGTATTGGGCAGCATGTGTGACGTTGCATCTTCATCTTCATCAGATAAGAAGTGACATGGTGTACTTGGTGCATACACTGGGTGAGATTTGGGCTTTAAAGTTGTCTTGCTGCATGGGGATTTCCCACTTCCTTGCTGAGGCTGCGGTGGATCAGTGTCATGGTTCCATGCTAGCAGCCCTGTAGCTATACCACTCCCCTGTGAAGCCCTAGCAGTGGACTGTTGTGTCTGGGGGCTACATGTAGCGTTTTGTGTAGGGAGATCTGTACTTTCTTCTCCTGATATAATGACTGGCAATGTTTGTACTGTGCTTGGGATAGACAAGGTGCCCTGTGCTGAATACAGGGACACCACATTGCTTGGATTGGGCGTTGACCCAGTTGATGATGAAGTAGAAAAAAGAGGAAGAGAAGGGAGGTGTGAGGGAGGAGCGAGAGAAAGAGGAGGGGAGGGAGAGAAGAGTGAAAGGGGTAAAAGAGAGAAAGATAGAGGAGAGAGAGAGAAGAAAGATGGAGGGGGAGAAGTAGAAGAAGATGAAGAACAAGATTTGAGAGTTGGAGAGGAAGAGATAGAAGAAGAGGAAGATGAAGAAAATGGATGTGTCAGAGATGTGATGGAGGGAAAAGAAGGAATGAGAGGGATGGCAGCGAGGAAAGAGGAGAAAAGTCTGAAGAAGAAAGAGAAAGGGACTGAGAGAAGAAAAAGGAGAGGGTGTCCCCCCTGTGACTCTTGAGAGGGGATGGTTGAAACAAAAATGCCTTCTCCCTGTGGAGAGAGGCGGGGAGCATTTTTCCCTGTACAAGGCTCCTTACTCAATGAGAGCAGCCTACACCTGTCCCGTGTCTCCACATGATGGACATGTGATGTGTGTGACTCTGAATTCTGCTCTTGTGACATGTCAGTGATCTTTTTCTCACAGATGATTTAACACCTTTTCAAACTTATTCACAATAAAAAAAAATCACTTCCTGGTCCGTTCAAATTAACTTGCTGTATCTTTTACACGATGCACCGCTGCTCTTTTATAGCAGATGGTAATCTATTAATAAACTTTCCCGTTACCTTTCAAATAACAAAAAACAAGAAAAAACATTTCATTATGCAGCGTAAAGGCTGCCTGTCTCTATTTGCTTCTCACGTACTGTGACATTCTATTCACATGCCTAGCCCTTCGATTCTTACGTACTGTGTCTATTCCAAAAACCTATTCAACAAAGGTGATTTAAAAATCTGAAACCTGTTGCACTCAGGTTCTGTTTGTTTCCTCGCCGAATGCCCGACGGGAGGGGCTGCTCAGACCACTGCTTAGTTTGTGTCTGCTCTCTCCCACAGCCTGTAATTCTCCTTATCTATGTGACCTTGTTCTAAGGCAAGCTTGTAGAAAAAAAAATGGCTGGAGAAATAAAGCTCTAAAATAAATTGCTTAGAGAAAAAAAAATCTCTCCAAAATCATTTAAAAATGTACTTAAAAGAAAATTTTTTTTTTTAAAAAACAAAAAGTTAGATTTAGTAAAAAACTCTAGAAAAAGTAAACAAAAAAAAATAAATTCACAAAAAGGGGAGAAAAGAAAAACCGTATTAATCATAAAACTCTGAAAAACAACCCTTGTTACTAAAACAGCTAATTAAAAATCTCTGGAATGTCAGCTGGCTGCTTCCCCCCTCCCTTCCTTATATCTCTGCTTGCTGTCTCTATAGCCACTGAAATCACGTATCAAAAAAAAAAAAAAAAAAAAAATTATTATTCCTCAGAATAGCAAAAAATGAATATAGTTCAGTCTGAATGCCTGAGAATTTTCACATTAAAACCTGTAGCCAAAAAACTAGCTTAAAAAAAATAAAAAATCAAAGCCAAGAAACAGAATGCCTGATAACGTGATTAGCAGAGGAGGGGGGGTCAAAGGGGTTTTCTCGCTGCTGCAGCCAGCACACTGCTCTGAATGAGTTACTGACAGAGCGCACGGAGATGTGATTTAAAGCGACAGTACCTGATACAGACAATGAGACAGACACCCGGGAGAATACGAATCCCTCTTTTGATGATCTGTGACACATACAAGCTGCTCTGGTAACTGATAACTCACCAATTGCACTGAGCGCGGTGAGGCTCAAGGTTCTATCGCTCTGTACGTACGCCCTGGCTGGTGCGCCGGTCACAGTAATCTGCAATAGCCTTCATCAAAATTCTCACTATCCACGTCTGATTTGACTGAGATGGCCTCCCGGTGCGTGGACAATTATTGTGAGAACTTATCCAAACAAAGCTTCTGCCCTTCACGTCTGATTTGACTGGGATGGCCTCCCAGTGCGTGAAAGTTTACTGCAGAAACTTAACCGAACAAAGCCCTCGCTTCCACAACTGGATTTTTTGGGATAACCTCCCTCCAATATGTGAAGAATATCTGCGTGGACTTATCCAAAACAAAGCTCCCGCCCTCCACGTCTGATTTGACTGGGATGGCCTCCCGGTGCGTGAAAGTTTACTGCGGGAACTTATGCAGCAATTGTCTTTTGCTATACAGCCCCCAGAAATTAGCAAGCAAAAACACAGTCACCGTTCCAACTTTCTCCCGGTTCACATAAAACATGAAACATATACAGCACAGCAGCAACCAACTCGGCTTATATCCCAGGACTTTTGGATAAGGGTATGGACTTTTTACACAACCTGGGAATGCGGTGATGACCACGTCCGACCGGCTGGAAGTGTAGGCTAGGACTAGGCACAGGGAACATTCAGGTAAGATGACAAAGTTTTCTTACCTTACTGATGGAGCTGCAGTCTCCGTCCCGTGTGCCAAGGCCAGGGCCAACACCCCCGTCTCTCCGGTCGGCCGAGTCCTCGTGCGTTTCGTCCAATGCCCCGCGTGCAGGCGCCAACTGATATGGAAATTTAATTAGGATAAAAATATCCTGTGTTTGCTGCTTGCCATGTCCAAATCTCTATATAATGTCTTTTTGAGCGCTCAGAACGAAATGAGGACTGTCCACACGAAAGTGTCAGTATAACAGTTCGTCAAAGACATACATTTATTATTCATTCAAGGTTTTATACGTTTACAAAAAGGGGCTGGTTAGTCAATTAACATACAATTAAAAGCTGCTAGATTATTGGCTGTTCTAGTGTAAATATGATAATTATGATAATCATGATTAAAAGAGCTGAAGTTGCAGAATTATTGTTTATATTCTTGTGACCTAGTTGCCTTGCATAACTATAATGTAAACAACAGATATCTAATAGGACATTTTGTACTTCATGCATTTGTTCCTTTACGAAGGTCTTATGAAGGCCAGATTTCTTTAAAACGACTGATTATATCTGGCCTAGAAATATGTGAGCACAAGGTTTTTTAGCAAGTGAGATCTATCTAACTGTGAACTGTGAATACATATATGTGAATATACTTTGAATATATGGAATACATATATATTTCCATGACACAAGTACCTGGATAAGAATGAAGTGATTAAACAGAGTCAGCATGGGTTTGTAACTAATAAGTCATGTCAGACTAACTTAATTTCCTTCTATGACAGAATCACTGACTGGGTGGATCAGGGAAATGCTGTAGATATAGTATATCTTGACTTCAGCAAAGCATTTGACAAAGTATCTCACACAATCCTTATTGAAAAAATGACTAAGTATGGAATGGACAAGGCAACTGTTAGGTGGATTCATAACTGGCTTAGTGATCGGACCCAAAGAGTGGTTGTAAATGGCTGCACATCCAGTTGGAAGAATGTCTCAAGTGGGGTACCACAAGGCTCTGTTTTGGGCCCTGTATTGTTCAACATCTTTATTAATGATTTAGATGAAGGAATTGAGGGTAAACTGATCAAATTTGCTGATGACACAAAGCTAGGAGGGGTAGCTAATACTAGACAAGAGAGAGAGAGAGGATTCAAAAAGATATACATAAACTGGAGCAGTGGGCAGCAACTAACAGAATGGATTTTAACAGGGAAAAATGCAAAGTACTACATCTGGGCAATAAAAATGAAAAAAGCATATACAAAATGGGAGGAATAGGGCTAAGTAACAGCACATGTGAAAAAGACTTGGGTATACTAATTGATCACAGACTTAACATGAGTCAACAGTGTGATGCAGCAGCAAAAAAGGCAAATGCAATTCTAGGATGTATCAACAGAAGCATACAGTCTAGATCACGTGAGGTCATTATTGCCCTCTACTCCTCTTTGGTCAGACCTCATCTGGAATACTGTGTCCAGTTTTGGGCACCACATTTTAAAAAAGACATCAACAAACTGGAGCAAGTTCAGAGAAGAGCCACCAGAATGGTGACCGGTCTGCAAACCATGTCCTATGAGGAACGGTTGCAGGATTTGGGAATGTTTAGCTTGCAAAAAAGAAGACTGAGAGGAGACTTAATAGCTGTCTACAAATATCTCAAGGGCTGTCACATTGTAGAAGGATCATCTTTATTCTCATTTGCACAAGGAAAGACTAGAAGCAATGGGATGAAACTGAATGCGAGGAGACACAGATTAGATATTAGAAAAAACTTTTTGACAGTTAGGGTGATCAATGAGTGGAACAGGCTGCCACAAGAGGTGGTGAGTTCTCCTTCAATGGAAGTCTTCAAACAGAGACTGGATAGACATCTGTCTGGGATGATTTAGAGAATCCTGCTTTGAGCAGGGGGTTGGACCAGAAGTCCCAGGAGGTCCCTTCCAACTCTACCATTCTATGATCTATCTATCTATCTATCTATCTATCTATCTATCTATCTATCTATCTATCTATCTATCTATCTATCTATGCATCTATCTATGTATCTATCTATGTATCTTTGTATCTATCTATCTATACAGTCATGGCCAAAAGTTTTGAGAATGACACAAATATTACACATGATCTGCTGCCCTCTGGTTGTTATGTGTGTTTTACAGATGTTTTTATCACAGACAGAAATATAATAATTGCAAACATATGAGTAACAAAAGCTTATATTGACAGTTAGAATGAGTTAATGCAGCAAGTCAATATTTGCAGTGTTGACCCTTCTTCTTCAGGACCTCTGCAATTCTCCTGGCATGCTCTCAATCAACTTCTGGACCAAATCCTGAGGGATAGCAGTCCATTCTTGCACAATCAATGCTTTCATTTTGTTAGAATTTTTAGGTTTTTGTTTGTCCACCCGTCTCTTGATGATTGACCACAAGTTCTCAATGGGATTAAGATCTGGGGAGTTTCCAGGCCATGGACCCAAAATCTCTATGTTTTGTTCCCTGAGCCATTTAGTTATCACCTTTGCTTTATGGCAAGGTGCTCCATCATGCTGGAAAAGGCATTGTTGATCGCCAAACTGCTCTTGGAGGGTTGGGAGAAGTTGCTCTTGGAGGACATTCTGGTACCATTCTTTATTCATGGCTGTGTTTTTAGGCAAGACTGTGAGAGAGCCGATTCCCTTGGCTGAGAAGCAACCCCACACATGAATGGTTTCAGGATGCTTAACAGTTGGCATGAGACAAGACTGGTGGTAGCGCTCACCTTGTCTTCTCCGAATGAGGCGTTTTCCTGATGTCCCAAACAATCGAAAAGGGGATTCATCAGAGAAAATAACTTTACCCCAGTCCTCAGCAGTCCACTGCCTGTACCTTTTGCAGAATATCAGTCTGTCCATGATGTTTTTTCTGGAGAGAAGTGGCTTCTTTGCTGCCCTCCTTGAGACCAGACCTTGCTCCAAGAGTCTCCGCCTCACAGTGCGTGCAGATGCACTCACACCTGCCTGCTGCCATTCCTGAGCAAGCTCTGCACTGCTGGTAGCCCGATCCCGCAGCTGAAACACTTTTAAGAGACGGTCCTGGCGCTTGCTGGTCTTTTTTGGGCGCCCTGGAGCCTTTTGGCAACAATGGAACCTCTCTCCTTGAAGTTCTTGATGATGCGATAGATTGTTGACTGAGGTGCAATCTTTCTAGCTGCGATACTCTTCCCTGTTAGGCCATTTTTGTGCATTGCAATGATGACTGCACGTGTTTCTTTAGAGATAACTATGGTTAACAGAAGAGAAACAATGATGGCAAGCACCAGCCTCCTTTTAAAGTGTCCAGTGGTGTCATTCTTACTTAATCATGACAGATTGATCTCCAGCCATGTCCTCATCAACACCCACACCTGTGTTAATGGAGCAATCACTGAAAAGAGGTTAGCTGGTCCTTTTAAGGCAGGGCTGCAATGATGTTGAAATGTGTTTTGGGGGATAAAGTTCATTTTCTAGCCAAATATTGACTTTGCAAGTAATTGCTGTTAAGCTGATCACTCTTTATAACATTCTGGAGTATATGCAAATTGCCATTAGAAAAAGTGAAGCAGTAGACTTTGTAAAAATTAATATTTGTGTCATTCTCAAAACTTTTGGCCATGACTGTATATTTTCTATCTATTATCTATCTATCTATCTATCTATCTATCTATCTATCTATCTATCTATCTATATATTATCTATCTATCTATCTATCTATCTATCTATCTATCTATCTATCTATCTATCTATCTATCCATCATTATTGTTTATTTATGGCAGCATTGGTTCCTTGGTGCTGTACATGATAAGGGGTTAGAACCTACAGGTAGATGGGGAAGGAGACAGTAGGTTGGGAAGTGCTGTAGTCAGACTAGCGTTAGTGTTGAGGTGGCAGTGTGGTTATTGCAGGCTGTAGCTTTCTTGAAGAGATAGATTTTTAGGTTCCACCTGAAGAATATGAATGTGGCGGATAATCAGACATGTTGGGGCGCAGAATTCCAGAGGATGGGCGATATTCAGGAGAAGCCTTGGAGGCGGTTGGCTGAGGAATGAATAAGTGTGGAGGAGAGATGGAGGTCAAGTATGGGAAGATAACGGGAGATTAGTTCAGCTATCTATTTATCTATCTATCTATCTATCTATCTATCTACCTATCTATCTTTCTATTATCTATCTAGAAAAAATAGCAGCACTATGAAATGATGAGTGCAAATATCATTAAATAACATTATAGTATAATATAAAGTACATATAATACAGTATAATAGGATAATATTATTATTATTACTATTATTACATTAAATAATCATAAAAATATATAATAATAACATGCCTCTCCCGTGCTAAAAGTCCATAAATTTAAAAGGGTAGAACCTAAGATAAACAAAAATGAGTACATACCCTGTAGTAAGTAGTTTAATAGTAATAGTGCATGGAAATAACACCGGGTACTTAATAACCACTATTTTGATAAAAAAAAGCATAAAAGCCATTCCAGGGTGACAAGGTGACCCAATCAGGATGGTGCCTACGTCTTGTAGTTCCCCTATGTGTCAGGAGACCTCAGTATAGACGGGGCAGAGCAGGACCGGGTCACGGCTCCCCCTATGGGCTGTCCATTTTGTTTTTATAGATTTGCACGGGCAAGTGTGATTAATTGGGACCCAGGTCTTGCTCTGCTCTCGTGTACTTTGACATCGGCTGAGGTGAACTACAAGAGGTAGGCACCATCCCAATTGGGTACACCTTGTTGTGGTGGGATGGTTTTGCACTTTTTTATCAAAATAGTGCATGGAAATATGTTATATTCATACACTATTACTATTCACTTATTTACTTACTGCAGGGTATTTACTCATTTTGTTTTATCTTTGGTTCTGTCAGTTAAAAGGCCACAGTGTGAACGCGCACCTATGCTTTGCACTGATACCAATATGTGCTCGGACTCATTTTTTTTTGTTAAATTTAAAGAGTAGGTAGGATCCTGCACTAATTTAATATTATACCATTGGGGGTGGTGACTGCCTTACATTTGATTGAGTACACCTCCGATCAGCGTAAATGTAGAGTCACATGATCGTTTTCTCCTGATCCAAAAAAGTCCCATTACTTTGATCAGACTTTGATCAGAGTGGCATCAGTTTTTCTTGGACATGGAAAGGAAAAATCAGTTTCTCCCCTTCTCCATTCTGTCAGTCTGTGAAAATCGGACCCCACTTAGATGCCATCTGAGTGCAGTCCCATTTTTTTCTCGGACTCTTAGACTTGCTTGCAATATTACTCCAATACATTGATCAATATCAGACATCAGGCACAGTCCAAGGAAATATTCGGACATGTGCACAGCCCCATAGAATAACTAAATCTATCTGTAAAAACCACGGATAGCACTCGTATGATTAAATCGATTGTGTGCAAGCATGAACCCTGAGGCTGTTTTTAATTAGTCCTGGATCTTAGCTGCCCCTTAAATTTATAGGCTTTTAGCCTTAGAGAGAGTCATGTTTGTTATATATTAAGTTAGGGTCCTGTTAAGAAAGATAAGTGTTGTCGTGGCTGGTGGGCTCTTATGAATTGACCAATTTGCGCGCTACGTCCCTTCATTTTATAAATGTATACTACATGGCAGTGATGCAGCCTGATATTTCATATATTCATTATTTGCACATCTTAGAGGTTACGGACGCTGCTGTATTCTCTTGTTTGTGTATTACACAGTCATGGGATAAGTCATCAATACTAGATAGATGGGGTTACGGCAACCGGCACCTCCATCAATCAGCCAAATGTGTTCAGTTGCAGATCTGCAAAGCATACATAATGGCTATACAGTGCCCTGCTAACAGTTTATCGAGCTATGCGGTTCTGTTCCACAACTGAGCACATCTGACCGTCACGCACTGGAAACAGCTGATCAACAGGAGTACCAGGAGTCGCACCCCGGCTGATGTGGTTTTGATGACCCCCTATTAAAGACAGTCCATCAATTTACAAGAACCAGACAACCAGTTTTAGGGAGAGTCCATCAGGATGGGTTTCAGATAACGGCACATTGTTTTATAGCCCGATTTCAACCCTCTAACTAGTGCCAGTTGACTATATACAAGTTGATCTGCTCTCGATGACTGTCTTATTTACACTGAATACTGACATTAAGCTATCATTAAAGGGGATTTCCACTGTAAGGGAAGTGGATCCCAATTATTATATGCATAACATAAGAAATACTTCTCATCCTCCCTGGGTCCAGCATGTGTTCTCCACCGCTGCTTTGGTTTCAGTGTTTTTGTTGCAGGGCTAAAATCACATTGACATTGTGAATGACCGCTGCATCCAATCACTAAGCTTGGCGGCTCATGCTGTTTCCATCTGTACAGCCGCTGAACTCAGTGATTGACTGCATCATGGGCTGTTGACATGACATCAGCGATGGAGCCAAAACACTGGGACCGGAGCACCAGCGAAGAGCTGGCAATGTGATTGGCTGCCGTTGGCATCACAGATCTTTTTTTTTTTTTTTAAGAAAAATCGACCCAATGTTTCCTCTGACCTTGGATCCTTGTAAAGGGTTATGGTTACGGCTGTGATCCTGGAGCGGTTGATGTGCGAGCACCAGTAGCGGACACAGACTGAACAAGTCCCTGTAGAAGACTAATATGTGGGTCCTTTGTAATCCTATAGCTCATCATAGTGCACAATCCCACTTGCTTTGGAGCGGGAGGTTGACGGTATTACCTATTGGACCCTTGTATGGCTGGACAGGTTGCACCAATGATAGCTCTACCCCTGGCTTGTCCTGCTCTTTATGTGTACTTGTTACAGAGGATGGCTGGGGTCACAGGTTTGCCCTTGTTTAGACCAATAGTGCGATTATGTCATCACAATGAACTGTTAGTCACGGACATCTGTACTGTCCGCAGATCTAGAAGGGTTTTATAGGAAAAAGACGGATTTTGAGATGGAGTTGAGGAGAAACAGCAAGTTGGTACAATACCTTTAATATTGATGCGTCCTAATTCCACCATTGGGAGTTGAAACCCATCACATCCACTATGGCAGTATGACAACCGGCTAATTTCCAATGAAATCTATAGGAGTTTTGGAGGTGGCTGAGCCTTCAACTAAAAAAAAAGTCAGCCCCACTCATGCGTATCTATAAGGTGAGTAGGGCAAAATGTTGTGGGCAAGGACGGGGTTGGCGAGCCCCTAAATCCTTTCCTACAAAACGGTCCGGTATGACACAACAGCAGTCTCGTGAAGGGCGGTTTCACTTGTATATGAGCCCAATTTATAATGCAACATTAAAAAGCGCACACACAAAAAAATTCTTGACTGACCCTATGGATTTACAAATTATGTTCACTATGCTTGATGTCATTCCATGATGGAGGTTTTCAGATATTTGGACTTGGATTTTGCTTTCCATCCTTTCTCTGGATATTGATTCATTGAATTGTTTCTTTACTCTTCTTATCAAGTATGAACTTTCTGGACTAAAATCCCTTTATTTTCTCTTCTATTTTTAATAGAAACACATTTTTTTTCTTTGTGCATGGCTTCTAAAATATGATTGGCAGCATGTTTTAAATTCCCTCTATGTATTGACTTAAAATTTCAAAGAGCATCTGATAAATGAGCTCTGGTTTCTGGTTATGGGGGACAGCCGCTTTTTCTAAAAATGTTAGTTACATAATTAAATAATAATTGCAGAGCAAGTAATCCTAAGCTTTTCATGTCATGAACTCCTTTGTTGTTAAAGGTGGTCATTGGGACATGGGACTTATTCTAGATTTTTACTCTGGGGTCCAAGTCTATTGTTGAAAGCACTATGGGTCAGATTCGTAAAGGCAGATTTAACAGAATTCTGAAACTTTGCAAAATTTCGGCACAACTTGTGGTTGCTCAAAAATGTTGCAACTCTTGGTGTTTCTACACCAGCCTACTCCACCAACTTTTCGAAAAGTTGGTCAAGCTGGGGCAGTATGGGTTATGACCAAGTGTGCTTGGATAATTCATGATAATTTATACCACTAAGGTTGCATAAGTTATGCCAAAAATGAACTTCCGTCCCTGGTAAATTAGTAAATTTTAGGCTGGAGCTAGAGGACAACTTTGGCTACAGCACAGGTCACGCAGCCAAAGATCATCTCATGAGGTTGCGATATCTAAGCGTGATGCAGGTAAATGGGGTCACATTGCGTTTCCTTGGGTACCATCATCACGATGAGCAAGTGAAAAAAATTTGAACACTGATAGATTTTTTGTGACGTGTTTGTCACAGTCATGGTACACTAGGGGGGTCACAGTTAGACACCATTCACCTTCCATACGCTGTGATGTAGCAGCTGCACAGAACGATCTTCGGCTGCAGCTAAAGTTGCCTTTAGTAGGAAAAAGTAGTTACAAAATATGTTTCTCGCTATGAGGACCTGGAATGTCTATGCAGTATATGCACAGCCTTTCATTGGCTTTCATTGGAAATTGTGTAATGCTCTTTTTGCCCTGTGGAGGCAATGTGGGGGATCTGAACACTAGCTGCTTGGCTTTTCTGCACATCACAGACGATCGTTGGTGGTTTCCACAGCAGAAAGCTTCTTGTTCATTATATTTTATTGGGAACTTTGTCAGTAGAAAGGATTATATAAAGATAAGAAGATGTTTAATTTAAAGGGGAGCACTGAATATGTTGAACTATTTAAACAATGAAACCATTTCCTTTTAAAGCACCACTCCAGCTTCAGCTTTTTTGTTTGTTTCATCACTAGAATGGTGCTACTAATATAAGTTTCTTGACCCTAGTAATATACTTACTAGCTGACATCTTCAGATCTTCATAGCACAGCTCCGGTCCCGCAAGGCCATATTGTGACTTCATCTTCTGGCTGAGCGGAAATCAGAGGTAACAGTCACAAGTTCTCAAGTAAAGTCTATGAGCCTGGTTCTGGCCTCGTTCTGGCTCTCATAGACTTACATTGAGTTGTGACTTCTGGATCACCCAGCAAACACTGGAGAGAACCGGCAGGCCACAAACTTCTGGACGACAACTGGAGTGGCGTCGATAATACATGAAGATGGAAGCTGGTAAGTATAAGACAAAGTGCAGGGAACTTAGATTAGTGGCACCACTCCAGCAATGCAAAAAAAAAAATGCTAGAGTGGTGCTTTAATCTGAAATAAAAATTGGGGGTATTTTGGCAATATATTCATAACTATTGCATCTATTTCTAGTTTCATTTGTGACATATTGAAGATCATCCCCACAGTTATCCAACACGCAGTCCACTAGAGACAGCTGGACATTGATAGCAACAGACTTTTACGTCCCACCCCTTAATATTTTGGTTTAAATTGCCGCAGCAATTAAGCGGCTGCAGTAAAGTTACCCATAGAGCCTTTTCTTTCATATGAAAGATGGTGGTTTGGTATGTAAATTACACCACTATTCATAAGACCTCCGCTGCATGCGCCAGCTAGGCCAAGTCTAGGCTACAACGTGAATGCACTTAATTGAGCCTTTGCAGAAAAAGAAGCTAATATGATGAACCGTATGGGCTCCAGAACAAGCAGGTGCCCTTAGACAATCTGAACACACTCTGAGTATGTAGAATATGAAGATATTATCTAAAATTGACCTTTGCACACAGACTTACTCTTGGCAGATTATTATAGCCAATTCAAGATTTCCCACATTCGAATTCATTGAAATAATACAATGAGTTCCTCTCCCCATGAGGCTGTACTTAAGAGCAATTCAGCTTTATAGCAACCTGAACATTTTCAGATTTTTTTTTTTTTGGAATCTGCATGGTAATTATGCTCCTATAACTTTCTTTAGCAGATTTCAGTAGTGTCTTCAGCTATAATTAAGAACTGGATGTTTTCAAAATATGCAATTATGAAATGAAATTTGATTTTTTTTGTAAAACTGTTTGGTAAAACAACGGCAGTTACAGTTATAATCTTTAAATTTAGAAGAGGGGACAGTTAATGAAAAATCTAAATTTATTCCTTTAAGTACAGGACAACGATGAGCAGAGTTAGTGATTGGATTTACTTTATTCTAGCTCTAGCGCAAATAGTAAATTGGGTAAATTGGATTTTCTAATTGCGCTTTTTTTAATGTCCAATGTAAGTATTTTTAACATTTGGTCAAATGGCGATATCTGCAATATGTGATAAAATTGCAAAAACTATATTTTTTTGTAAATCTGTTTAAAAGGAGGTAGAATGATCCAAAAAATAGCCTTTTGCAACACCCACAGTTAAAATTATTATCCAGTATTTTTTTCCCCTATGGGACTAAGAACTTAATGGCTTGATCTCCTATGTCTCAGGGTTGCCACGGACTTCTGCCAGTGATTGTCCTGCTTCCTCTGGTGTAAATGTAATATGCAGGTGCTGGGATGCAGTAACACAAATGCTGCAGAGCAGAGATTAATTATATTTAATTGTTCAACAACAGTGAACTCGTCGCAGGGAGATAACAGGGAAAAGAGATGCAAAAACTAAACTGCATAACGGTTGTTTAACTAGACAGTCTTTTGTTAACAGATTCACTTATTGTGGCTCCACAGCCCGTCACACTCTGAAGGTCCAGTGGGTCATAGAAGACCGGCAGAGGTCAGTGTAGCGTCTTCAGGCTTCCCCGCTTAACACACGGTCCTGCTTCTGGCGGCATCGGGCGGTCTCCGGTTTTGCCCGCTGAGCCCGAAGTCCATTTAACTGTGGAGCAAGAGGGTATAGCTCTCCGCAAAGCTCCGCGTGGCCCATGTCTCTCTGAACAGCGGCCATCACCTGAACTGCTGTTCTGCAATGCTCTGCCCGGCGTGCGCCTCTCTGTGTGGCAGCTGACACCTGGACGTCCATGCTGCGATGCTCTGTCTGTCGCGCGTTCCCCTGCACACCTGCCGATATGGGTGAGTCTCTCACACTGCCACCCTGTCTCTGCACGCTGCGGCCTATCGCTCTCCTCACTGCAGCCATGGTCCGCACCTGCTCAGCGTTCTTGCGGGAAGCCCCCTTATGATCCCGTGCAACTCCTTTTAACTTACTCTCCCTGGCCACGCCCCTCCCACCTAGGTTACTGGCGCGCTCCTTTGGCAATCTCAGTCCCTCCAGCAACAGGAGGTTCGGCCCCAGCAGTTCAGGACCCGTAATTTCAGCAGCCCTTGCAGCCCAGCCCTCTCTTCTACATGATGCTGACAGAGCAGCCTCTTCTCTTCAACTTTGCTCTGTTGATGGGGCGTCACTGTGATGTTATGCTGATTGACAGCTGGCTCTGCCGCCCACTGTGGGGAGCCAGTTGTCAATCAGCATGACATTGACAGTGACACTCCATTGACAGAGCAGACCAGAAGAGGAAGATTTGTTTTTGTCAATGTGAGGCCCAAAAGGGAAACAGGAGAATCACCACCTGAGCCGTGAGAGAATGAGACCAGGCAGGTGTTAGCAACTTTCTGCTGGTAGATTCTTAGCCCTATAGGAACAAAATAAATTAAATTTCACCCATTTAATAGATAGGAGTCTTACATTTAGGACTTTGTAACCTACAAGAATATTCTTTTCTTCTTTACATCCACTGAATCGATCCAGCGTGTCATGTTTCAAATTCAGCACCATTTAATTTAATCCCTGTGGTAATAACTTCCCCTGAGCATAAAATTGAAATAAAATTAAATAAAATAAAACCAGAAAACATGAAGGAAAAGAAAGTTAGCACTCTTTTGTCAGTTTGTATAGCGGTATAACCATAGAAATCATACAAAGCAAAAAGTAAAATATGGTCTATCCTTTGAAGAGAAGCTTTCACCAAGTTGATTGGACATGCAACGTAATTCAGCAATGCACAAAGCGAATAGAATAAAAATTTTATTTTTTACTTATTTTGCTTTAATTTTGATTTTTAATCAAATATTGCATATACTCAGTAATGTTTAAAGTGATTCACATGATAGGTTATATTGCAAAGTCATATTGGCAGAAAGTAACCCCCCAAAAACATTTGTAACACCACTTGAATGTACTCATGTTAAAATAGCTAACCATTTCATTAATTGCTACATTAACACAGTGTGGAGGTTGATGACATGAATAACAATTTGTATGATTAGTTAAGATATAATGGAATGTTACAAAGTACTAGTTTGGCAATGTTCCTCTTTATTTTAACCTGGCCAATTGACACTATTCTACAAGAAAAATGCAGCAGAGTAACAAATTGCCTCCATTAAGAACTTGCCAACTAGAAGAGTTTTCTGCGATCGGTAGAGTCCCAGCAATCAGTCCATAATGACATCAGACTTCAAGAAGTTCTTTGCGATTCGGTTCGAGGTCGGAATCGAATGTTGCAATTCGTCAACATGCCGTAAAGTGATTAAGTCATGGGGTAGAAATGCGAATATGTTGGCGACCGATGCATGACAACATTTGGATGTATGATTGACATTGCGGAGACCATATGTCAAGCAATCTGAGGACAAAGGCCACTTAGCTTCCAAGCAAATAAAATTATCACTATCTTTGGCGAAAAGGGTACAGCCAATTGGATACATGCTAACTTGGTAAAGTTATTTTTCTAATGATTCCTTTTTTCTGAGCAATGTTCCCCGAACATCAGAAAATGTATTATGGATATAGTATGAGTACTTTTTTCTTCTACCTAATGTGTTGTTTGACATGCATTGCACTGAGAGAAAGGAGATGGAATGTGGCACTTGCTAAACATTTGTAAAGGTTCTGCTTTTTTTTTACTCTTTGGATTGTAATATGAGCTGAATCATAATAATGAAGTAAATGACAAATGGACCAAGTAGCAAAATAGCAACTACTACAATCTTCAATCAATTTGTTGCCATTCAGCACCACAATAATCATTGAATAATAGCAAAAAAATATAACTTCAAAGTTCAACAGTGGTTATAGAAAAAAATGAGAATCAGGAATGGAAACTCCCCAGATCTTAATCCCATTGAGAACTTGTGGTCAATCATCAAGAGACGGGTGGACAAACAAAAACCTAAAAATTCTGACAAAATCAAAGCATTGATTGTGCAAGAATGGACTGCTATCAGTCAGGATTTGGTCCAGAAGTTGATTGAGAGCATGCCAGGAGAATTGCAGAGGTCCTGAAGAAGAAGGGTCAAAACTGCAAATATTGACTTGCTGCATTAACTCATTCTAACTGTCAATATAAGCTTTTGTTACTCATATGTTTGCAATTATATTTCTGTCTGTGATAAAAACATCTGTCAAACACACACATAAAAACCAGAGGGCAGCAGATCATGTGAAAATATAATATTTGTGTCATTCTCAAAACTTTTG
Source organism: Oophaga sylvatica (assembly GCA_033576555.1). Taxonomy (NCBI): domain Eukaryota; kingdom Metazoa; phylum Chordata; class Amphibia; order Anura; family Dendrobatidae; genus Oophaga; species Oophaga sylvatica. The sequence goes on along the minus strand of JARQOD010000001.1, from coordinate 948,349,624 downwards.
GCCATGACTGTAGTGTCTGCAAAGCACAAAGCAGAATAAAATAAAACATTTGTATTTTTTTTATTTTGCCTCTGTAATTTTGAGATTTTTCCAATCAAAATATTGGCACATAATGAGTTAACTTTAGTTAATTCCAAGTGTGTGTTATCAGATAGCCACTCATACAGGCAGAAGTACACGCCCCCAGTGAAAACTGTCTAGTAATACCCACTTGAATGTAACTAAAGTTAACTAATTAGGTGCCAAATACATTAATTGCTAATATCTCCACAATGGAGAGGTGAAATTAAAAATAAACAAAGAAGTTTTATTCTGCTCTAAAGCCATTATTATATCGTGTGTCCAGCTCAACATGTAAAATTTGGCGAAAGGTCCTCTTTAATTTTATGGACCTGGCCAAATTTGGAGCACTATTCTACAGAGAATAAATGCAGTAGAAGTAAGCAAGATTGACCTCCATTTTGAGGAGACATTGCACTTTAGAGTCCCTTTCTTGGGATCGGTAGAGGTCCCAGCAATCAGGTCTCCAGTAGAGATGAGCAAATTTGTTCGGATTCGGTTCTGAATATGATCGGAATCGAATTTTGTTTTTGCAATATTCGTCAAACATAGCCGAACGTCATTAGAGTCAATGGGAGTAGAAATTTCCGAATATGTTGGGAACCGATCATAAGACAAACATTTGGCATGAATAGTGTTAGAATATTGCCCGAATATGTCAAAATCAGATTCTGGGACAAATTCGCTCATCTTTAGTCCCAAGTAATTGAGAAGTTATCTCTTATCTTATTGGGAGACGGAGAAGGGATAACTTCCCAATTTGATACAGATCCTTTAACTTTTTTGATTATGATTTTCTAAATTTCTTTTTTTTTCCTAGAGCAATCTGCCCCCAACCAGACACATGAACTTAGATAATGTATTATGTATCATTATATTTTGTTATTCTTTTTTTTTTTTTACTAAATGTGTTGTTTGACATGCATTAGCACTAGAGAGGAAAAGGGAGAGGAAATGCATGCCACCTGGGAAACATTTGTAAAGGTTTTCATGCAATTTTATTTTTACTCTTTGGATTGTAATATGAGGATGAATCATAGTAGAATGTAAGTAAATGGCACAAACTTGACCCAATGTGAGAAAATATCCGCATAGGTACACTAACATGTAGTCTATAAAATTATTTCACATGTTTCAGGGCACCATCAAATAATCCATTGTAATTAATAGAAAAAAAAACATCAATATCTGGTTCAAAGTTCAAAAGTGGTTATAGAATGCAAAAGAATGAGAACAGGAAATCCATTGTTCAACTTTTATTTATTACCACGACAATTACGCAATTGCAGCTATTCCTTTTTATCTAAATAAAATAAAAAAAGGAGCCATGCTAATTTTTAAGATTTGAAAAATAGGAAATTTTCAAAGAATGACAGGAAAATAAAAGAGGAAAAATACAAATTTTTGTTTTGAATAATTTTTTAAATGAATATGCATCCAAGGCAACCAGTTATGAAAGATACAGAAAAGCGCAATTTGGTGACCTGCCGTTATTCTTTCAAAGTTTTAGAAATATTTCTCTATGCTGGGATAAACAACTATAGATAATTCCAAATTGCCAAACTTTATGATTTTTATGTTACTTACATTGAAAACATTTTCTGTTTGTTGGTTATTCGGCAAGGGGAAATCTACGGTAAAAATGTATTACATCTAAAACTTGTAAATGAAAGAGTTTGTGGGATTGTCTGAAATGTTTGATTTAAAATGTTAATATATAGAGGAAAAAATTGTTGTAGATATAAATGTTTGACACTAAATCTCCATCAACTGCTTTTTTTGTAAATTTAAATTGGCATTTTGTGGCTCAGCATATGAAAACTTTTTTTACACAACAGAATTACCCAAGAAATAATAATTCATTCAAGTACTATGTCTTTGCAAGTCAGATAATTGGTGTAAAAGCTTTGAAAAATAGCAACATTTTTGTACAACATGGTATTGAGCAAAAATTTGTCGACTTCTGGCGTTTTCACGCCAGTTTGAATCTTCTACACCCAAATTGGGCGGAACTGGGGAGGAGGCAGAGTAGGATGAGGCGTGGCCACACCCAACCATCAAATTTATCAAAAGTGCCGCTTTTTTGTCCCTAATTAGAGTTGCATTTCTGGCACATAGAGGTACACACCACAGAGCTGATGTACTGAATTCATTAATTGGTGTACACCTCTTAATGAATTCAGCAACTTGTACTCCAGCAAGATTGGTGTCAGATGAATGTGCGCTACTTCAGTCTTGATGAATCGCACCCTGTATGTATGAAAGTTTTGTATGCCGGGTCACCATATATCATCGTTAAAAGGATGAGCTACATGAAAAACTCATCATATAGAGCACGATTTATCATTACATTTCTGCCATTTCTTGTGCTTGAATACCTCTCAATTAATGACTGTTGTTTGCAGACAAACACAACAAGCGACTTGTGCATTTTTTCAAGTTTTCTTTTGTTGTTTGGTTAGTTTTCGGAGTTTTTATATCAATGAGACTTTTATAGATGGTTTAGACAGATTCATGAAATACAAGTTGCAAAATCTGATGCAACTCTATTCAAGTGTTTTCATGTATGCCAGTTAGTTTGGTACATTTTTATGATATTCCGCAACATGTGTGACTTTTCTTGCTAAAAAGTCACACAGCCAGTTAAAGACAGAAAAAAAGTCCATTTTGGCCTTGGTGCCAATTTCATGAATCGCGTGCGCCATCTTGATGAATTGGGTACAAAAATGTCAGTAAAAACCAAGTCAAAAAAGAAAAGTGACTTTAAACCCCTCCCAAGATGTTGAATCATTTTGGTTTGTAGTGATTCCTGATCCAGTTCTTTGAAGGTTTAAACAAAACAATTTGTGCGCTAAATGAATGGGAGTGATCCCATAAGTAAGTGTGGGATTCCACATAAGAAAGTATCAAGTTCTACATTAGTTTCCTTCCAACATTTCTCTGGCATTCTGGAGGGCATAAAAGCCAGATGACCAGATACATGGAAATAAGGCCACAAGAACGAGAGATAATCCTGCCCATTATGGCCTATAATCCACAGGTAAGTGAGACAGAGACGGTAAATGATGGTAGTAACTGATCCCATGGCTGTGTAGCGGAAGCAGGGTTATAAGGTTTCCTACAGAGGTGAGGTTTTGAGACATCATCAATCATTATTGCTGTCCCCATTGGGGCTCACAATCAAAATATGTCTTTGGAGTGTAGAAGGAACTGAGAGTACCTGGAGGAAACCCACATAAACACAGGGACAGCATACAAACTCCTTGCAGATGTTGTCCTCGGTGTGATTTGAACCCAGGACCCCTGCTCTGCAGATTAACAGTGCTAACCACTGAGCCACTTTGAATGTATGGAGTATCGATGGTCTTGTAAGTCATTGGTATAATTTTGAACTGAATTCTGTTAGCATTGTGCAGAGAGATTTTGCAGGGGGGAGTTTGCATGTACCCTATCATTCTCAGAATGGGGTAGTTTGCATGCTATAGCGAAGCAGTTGATGGCAACCAGCATGGCTACATTTAATAGATTTTGCTACGAGGTGTTCACCAAGGTTGTTTGCCGTAGTGTGAGAAAATATGTACATATGAAATAATTTTTGTTCACGTTTGAGGACAGGGTTGATTTGAGAAAGTTTTTGAGGTGAAACGAAGGATTACATGTGCAGTTTGGAGGGTTCAGTTTTCACCATGTTGAAATTACGGGAGAAGAAGAAGGATGTAGCCGATATTCAGATTTATCTTGGCAGGAGATATAAATTTGAGGAAGCCATATTAAAAATGATACTGAAAACCATGGGATTCTGTGAGATGTCTGAAGCTGGAGGCCTAGAAGGAGAAGAGCACGAGAACCAGTACCACTAAAAGAAGACAAATTGTTTAGGTTATTGGCAAAATATTTTAATAAAAAAAAACCCTCAATTTATTGAAAATCATATTTTTTTGCTAAATTATTTTCCTATAGTAAAAACATAATAAAAAAGTCTCTGTTCTAAGACTTTCTTTCCGTTTTAACATATTGACTACACAATGATGCTACTGTATATTCACACTAGTTTTACAATAATTTTTGAACACAAGATTTTTGCGTAATATTGTACATAAGTTATACCTACCAACTTCCATAGGGAATAATGGTGAAAATCATACATCACGTGACAGCTCCACATATATGTAAATTAATTAATACATTAACAAATTTATTAGAAACGTCACTTCGCACAGTGATGGGACCTTTGATTGTGAAAAATTTAATATTTTTGTTTGTCCTCATGGATGACAGAGAAACATAATTTCATCTGTTTTGAAATCCCTTTGGCAGTCTTTATAAAGTAACAAGTCTTTTTTAGAGCTCTTTATTACTGTAATAAGGATTACCATCACTTAATAAGTTTAGGAGATTAGAAGTAGCAGAAAAATACTTTAAATCCGTTGTCCATATGAATAAATGCCAGCCAATAAATAATCTTGTATTGCAGTCTGAAAAGCACATTAAATGGTTCTACATAACAGATCGGAATATTAACCCTAAAGAATGATGATCTGGTTAGGCAGATCTAGTCCTAGAGCTATTGGGTTCTACATCGGCCTTGGGTTTCCATACCATTGTGCATGTTCTTTTTTGGATTCTAGCACTGGAATGCTGTGCCAACTAACCTGTCATTGTTCTCCTGTGAGGTTTTACCAGTCCCAATAGACCTGGGTCACTGCTGAACACTCAAGGGAATATGTCATCAGAAAATAATCTACTGTTGAAATTAAATTTCTATGCAAAATGTATATATTTTTTTAATTTGCCATTTTTTTTATATTACGGTTGATCATCCTTAGGGTGCAAGCCTGCAGTCACTCTATCTGAATTCTCACATCGCATGAATTGCATGCAGAGAGGATTCTCTGATGCCTTTGCCAACACCAGGAGTCGGGCAGTCATGTGACTGCAAGTATCTGATTTGCATACTTTCAGCCACATTCCAACTAGACGTGTCTGGCCTCGTTCAAAACATTTGCATTGAGTGAGGCCACGCCTATCTATTCGGCATGTAACCGCATGTATGCAAATCACATACTTGTGGTCACGCACACCCACCACTCCCGCCACCGGAGAATCCTCACTGCAATGTGAAGATTCACAAATCTTGTACCCTAAGGCCGGCCAACCACTTTACTATCGCTATCTATATTGAAGATAAGTAGCCAGGTAAAAGACATGGTTTATTCCCACTGCTCCCCTGAATACTTCTTTTTTTTTAAATCTGCCATGCAGTTTTAGAGATACAGGCCATTTTATTTAGTGGCAATTTCTATTGCCTTGACTAAGGAAGAGTGGATCACAGAATTCTCTGGAGGCAATTCCTAGTCTGATCTTCATTATAACTCTGTGAGCCACTGTCCCTAGCAATTACCATAACAATTAATTAATATTAATTAAATATAAATGCCCTTATCTCTGGAATGGTTAGAAAGGATTTAAAATAACAAAAAATGGAATCCACAAGCGAGCAGTGGAAATAAAATAAGTTGCAAAAACTGTCTACTTTTGACCTGGTGACAAGTCCTCTTCAAATAAAAATATTGAAATGTTCACATTGGCCATTAGGCTGAATATTAGACACCTACTTTCTGTTCTTTATAAGGTCATTAGCATCAATAGACTGACCCAAACCCTTTGTTTGTACAAAAAGTATAACATAGTCTGATCTGGAAGGCAGGGGAAAGAGGTGAGCTGGGACATCAACTATTGTCAATAGTAAATTCTGTATAGAGGTTTTACCTTCAACTGTAATTGGGACTGTGATGATAATGAAGCTCCTGAAAGTCATCTGTACAGAACACGAAGGAGTCAATATTAAGCTCAGTGTCTAATATGAAAAACTGAATTAAGTTATGTCACGAGCTTTAATTTTGCTCCCCGTTCTCATTGATGGATTGAAAGTATAGTAAGATAACTGCCCCTCACCCTAACATGCCCGGAAGAAGCGAGGAGAAACATACATCGGGGTGAGGGGTTCAGTTTTAGAGACATTCCCTATATGCAAAATTTTTAATTGTTATTTTATATGATTTAAAAAGGATTTTGTATTTAATACCTTATGGATCTCTTCTGTTCTTTTTTAGTGTAAAAACAAGAAAAAAAGGTTAAAATATTGTAAAAAGAAGTGCCATTCTTGAGATATATATATATATATGTATATACATATATATAGCTCTGGCAAAAATTAAGAGACCACTGCACAGTTTTATATAAATCAGCTTCTCTACATGTCTGACAGCCATTCCATTCCAGAGTCAGTTGAATAGCAACAGCAACCAGAGAGCACCTCATTCTACTTAATGTGCTTCTGATTAGGTGATCACCTAAACCAAATCTTATTTAATGAAGGAAAGTATAAAAAACACTGCTGTAGTGTTCACAATCCTCTTGCAATAGGACAAGCTGGATGGCAAAACAAGTGCTAGTAATATCCCAAAAGTAATAGGAATGCAAAAATAACTTTTAACCGTGACAAAGGAGCTGAAAAGAAAAGTCTTGAGTGAGGAAAAGAAGGGCTTAATTCTGGCTTTACTAGCAGAGGGATACAATGAGCGTCATGTTGCCTCCATCCTTAAAATTTCTAAGATGGCAGTCCATTGCAATAAGGTCAAGCAGCAGACATTGGGGACAACAAAGCTACAGACCGGCAGAGGGTGAAAACGACTCTCCACTGACCGGGATGACCGTCATCTCATTCGAATGACATGAAGTGACCTACAATAGAATGGCAAATGGCAGCTGGGGTGAAGTGCACAGCAAGAACAGTTCGTAACAGGCTCCTAGAGACAGGGCTCAAGTCATGTAAAGCTAGAAAAAAAGCCTTTTATCAATGAGAAGCAAAGGAGAGACAGGCGAAGTTTGCCAAAGACCATAAGGATTGGACCATAGAGGACTGGAGTAAGGTAATCTTCTCTGATGAGTCTAATTTTCAACTTTGCACAACACCTGGTCGTCTAATTTTTAGACAGAGACCTAGAGAGGCGTACAAGCCACAGTGTCTTTGACCCACTGTGAAATTTGGTGGCGGATCGGTGAGGATCTGGGGATGCTTCAGCAAGGCTGGAATTGGGCAGGTTAATTTTTGTGAAGGATGTATGAATCAAGCCGCATACAAGGTTATCCTGGAAAAACAGTTGATTCCTTCTGCTCAGGCAATGTTCACCAACCCTGAAGACTGGTTTTTCCAGCAGGACAATGTTCCATGCCACACAGCTAGGTCAATCAATGTGTGGATGAAGGACGGCCACATCAAATCCCTGTCATGGCCAGCCCAATCTCCAGACCTGAACCCCATTGAAAACCTCTGGAATGTTATTAAGAGGAAGATGGATAGTCACAAGCAATCAAACAAAGAAGAACTGCTTAAATTTTTGTACCAGGAGTGGCATAAGGTCACCCAAAAGCAGTGTGAAAAAACTGGTGGAAATCATGCCAAGACACATGAAAGCTGTGATTAAAAATCATGGTAATTCCACAAAATATTGATTTCTGAACTCTTGGCTGAGTTAAAACATTAGTACTGTTGTTTCTAAATGATTATGAACTTGTTTTCTTAGCATTATTTGAGGTCTGCAAGCACTGCATTTTTTAGTTAATTTGAACATTTCTCATTTTCTGAAAATAAATACAAAATTTATTGCTTGGAAATTTGGAGAAATGTTGTCAGTAGTTTATACAATAAAAGAGCAATTTACATTTTACTCCAAAATATACCTATAAAGAGAAAAATCTGACAAATTGAAAATTTTGCAGTGGTCTCCTTATTTTTGGCAGAGCTATATATATATATATATATATATATATATATATATATATATATATACATACATATGTATATACAGTACAGACCAAAAGTTTGGACACACCTTCTCATTCAAAGATTTTTCTGTATTTTCATGACTATGAAAATTGTACATTCACACTGAAGGCATCAAAACTATGAATTAACACATGTGGAATTATAAACTTAACAAAAAAGTGTGAAACAACTGAAAATATGTCTTATATTCTAGGTTCTTCAAAGCAGCCACCTTTTGCTCTGATTACTGCTTTGCACACTCTTGGCATTCTCTTGATGAGCTTGAAGAGGTAGTCACGAGGGTGGCGTTTCCTCTGTCCTTCCCCCCCGCTCCTCGGCATCAGTTACGGTAGTCGTCCAAGGCAAGAAGTCATTTCCGGGGCAAGGAAAGAGTAGCACATGCGTTGTAATGATTGTATGCTTTGCCCACTGTTGGGCAAAGCACACTGCACATGCGCCGGCCCATATTTGAATTGCACAATTGCGGGAAGCCGAACGCCGTCTGTGGGATTCACAGACGGCGATACGCAACGGATGCCGAGGAATGGGGGGGGGGAGGACAGAGAAAACAACGCCCTCCTGACCTGACTGCCATGATTGACAGCGAAAAATAACAACTTTACAAAGGTATTTTGATATGAAAACGGGGGTATCAGGATATATGATACCTACCGTTAGCTTTGTTATCGGACGCACTATTCAGCCATATCTTTAGTTGATATGGCAAAATTGGGGTGACAGATTCCCTTTAAAGTGGCATAAAATACCACTGCTATATATGACATGCACTACATGTGCTAGGTAGATGGCTCTATTATAGATTTCTGAATTTGGATTTATGAGTTCCATCCATATTATGCCTCTGGACTGAGTTCTCCTAAATTAATTGTGTCTGACTAGTTGTTTTTTGACTAAACTAGAAACAACTGAAGACAGAGTTGTGCACTTTGCACTTTGGGCAGCATTTATAGCTAAATGAAAAAATACTGCATGGAAAAAAGATTTTAATCTATATCCAGGAGCAGCCCAGCTCAACAATTCCTATGGTAAAAGCAGGGAATGATCCTATGGAAAATAACAGGATCACTTCTAACATCAGTTTTTCAGGGTAGTGCAGCACCGACGGTGAAAAACAACAACAGATGGCCTTATATTTGATACCTTAGCAATATTATGGCTATGGCAGCACGGTGGCTCAGTGGATAGCACTACAGCCTTGCAGCACTGGAGTCCTAGGTTCAAATCCCACCAAGGACAACATCTGCAAGAAGTTTGTATGTTCTCCCCGTGTTTGCGTGGGTTTCCTCTGGGTACTCCGGTTTCCTCCCACACTCCAAAAACATACAGATAAGGAATATAGATTGTGAGCCCTTTGGGGACAGCGATGATAATAATGTGTGCAAACTGTAAAGCGCTGCGGAATATGTTAGCGCTATATAAAAATAAAGATTATTATTATTATTATTACTATGTTAATATTTGTAATAATTTCAAATGGAAATACTTTGAGGCTTTTGACAGGAGGACCCGATATAAACACAGTAGAAAAGAATAATCATGATGCTTTCAATTACATATAATATTATGAAGCTTTTCCCCTTTAGATGCATTGCTCTGAAATATAGGGTCTAAGGGGTAATGTCTTTCCTTGTGGATAGGGATATGTCTGATACGTCAGTGCAAGGAGACTTATTGGCCATGCAATTCTCCACTGGGAAATTAAACATACAAATTGCCTCTGCAGAGAGGAAGTGCATTTGAACTCTAGTACCACCAAATCAGCATCTCAGTTTTCAGATACAATGTTTCGGGTTGTTTTCCCCTCCTCAATGCAAAGCATGAGATCCTTGGGGAGAGCGGCATGTCTGACGTGCCTGTGTAAGGAGACTGATAGGCCATGCAATGCTTCTATGGCTGTTATCCGAACTCATACGGCAAAGCTCATTAAAGGGTCGATATTAACTTTTTGGATTACTACTTGCAATGGGTGGCACTAGAGTTCAAGTCCTCTTTTTTTTCTAAAGATGCAATTTGAAATGTAGCACATGACCGATCACTATTTGACACCTTATAGAGTATCTCCTTCTCTGTAGTGATGAACCGATAGGGACTTTAGGTGTCTCAATGGCTTCCTGAACACATCTCTGCCACGTTCAGAAAGTCTGAGCCTAGTAATGACTATCTTACCTCGTTCAAAGGCACAACAAATATTTGTTCTTCTTTATCGCCTTCAGATGCCTTCAGTCCCTACGTCAGTTGTTTCCGGTCTTTAAATATTTCTTCTTAAATATGTCTTCTGCCCTTCATCCAAATTGATTGGAAATGATAGAACAGGGGAAACTAATTAGGGATCTTAGCATTCTAGCGGTAGGTCTGGTAAAAGGAAGGCGCAGTCATCATGAATTGTTTTGTTTGCTCTGTGTATCCTAATGTTATTGGTGGTATATTGGAAGAGATTTATTAAAAGGGTAGTAGGATGAAGAATTTACAAGTCTTTTCTTGTGAAAACAGCGCAATTATATTTAAAATTGTCAATTTGCCAAGGCATGATTTTGAGAAATTGGGACGAATTTAAAGTTTCTTGCCAATATATATATAATATATATATATATATACAGTGGAATCTAAGAATAGAAAGTCTGACAATTCACTAAATGTATCACAATGGCATATTGTGGATGATTAAACTGCTTCTTCAGATCTGTTTGAAAAGGGTAAAGTCTGCAATACATTTGCTACTTATCATAACTTAACCATATCCTTTTTTTTAGACATTTTCCAAAATTGTAGAGGTAAGCAACAAATAAATGTACAGTCAGAAGTATTCTGTCATCTCATGATACAACGGGATATAGTGTTCTAAAATTGACAGTTGTCATCAGTTATCAGTTATTAGTTATTGTATTTAAAGTTTCCAGAGAAAGTATTTTCGAGAATTTCAAAACTCTATTATCTTGGAGGGTTTCGATCCTGAACATCTGTATACTTACAATTTCTCTTTTGTGCGACAGGAGCGTTTGGGAAATTTGTGGCAAACAGCTCTGGAAACAGCTTCTATAAATAGCGAGGAAAAGAAGTTGTGAAAACTGGCTTGAAAAGCATCAAGAAGAAACAAGGAATATTCAAGAAAATTTGCTTTTTTAATATTTCTTTGTCTTAGACTCTTAGTAAACTAAAAATATGCATTATTATGAATAATAAACCAAATAACAAATATATAATAAAAACTATAAGAAAATTCAATAATAATATTTAATAGTAATAATAATATTTAGAAATACGGTAATAATTATAGCAATAATAATATTTAGTAATACAAATAGTAGTAAGGATAATAATATTTAGCATCACAAGACCCCAAATTATAGCTATAAATCACACACAAAATACATTTTATAGATATGGACGAACGTTAAAACTTTTATAGTGAGTTTACATGTTTTTTGAAAGGGCATTCACTGTCATAATATATCAGGCCACATGCTGAGAAGGACATTAGTGAAGAGGGGGATGAACATGGCACAGGCAGTTTTCATGACAGGAAGGGACTGGTTTAATTGGAGAGCCAGTTTTGAGGACATTATTGACCAGTTATGCTAATAATAGGGACAGGGTCTTGTCAACCTTTCAGTTTTTTTCATGAAAAGAATGGCTGTCACAATTAGAGAAATAGCCAGGGATGCTGTGTAATTGCCGTGGAGAGAAAGATACCTGATCAAAATTTTCTATTGGTCATTGAGTAAAATAAGCAGAGACTAAATTACAGCTTAGAAGCAGGTGGTTATTTTGTACAATCTTTTCCATAAAACTATAGATAGTTTGAACCTGGATTTTTATTGTAGAAGAATGCTAGCTTTTAATATAGCTTATTACTTATTTTGTATATATTTTAATATGATTTTAGTTCAAGATATTGTTTTTCTAGCCTCTTCTACAGATGACTCTTAAAGCATGATTGATTCCATGGTGCTGCACATGAGGAAGGGTTACATATAAAATACAGATATAAATTTACAATGAACAAACTAACAATGACAGACTGGTAAAGAGGAGAGAGGGCCTGCCGTTGCGAGCTTACAGTCTACAGGATAATGAGGAAAGAGACAGTAGATTCGGAGGAAGGGAGGAATCACGGCAGCTCTGGTGGTGGTGAGGAGGCAGCTCAAGTGCTCGTGAGAAGGTAGCTCCAGTGCTGGTGAGGAGGCAGCTCCAGTGGTGGTGGGGAGAAAGGTCCAGTGGTGGTGAGGTGGCAGCTCCAGTGGTTGTGAGTAGGCAGCTCCAATTGTGGTGAGGATGCAGCTCCAGTGATGGTGAGGAGTCAGCTCCTGTATTGGTGAAGAGGCAGCTCCAGTGGTAGTGAGGTGGCAGCTACAGTGGTGGTGAGGGGGCAGCTCCAGAGGTGGTGAGGAGAAAGGTCCAGTGGTGGTGAGGTGTCAGCTCCAGTGGTTGTGAGTAGGCAGCTCCAATGGTGGTGAGGAGGCAGCTCCAGTGGTGGTGAGGTGGCAGCTCCTGTATTGGTGAAGAGGCAGCTCCTGTGGTAGTGAGGCGGCAGCTACAGTGATGGTGAGGAGGCAGCTCCAGTGGTGGTTAGGAGAAAGGTCCAGTGGTGGTGAGGTGGCAGCTCCTGTATTGGTGAAGAGGCAGCTCCAGTGATAGTGAGGTGACAGATACAGTGGTGGTGAGGAGGCAGCTCCAGTGGTGGTAAGGAGGCAACTCCAGTGGTGTTGAGGTGGCAGATCCAGTGGTGGGGAGGTGGTAGTGGGTTACTGCAGGTTGTGAACTTGCTTGAAGAGGTACATTTTCATGTAAATATTACTTTTGTGACATATCAAGCATATATTAAAAGTCATTTTGAGGTTCTATTAACCTCTAAAAAAAGCTTATAAACAGCTATTTGCAGCTTGAACTGAAATAAGATCTATATGCTGTATTGTATGCAGTATAAATACAAATAGAATCCTGGTGCACACATTTCTATCTGAACTAATAAATTATCTTTGTCTTGAAGATTCTGCAGCTTTCGGTAAGGCTAGTGGTTGTACAGAGAGATTTTTCGTGCAAGTATTAAGGGAACAGTACATCCTCCTTTGGTAAGCCACTAGTTGGTCTCTCCTTGTGATCGACAGTGATTTATTTGGGATACTTTCAGGATGCCATTTACAACAAAGGTGATTTTCACTTTGCTAATGAGCTGTCTTTTCATATCTATTGGATCTGTTCTTTTTGGGCATGATCAGTTTTTCTTCTGCCACCAATGCTTTATTTTGTCAAGCTGTAATGACTACTGAGCTGAGACACACACTTGCAGGATAATTTGCTCTATTCTTTCACTTGGTAGGGCTGTATTTTTATTTTTTTTAACACTTTTCTATTCTTATTGGCAAAAGGCTACATTGTTAGGTAAGTTTTGTAAAAACTAAAAGATAAAAGTGTTATGTTATTGGAGGTGATGGACAGTGCAGAACAGAACACTGACTCAAACCGATGGTGTTGCTGTCAGAGGCAACATCATCTTGCAATGACAAGATATATGCTATATGTTCCATAATATCTTACCCTTCCTCCCCATTAGTACACTTGCTGAGGGCAAAGGAAAGCCAATTTTGGCCTGCGTTTGGTAGAACCACTGACTAGATGGCTGGTGGTGTTTAGGCTGCTGCTAGCACCTCCAATAATTCAATGCTTCCAAAAAGGATGCAAAAAAAGTGCTAGGTAGGTAGATACACATGCATAAAAACAAAACATGGCAGCAGGCTGCAGTATACAATTGCATGTAAATGTTTGAGCACCCCTGCTCAAAATTACTGTTATTGTAAACAGTTAAAGGGAACCTGTCAGCAGTTTTGTTACATAGCAGCTAAAAATATCACCTTATTCAGCATCTGCGCTGCATTCCCTAAATCCTTATACAGTATAACTCCCTGACTCCCCTTGTATACTCCAGAAAAAACCTTTTTAATTTCTCCCGCGCTGTATGGTAATCATCTCAGTCCGGTCCAATGGGCGTGGTTTCTGGCCCCTTAATCCCTTCCATCGGCTGTTGCTCGCCATTCTTCTTCGTGGATGACGCCTCTTGCGTTATCCACATCGCCGTGCGATAACTCGTGCCTGCTCAGAAATACTGCATTTTGCTCCTGCGCAGTATGCTTTGCCCAACTTCGGGCAAAGCTGAAAACAGAACTGTCATGCGCCGGCACACATACATCTGGCTCATGCACCAGAAACACGTTTGCCAGCGCATGCGCACTTCTGTTTTTCAGCTTTGCCTGCAGTTGAGCAAAGCATACTGCACAGGGGCAAAACGCGATATTTCTGAGCAGGCGCGATATGTCGCATGGCGATGTGGATCGTTATCCATGTCAGGAGGATGGCGAGCAGAAGCCGGGAGGAGGGATGCAGAGGTCCGAAACCACGCCCATCGGACCAGACAGAGACGATTACCATACAGCGCAGGAGAAATTAAAAAAGGTTTTCGGGAGTATAGAATAGGAGTCAGGGGGTTATATAAGGATTAAGGGTATGCATAGCAGACGCTTAATGAGGTGATATTTTTAGCTGTATGTCAGAAAACTGGGGAAAGGTTCCCTTTTAGCAAGTTGAGGAAGAAATGATCTCTAAAAGGCCTAAAGTTAAAGATGACACATTTCCTTTATATTTTAGGCAATAAAATATATATTGTCATTTTTTACATTTAAAAAATTACTGAAAGGAAAATAGGCTGACGCAAAAGTTTGGGCACCCTTGAGATTGGTGTGCTCAGATAACTTTGACCAAGATTTCAGACCTTATTTAGCCTGTTATGGCTTGTTCACTATCATCGTTGCAAAGGCAAGGTGATGCAAACTTCCCAGCTTTATTAAAACCCAGCCTCCTCTATCCTTGTGCCAAAAAATAGCATCCATGGGTTTTTCTAAGCAGCTGCTCAGCACTCTGAAAATGAAAATGGTAGAGGTCCACAAAGTAGGAGAAGGCTATAAGAAGATAGCAAAGCATACTCAAATTGCCATTTCCTCAGTGCGAAATGTAATTAGGAAATGGTAGTTAACAGGAACAGTGGAGGTCAAGATAAGTTCTGGAAGAGCTAGCAAAATTTCAGTGAGAGCTGCTCATAGGATTGCTAGAGAAGTAAATCAGAAACCTCGCTTGACTGCAATAGACCTTCAGAAAGATTTAGCAGACTCTGGAGTTGTGGTACATTTTTCTACAATTCAGAGATACCTGCACAAATATGACTTTCATGGAAGAGTCATCAGACGAAAACTTCTCCTGCGTCCTCACCATAAAGGTCATAAGTATGCAAAAGAACATCCAAACAAGCTTGATGCATTTTGGAAAAAAACTCCTGTGGACCTGTGGGGTTAACCCCTTAACGACCGCCGATACGCCTTTTAACGGCGGTCATTAAGGGTACTTAAACCACAGCGCCGTTAATTAACGGCGCTGTGGAAAAAGTGAATAGCGCCCCCCAGAGGCGCATTTTCTCCGGGGTCTCGGCTACCGGGGGTAGCCGAGACCCCAGAGAACATGAATCGGTCGGTTTTTACCGACACCGATGTTGCGATCGCCGTTATTAACCCTATAACGGCGACCGCAACAACAACAAAAAAAAGTTGTGCCATTTAATTTCTCTGTCCTCTGATGTCATCGGACATCAGAGGACAGAGAAAAAGGGTCCCCAGGACCCCCATGTGGCCCCCGATCCAATCCATGTGGCCCCCGGGCCCTCCGTTTTCCCCTGGTGCCGGCGCTGTTAAGAAAATGGCGGGCGCATGCTCAGTGCGCCCGCCGCTATGTGCCGCTGTGCTGGTGGGGGATGGGCAAATATTCTCTGGGGTCTCGGCTACCGGGGGTAGCCGAGACCCCAGAGAACATGATCCGGGTCGGTATTCACCGATCCCGGTGTTGCGATCGCGGCTATGCAAGCATAGCGGCGACCGCAAAAAAAAAAAAAAAAAAAAGATTTCTCTCCCCTCTGATGTGATCGCACATCAGAGGGGAGAAAATGAGGGTCCCCGTGTCCCCCTGAACCCCCCCTATACTTACCGGTGTCCTCTGGCAGGTCCCCCTGGCCTCCGATAATCCCGGTCTTCTTCCTGCAAAAAAAAAATGGCGGGCGCATGCGCAGTGCGTCCGCCGATCTGCTTGGCGGCAGATTCAAATTTTTTTTCATTCATTCTCATAAAAGTACATTTTGATCACTGTGATAAACTATCACAGTGATCAAAATAAAAAAAACACTACATAACCCCCCCATTTATCACCCCCTTAGTTAGGGACATATAATAAAAAATAGAAATTATATTTATTTTCATTTTTCTGTTAGGGTTAGGGTTATAATTAGGGTTAGAGTTATAATTAGGGTTATGGTTAGCATTAGGGTTAGGGTTAGCATTAGGGTTAGGCCGGCGTCACACTGGCGACAGAATCGGACGACTGCAATGCGATGAAAAATCGTATTGCAGTCTGCCCTATGTTAATCTATGGAGCAGCTCCCAGTATCAGATTTTTTGTGGTCCGTTTTAAACGTCCGTGTGCTATCGCAGCATGCTGCGATTGTCACCGATTGTGGGTCGACTATCGCCAATGCAAGTCTATGGGAGCGATGAAAAATCTGATTACAAACGGACCGCATGTGTGACTTGCGATGAAATCGCATCGGTGTCCTTTAGAAAAGCCGGCAATTCATCCCCGGCTATACTGTAAAATCACACTGACGGCTTTAATAAAGAATAGAAAGAATACATATACACACATAGAATACATATATATATATATATAATGTAATTGTGACATGTATATATATAAATATATTTATAGTTCTTACACTTCTACATACTGTAATAGCCGCTAATTCAATTGCCGGCTTCTGTGAAATCACAGAAGCCGACATGAAATGATACATTGTTTCCACACAGTTAACCATGTCATTTCCTGTATTTTGATATTTGTTTAGAACTTACAATTACATGAGTGTATTTGTGCTAAATTTCAGACATGTAGGGGTTAATTAAAGGTGTAAATTCGTTGACAAAAAAATGCGTGGGCTCCCGCTGTATTTTCTCCACCAGACAGACAAAGCAAGCGAGTGGGGGCAGATAATAATAGCCTAGGGAGGGTACTTTTTTTTTCTGCCCCCCCTGGCTACTAACATCTGCCCCCAGACACCCCAGAAAGGGCAAATCTATAATTAGATTCGCCCTTTCTGGCACTTTGCCCGTCTATTCCCATTGCCCTGTAGCGGTGGCGAATGGGTTAATAATCTCACCTTAATGTCACCTTAGTATTGAAAGGTGACCTTAAGGCAGGTTAATAATTGAAAGCTGTCAATTAGACAACTATCAATTATTAATCCTATTGAAGTAAATAAAAAAACACACATACACTTTAAGAATAAATAATTTTAATGAAATAAAATCACATATTTTTGACCATCTTTTATTTAAGTCTTAATCCGTTCGAAGCCCTTGTTCTTCTAAAATAAAATAAAATAATAAAACAACATTATTCTTACCTATCTGGCAATCTGTCACGTCCCACGATGTAATCCTTCACAAAGGGTTAACTACTAGCAATCAGATAAGCAGCGCAAGTAATCCTGCGTGCTCATCTGATAGCTCCTGAATGAATGAGCTTATCTCCTGCCGACAGGAGAGGATGTGATTCATGAATGAAGCTTAATTGATTGTATCCCACTTTCACCTTAGGTCAGGTCACTGAAGTGAAAGTTGTAATAAATCAATTAAGCTCCATTCATGAATCTATTCCTCTCCTTTCGCTGGGAGAGTAACTGATTCATTCAGGGGAATACAGGTCTGAGACAGCATTATTAGCTCTCTGCGACCTGTAACCTGTTAACCCTTTCTGATGGATTACAGCGTGGGACCTGACTGTACTTCGGATTGGTAAGAATCATTTTGCTTTTTTATTTTATTTTTATTACAGGAAATGGTTTTAGCAGGAAAATAAAATATTGTCAAAAACTGTGTGATTATTTCATTAAACTTTTTTTTATTAAACTGTGTGTGTTTGATTTTTCTATCATACAATAGGATTAATAATTGATAGTTGTCTAATTGACAGCTCTCAATTATTAACCTGCCTTAAGGTCACCTTTCAATACTAAGGTGACATTAAGGTGAGATTATTAACCCATTCGCCACCGCTACAGGGCAATGGGAATAGACGGGCAAAGTGCCAGAAAGGGCGAATCTAATTATAGATTTGCCCTTTCTGGGGTGTCTGGGGGCAGATGTTAGTAGCCAGGGGGGGCACAAAAAATGTACCCTCCCTAGGCTGTTATTATATGCCCCCACTCGCTTGCTTTGTCTGTCTGGTGGAGAAAATACAGCGGGAGCCCACGCATTTTTTTCAAACGAAATTACACCTTTAATTAACCCCTACATGTCTGAAATTTTGCACAAATACACTCATGTAATTGTAAGTTCTAAACAAATATCAAAATACAGGAAATGACATGGTTAACTGTGTGGAAACAATGTATCATTTCATGTCGGCTTCTGTGATTTCACAAAAGCCGGCAATTGAATTAGCGGCTATAACAGTATGTAGAAGTCTAGGAACTATAAATATATGTATATATATATATATACATGTCACAATGACATGTATATATATATATATATATGTGTTCTATGTGTATATATCTATTCTTTTTTTTGTGATTGAAATACTATTCTTTTGGATCCATTATATGTCAGTTTTGCAAGCCTGCGAGAAAATCTCGCAAGTCGGATGAAAATCGGATGTTACAAGGTACACACACATGCGACTAAATCGCATCTTTGAAGGAAAATCGGATGCCAGAAGGATGTGTGATGTTTGCATTTTGATCCAACAATCGACCGTCTAAAACGGACCGATTTTTTGTCGTTGTGTGTGACGCCGGCCTTAGGGTTATAATTAGCGTTAGGGTTAAGCTGGGTTCATACTGCGTTATGGCAGTCCGTTAGACGGACTGCGTTACACCGCGGTATAACGCGGTGTAACGCAGTCCGTTAACGCTGCCATTCACCGCCATTTGAGGGCGCATCGCGACGCATATCGTAAAGCGGCATGCGTTTGCGACGTGCCGTCATTCAGTGACGGAGCCTCGGACGCGGCCTGCAGCGTTTGGGCTCCGTCACCGCTAGCGCAGATGAATCATCTGCTGATTCCTCTGCGCTAGCGGGTATAGTATAACGCGATTGCGTTATGCTATACCGTTACCAGCCCGTCAACGCTATGTGTTGAACGGGCTGGTAAAACGCAAAATGAACCTAGCCTTAGGGTAAGGGTTATAATTAGGGTTAGAATTAGGGTTAGGGTTACAATTAGGGTTAGGGTTAAAATTAGGGTTAGGGTTACAATTAGAGTTAGGGTTATAATTAAGGTTAGGGTTTAGTGTTGAGCATTCCGATACCGCAAGTATCGGGTATCGGCCGATATTCGCTGTATCGGAATTCCGATACTTAGTTCCGATATTTTTCCAATATCGTATACCGGAATCGGAAGTTCCCATAATTCTTTGAGAGGCAATGTGATTTTAGTCAGCCAATGAGGAATCTTATGAAGTGTGGGCACATCCTGTAATGCTGCGGTCATCTTAACTAATGGCATGGCTGTGATTGGCTGCTGAAATGATGTCAGAATGCACTATAAAAGGCGCCGCCGCCATTTTAGCGTCACTGTGCTGTGAACTCAGTTAGGGACAGAACGCTGTTCTGCTGACTTTGAGGGACAGTTAGACATTGCGATTTTGTGTACTGTGCTTTAGGCAGGCTAGTTTACCAACCGCTGTGTAAAGCTTCCTTTTGCCAGTGTTGTTTTAACAGCTCTGTGCAAGGTGTGTGTGAGAGTGCAGGTGACGCTGCAGTTTGCTCTGCATCCACCGCTGTTTGTAGGCATCTGCACGTGTCACTCACTGACTCTTTTTTTTATTTTATTTTGTGGAATTGGTGCAGCTCCATTATATTTGAAAAAAATCTAATCTATTAGTGTGACGCGCTTCCATCCGTATACAATACATTGGTTGCAAACACTATAGAAGTACAGAAAGGAGCCTTTCACAGATAGTGAACAGTTGTGTTTCAGTGTTCACTGCAGTCTGTGAGGTTTTGATTTTTTGAGTGCAGATCACGCTCCAGTTAGTTCTTCAACCACTGCTGGTTGTAGTCTGCTGAGCGTGTGTCACTGCCTCATCCTTCACATTTTTCTCTAATTGGTGCTGCTCCATTATATTTGAAAAAATCTAATCTATTAGTGTGACGCGCTTCCATCCGTATACAATACATTGGTTGCAAACACTATAGAAGTACACAAAGGAGCCTTTCACAGATAGTGAACAGTTGTGTTTCAGTGTTCACTGCAGTCTGTGAGGTTTTGATTTTTGAGTGCAGATCACGCTCCAGTTAGTTCTTCAACCACTGCTGGATGTAGTCTGCTGAGCGTGGTCACTGCCTCATCCTTCACATTTTTCTCTAATTGGTGCTGCTCCATTATATTTGAAAAAAATCTAATCTATTAGTGTGACGCGCTTCCATCCGTATACAATACATTGGTTGCAAACACTATAGAAGTACAGAAAGGAGCCTTTCACAGATAGTGAACAGTTGTGTTTCAGTGTTCACTGCAGTCTGTGAGGTTTTGATTTTTTGAGTGCTGATCACGCTCCAGTTAGTTCTTCAACCACTGCTGGTTGTAGTCTGCTGAGCGTGTGTCACTGCCTCATCCTTCACATTTTTCTCTAATTGGTGCTGCTCCATTATATTTGAAAAAAATCTAATCTATTAGTGTGACGCGCTTCCATCCGTATACAATACATTGGTTGCAAACACTATAGAAGTACAGAAAGGAGCCTTTCACAGATAGTGAACAGTTGTGTTTCAGTGTTCACTGCAGTCTGTGAGGTTTTGATTTTTGAGTGCAGATCACGCTCCAGTTAGTTCTTCAACCACTGCTGGTTGTAGTCTGCTGAGCGTGTGTCACTGCCTCATCCTTCACATTTTTCTCTAATTGGTGCTGCTCCATTATATTTGAAAAAAATCTAATCTATTAGTGTGACGCGCTTCCATCCGTATACAATACATTGGTTGCAAACACTATAGAAGTACACAAAGGGGCCTTTCACAGCTACTGAACAGTTGTCTGCAGTGTTCACTGTAGTCTGTGAGCTTTTCATTTTTTGAGTGCAGATTACGCTCCAGTTAGTTCTTCAACCACTGCTGGTTGTAGTCTGCTGAGCGTGTGTCACTGCCTCATCCTTCACATTTTTCTCTAATTGGTGCTGCTCCATTATATTTAAAAAAAATCGAATCTATTAGTGTGACGCGCTTCCATCCGTATACAATACATTGGTTGCAAACACTATAGAAGTACACAAAGGGGCCTTTCACAGCTACTGAACAGTTGTCTGCAGTGTTCACTGTAGTCTGTGAGCTTTTCATTTTTTGAGTGCAGATTACGCTCCAGTTAGTTCTTCAACCACTGCTGGTTGTAGTCTGTGTGTCACTGCCTCATCCTTCACATTTTTCTCTAATTGGTGCTGCTCCATTATATTTGAAAAAAATCTAATCTATTAGTGTGACGCGCTTCCATCCGTATACAATACATTGGTTGCAAACACTATAGAAGTACACAAAGGGGCCTTTCACAGCTACTGAACAGTTGTCTGCAGTGTTCACTGCAGTCTCTGAGGAATAACCACACTTAGGCCTTATAACTTTTCTGACTTTCTTTATCAATCTACCAAGATGAAGAAGGCAGGGAGTAAGGCACGTGGTCGTGGCCGTGGAGTTTCAGCAGGGAGAGGACGTGGGGATTCTGTGGCTGCTGCCGCACCCAGTGACACAGCATCCACCAGTTTTCCCCGTGAGCGTTCCTTTATGCGCACTTTTGTAGGAGCTCAGCGTACCCCCCTGCTGCGGGAAGAACAAATTGAAGCCGTTGTTGGTTGGATGGCAGCCAATGCATCGACTTCAATTGCTTCCACCTCCTCTCAGGACCACAGCACTGTTGAACAACCATCTGTCTCTTCACCGCCTGCCAAATTGCCCAGGCAGTCAGAGAGTTCTGAACTGGAGCCAGCTGAGTCTCTGCTTCTGTTCTCAGAATCTGTTGGCTTGCAAACAGGGGCCCAGCCAAGCAGCATTCTGGAATGTGAAGAAGAGGCAGTATGCAGTGATGCACAACAGCTGTGTCTCTCTGAATGTGAAGAGGCGGGTGAGCCAGTGCCGATGGTCAGCACACCGCAGAACGCATCTGATGATGATGAGACTCAGGTGCCAGTTTCTGTTGAGCATGGTGCTGGCCAGACCACCCAACAGCAGCAGGTGTTGGAAGAGGGTAGTGGAGATGATGAGGTCCAAGACCCAACATGGCGTGAGGAACAGGAAGGTGGTGGTAGCAGCTCTGAGGAAGAGATTGCCCCAACGGTCCAAACAGTAGGGAGAGTAGGCTGCAGACTCGGTTGCCTGTAGCCTCCAGTTTGGCACCCGTTCGTAGCAGTTCTCTTCCAACAGCCAAAACGGGCGCTCCCAGGACTTGCACTGCATGGTCCTTTTTTGACACACTTGCAGATGATATTTGCTATGTCAAATGCAAGCTGTGTAATCAAAAAGTAAAAAGAGGTAAAAGTGTCAGTAACCTTAATACCACAAATATGTGGAAACGTGCGGTCAAAGCACGTGGTTGAGTTACAAAGACACACTGAAAATGTAGGCCAACCTACAGCAGCACCTACATCTTCAGCTCGTGTTGGAGCCTCTTCCTCCAGCTCACACACAGCTGGTTCGGCTTCCTCACAGGATCGCCATGGAAGAACCTCTGTCACTGTTGTCCAGAGACCCAGTGTTATTCCACCCACAGCTGCAAGTTCCCTGTCATCCTCACACTCCCAGGCCACAAAACAGCCATCGGTAGCACAGGCATGGGATAAAAGACGGCCATACTCGGCAAACCATCCACGAGCACAGGCTCTGAATGCTGGCATTGCAAAACTCCTGTCCCTTGAAATGCTGTCATTCAGGCTGGTGGAGACTGACAGTTTCCGTAACTTAATGGCATTGGCAGTCCCACAATACAATGTGCCCAGCCGATTTTATTTCAGCAGGCAAGCCGTCCCTGGTCTGCAAAAGCATGTTGAGGGAAAAATTAAACATGCGCTACTAAACGCCGTCAGTAGCAAGGTCCACCTGACCACCGATGCGTGGACCAGTACCCATGGCCAGGGACGATACCTTTCCCTCACTGCCCATTGGGTCAATGTTGTGGAGCCGGGTACAGATCTTGCGAGTGGCGCTGTACGTGTTCTGCCAACTCCAAGGATTGCAGGAATCAAGTCTGTCCACATTGACTCCTCCTCCTACTCCAGTTCCTCAGAATCATCGCTGCAGGAGCCGTCACGGTCTACCTCCACATGGACCCGTGAACGCTTACCTGATGCGACCGATATGAGCACAGCCGTGGCCAAACGTCAACAGGCCGTCCTGAAATTAATTTCCATGGGGAATCGAAGCCACACAGTGCAGGAGCTCTGGAATGCCATCAAGCAGGAGAGCGACGTGTGGTTTTTGCCAGCGAATCTCCAGCCAGGCTTGGTAGTGTGTGACAATGGCCGAAATCTGGTGGCAGCTCTGGGCCTTGGCAACCTCACTCACATACCATGTCTGGCACATGTGCTCAACTTGGTCGTGCAGAGTTTTTTGAGGGACTATCCGGATCTTGATGCACTGCTGCACAAGGTCCGCCTAGAGTGCGCTCACTTGCGACGTTCCAGCATGGCCAGATCGCGCATTGCAGCTCTGCAACGCAGATTTCGCCTTCCTGAACATCGCATCATATGTGACGTACCCACCAGGTGGAATTCCACGTTACATATGTTGGAGCGGTTGTGTGAGCAGCAGCCAGCAGTAATGGAGTATCAGCTGCATCAGGCCAATCAACTCGCAATTTGCGCCGTTCACACTTCACCACTACTGAGTGGGCCTCTATGAAGGACATCTGCCACGTTTTGCGTGCGTTTGATGAGTCAACGCGGATGGCGAGTGCAGATGATGCACTAGTCAGCCTGACTGTCCCCCTTATCTGCCTGCTTCAAAAAACACTGCAAGCACTAAGGGATGAGGTTTTGGAAGAGGTGGAGGATGAGGAGTCACAAATTCCATCACCTTCTGGACAGTCAGCGCAACGTGGTTCCTCACAAAGGGCTGGGCAGGGCTCACTTTGTGAGGAGGATGAGGAGGAGTCAATGGAGGAGGAAGACATCGCTCCAGAGGGAGGTACACAACGCTCTAGTCAGTATGTAGAGCGAGGGTGGGGTGATGCAGAGCAGGCAGAGATGACGCCTCTTGCAGGGGACAGCGTTTCTTGGCCAGTTGGGAGTCTGCAGCACATGGTTGATTTCATGCTGCAGTGCCTGAGAAACGACCGCCGCATCGCCCACATTCTCACCACGTCTGATTATTGGGTGTACACCCTCCTAGACCCTCGCTACCGGGACAACTTACAAAGCCTCATCACACCGTTGAACCGGGAGCGTAAAATGCGGGAGTACCAAGACACACTGGTGCAATCCATAATGTTCTCCATTCCAGCCGAGAGCACTGCTGCTGCTACTGCTTTACAAAGCAGCTCTGTGCGTCGAGGCAGTGGAGACAGTCTGCAACAAGAGGGAGCACAAGCAGCGCCTCTTCAAAAGGCAAGACCAGTATGTTCCAAATGTGGCGAAGTTTTGTGGCAGCGCCACAAATGTCTACACCATCCGAGACGGCTCCAGTCAGCAGGAGGCAACGTTTCCGTAAGATGGTGACAGACTACATGTCTTTCCCTCTCAGTGTACTCCCAGATGGCTCTTCCCCATTCAAGTTTTGGGTCTCTAAGCTGGATACATGGCCAGAGCTTAGCCAGTATGCATTGGAGGTGCTGGCTTGCCCTGCTGCCAGTGTATTATCGGAGCGCGTCTTTAGTGCTGCAGGTGGTGTACTAACAGACCGTCGCATGCGACTATCCTCCGATAATGTAGACCGGCTTACTTTTCTGAAAATGAACAAGGCATGGATCTCGCCAGAATTTGTCTGTCCGTTTTCAGATTAAATAACTGGTTCGCAACGTTATCCACGTCTCCTGTTATGTTCATCTTTCTACCACCTGAACTCTACTCCCTGGGCTACAACACTGCCAGTTGCTGCTCAGAAGTGTCGTGTCCACAGACCAATACACAAGCTATAGTGTTAGTGGGGTTCAGTAACGCCAGCTGTTCCCCTGCTGTGTGTCCGGCAAGAAGTCTCCTGTTCCCTACACATGCACAGAAAAACCCGTCGAACATGCTCCAAATAGGGAAGAGCCGTCACCCTGATTGTTATGCTTAAAACATGAAATTGTGAAGTTTTCCAGGCCTAGAATGATAAATTTTTATGACAAATATGGACAAATAATAATTTGTCATCACAGCGCATATCTGCACATGTCTATTAGAAATGGTAACAAAAACTAAAACATAGTCTTCACTTTTTGAAATTAATGCATAAAAGTACATTTCATACTTATCAATTAATGCTTTTTAAGGAACTTTATCTGTACCTGTAAGATAATGCAGTCAATGGATGTACGAATCATAAAATCCTCATCATCATCATCACGAGTTTTATTTATGACAGACATTATAAAATACACATACTGATGCCAACTGTAACTTCACACACCATATATGAAATGGCCAGCATCTAAACCTGGTAATAATGTGCAATAATAAATTATTACATCTAGAAAGTGCATCATGCATACTGACAATAGGTAGTTATACCTGCAAGTGCTGTTGAAACAACCACAACAGATATAAATTAATAATGGTATATAGGTATCACAGTGCATAGTTACTCATGGACAATGTAATACTGTACCTCAATAAAGTCAGCATCAACCATTATGCTTGTTAGTCTTGTAGATTGTTAAAGAGGGAACGTTCTTTTTTTGTTGGTCATAGGTGGAGTATTAGACAGTAAATGATTACTGCTGTCGTATTTTTGGCGTCCCTAGGGCGCAATAACGCTGCGTAACGTCACATTTTATAGAGTCATCTAATTGACACACGCTACCCTACCCTACGCGTGACAGTAGGAAGGTAGTGTTGACGGATAAAGCCTTGCGCAACCAGACATGCTTTTACCCTCTTCAACACTGTACAAGCAAAAAATGCATGATTGCAGCCGCAGACTTTATTGACGTACAGTATAACATCGCCATTACCCATCAGAGGCTGTCCACTGTCTGATACAGACATAGAATATACCTTTGCTATCCGTAGCCTTTGTTTCACCTACACTTGCAGGCACACACTTAAATTGTGACAATGCATTATGTTTTTTTAAATGGTTATTTTTTATCGTACATTATTGTGTCATCACATTGATGAGTCCATGCTGGACATGTCATACATGCTGTACAAAGTAACGATTTTATTAACTTAAATAATTGAAATGTCTGTGACTGTCACATCTAAATTGCAATGATGATGATGATGAGTGACTATTACAAAATCCATTGTCTTCACTATGTTATGGTTTAACATAGCGTTCCTTAAGCATTATTCATAAATACAAAAATGGACCTTTATTCTTAAATTTACAACACTATATTTTGTAACCAATTTTTTGGGTGGTGTGTTGTTCCATTTCTTGTTGGCATGTGCATATATGCGTTTATATTTGCAGTGTCTTTATTTTTATTCTTGAAGTTAGGAAACATGTGTATCTTCGTACCGTGTTAGCCAGTAGATAGAAAAATATTTAGACTTGAGAGTCCGCAGTGGTTGTTACCTTTTAATGGATAACTGAAAAGATGGTAACAAATTGCAAGCTTTCGAGGCTACTCACGTCTCTTCATCAGGCAAAGACTAAAACAAAAAATGAAGCATCACATATTTCTATACACAACAGGACACAGGAATAGTGCAATAGGTAAGACAAGTAAGTGACTTGTAGCAGAACTGTCATTATCACAGATGGATGAACATAAATATTGGAACAGTTCCTAGATAAGGATAGAAAGTTTTATTGCCCTCTGATTGGGGGTCTGGTTTTGTGTTTTCATGCCCCTGGAAGGGCAGAGACGCAGATTCCTTAATTGATATAGAATGACATAAATCCGTGTGATCTATTCATTCCATCACTAACAGTGTCAAAGGTCATGATGAGCTTATATTCTGAAACCTTTGTATCTTTCTCATATTTGAAGTTATATTTTAATACCAGTAATTCCATATCCATCATGCTATGACCGGGCATACAAAATTGTTTTGCCACAGGTAAATCCATTATTTTTTCTCTTATTGTGTGGCGCTGATAATTCATCCTTGTTCTCATTTTTTGGCCGGTCTCCCCTCACTTGTCCCTCCCTCACTTGTCTTACCTATTCCTGTGTCCTGTTGTGTGTAGAAATATGTGATTCTTCATTTTTTGTTTTAGTCTTAGCCTGATGAAGAGACCTGAGTAGTCTCGAAAGCTTGGAATTTGTTACCATATTTTCAGTTAGCCATTAAACGGTATCAACCACAGAGGACTCTCAAGTATAAATATTTTTCTATTCTTGGAATTGAAATTCATCATTTTATTGTCCTAGTAAAACTTCATTTATTCTTGTTTGAAGTACATACATTTGCAATGGCCACGTAACAAGGCAATAACTCAATATTTTATGCCTACACCCTCCTTGACCCTGGGCTTCAACACCGCCAGTTGCTGCTCAGAAGTGTTAGATGCACAGATGAAAACAATCGCTGATGTGTTTGTGGGGTTCAGTAACGCCTGCTGTTCCCCTGCTGTGTGTCTGGTAAAAATTACTGCTGCTAACTACAACTTCAACTTCAAACATCTCATACTAGGCCTCTGCCTACACCCTCCTGGACCCTGGGCTTCAACACCGCCAGTTGCTGCTCAGAAGTGTTAGATGCACAGATGAAAACAATCGCTGATGTGTTTGTGGGGTTCAGTAACGCCTGCTGTTCCCCTGCTGTGTGTCTGGCAAAAATTACTGCTGCTAACTACAACTTCAACTTCAAACATCTTATACTAGGCCTCTGCCTACACCCTCCTTGACCCTGGGCTTCAACACCGCCAGTTGCTGCTCAGAAGTGTTAGATGCACAGATGAAAACAATCGCTGATGTGTTTGTGGGTTCAGTAACGCCTCTGTTCCCCTGCTAGTGTCTGGCAAAAATTACTGCTGCTAACTACAACTTCAACTTTAAACATCTCATACTAGGCCTCTGCCTACACCCTCCTTGACCCTGGGCTTCAACACCTCCAGTTGCTGCTCAGAAGTGTTAGATGCACAGATGAAAACAATCGCTGATGTGTTTGTGGGGTTCAGTAACGCCTGCTGTTCCCCTGCTGTGTGTCTGGCAAAAATTACTGCTGCTAACTACAACTTCAACTTCAAACATCTCATACTAGGCCTCTGCCTACACCCTCCTTGACCCTGGGCTTCAACACCGCCAGTTGCTGCTCAGAAGTGTTAGATGCACAGATGAAAACAATCGCTGATGTGTTTGTGGGGTTCAGTAACTCCTGCTGTTCCCCTGCTGTGTGTCTGGCAAAAATTACTGCTGCTAACTACAACTTCAACTTCAAACATCTCATACTAGGCCTCTGCCTACACCCTCCTTGACCCTGGGCTTCAACACCGCCAGTTGCTGCTCAGAAGTGTTAGATGCACAGATGAAAACAATCGCTGATGTGTTTGTGGGGTTCAGTAACGCCTGCTGTTCCCCTGCTGTGTGTCCAGCAAAAATTACTGCTAGCTACCTAATCATGGTGAAAAAAACATGACATGTCAAAGTGTCTAGTGCTAAACATAGATATGAGGCTACACCCTGATTTCTAAGCTGTAAACATTTGAAACGTCAACTTTAAAACCATAAAATGATTAGTCTTTGTCACAAATCTGTTACAAAATAATTGTGACATATTATTACAGATATGCACATGTCGAAAACAAATGCAAACACAAAAGCCTACTTATGCTATAGGATACTGATGGTCAACCTTGTCACTCCATAGCTTAGACAAATCCAACTCACATCATGACTCAAATGCTGCAATGTTGGAAGTGCATAATGTGGGTTGAACTTTGACAACTGCTGCAGTGCGAAGGTTATACTTCAGTGTTCTTGCCTTTTAAATAAAAGCATACAAGTAAATATAATAATCCAATGTTGATTAAGGGACGTGATGTACACCTGCAATATTGTGCAAACAATGCATGTAGGAATAGTCCTCTTCAACATTACTTATATTTGTGTCATTTTAAAAAATACATATTTAATTAGAAAGTTAACAGCCCATATCATAAAGGTCCTTCATGTAAACATGATAATCGCTAACAAAAATCATGCATTACCTTGGTAAAGTCAATAGTGCATAGTCACAATAGCAAAATATATACCTGTAAGTGGTGCTGAAAGAACGACAACTGATAGAATAGGTGAATGATATCTATTTATCAGACTGAATAGCGACACCTGTACAATGTCGATATAATACTGTACCTTAACAAAACAGCTGTCACACCTCACACTCGTTTTTCTTGTAGCTTGTTATGTAATAGGCACATGCGTGTATGTTTCATCATAGGTGCATGTTTACTGAGTAAAGCAGTCATGACAACGCCTTTGTATTGTCGGTACGCTTGCGATGATGAACGATGCGCACCGTGAATGTTAGTCTGCGTCATAAGACGTACAGACGCTCCAATACCCAACGCGTCACAGCAGGAAGCCAGTCTGTGCGTCCAAAGGCGCAACCATACATGCACGTAACCTTTTATAAAGCTATATAAAAAAAAGGATGTAGTAGTAACGCACACTTTATTGAGGTACAGTATTACATCGCCATTCACCATCTGTGGCTATGCAGTCTCATCTATATATACCTTATCTATCCGTTGTCATGCTTGCAAGTCCACAGTCAGGCATAAATATCTGTTTTCACTCTGCACTATGCACTTTTTAAATTTTTTGTTTGTTAATATAAATGATTGGCACATATTATCAGTATTACATGATGGAAATTTTAGATATTTTAAAAAATTTTAGTGATATTATTCACGAAATGTAAAGTTTTATGAATGTCAAAGATAACTTGTAATGCTGATTATGTTTTTAAGTCAGCCATTCATTGTCTACACAATAAAAATGGTGTACATACTGTTACTTAGCCATCATTAATGGATTCTGATATGTACTTGTATGCTTTTATTTTAAACCGTATAGCAGATTATTTAACCTATTTTAATTGTGGTTTGCATTGCTTTTCAACATGTTAATGTATGAGTTTATGTTTGTAAATTATTAATTTACATATATTTTTTTAAGTAAAATCATCATCTTATGGTACTAAAGGTTATATTTCTCTTGTTTGGAGTATAGACATTTTTAATTGACACGTAACAAGGAAAATACTTGATATAGTATTTAAACATCCTCCTTGACCCTGGGCTCCAACACCGCCAGTTGTTGCTCGGAAGTGCTGTTAGCGCAGTGAACACTTGCTCCTGTGTTACTGGGTTCAGTAATGTCAGCTGTTCCCCTGCTGTGTGAACGGCAAAAAGTCCTGCTGCCTCCACCATGTTCTCTTCTCATTCCTGGGCTACAACACCGCCAGTTGTTGCTCGGAAGTGCTGTTAGCACAGTGAACACTTGCTCCTGTGTTACTGGGGTTCAGTAATGTCAGCTGTTCCCCTGCTGTGTGAACGGCAAAAAGTCCTGCTGCCTCCACCATGTTCTCTTCTCATCCCTGGGCTCCAACACCGTCAGTTGTTGCTCGGAAGTGCTGTTAGCACAGTGAACACTTGCTCCTGTGTTACTGGGGTTCAGTAATGTCAGCTGTTCCCCTGCTGTGTGAACGGCAAAAAGTCCTGCTGCCTCCACCATGTTCTCTTCTCATCCCTGGGCTACAACACCGCCAGTTGTTGCTCGGAAGTGCTGTTAGCACAGTGAACACTTGCTCCTGTGTTACTGGGGTTCAGTAATGTCAGCTGTTCCCCTGCTGTGTGAACGGCAAAAAGTCCTGCTGCCTCCACCATGTTCTCTTCTCATCCCTGGGCTACAACACCGCCAGTTGTTGCTCGGAAGTGCTGTTAGCACAGTGAACACTTGCTCCTGTGTTACTGGGGTTCAGTAATGTCAGCTGTTCCCCTGCTGTGTGAACGGCAAAAAGTCCTGCTGCCTCCACCATGTTCTCTTCTCATCCTGGGCTACAACACCGCCAGTTGTTGCTCGGAAGTGCTGTTAGCACAGTCAACACTTGCTCCTGTGTTACTGGGGTTCAGTAATGTCAGCTGTTCCCCTGCTGTGTGACGGCAAAAAGTCCTGCTGCCTCCACCATGTTCTCTTCTCATCCCTGGGCTCCAACACCGCCAGTTGTTGCTCGAAGTGCTGTTAGCACAGTCAACACTTGCTCCTGTGTTACTGGGTTCAGTAATGTCAGCTGTTCCCCTGCTGTGTGAACGGCAAAAAGTCATGCTG
Source organism: Oophaga sylvatica (assembly GCA_033576555.1). Lineage (NCBI taxonomy): Eukaryota > Metazoa > Chordata > Amphibia > Anura > Dendrobatidae > Oophaga > Oophaga sylvatica. The sequence continues at coordinate 948,318,222 of JARQOD010000001.1, read as the reverse complement.
CCTCCACCCTGTTGTCTTCTCATCCTGGCTTCAACACCGCCAGTTGTTGCTCGGAAGTGTCATTGGCACGGGTACTAAATCCTGCCCAGACTGGTTACAGCACGCCATATGTTTCCTGTCAGTGTAAAACGTCACTAGCCTCCAATAAGTTGTCCTGTCGTGTTGCGGTCGGGTTACCGACTCTATGGTGCCTGGAGTTTAGGTGCTTCCTATGTGTGCTGCGGGATATGCAAATAAAGGCTGTTTCCGTTGTGACAATAGGACAATCACCCACTGTAGTACTGTGGGATTCGGTAACTGGGCCAGCTCGCGGCCTGTCAACTTAAATTTCCATGGGTACCTTCTGCTACCCGTCCGGTTCCAGTACCGTCAGCTGGTTCTCCGCAGTGCCTTTGCCTAGGTGCCTCCATCTCGGTATCCGAGTTCCAGCAACTCTGCTGGTCCTTGGTAGTGCTTTGAGCACAGGTACCTCCTGCTTAGTACCGTGTCCAGTAACGTCAGCTGGTCCTCGTTGTGCCATTGGCTCTTTTCCTTCTGCTGCCCCTCCGGGTTCCAGCACAGTCAGCTGGTCTCCGTTACTTGCATTGGCTCTTGTACCTTCTGCTACCCGTCCGGGTTCCAGTACCGTCAGCTGGTTCTCCGCAGAGCCTTTGGCCTAGGTGCCTCCATCTCGGTATCCGAGTTCCAGCAACGTCTGCTGGTCCTTGGTAGTGCTTTGGAGCACAGGTACCTCCTGCTTAGTAACCGTGTCCCAGTAACGTCAGCTGGTCCTCGGTTGTGCCATTGGCTCTTTTCCTTCTGCTGCCCCTCCGGGTTCCAGCACAGTCAGCTGGTCCTCGTTACTTGCATTGGCTCTTGTACCTTCTGCTACCCGTCCGGGTTCCAGTACCGTCAGCTGGTTCTCCGCAGTGCCTTTGGCCTAGGTGCCTCCATCTCGGTATCTGAGTTCCAGCAAGGTCTGCTGGTCCTTGGTAGTGCTTTGGAGCACAGGTACCTCCTGCTTAGTAACCGTGTCCCAGTAACGTCAGCTGGTCCTCGGTTGTGCCATTGGCTCTTTTCCTTCTGCTGCCCCTTCGGGTTCCAGCACAGTCAGCTGGTCCTCGTTACTTGCATTGGCTCTTGTACCTTCTGCTACCCGTCCGGGTTCCAGTACCGTCAGCTGGTTCTCCGCAGTGCCTTTGGCCTAGGTGCCTCCATCTCGGTATCCGAGTTCCAGCAACGTCTGCTGGTCCTTGGTAGTGCTTTGGAGCACAGGTACCTCCTGCTTAGTAACCGTGTCCCAGTAACGTCAGCTGGTCCTCGGTTGTGCCATTGGCTCTTTTCCTTCTGCTGCCCCTCCGGTTCCAGCACAGTCAGCTGGTCCTCGTTACTTGCATTGGCTCTTGTACCTTCTGCTACCCGTCCGGTTCCAGTACCGTCAGCTGGTTCTCCGCAGTGCCTTTGGCCTAGGTGCCTCCATCTCGGTATCCGAGATCCAGCAACGTCTGCTGGTCCTTGGTAGTGCTTTGGAGCACAGGTACCTCCTGCTAGAACCGTGTCCCAGTAACGTCAGCTGGTCCTCGGTTGTGCCATTGGCTCTTTTCCTTCTGCTGCCCCTCCGGGTTCCAGCACAGTCAGCTGGTCCTCGTTACTTGCATTGACTCTTGTACCTTCTGCTACATTTACAAATTGAAGATTTTTTCAATGCTTTTTTGGGTAATCACTCTGGATCTCCAACAATTAAGACGACGACCCTGATGACCACCCCGAAGAAGATGACGACCACAAGGACGACGAGCATCAAGCCAACCAGCCTAAACACCATCACAAAGAAGAAATAAAAGATTACCAAACAGGACTAAGAAGGTTAAGACAAACTACAAGATACAGAACAAGAGACTTAAGAACAATAAGCAGAAGATCAAAAAGCAGAAGAACATGAAGTATAAGACCAAAATGAAGAGCAAAATATATGCTCTAAATTATAAGCAGAAGAAGACTAAGCAGTGTATGGGGGTGAGTCCGTTCCTCCTCGTGGTGCCCCTGGAAAATGCCTGCTGCTGCAGGCTAAACTGAACACGGACAAATACTGTTGTAATTTAAATCTTTTGTGACAGCAAGAACGGAAGGATGAAAAATTCATACTTTGACAGATTACAAGTACAGGATTCTCTGTCACAAATAAGAATATGATGAAGAAGATGAAGTACAATATGAATAAGAATAATAGTTTAATAAGAAAATATGAGTAATGTTAACAAAAAGATGAATAGCAAGAAGTTTAAGAAGAAGATAAAGAAGATGAAGATGAAGAATAATTTGATGAAAAAGATGATGCTGCTGAAGATTATGAAGGAGAAAGTGTGTCAAAAGTTAAAAAGGTGAAGAGCATGGAAGTTGTGAAATATACATATTTGCCAAAATAGAAAAAACGTTAACAACATTGTCAATTTCTTCGTCAATCCGAACATCTTTAAAAAAAAAAATATTTATGCTATTCCATTTGATTGGGTTAAACATCTATGCCTTTAATGTCTCCTCAACCTTCCCCAATACATTCTACATTACTCTTTGTTGTTTTCCTTCATGTACAATTAACCAACAAGGCAAGAATGGGGTTTTTTTAATTCCGATATTTTGTTCCCATAGACTTACATTGGATTTCCGGTATCGGTATCGGGTATCGCCGATATTTTTTGGGTATCGGCGATACCATTCCGATTCCGATACTTTTGGATATCGGAAAGTATCGCTCAACTCTATTAGGGTTACAATTAGGTTGGAATTAGGGTTGGGATTTAGGTTAGGATTAGGGTTGGGATTAGGGTTAGGGGTGTGTTGGGATTAGGGTTGGAGCTAGAATTGAGGATTTCCACTATTTAGGCACATCAGGGGGTCTCCAAACACGACGTGGCGTTCAAAAAGTCAAATGGCGCTCCCTCCCTTCCGAGCCCTGCCGTGCGCCCAAACAGTGGTTTACCCCAACATATGGGGTATCAACGTACTCAGGACAAATTGCACACCAATTTTGGGGTTCTAATTTCTCCGGTTACCCTTGGGAAAATAAAAAATAGCTGGCTAAAAAAAAATCATTTTTGAGAAAAAAAATGATTTTTCATTTTCACGGCTCTGCGTTTATAAATTTCTGTGAAGCACTTGGGGGTTAAAAGTGCTCACCACACATCTAGATAAGCTCCTTAAGGGGTCTAGTTTCCAAAATGGGGTCACTTGTGGGGGTTTCCACTGTTTAGACACATCAGGGGGTCTCCAAACACGACGTGGCTTTCAAAAAGTCAAATGGCGCTCCCTCCCTTCCGAGCCCTGCCGTGCGCCCAAACAGTGGTTTACCCCAACATATGGGGTATCAGCATACTCAGGACAAATTGAACACCAATTTTGGGTTCTAATTTCTCCGGTTACCCTTGGGAAAATAAAAAATAGCTGGCTAAAAAAATCATTTTTGAGAAAAAAAATGATTTTTCATTTTCACGGCTCTGCGTTTATAAATTTCTGTGAAGCACTTGGGGGTTCAAAGTGCTCACCACACATCTAGATAAGCTCCTTAAGGGGTCTAGTTTCCAAAATGGGGTCACTTGTGGGGGTTTCCACTGTTTAGACACATCAGGGGGTCTCCAAACACGACATGGCTTTCAAAAAGTCAAATGGCGCTCCCTCCCTTCCGAGCCCTGCCATGCGCCCAAACAGTGGTTTACCCCAACATATGGGGTATCAGCGTACTCAGGACAAATTGCACACCAATTTTGGTGTTCTAATTTCTCCGGTTACCCTTGGGAAAATAAAAAATAGCTGGCTAAAAAATCATTTTTGAGAAAAAAAATGATTTTTCATTTTCACGGCTCTGCGTTTATAAATTTCTGTGAAGCACTTGGGGGTTCAAAGTGCTCACCACACATCTAGATAAGCTCCTTGGGGGGTCTAGTTTCCAAAATGGTGTCACTTGCAGGGGTTTCTACTGTTTAGGTACATCAAGGGCTCTGCAAACACAACATGACGCCCGCAGAACATTCCATCAAAGTCTGCATTACAAAATGGCGCTCCTTCCCTTCCAAGCACTCCCATGCACCCAAACAGTGGTTTCACCCCACATATGGGGTATCAGCGTACACAGGAAAAATTGCACAACAACTTTTTGGGTCCAATTTCTCCTGTTACCCTTGGGAAAATAAAAAAAATGGCGGGCTAAAGAATCATATTTGAGGAAAAAAATGATTTTTTATTTTCACGGCTCTACGTTTATTAATTTCTGTGAAGCACTTAGGGGTTCAAAGTGCTCACCACACATCTAGATAAGTTCCTTAAGGGGTCTAGTTTCCAAAATGGTGTGATTTGTGGGGGTTTAGACTGTTTAGGCGTATCAGGGGCTCTCCAAACGCGACATGGCGTCCAATTTCAATTCCAGCCAATTTTGGTTTGAAAAAGTCAAACGGCGCTCCTTCCCTTCCAAGCCCTGCCGTGCGCCCAAACAGTGGTCCCACCCCACATATGGGGTATCAGCGTACTCAGGATAAATTGGACAACAACTTTTGTGGTCTAATTTCTCCTGTTACCCTTGGAAAATAAAAAATTGGGGACTAAACGATCAGGTTTGTGGAAAAAATATGACTTTTTATTTTCATGCCCGGGAGTCATAAACTTCTGTGAGGCACTTGGGGTTCAAAGTGCTCACCACACATCTATATAAGTTCCTTAGGGTTCTAGTTTCCAAAATGGTGTCACTTGTGGGGGGTTTCCACTGTTTAGACACATTAGGGCCTCTACAAACGCGACATGGCGTCCAGCCAATTCTGAGTTGAAAAAGTCAAACGGCGCTCCTTCCCTTCCAAGCTCTGCCATGCACCCAAACAGTGGTTTACCCCACATATGGGGTATCAGCATGCTCAGGACAAATTGCACAAAAACTTTTGGGGTCTTGTTACCCTTGGGAAAATAAAAATTGGGGTGAACAGATCGTTTTTGTGGAAAAAATATGATTTTTTATTTTCACGGCTCTATGTTATAAACTTCTGTGAAGCACTTGGAGGTTCAAAGTGCTCACCACACATCTAGATAAGTTCCTTAGGGGGTCTAATTTCCAAAATGGGGTCACTTGTGGGGGGTTTCCACTGTTTAGACACATCAGGGCCTCTACAAACACGACATGACGTCCAGCCAATTCTGCGCTGAAAAAGTCAAACGGCGCTCCTTCCCTTCCAAGCTCTACCATGCACCCAAACAGTGATTTACCCCCACATATGGGGTATCAGCATGCTCAGGACAAATTGCACAAAAACTTTTGGGGTCTTGTTACCCTTGGCAAAATAAAAATTGGGGTGAAAAGGTTGTTTTTGTGGAAAAAATATGATTTTTTATTTTCACTGTTCTATGTTATTAACTTCTGTGAAGCACTTGGAGGTTCAAAGTGCTCACCACACATCTAGATAAGTTCCTTAGGGGGTCTAGTTTCCAAAATGGGTCACTTGTGATGGGTTTCCACTGTTTAGACACATCAGGGCCTCTACAAACGCGACATGGCGTCCAGCCAATTCTGCGTTGAAAAAGTCAAATGTCGCTCCTTCCCTTGCGACCTCTGCCGTGCGCCCAAAAAGTGGTTTACCCCCACATATGGGGTATCGGCTTATTCAGGAGAAATTGCACAACAAATTTTGTGGTTCATTTTTTCTTTTAACACTTGTGAAAATAAAAAAAATAGGTTCCGAAGTAAAGTTTTTGCAAAAAAAGTTAAATGTTAATTTTTTCCTTCCACATTGCTTCAGTTCCTGTGAAGCACGTAAAGGGTTAATAAACTTCTTGAATGTGGTTTTGAGCACCTTGAGGGGTGCAGTTTTTAGAATGGTGTCACTTTTGGGTATTTTCTATCATATAGACCCCTCAAAGTGACCTCAAATGTGATGTGGTCCCTAAAATAAAAATGGTGTTGTAAAAATGAGAAATCGCTGGTCAACTTTTAACCCTTATAACTTCGTAACAAAAAAAAATTTGGTCCCAAAATTGTGCTGATGTAAAGTAGACATGTGGGAAATGTTATTTATTAAGAAATTTGTGTGACATATCTCTCTGATTTAAGGGCATAAAAATTTAAAGTTTGAAAATTGTTAAATGTTCAAAATTTTCGCCATATTTCCGTTTTTTACATAAATAAACACAAGTCATATCAAAGAAATTTTACCACTAACGTGAAGTACAATATGTCACGAAAAAACATTCTCAGAATCAGCGGGATTCGTTAAAGCGTTCCAGAGTTATAACCTCATAAAGTGACAGTGGTCAGAATTGTAAAAATTGGCCCTGTCATTAAGCTGCAAAATGGCTCTGTCACTAAGGGGTTAAAATAGCACTCTTTGGCTACAATCACCAAAGATATGTGTGGAGAAAAAAGGCACAGATTTTCAGGAAAAGAACATCTCGATAATCATTAAACATGGAGTGGATCAATCATGCTTTGGGGTTGCATTGCAAGGGGAACATTTCATATGAAAAAGGTAAGAATGCATTCAATTAAATTTCAACAAATTCTTGATGCAAACTTAACACCATCCGTAAAAAAGCTGAATTTGAAAAAAGGATAGCTTCTTCAAATGGATAATGATCCCAAACACACGTCAAAATCCACAATAAACTACCTTACAAGGAGCATGCTGAAGGTATTACAATGGCCCTCACAGTCCCTTGATCTGAACATCATTGAAAATCTGTGGCTAGACCTCAAAATTGCATTACATGCAAGAAGACCCAGGAATCTCACAGAACTGGAAGAATTTTCCAAGGAAGAATGAATGAAAATCCTTCAAACAAGAATTGAAAGACTTTCTGGCTACAAAAAGAGTTTACAAGCTGAGATACTTTCAAAAGGAAGTGCTACTAGGTACTAAACATGCCCAAGCTTTTGCATCAGCTCATTTTCCTTTTTGTAATTTTAAAAATGTAAAAGATGAAAAAAATATCCAGATTTTTTGGATTATAAAATGCACTTTTATGATCCCCCAAATTAGGGGGAAAATGGAGGGGTGTCTTATAAACCAAACACTGTTCTTACCGAGGGGTCAATGCTGCTGGCCGGGAGCAATGGTGGTGCGGTGGTCCTGCAGTGTCCGTGGTGGTACCTGCGGTGGTGGTACAGTGGCGGGCGGTAGCCCTGTGGCAGCGTCATATGGCGGCTGCCATTCTCCTTCCGGGGTCCAGCTTCCGGCTTCTCACTCGGCACAGGTGCAAATGGAGTAAGGCCAAGATCTTCATCCGTGCCTGCCTCTACACGATGCCTCCAGGAAAATGGCCGTGGATGCGGCACAGGTGCAGATGGAGATCTCGGCACCACTATCTCGGGAGATGAGATCTCAGCGCCAAGATCTCCAGCTGCGCATGCGCCGCCACGGCAGCCATTTTCCCGCACTCTACAGCATAGTAAACAGTGCGGGAGCTCTGATCTTTCACAAAATGGCGGTGGATCCCCCACACCACCGAACACCTGCAGCAACCCTGGGATCCTGCTTCACTGCGGCTTGCACCACTGAACACCCTTTTCTCCCAATCTGGGGTCCACAGCATCGCCCCACTCCTGTCTCTGTCAGCAGCGACCCTGGGACCCCGCTTCACTGCAACCACCACTGCCGGTAAGCAATAAGACACCTGTATTGTAAGAAGCACTACTATTTTATTAAAAAAAGTTTTTTCCTATTTTTCTCCTCAAAATTTAGGGTGCGTCTTATAATCCGGTGAGTCTTCTAAACCGCAAAATAAAGTATATATATATTTTTTTTCCTAAAATACAGAGGAAATGTGTCATCTTTAACTTTAGCCCTTTTAGAGATCATTTCATCTTCAACTTGCTTAACTGTTCATAATAACAGACATTTTGACCAGGGCTGCCCAAACTTTTACATGCCACTGTAGATGTGGTCTGTATGGTTGTCAAATTGGATTAGTAAAACAGAAGTGCAAAAACAAAAATGCAGTTAAATGTTTAATTTTTTAAATATTTTTTTCTAATATTTTAATAAAATTCAATCTTTTTTCTAGAAATGGCAAAATAAATCCTAGGTAGATGCTCATTCAAAAAGCCAGGGTGTATTAGGGAGCTATAATGGTGTGGCATGAATTGATGTAGAGTATGTCACAAAAGTGAGTTCACCCCTCAAATTTTTGTAAATATTTTATTATATCTTTTCATGGAACAACACTGTTATACAGCTAGTATAACAGTGTACATTTGGTGTGCCCTCTAAATAACTCAACACACCGCCATTAATGTCTAAACTGCTGGCAACAAAGTGAGTACACCCGATTGTGAAAAAATGGGAAAATGCAGCAACCGCAAAAGTCTTAAAAAAAAAATCACATTTATTAGTAGATTAAAACATCAAAAGGAAAATTAAAAAAACATGATAACGATCGACGCGTTTCGAGTTCATTTACTCAGGAAACCAGCCTGAAGTCTCCGTGCACCGCACCCCTTTTCTAGGAATTTCTCAACCTGGTGAGCTGATGATTGCTCCATTTTGTTTTTCTACACCCGATTGTGCCCAATTAGCCACTTTCCCTCCCCAGTGTCATGTGACTCATTAGTCTTACAAGGTCTCAGGTGTGAATGGGGAGCAGGTGTATAAAATTTGGTTTCATAGCTCTCACAATCTCTCATACTGGTCAATGCCCAGGCTATAAGAAGATTGCCAACACATTGGCCATGACCCCATACAGAGCTTGAACAAGACAGATTCCAATCAGAACTGTCCTCGCCATGGACGACCAAAAAAGTTGAGTGCACGTGCTCAGCGTCATATCCATAGGTTGTCTTTTCAAAATAGATATATGAGAGCTGCCAGCAGAGGTTAAAGGGGGTTGGGGAGTCATCCTGTCAGTGGTCAGGCCACACGCATCGAAAGGGTCTGCATGGCTATTGTCCCAAAAGAAAGTCTCTTCTAAAGATGATGCACAAGAAAGCCTACAAAAACTGTGCTGAAGATAAGCAGACTAAGGACATGGAATACTGCAACCATGTACTGTGGTCTGATGAGACCAAGATAAACTTATTTGTTTCAGATGGTATTAAGCGTGTGTGACAGCAACCAGGTGAAGAGTACAAAGTCAAGTGTGTCTTGCCTATAGTCAAGCATGGTGGTTGGAGTGTCATGGTTTGGGACTACATGAGTGTTGCCAGCTTTGGGGAGTTGCAGTTCATTGAGGGAACCATAAATTCCAACATGTACTATGACATATTGAAGCAGAGTATGATCCCCTCCCTTTAGAAACTTGTCCGCACGTCAGTATAATTACACCAAACACACCTCCAAGATGACACCGCCTTGCTAAAGAAACTGAGGGTAAATGTGCAGGACTGGCCAAGCATGTCTTCAGACCTAAACCATATTGAGATCTGTGGGGCATCCTCAAACAGATGGTGGAGGAGTGCAAGGTCTCTAACATTTACCAGCTCTATGATGTCGTAATGGAGGAGTGGAAGAGGATTCCAGTGCCAACCTGTGAAGCTCTAGTGAACTCCATGTCCAAGAAAGTTAAAGCAGTGCTTGAAAAATAATGGTAGCCACACAAAGTACGGACACTTTGAGCACAATTAGGCTATTTTCACTTAGTGGTGTATTCACTTTAATTGCCAGAGGTTTGGACATTAATGGCTGTGTGTTGAGTTATTTAGAGGGCACAACAGATTTATACTGTTATACAAGCTGTACACTGAGTACTTTACATTGTATCAAAGTGTCATATCTTCAGTGTTGTCCCAAGAAAAGATAAAATAAAATGTTTACAAAAAAGTGAGGGGTGTACTTACTTTTGTGAGATACTGTAAATCTTGATTAGTAAAACAGATTTGAAAAAAAAAATAGTTTGTAACATGCACACATTGTCAGGTAGACAGTCACAATTAAATTTATGGATTTTTTGGTAATTTTCTTTTGCAGTTAAAAAATAATAAATACAGTCCTGCTCATCATTATTGACATCCATGAAGTTTAACCCCTTAATGACCAAGCCATTTTGTAGGTTAAAGACCAGGCAATTTTTACAATTCTGACCACTGTCTCTTTATGAGGTTATAACTCTGCAACGCTTTTACGGATCTTGGCGATTCTGAGTTTGTTTTCTCGTGACATATTGTACTTCATGATAGTGGTAAAATTTCTTCAATATAACTTGCGTTTATTTATGAAAAAAACGGAAATATGGCAAAAATTTTGAAAATTTTGCAATTTTCAAACTTTTAATTTTTATGCCATTAAATCAGAGAGATATGTCACAAAAATTATTAATATATAACATTTCCCACATGTCTACTTTACATCAGCACAATTTTGGAACCAACATTTTTTTTGTTAGGAAGTTATAAGTGTTAAAAGTTGACCAGTGATTTCTCATTTTTCCAACAAAATTTACAAAACCATTTTTTTTAGGGACCACCTCACATTTGAAGTGAATTTGAGGGATCAATATGACAGAAAATACCCAAAAGTGACACCATTCTAAAAACTGCACCCCTCAACGTGTTCAAAGCCACATTCAAGAAGTTTATTAACCCTTTAGGTACTTCACAAGAATTGAAGCAATGTGGAAGGAAAAAATGAACATTTAACTTTTTTTCCCAAAATTTTTCTTTCGACACAATTTTTTTAAATTTTGTCAAGGGTATCAGGAGAAAATGAACCACAATATTTGTTGTACAATTTCTCCTCAGTACACCGATACCCCATGTGTGGGGGTAAACCACTATTTGGGCGCATGGCAGAGCTCGGAAGGGAAGCAGCGCCATTTGACTTTTTTGTCTGGAATTGAGATTGGACGCCATGTCGCATTTGGAGAGTCCCTGTGTGCCTAAACAGTGGAAACCCCCCACAAGTGACCCCATTTTGGAAACTGGACCCCCCAAGGAACTTATCTAAATGTGTTGTGAGAGCTTTTAACCCCCAAGGGCTTCACAGAAGGTTATAACGTAGAGCGTAAAATTAAAAAATCATATTTTTTCCACAAAAATGATCTTTCATCCCAATTTTATTTTCCAAAGGATAAAAGGACCCCAAAAGTTATTGTGCAATTAGTCCTGAGTACGCTGATACCCCATATGTGGGGTAAACCACTATTTGGGCATGGCAGAGCTCGGAAGGGAAGCGCGCCATTGACTTTTTTGGCTGAAATGAGATTTGGACGCCATGTCGCATTTGGAGAGCCCCTGTGTGCCTAAACAGTGGAAACCCCCCACAAGTGACCCATTTTGGAAACTAGACCCCCCAAGGAACTTACTAAATGTGTTGTGAGAGCTTTTAACCCCCAAGACTTCACAGAAGTTATAACGTAGAGCCGTAAATTAAAAAATCATATTTTTTTCCACAAAAATGATCTTTTCATCCCAATTTTTTTATTCCAAGGAAAAAGGACCCCAAAAGTTATTGTGCAATTGTCCTGAGTACGCTGATACCCATAGGTGGGGGTAAACCACTATTTGGGCGCATGGCAAGCTCGAAGGGAAGGAGCGCCTTTTTCAAATGCAGACTTTGATGGAATGGTCTGCGGTGTCATGTCACGTTTGGAGAGCCCCTGATGTGCCTAAACAGTAGAAACCCCCACAAGTGACTCCATTTTGAAACTAGACCCCCCAAGGAACTTATCTAGATGTGTGGTGAGCACTTTGAACCCCCAAGTGCTTCACAGAAGTTTATAACGTAGAGCCGTGAAAATAAAAAAATCATATTTTTTTCCACAAAAATAATCTTTTGCCCCCAAATTTTTATTTTTTAAGGGTAACAGGAGAAATAGGACCCCAAAAGCTATTGTGCAATTTGTCCTGAGTACGCTGATATCCCATATGTGGGGGGGAACCACTATTTTGACGCATGGCAAGATCGGAAGGGAAGGAGCACCGTTTTTAAATGCAGACTTTGATGGAATGGTCTGCGGGTGTCATGTCGCGCTTGGAGAGCCCCTGATGTGCCTAAAAGTAGAAACCCCCCACAAATGACCCCATTTTGCAAACTAGACCCCCCAAGGAACTTATCTAGATGTGTGTCAGCACTTTGAACCCCAAGGGCTTCACAGAAGTTTATAACGTAGAGCCGTGAAAATAAAAAAAATCATATTTTTTTCCACAAAAATGACCTCTTTGCCCCCAAATTTTTATTTTTCTAAGGGTAACAGGAGAAATAGGACCCCAAAAGCTATTGTGCAATTTGTCCTGAGTACGCTGATATCCCATATGTGGGGGGGAACCACTATTTGACGCATGCAGAGATCGGAAGGAAGGAGCAACCGTTTTTAAATGCAGACTTTGATGGAATGGTCTGCGGGTGTCATGTCGCGCTTGGAGAGCCCCTGATGTGCCTAAACAGTAGAAACCCCCCACAAATGACCCCATTTTGCAAACTAGACCACCCAAGGAACTTATCTAGATGTGTGGTCAGCACTTTGAACCCGCAAGGGCTTCACAGAAGTTTATAACGTAGAGCCGTGAAAATAAAAAAAATCATATTTTTTTTCCACAAAAATGACCTTTTTGCCCCAAATTTTTATTTTTCTAAGGGTAACAGGAGAAATAGGACCCCAAAAGCTATTGTGCATTTTGTCCTGAGTACGCTGATACCCCATATGTGGGGGGGAACCACTGTGATCGCCTTACTGCGATCTTTGGGAGGCACAATGAACAAATCTACAAAAGGTGAAGAATTGGTTTTCTTTTTTACGCCGTTCCTTGTGCGGTATTAGTGATTAGGCGACTTTATTCATCGGATCGGTGCGATTACGGCGATACCAGATTTACACCCTTTTTTCATGTTTAGCTTCTGTCACACTCTAAAAGACGCTTTTTTTTTGAATAATTTTTTGTAAGAAATTTTTGCATCGCCGTATTTTGAGAGCTATTATTTTTCCATATTTCGGCCGACAGAGTTATCTGTGGGCTTATTTTTTGTGGGATGAGCTGACGTATTTATTGGTACCATATTCGGGCACATAACGTTTTTTGATCGCTTCCTATTCCAATTTTTGTGGAAGCAGAATGAACAAAAACCAGCAATTCAGGAATTGTTTTTTTTTTTTTTTCCCTCCGTTCCGCGTGTGGTAAAATTGATAAAGCAGCTTCATTCTTCGGGTCACTACGATTACAGCGATACCTCATTTATATATTTTTTTTATGTTTTGGCGGTTTTTACACAATAAAAAATTTTATAGAAAAAATAATTATTTTTGCATCAGTTTATTCCGCGAGCTATAACTTTTTTATTTTTTTTGCTGATGATGCTGTATAGCGGCTTGTTTTTTGCGGGACAAGATGACGTTTTCAGCGGTACCATGATTATTTATATCTGACTTTTTGATCGCGTGTTATTGCACTTTTTCCAAGCGGTATGATGATACCGCTTGGAAAAAGTATAATTTACTACTTTTTTGTGTTTTTTTTTACGGCTTTCACTGAAGGGGTTAACTAGGGTTATGCTTTTATAGATGGGATTTTTACGGACGTGGCGATACCTAACGTGTATTTTTTTGTTTTTTATTTTTTTTATTACATAAAAATGTGTATTTTTTAGGGGATTTTTTTAAATTATTTTTTAATATTTTTTTACAATTTTTTTTAAAAAATGATTTTTTTTAACTTGTCCCTTTATGGGACTTTTACTTTTTTAACTTTTTATTGCAGTTACAATGCATTGCAATGCTCCAGCATTGCAATGCATTGTACCTATGATGAAAGCTGCTGTGACATGATCACAGCAGCTTCCCGTAGATAGATGACCCGGAGGTTGTCATGACAACCCCCGGGTCATCAAGGCAGAGATCGGCCCCTGCAAATACATTGCAGGGCGCCGATCTGAGGCAGAGGGAGCTCCCGACCCTCTGCCTCCCCCCCTGAGCTCTGCGATCGCGCTGGATCGCAGCAGTCAGGGGGTTAACAGCCAGGGGCGGTGGGGGCTCCGCTCCTGGCTGTCAGTGCAGGAAGCCTGGCCACTGCAGCGCCGGCTTCTGCACTGATCGCGCTGGGGAAGCTGAAATTTCAGCTTCTCCTGCACGATCGCTGCTGTGTTTGGTCAGTCAGATTGACTGACCAATCACAGCGCTGTGGGTGCAGGGACCGACGGCAAAGGTCCCCGCACCGCTTGCCGTGCCTGTCAGCTGTCTATGACAGCTGTCGGCACTGATCTACCACTGCGTGTTTACACGCAGTGGTAGATCAAAGGCATGACGTGCACAGTCCGTCCTGGTGCCAGAACTGGCACCTTGCCATGACGGACTGTGCACGTCAGTGGACATTAAGGGGTTAAGTACATAATGTGCAATATCTCCTGAAAAAAAATGAATCAAGTGAAACAGTTTTTTTTTTAATAGAGCACTCGTGAGATCAAATGATAAACGATAATTTAAAACAAAAACAATGGGAGGGAAAAATAGAAATATATAAAGCTTACTGTGACACTGGTATTGGCATCCTATACATTAAATTAATACGAGAATATGAGGGCCGTGGGGTACTCAGTCCAGGTCAGACAGTTCTTTAGGGCGAAGGTCACGTCAGCAATGGCCCTTGGCGTGCAATAAAATGAGGGGGAAAAGTTTAGAGAATTAAGTCGTGACGCCACCTGTGGTGTTCGGCAATGGATGGCCGATGCTGTTAGAGGAGACCGCTGGGGACGATAGTGACGTAGCTGAGATGATTCTGCTCCCCACTGGTGGAGCGGGGCCCCAGGGGTACTGGTAATGTTTTTTTATAAGGGATCGTGGACGTTGGGGTGCAGGACTGAGGGTGTGAGAAATGACTGGAAGACACAAGGGCTGTAGTTTCCTTTACCTTTACTTGATGGTTCAAGATGCAGACTGAGGCACTAATAACAGATGGCAATGGAGATCCGGGCAGCCTGGAAGCAATTTAGGATCCACTCAGCCAGTGGGTTTGGAGACCTTCCTATTACGCTGTCCTCTGAGGTCCTTGCTGCCTAAAGCTATGCCCAGGCCTCTTTTCTCTCTTGTCCTTAAGCCCTTGCCCGTATGGCAGGCAGCTTGAGCGTATCAACGGTATCGCTCCTCGTGGCAGCTCCGGGCTCTCATATGCTCCTGTGCCGCTGGGTGTTAGATGGGGCCAGGAGACCTACAGTCCCCTGCCCTCTGAAATTAACTGCCGGGAATTCAGTACCCGCGCAACCATGGACTGCGGTGTCCATTTTCTAGCGCTCAACTCTGGGTGAGCTTGGTTACAGCTTCACTCCCCCAGGTTCTCCTACACTTCTCTTCTCTTCTCTCTCGCTCTCAGACTCCCGCTAACCACGATCCAGACCAGAACTTATAGGGAAGCTCCCCTGAAACTGGATGTTAGAGCTCCCTCTTCTGGTCTGGAGTCAGGAAAAGTGCTGGATGCTGGCATTACCTGGTAAGGGGACCCCTCCTTGCTTGCAGGCATGACATCACCCCCTGTGAGGGAGGCAATGCCACTGTGGCAACCGAACTCCTGGGGTGCCACATAAACACATTTTGACTCAACTGTGATTAATTGCCGGTGCCCATGTGGCATGAATTAGAAAATCATCAAGGAAGATTGTGGACTATATCTGCGCTGCCAGACAATTTAGGATGCAAAATATGGTTAAAAGATAATGGTGGTTTATTCAACGCAGTTCGAAGTCATATATGACCTCTTCTTCAGGATACCACAAAGACTTTGTGGTCATTGTCTTTATGGTATTTCCTGAAGAAGAGGTCATATATGACTTCAAACCGCGTTGAACAAACCACCATTATCTTTTAACCATATTTTGCATCCTAAATTGTCTGGCAGCGCGGATATAGTCCACAATCTTCCTTGATGATAGCTCCTATTAGGTCACTAGCCGACCTGTGGATCTGCGATAGCTTACATATAAGACTTGTCTCTACACCACCAGGTGAGCAGTTTTTTATAAAAAATTGCACATTTTATAACTTGGGATAAGACCCTATCTGCGCTTCCTACAGTTTGCACTACATAAATTAGAAAATGAATGATGACTTCAGTGTTTTGAAAAGCCACATGGTAGGCCAAGTCTGATTGGTATGACATTGCGATGTCATATTGTCGAGGCTTACTAATCAGAAGAGGCATCAAGGATACTGGTAGGTTGTAAGAAACTCGCAGGTATCTGACCTGGCTGCCATAGAGTACTATGTGTCCACTGGACAACCGTTCTGCTAATTATTTTGCTCATCTCTAAATGACACTATTATCATTTCTAATGGATTGGCTGATGTCATTAAGGGTTACTCAGTTAGTATTGTAATGTCATTCGGTGATACTTTTAACAGACCATTCAGCGGAATTCTTTATGGCAATATTCCCAAGTGGGGGAATCTTTCATGATGAAAACCTTATATTTCAAAGATTGGCAAATTCACAGATACTACAGTAATGTGAGTGCATCTTCTAGTACTTATTTTCCTTCTAATAATTACATTTTGGACAGATTTCAAATGGAAATGCAGTTTCACACTATGCCGAATGCCCCTAAGAGCTATGAGCAATGAAAATATCTCTGTCATACAGTGAGTGGCTATTCCCAGTTAAATATAAGATTTCTCCCTCCTCCATATTGTTCCTTCTCAATATTTTCTGGTATCTATGTAACATCTATAGTTAGAACTAGAAAATGGAAGTAAAGGAAACTTAATTCTAACAGGTTTAAAATTTCCATTAAACGCCCATTCTCTCTGCTAAAAGTGATTCATAATATCTTATTTTAGAGAAACTGAAACGTTCAACCTATTCTCCTTTTTATATAACATATTAGTTGAAACAGACAACGTATTAGAGAAAGTTTGATTTATTTGCACATTACGCTTTTCTGCCTTTTTTTTGTATCAGTTATGTAAAAGGAAGAAAAGGAGCCCCTTTGATTTTATGGGGTCCATCCAGATTCTGCTTAATGCCCAATTTTTAAACTTGAAAGCAAGTTGCCTAGTCTAAACATGTCATTAAGGCCGGGGTCAGACATGCGAGAAACTCGCACGAGTCTCGCATCTCAATACCCGACACTGCCGCCGGAACTTGGACAGGAGCTTACGGCTGCATGTATTTCTATGCTTCGTTCCCAAGTGCCGGCGGCAGTGCCGGGTATTGACATGCGAGACTCGTGCGATTTTCTCGCATGTCTGACCCCGGCCTAAAGAGAACATACAGCGAAATGCCCAAGGAACTAGATTTCATGGGTCTTCCTATCTCAGATATTTGTGTGATATCTAGATGAATGTCGTGCCATAAATGTTTGATAGGTGCCTTTCTCACTTTCAGGGGCCAACACCCATCTTAAAACAAGGCCCCATCTCATCCTCGTGGCTGCATATGTATGGCTATCTTTTATCTCTCCTTTGAGAGTTACCAAAATAACTTTACATCTCAAACACAGGATATGCCACGATTGTTCACTACAGCCCCTTCACCGCCTTGTGATTTTCCATTTTTGCATTTTCGTTTTTGCTCCTTTTTTTCCCAGAGCCATTACTTTTTTTAATTTTCCGTCAATATGGCCATATGAGGGTTGTTTTTTGCGGGACGAGTTGTCCTTTTGAATGACATCATTGGTTTTACCATATAGTGTACTAGAAACCAGAAAAAAATTCTAAGTGTGGTGAAATTGCAAAAAAAGTGCAATTCCACAATAGTTTTTTTTTTTTTTACCATGTTCACTAAATGCTATAACTGACCTTCCTTTATGATTCTCCAGCTCATGAGTACGCAGAAGCCAAACATGTATTGGTTCTTTTTTATTTAGGTTGTGAAAAAAAATTCCAAAGTTTCTGAAAAAAAAAATAATGGCGCTATTTTCTAAGACCTGTAGAGTCTCCATTTTTGGGATCTGGAGTTGGGTGAGGGCTTATTTTTTTGTGCCAAGTTGACGCTTTTATTGATACCATTTTGGGGTACGTACGATCTTTTGATCACCTGTTATTGCATTTTATTGCACTGTTGCCTGTAAATGTAATTCTGGCATTTTGATTTTTTCTCGTTATGCTGTTTACCAATCACATTAATTCTTTTTATATTTTGATAGATTGGACGATTCTGAAAACAACGATAGCAGATGTGTATATTTTTTATTGTTTTATTTTGAATAGGGAAAAGGGGGGTGATTTGAATTTTTATATTTAACATTGTTAAAATATTTTTTAAAACTTTTTTTTTTACACTTTTTACCTGCTGCAGTAGTCTCCCTAGGAGACTTGAAGTGTTGATCTTCTGATTGCTTGTGCTACACATAGCTTGGCTTCAGTACTGCTTTGTGTAGCAGAAATGATCATCTGCAATGAACGCCGGCCACAAGGCAGCGATCATAGCAGATTGGCAATGAGAAGCACGGGGGTCTTCTGCAGACCCATGGTTGTCATGTCAACCGATCATCACCTTGCAATCATGAGAAAGGGGTGCTGTTAGGGGAGGGTAAGTGATGCGCATCCAGGGCATTCATGTTAAATGCCGCCATTAGGGATTGACAGCAGCATTTAACATGTTAACAGCCACGGGTGGATTATGAATCCTCTAGCGATCAAATCAGCTGCCATGTACCTAAAAATATGTGGGCTCAGCGCCAGAGCCCGCATCAAAGTGAGGATGGTGACTTATGACGTATAGGTACGTCATAAGTCGTAAAGGGGTTAAGACAACCTTTTTAATAATTCACTGGTCAACACAAAAAAATCATCAGCAAAGGTAATATGTCTGTTTTATGGAGTTTGATGTGCTGATTCCAAAAATATGCTTAGTTTTGCTATATCACATAAAGTTTCTGAGATACAAGTATTTTTGTTATTACGTTATTTCTGCATTTTCAATGAATGTGGTTTTTCCTATGTTATTCCCATTTCTTTGCTTGCCTTACTTAAATGTGAATTTTCTTACAGGGACAACATCAGTAAAGGTTTTAGTGCGCTTTATGGGAAGGAGTATTGACAGTGCAGTCAACCAATGACTGCTTCTCAGAAAGTCACATGTTATGGGGAGGAGCTAACTGTTATGATGGTCTTCGTGACTGGTTGAGTATGAGAAAAGTGGCTATGCCATTTGCTGTTCCCATGATTTGGAGAGAACCCAAAAATCATAGTGAGAACTTCTACTTTTATTTTGTCAAACTGAAGGGCTTTTCTACAAAGAACAAACATAAGATCAATTACCCTGAATTTAAATCTGCGATTAGGCCAGTTCCACATAAGGGTACCTTGCCAGTTCCTGTACCACCATTGTCTGGATTGATTGAAAATGAAGTAGAATATGAAGACTATGGAGCTGAAGCTACTGGCGAAGGCATTGAGACCTCAAAACAAGATGAGTATGTACCGAGTAGCCAGAACGTTTTACTCAACATTAATTAAATGATCTTGTAAAGCACTGGCCGAGGGGGTGGACTCACCAGCACCAATTGTATTCTTCACGCTGGCGGCTGCTGCATTCCTGGGGTGATTCTCACCCATTTCAGAGCATAAGGAATAATTAGAGTCAGAGTCCAGAATAACGTCAAACAGTTCAGCTTTATTTTCCTCCGGACACAGCACATCCAAGACACCATTAGCACGTCTGACACGGTACCAGCAGTACATCTTCTACTAGTCCGCTTCACTTCTTCTACTACACCAGAATGGACCACAAAGTAAAATCGGGATGAGGAGCCCTGTGAAAACGGCACTTCGATCTCTTTCCCTGGAGACACTTCAATCCAGTCACGGAAATACACATCTATTAGTTCGTCCACCCCCTTTTGGTTATCCTGCCTGCGTACTCGCTGGTGGCCCACTAGCTGCTTGCTCCAGCATGCACACTTCTGCTGAGAGTTCCCACAGTGGTTCTTCCACTGGTACTACTGATATGTCAGCCCACAGACTCTGGCTAACGTTCCCACAGTGATTCCTTCACTGGCTTCACTATGGTTGTTAATACCCTTCACAAAACTCACTTCTTGTGTCGGCTGCACAGCCTGGGATCATGGATTTCCTCATAGTAGCAGGGTCCACCCCCGAATAACTCTATCTAGAAAGTCCCTTACATAAAATTCCAACTGACACTTCTCCCACTTAACCCCTTGGTGTCCTACAAGTCTTCACTAAGCTGGAAGTGCTCAGTGCCCCCACTTTGTGTCCTACCATTGTACTACACTAACCATCTAACAACTCTCTAACTGGATCCACTAATATGCCCCCATCTAGTGATCCCTTGCAAAGTTATATTTACCCAACTGTCACTACTACACTACAAGTGCCCTCCTCTAATGTTCCCAAAGGAACTAGCTTATCTAACTCTATATAAAAGACATCACTATAAAGTACATGACAAATATATATATATATATAATATATATATATACATATAGCAGCATAAACATTTAAAGGGTAAAAATCTTGACCCTCCTTACAATCTCATCAAAGACCTTTCATTGTCAAAAGATAAAGCTGAACTTCTTGCATCTAGGTTGAAACAGAAGAATCTTCTTCATGATGATGTCTGTGACGCTAGTCACAACCTACGGACAGGCCGTGAGTCAGCAAAGTCAGAAGTTCCGGGGTCAATACCAAAAGAGCACGTAGTAAACCAAGTAAAAATGTGAAGTCATAAGTCAGGTCACAAGCCAGGGTCATAAAACCAGAGAAATAGCGGATAAGCAAAAGAGGCAATAACAAACGGGTAGTATGAACACGGTCCAAAGGTCAGCAACAGAATATCAGATGCAAAGGGGCAATAACCAACGGGTAGTCTGAACATAGTCCAAAGGTCAGCAGCAGAATATCAGATGCAAAGGGGCAAATACAAAAGGGTAGTCACAACACGGTCCAAAGGTCAGCAGCAGCAGATAAGAACTTACAGCACAGGGAACAGATAAACACACACCAGAGAGCACAAGCTTAGAACCAGCTTTGGACTTGCAGTGATCTGGGCCAGACAGCTCACTTAAATAGCAGGGCAATCACCAAGCACAGGGATCACCTGTGGAAATCTCTGGACCTCCCAGTCAGATAGGTCAACCGAGCTGTCAATCAAAGCAATGGCAGCTCAGCACGCCCCAGCACAGGATAAGATGACAGAGCTGTCCATCGCCAAGTCCCAGACACTGAGCAGAGGAATCGTGACAATGTCAAAGTGTGTTATTACCAAAACAGAAGTAACACTTTAACACAATTTTTCACAGTTGATGGACCAATGGTGTACTGTAACAATGTGAATGGCCTCTTTGAAGAACTGAATCAAGAGTATTTTGATGCAGATTGGAGATTGTTTATTGACTCATCCCAGAGAAGTTTGAAAGCAGTGTTGCTTCACAATGGAAATATGAAACCATCAATCTCTATTCCTTACTCATGTCAGCTAAAGGAAAGTTATGAAAATCTGTCAGTTGTTTTGGATGCCATACAATATAAGCATCATCAATGGAATATCTGTGGAGATTTGAAAGTGATTGGTCTGCTAATGGGAATGCAAGAAGGTTTCACAAAATATTGTTGCTTCTTGTGTTTATGGGACAGTAGAAATACAGTAGAGCATTATGTTCATTGTGATTGGGGACAGAGAAACATCTATGCTCCAGGCAGAGACAATGTTCAGCATAATCCTTTAGTTGCTCCAGCAAAAACCTTTCTTCCTCCACTACATATAAAGTTGGGATTGATTAAAAACTTTGTGAAATCCATGGCAAAGACAAATTCACAAGGGTTCCAGTACATTTCACAGAAATTCTCCAGCATTTCACCAGCAAAACTGAAGGAAGGGGTATTTGTTGGTCCTCAGATCAGAGAGCTTATGAGAGATTATGTGTTTGAAGGAACTCTAAATGATAAGGAATTGGGATCTTGGAAAAGCTTCAGGTGGATTTGAGAAAACTTCTTAGGAAAAAAAAATCTCCAGAATATGTTGAAGGTGTTGAGGAACTGCTAAATGTATACCAGTGTCTTGGATGTCACATGTCTCTGAATATGCACTTTTTGCATTCACATTTAGATTTCTTCCCTCAAAATCTTGGGGATGTAAGTGATGAACAAGGCGAGCGGTTTCACCAGGACATTAAAGTAATGGAATACCGCTACCAGGGTTTTTGGAATGACTCAATGATGGCAGATTACTGTTGGATGTTATATAGGGACAACCCTGAAAATCGTATCAACAACAGTCTAATGTCAAGCACTTTTAATTTCTGCTCATATTTTGGTTTCTATTTTTCATGTGAAATAATTTTGGTTCAATAAAAACTGTTTTCTAAGGTGAAGCATTTTTTTCTGATATGTAGATTACTGTTTTCTTAATGTTGCCGGTATACTTCCTATACCTTATAATAATGATGCTGCTCCATGGAAACTATACGTGCTACAGTAAAACTATATACATTTTTGAAATCAGGACAAAAAGATGATTTAGAAAAGTACAAACTCATCTGCGATGATTCCAAAAAATATTTTTTTGTAGACCTGTGAAATAGCTTATTGAGTTAAAAAAGAATCTTTCATGAGAAAATTACATCACCCAAAAGTAACTCCTGCATTCCCTGCCTTGACTTTTATACAGACTACGATAGTCTTTCCTGACAGGACCTTGCTATACCTTGTGATAGAATCACAAAAGATTCAGGTTAACCTGTCATTTATTCTTTGAAATCCCTGGCGTTTGAATGTGTATAAAGGTACTGCCACACTAAACGTTCCCGCTAACGATCACGATAATGACGCTATCGTTGGTGTGATCGTTTTAAGGTCGCTAGTAGCGGCCAAACTGGACGATCTCATTAACGACGCATCAGCGGTTAGCGATCTCTTTAACGACTTTGGCGGTCGTTGGGACGTGCCACACTGCATGTACTGTGAAAGATCACGATCTCGATAGGCGTGACTGAGCGCAACGTTTTGCACGCCCCTCATCACAGATTGGTGGTCACTATTTATCTCATAGATATTTATCACAGCTCTCCCGCTTTGTGATTGGATGACCGCGTCATAAAAGACGACGTATCAGCACTCCTCTCCATTGCTCTCGAGCAGAAGCGGTTCTTTCAAATCTCCAGCATCGTTCCAGTGTGTCCTGCTAGCCTTTGTAGCTACTGTGATCCAGTTTGCGCCACTATTGAGGTTGCTGCGTTCCTGTCTACGGCGTTGGGGTTTTTGCGATCCAGTCTGTGGCGTTATATCCTCTGCGATCCAGTTTGTGACGCTAGTTTGTTTCCCTATTTTCTTTTTTTTGTTCAAAATCACAACCAAGTTTTGTAAGGTAGGTATTTTTTTTTTGTCACATTTAATTTTTATTTTTTCTTTAATTTTACAGATCCATTTTTAGATCTCTGCTGTTGTTAACCATTGTCGTCCATCAATTTTTTTTTGCCATTGTTTTGTTCTGGCATTTTGTGATCCCTGCTGTTTTTAGCGTAATTGTTCATCTATGATTTTTTTATTTTTTTTGCCATCGTTTTGTTCTGGCATTTTGTGATCCCTGCTGTTTTTTGCGTAATTGTTCATCTATGATTTTTTATTTTTTTTTGCCATTGTTTTGATCTGGCAAGCCCACCACCACCATTTTATGATCCCAGCTCTGTCAATGTTTACTCCAGCTGCGCCCACAACCACCATTTTATGTTCCCTGCTGTGTTCTATATTGTAGGCTATGTAAGCATTTTATTTAACCATTCTGGCGTTCTCACATAATCATTTTTTTATTACAGATGGCTGATAAGCAGGAATTTTTGCGGGAGTTTATCGAGCTGTACCGCTCAATGCCGTGCCTGTGGAAAATAAAGTCGGCTGATTACTGTAACAGGTTGAAAAAGCAGGACGCGTACCAAAAACTGGTGGGGCTCTGCAAGAACCGTTACCCAGATGAACCGGCGGATGAGTCATCAGTGAAAAAACGCATTCAGGCCCTCCGCACAGTGTACAAAAAAGAGCTCAATAAAGTAATAAATTCTACCAAATCTGGAGCGGGGGCTGTTGTGAATGGGCTTGAGATGAGTTCTGAGCAGAGGCTCCCTCTGGTGGTTACAAGCGGTACTGGACTGTCCAGTGAGGATTATGAGGATTGGGAATCAGGTGTTACTGACTGGTCTTATATAAGGGAGTCGCCTTCCCATCAGGGTTGCCGGTGATCAATTGTTCTGGTCTCAATCCTTGATTCCTGTTTCCTTTGTAGCCTGCTGTGTCGTGTCTGCATCTCCTGCTAACAGATAAGACATTTTCTTCTTTTGTTTTTGTGCTTGATTTTTGCATTTTGTCCTGCACTTCTGTGGGGGCCTTCAGGGTCCCCTCCGGGGGCTTTTGCCCTCTCAGTTTAGTTCAGCCACTGATGTTTGTACTTTTGCTTTTTCCAGTTTTTTTCAGTGGCTGCTGTTTTGATTTTGTTACACCAGAGAACTAATCTAGGTGGTAGAGGTCGTGTGATCTCAGGTGTTTTTGAAATTAGTAGAGTTGGTGCTTTTCAGGGTTTTTTGGGATTGCAGTAAGTGCCCTTCCTATCCTTTTCTATTTAGGTAGTTTGGGCCCCAACGTTTGCTCATACTATTTTCTGTCTGTGTCAGTATTTCTTCTTGTCTAACCGCCATTACATGTTTGGGGGCTTTCTATGTTCTTTGGGGATCTGCTCCGGGGCAGATAGCTTTCCTCTTTCTATCTTTAGGTGTAGTTAGTTTCTCAGGCTGTGACGAGGCGTCTAGAACCAACGTAGGAACGCTCCACGGCTGCCTCTAGTTGTGGTGGTTAGTCAGGGTACTGCAATCTCATAGATTCCAACTGCTCTGGTGTATTGCCTTTTTTACCTGCACTCCTCAGCTACCGAAACATAACAGTATCACCGGCCCAAAAATTGAAAATTGTATGGTATTCACAGAAGGGAAAAATATTGTGAAAGAAAAAAGGTTGTCAGAGTTGTCAGAGATATTTTTCTGTTTGTTGTATTTTTTTTTTCCCTCTGTATCTCTGGGTGCTGGGGAGGATTTTTTCTCTCAATGGAGTTTGCACAGTTGTCTGGCCATGTGGATCAGCTTGCCACTGAAGTTCGGAGTATTGCTACCTATCTTGCTAGGTTGCCTGTTGTGGAACCTAGGATTCCCATGCCAGATTTGTTTTTAGGGGATCGAGCTAAGTTTCTGAATTTCAAAAATAACTGTAAATTGTTTTTTGCCTTAAAATCTAAGTCCTCAAGGAACGCAGCGCAGCAGGTTCAAATTGTCATCTCTCTCCTGCGCGGCGATCCTCAGGATTGGGCTTTTTACCTGACACCTGGGGATCCTGTTTTGAGTGATGTTGATGCATTTTTTCAGGCTTTGGGGTTATTGTACGATGAGCCTAATATCACTGATCAAGCTGAAAAAACTTTGTTGGCATTAAATCAGGGGCTTGAGGACGCCGAGTTATACTGTCAGAGATTCCGTAGGTGGGCAGTCCTGACCAAATGGAATGACGACGCTTTGGCAGCTCTTTTTCGGAAGGGTCTGTCAGATAATGTAAAGGATGTTATGGTGGGATTCCCTGTTCCCTCTGGTCTTAATGATTCTATGTCATTAGCGATTCAAATTGACAGACGTTTGCGTGAGCGGAAAGGTATGCGTGGAATAATGTTGCCTTGTGAACCTGCTTCTGAATCCATGCAGTGTGATAGAGTGGTTTCTGGGGCACAGCGTCATGAATTTCGAAAGCGCAATGGGTTATGTTTCTACTGTGGTGATGCCTCTCATGCTATTTCAGTCTGCCCTAAGCGGGGAAGACGTTTTGCATGCTCAGTTGTCTTGGGTAGTGTTCAGACTAAGTTTTTATTAACTGTTACCCTGATATGCTCTCTGTCCTCATTTTCTGCTCAGGCTTTTGTTGATTCTGGAGCAGCTAGTAACCTGATGGATTTTGATTTTACTAAACGTTGTGGGTTTCCCTTGATACCCCTACAGAAGTCTATTCCCCTACTGGGGATCGATTCTACCCCTTTGGCTGAGAATAAACCTCAGTTCTCTACTCAGGTGATAATGAGGGTAGAACCTGATCATCAGGAGAGTTGCAAATTTTTGGTTCTGTATAATCTGCATGACATTATCGTACTGGGTTTCCCTTGGTTACAGTCTCATAATCCTGTTTTGGACTGGAAATCTGTGTCTGTTACCAGTTGGGGCTGCCAATGTGTTAATACCAACACTCCTGTTTTTTCTGCTTCCCCCAGGCTCAGGATGTTCCTGACTTTTTGATTGATTTTTCTGATGTGTTTAGCGAAAGTAAATCTGCATCCTTGCCTCCCCATAGGAGCTATGACTGCGCTATTGAATTAGTGCCTGGTAGTAAATTCCCTAAAGGTCGCCTTTTTAACTTGTCTGTACCTGAACATGACGCTATGCGGTCTTATATCAAGGAGTCATTGGAGAAGGGTCATATCAGACCATCCTCTTCACCCTTAGGTGCCGGTTTTTTCTTTGTGGCCAAAAAGGATGGTTCATTAAGGCCGTGTATTGATTATCGTCTTTTGAGCAATATTACTGTGAAATATCAATATCCGTTACCCTTGATCTCTGACCTGTTTTCCAGGGTGAAAAACGCTACTTGGTTTACCAAGCTTGACCTCAGGGGGCATATAACCTTATTCGCATTAAGCACGGGGATGAATGGAAGACGGCATTTAATACCCCTGAAGGGCATTTTGAGTACCTTGTGATGCCCTTTGGGCTCACTAATGCTCCTTCTGTCTTCCAGTCCTTCATGAATGACATTTTCAGGGATTTTGTGGATAAATTTCTGATTGTTTATTTGGATGACATCTTGACTTTTTCCAATGACTGGGACTCTCATGTAAAACATGTTCGGACTGTGTTCCAGATTTTGAGAGAGAATGCTCTGTATGTGAAGGGATCAAAGTGTCTTTTTGGCGTTCAGAGGATCTCATTTCTGGGATTCATTTTGTCCCCATCTGTTATTGAAATGGACCCGGTCAAAGTTCAGGCCATCTGTGATTGGGTCCAACCTACTTCATTGAAGGCTCTTCAAAGATTCTTGGGTTTTGCCAATTTTTATCGTAAATTTATTGGTAATTTCTCGGTTATTGTTAAACCATTAACTGATTTGACCAAAAAGGGTTCTGATGTGGTGAATTGGCCTCCTGAGGCAGTCTCTGCATTTCAGGAACTTAAGCAGAGATTCACTTCTGCTCCTGTTCTACGGCAGCCTGATGTTTCTCTGCATTTCAGTTGGAGGTTGATGCCTCTGAAATTGGGGCAGGTGCCGTTTTGTCCCAAAGAGAACCAGAGACCTCTAAAAGTAACCCTTGTGCCTTTTTCTCTCGAAAATTTTCTCCTACTGAACGTAATTATGATGTGGGTAATCGGGAGTTATTGGCCATGAAGTGGGCTTTTGAAGAGTGGAGACATTGGCTGGAGGGAGCCAAACATCAGGTGGTGGTCCTTACGGACCATAAGAATCTAGTTTATCTGGAATCTGCCAAGCGACTTAATCCTAGACAGGCCAGGTGGGCCTTGTTTTTCACATGTTTTAATTTTGTGGTTTCATTTCTTCCTGGCACTAAGAATGTTAAGGCGGATGCCCTCTCGAGGAGTTTCCTGGCGGACTCTCCTGAGTTATCTGATCCTTCTGTTATTTTGAAGGAGGGTGTAGTTCTTTCCGCCATCTCGCCCAATTTGAGACTGGCTCTGGAGGGGTGTCAGGAGGATAAGCCAGAGCGCTGCCCTGTTGGGAAATTGTTTGTCCCGGACCAGTGGAAAAAGAGTGTAATGTCTGAAATTCATTGTTCCGCGTTGGCCGGTCATCCCGGAATTTTTGGTACCAGAGACTTGGTTAGTCGGTCCTTTTGGTGGCCTACCTTGTCTCGTGATGTCAGGGAGTTTGTGCAGTCCTGCGGGACTTGCTCTCGCTCCAAGCCTTGCTCTCGTTCTAGTGGTTTGTTGATGCCACTACCTGTGCCCAAGAGACCATGGACCCATATCTCTATGGATTTCATTTCCGACCTCCCTGTTTCTCAGAGAATGACCGTCATCTGGGTGATTTGCGATAGGTTTTCCAAGATGATACATCTTGTGCCATTACCTAAGTTGCCTTCCTCCTCTGAATTGGTGCCTTTGTTCCTTCAGCACGTGGTTCGTTTACACGGCATTCCTGAGAACATTGTGTCTGACAGAGGAGTCCAGTTTGTTTCCAGATTTTGGAGGACCTTTTGTTCTAAACTTGGTGTTCAATTGTCTTTCTCCTTGGCGTTTCATCCTCAGACCAATGGTCAAACTGAGAGAACAAACCAGACATTTGAGACTTATCTAAGATGCTTTGTGTCTGCTGATCAGGATGACTGGGTCTCTTTTTTGCCTTTGGCTGAGTTTGCTCTTAATAATAGGGCTAGCTCTGCCACTTTGATGTCTCCATTTTTCTGTAATTCTGGGTTTCACCCTCGATTTTCTTCAGGACAGACGGAAGCTTCTGTCTGTCCAGGTGTTGACTCTGTTGTGGAGCGTATGCAACAGATTTGGGACCAAGTAGTGGAGAGGTTGTCCCTCTCTCAGGAGAGGGCCCAGCGGTTTGCTAACCGGCATAGGACTGATGGTCCTCGGTTTAAAGTGGGGGACTTGGTCTGGTTGTCCTCAAAAAATATTCCTATGAGAGTGGCATCTCCTAAATTTAAGCCTAGGTTCATTGGACCTTATAAGATCATGGAGATTCTTAATCCTGTTTCTTTTCGTTTGCTTCTTCCAGGGACATTTAAGATCCATAACATGTTCCACAAGTCCTTGTTGAAGAGGTTTGTTGAGCCAGTGGTTCCTACTGCTGTGCCTCCTGACCCTGTTCTGGTTGAGGGCAATCTGGAGTTTGTGGTTGAGAAAATATTGAATTCTCGTTTTTCTAGACGGAAACTCCAGTATTTGGTTAAGTGGAGAGGTTATGGTCAGGAGGACAATTCTTGGGTGTTTGCTTCGGACATCCATGCTAGGAGACTCATCCGTGCGTATCATAGAACTCATCCTGACCGACCTGGTTGCTCAAATGAGGGTTCGGTGACCCCTCCTCAAGGGGGGGTACTGTTGTGAATGGGCTTGAGATGAGTTCTGAGCAGAGGCTCCCTCTGGTGGTTACAAGCGGTACTGGACTGTCCAGTGAGGATTGTGAGGATTGGGAATCAGGTGTTACTGACTGGTCTTATATAAGGGAGTCGCCTTCCCATCAGGGTTGCCGGTGATCAATTGTTCTGGTCTCAATCCTTGATTCCTGTTTCCTTTGTAGCCTGCTGTGTCATGTCTGCATCTCCTGCTAACAGATAAGACATTTTCTTCTTTTTGTTTTTGTGCTTGATTTTTGCATTTTGTCCTGCACTTCTGTGGGGGCCTTCAGGGTCCCCTCCGGGGGCTTTTGCCCTCTCAGTTTAGTTCAGCCACTGATGTTTGTACTTTTGCTTTTTCCAGTTTTTTCAGTGGCTGCTGTTTTGATTTTGTTACACCAGAGAACTAATCTAGGTGGTAGAGGTCGTGTGATCTCAGGTGTTTTTGAAATTAGTAGAGTTGGTGCTTTTCAGGGTTTTTTGGGATTGCAGTAAGTGCCCTTCCTATCCTTTTCTATTTAGGTAGTTTGGGCCCCAACGTTTGCTCATACTATTTTCTGTCTGTGTCAGTATTTCTTCTTGTCTAACCGCCATTACATGTTTGGGGGCTTTCTATGTTCTTTGGGGATCTGCTCCGGGCAGATAGCTTTCCTCTTTCTATCTTTAGGTGTAGTTAGTTTCTCAGGCTGTGACAAGGCGTCTAGGACCAACGTAGGAACGCTCCACGGCTGCCTCTAGTTGTGGTGGTTAGTCAGGGTACTGCAATCTCATAGATTCCAACTGCTCTGGTGTATTGCCTTTTTTACCTGCACTCCTCAGCTACCGAAACATAACAGGGGGCCGAAGATGTTTATGTCCCCCAACTGTGGTACTTTGATCTGTTCGCTTTTACAAGGGACCAAGAAGTACCCAGACAAGGGACATCCATGTTGGATCTAGACCCGGTGATCCAGCCGGACACCCCTGTCATACATGTAAGTACCTTTGTATTACAACACATTTTAATGTACATGCCAAAGTGGACTTAAATTTAAAAAATATTATTGTGAAATGTAGATAAAATGGCAGAATTTATCCCTTCATGTACTGATAATTTATGTAGCTCAACGGTTGAGGTCTATCCATTTACAAGTGTCGTTTTCACATTTTTGCTGTATACGGGTGTTATAGTGTGAAGATAAATTTCTTTGTCTTTACAAGTGTCGTTTTCACATTTTTGCTGTATACGGGTGTTATAGTGTGAAGATTAATTTCTTTGTCTTTGTGATTTACCATTTGTTTTTTGTTCATGCAGGACACAGAAGAGGCTGTCTCCACACCTCCAACTGAAGAAGACAGCATGGCGTTGATCCAAGATGAAGAAGTAGTCGAGCCACCATCCTCATCTGTGCGGCGCCGGCTTTCACTTTCAGGAAGGAAAAGGAAGGCTCCCACCACCTCCACCACCTCGGCTACTCCTGAATTGGTGGAAATTGCGAAAAAAGTGCTTACGGCAGAAAAAGACCAAACTAAAATAACTGGCTAATGAGAAGCTCCCTACACTGGATCCTGTTCAGCGGCTTCATGCAGAGAGACTCATGTTTGAGGTACTGACTCAAGCGTCTTTTGGAAACCTGGATAACAGATATGTCATCATGCCAAGACCGCAGTACCCGGACTACTCATGGCCGCACAATCCTGTGCCGAACCCAATTGGGCAAAATCCTGCAAACCCAAACGCTGGTGCTCCACCTTATTTTTATTCACCGCAGAGGCAGCGTGGTAATGGCAATTACGATCCATCTTACCAGCAGTTGTAGTTTTTAAAATGTTTTACAAAAGTTTTTTTTGTTGTTTATATTTTTTTTACATTGATACCTTTTTTAATAAAAATCTTATTTATCTAATGAATTGTGGTCTTTTCTTATGTGATGTCAACTATTAAAATGTTCTATTTTTATTACATCTACTTGTCACACATGGGGTCATGGGACTACCAGCTGTCATAGGTGTTCCATCATAGGGAAAAAATGAAATTAAAAAAATTTCAAAAGTTAACATGTCTTTTAAAGGCCCCTGGTCACACTAGCGCTAAAACCTTATACTAAAAAATAATACACCACACCTGCGTAGATTAATGTAAAATAGAAAATATATATTTTTGTCATATATATATATTTTTTTTTAAATAACTCAAATTTAAATAAAACAAAAAACAGTAACATAATAAAATAAAAAATTATATACAA
The DNA here is from genome assembly GCA_033576555.1 of Oophaga sylvatica. NCBI lineage: Eukaryota > Metazoa > Chordata > Amphibia > Anura > Dendrobatidae > Oophaga > Oophaga sylvatica. Next base: position 948,287,016 of record JARQOD010000001.1, on the reverse strand, counting down.
AATATTAACAAAATAAAAATAATTAACAAAAAAAAAATTAATGAGGGCCCCGGAGTCCAGGAAATGCCCTCTCCAGCATCACCCCGTGTTGATGCAGAGCTCCCATGGCACTTTGCAGCGCTGCCACCGCTGTTTGCATGCCTGCCACAGCGCTGCTCATTGCCGCCATCAGCCGGCGGTGTGACAGGAACAGGTCCTGGGCAGTTGGGATTTCTGTGGAGGTAAAGGTAACAGTTAACCAGGGAATTCTGTTGCAACATCAACATGTACATGTTATGTTTGTTAACACTTACGGTTTTCCTCAGAGGAACCGCTGACCGCCCACCCAGAACCTGTTGCTCCGCCGGCTAGGGAAAAAAAAGAAAAAAAATTATATCACAACAATCATTACACATAAGACCTTACAAAGTTCTCAAACTTGTCTGAAGCTTATATAATGTGCGTAAATTACCTGATGGGGAGCCTGCATCCGTGTCACGGGATGATGCTGGAGAGAATCCATTTCCAGGGGAAGGGCTGGAACCCACCGATTCAGGAGGGGGGGTTGCTGCCGGAGAAGGGGTTGAAGGGTTGGAGAGGTGTGGTGATGATGGTGGTGGAGGGGTAGCCGGGGAAGGAGATGGGATAGCTGGAGCTCATGAGGTCACATTGCGATCACAATGGCTTTGCATATCTGTATGCATATCTGTATAGCTGCAGTGTGTGAGTAGTCACATTGCGATCACAATGGCGTCGCATATCTGTATAGATAGTGCAGCTGCCACAATCACACGCTCCGCGGTGGACAGGTTCATTATGTGCAACCTGTACGGTAAAGAAGAGAAAAGTTAATTACTAATTAATTACTATTAATAAAGTGTTTAAACAAAATAAAATAAAGAATAAAATAAAAAATATATAAAAAAAAATAAATTAAACTTTTCAGTTAACATTTAATATACAGTTTACAAATGTCTAAAATGGTGGGGGGGTGTAAAATAAATAAAGCAGACGAAAAAAAAAAAAAAAAAAAAAAGGTCAGGGGTGTAAAATAAATAAAGCAGACGAAAAAAAAAAAAATAAGGTCAGGGGTGTAAAATAAATAAAGCAGACGAAAAAAAAAAAAAATAAGGTCAGGGGTGTAAAATAAATAAAGCAGACGGAAAAAAAAAATAAGGTTAAAAACCATTATCAAACAACATCACAAACAATATTTACCTTGAATCCAAATATCCCGAAGATCCAAATCCAAAAGGGGATGGATGGTGCTCTAGCGACTCAGACAGGATCGCAAAAACCCACCACTGCGCCACAAACAGGATCGCAAAACTCCGCCACACGATACTATCCTCGCAACAACGCACAAAGAGTCACCCATAAAGTGCTCTGGAAACAATGGATGGGTGCGCAGTTATTATAGCTGAGGTGATGTTGTGGTCACCAATCGGAGCTGTAGGGCGTTAACGAAAGAAAACAAAGTCCTGCCTGCGCCGCTGACTAATGCGTCGTCAGCGAGGTCACACATCGTTCACAAAAGGTGCCAAACACAACGATTCAGGCTCACCAGCGGGACGCCAACGATCAAAATACGGTCCAGAACTCTAGTGAACGATCAACGAGATCACAGCAGGGGCCACGTCGTTGCTACATGCCACACACAACTACGTCGCTAACGAGATCGCTAAATAGTGACGTATTTTAGCGATCTCGTTAGCGATCTTGTTTAGTGTGGCATACCCTTAAGTCCAGTGGGCGGTGATACTAGTGACTGACTGCTCTCTCTGCATGCAGATAAGATGGTCAATCACTTATAGGACTGCCCACTGGACTTTTTTAATAATAAATGAAATACAGGCTATATTGAAACTTTAAATATGGATGTCAGCGGCGCTAGAGTAATATAGTTAAATAGTGCTGCAAACAAGGGCACTACCACTCACAAGTGCCTATACAGGACTGAAAGATAAAATGAAATTAGTTTGCGCACATATGAACTACAGGACACAAGGGGATCTGAGAGAAAAAAAATATATATATCATTTAAACGACAATGTATAAAGACCATGCACTTAAAAAAATGGTTACATATGCAAAAATAGTAATGTGATCATTTATGGATAAATGTAGCACTCAGTAGACTAATAAAATCCTTTAAGAAAAAAAGGGGGGTAAGTATCTGAAAGAGAAAATAATGAGACTGTCCCGGCCGGCGACAGCTCACAAAATGGTGCTTAATTGTAACCTTGTAGAGGGAATGACTTGTAAATCGCTATAGGTATAGTTACAGTAACTTCCTCCTCTGGCTTGCTGACAACCCCGTTGGGTTTCTGCTGAGAGGAGCATCCAATTTCGGCCTCCTATGGCCCGTTGATCTCTGTTAACAGAAAATGATGGTATCTTAACTCACGTTCAAATAGGGAGCGCCGGCTCGTGATGTTGTGTCCTCGGTAGGAGAGGAAGTGTGGGCAAGGACCTGCCGTGACGCGCAGGGTCACGTGCCCGTGATATAACTGCAGCGATGAAGTCTCCTTTCCTGTAGTCTTCAAAAGGATATAGAAATCCTCCGGTGGGCCTCCGATGGCCTGGGTAGAATCCAATATGCTGTGAAAATAGCTGTCCGCTGCACTGGTAGAACAATAGCAGCATGCGTGAAGACAGGACCTGCCGTGAGGTAGCTGATCACGTGACAAATCGTGATGTATGTCAGGTACTATGGTACGGATCACAGAAAGGACCAGAATAATCCTACGTGTTTCGGAAACACGGTTTCCTTCCTCAGGGATGGTCCTTTCTGGATTGTGGGTCCTTTTTATGTCCGCACCCGGCAATCAGCTGACCTATTTAGAATGCAAAGAGTTCAATTTCGCTGTTCAGACCGTTGGGAATTAATGTGTCCAAAGCAAAGATCCACTTGGTTTCGATCCTGGACATGAGAGCTATGTAGTCACCTTTTCTCCATGTCTCGTCCTGACATCCACAAATGTCGCATTCGCAGCAGAGGCCTCCGCTGTGCCCCCTGTTTGGTCACTTCCTCAAGTCACTTTCTAGGCTCAGCAGGTGACTATGCTGGCGGTTGTCATGGAGACGGCATTCTTTAGTCCACGCCCTATAACCGGGTCAGTCGTGCGTTCCAAGCCTCGGTATAGGCCATCCAATAGCTGTGCGCGTTGGGGTAAAGTAAGGCACTCCGTGCCACTGACGCTGCTAATGTAAACCAATCAGAGCCTTACTTTACCCCAACGCGCACAGCTATTGGATGGCCTATACCGAGGCTTGGAACGCACGACTGACCCGGTTATATGGCGTGGACTAAAGAATGCCGTCTCCATGACAACCGCCAGCATAGTCACCTGCTGAGCCTAGAAAGTGACTTGAGGAAGTGACCAAACAGGGGGCACAGCGGAGGCCTCTGCTGCGAATGCGACATTTGTGGATGTCAGGACGAGACATGGAGAAAAGGTGACTACATAGCTCTCATGTCCAGGATCGAAACCAAGTGGATCTTTGCTTTGGACACATTAATTCCCAACGGTCTGAACAGCGAAATTGAACTCTTTGCATTCTAAATAGGTCAGCTGATTGCCGGGTGCGGACATAAAAAGGACCCACAATCCAGAAAGGACCATCCCTGAGGAAGGAAACCGTGTTTCCGAAACACGTAGGATTATTCTGGTCCTTTCTGTGATCCGTACCATTGTACCTGACATACATCACGATTTGTCACGTGATCAGCTACCTCACGGCAGGTCCTGTCTTCACGCATGCTGCTATTGTTCTACCAGTGCAGCGGACAGCTATTTTCACAGCATATTGGATTCTACCCAGGCCATCGGAGGCCCACCGGAGGATTTCTATATCCTTTTGAAGACTACAGGAAAGGAGACTTCATCGCTGCAGTTATATCACGGGCACGTGACCCTGCGCGTCACGGCAGGTCCTTGCCCACACTTCCTCTCCTACCGAGGACACAACATCACGAGCCGGCGCTCCCTATTTGAACGTGAGTTAAGATACCATCATTTTCTGTTAACAGAGATCAACGGGCCATAGGAGGCCGAAATTGGATGCTCCTCTCAGCAGAAACCCAACGGGGTTGTCAGCAAGCCAGAGGAGGAAGTTACTGTAACTATACCTATAGCGATTTACAAGTCATTCCCTCTACAAGGTTACAATTAAGCACCATTTTGTGAGCTGTCGCCGGCCGGGACAGTCTCATTATTTTCTCTTTCAGATACTTACCCCCCTTTTTTTCTTAAAGGATTTTATTAGTCTACTGAGTGCTACATTTATCCATAAATGATCACATTACTATTTTTGCATATGTAACCATTTTTTTAAGTGCATGGTCTTTATACATTGTCGTTTAAATGATATATATATTTTTTTTCTCTCAGATCCCCTTGTGTCCTGTAGTTCATATGTGCGCAAACTAATTTCATTTTATATTGAAACTTTTCCCACAAAAATGTATATCAATCTGATCGGCTCCTCCTGTGCAATAACCACTTTTTTTGCAGATTAGATCCAATTTTCAGCATGGTAGGCTCTCTTTGAAGTTTCATATTCATGTTCCAAGGCAGCTCGTTATTACACCCATTCTTAATCTCATGTTCTGACTATATAGTTTATTATACCAAGATGACCACTTACAATTCCACTTTAAACTATGTAAGGGAAGAGAGTGAATGAAATCTGTCGGAAGTGTTAAGTGGCTGGATTTCTTTAGCTTGGCCATTTCATACATATATGTAGTGGCCTACTTGGATAACCATTGTATCTACTGAAGAGAGAGATCTTAATTGTATACGGACAGCTATAACAACTTCAACATCTTGGGCGGACTGCCACTCGAGTTAGATTGTTGTCATTTTTAAAGTATTTGAAACATTTTTATAACTTGTACTTATCACTATTTATGTTGTGTGTGTTTTTTTTTGCTAGATGTGTGTCTATTTGCTCTGTCAGTCTCGATGAAATTCTTTGTAATTACCAGAGATAAGTGAATCATTTCATCAAAACACAAAAATGTTTATGCATAAGAAAATGATAAAAATGTTATTATGTGACACAGCTTCAATATTTGCCAGTGTTTACTTTGCTTTTTACCGCTAAGTGCTTTGTAAACGTTGGATTCACAGTCACAAGGCCGTGAAGAAGGATTTTTCCTCTGTAAGATGTCCCCTGTTATTGTATAGCCTTCACACTGAAGGTTTCTGTGGTTATCTGAGACTTAATAATAGGTTGTGATCTTCAAGAAAACCCCTCTTTTCTGTGGCATGTGCCTAGAATAGCAGCTCAGCCTCATTTACTTAAATGGGGTTGAGCTGCAAAACGATGAATGCTACTGTATGTGACGTATCCAGCAAAAAACAGAAATGCAATAAATCCAACTTTAACAATTGAACCCTGCTTGCCTCAGCTTGCAATCTTGGTAAGGGACTTTGAGTCCTGCAAACAAAGGGATAAATTAAGACTTCTATACCTGTAGACAACCATCGTCTTCATTCTCCTTACCCAGTGTAGAACATCATATACCCATCCCTGAACACAAGACCTCAGCAAAAGTCATCTCATCCATACTCTGCCATATCTTTGCTCCTCTGATAATATTGAAGGAGCTGAATGTTATGTTCGCTGGCCTGCTAACTCTGGTCCACGTCTCACCACCTTTCTCTCCCACACTCCTTGTCTTCTTCAGTGTCACCTTCATGCTTCAGCTGTGGATGCTTCCTCAAGTCCAGTTTACATTGGAAGTTGTAATTAGCATGTATGGACTCCTAGGAAAATCTATTCGTACTGCAAAATGATCCTTAGTATCTATGTCCACAACCCTAAGAATTCTGAGTCTAACCATAAAACACAGACAGAAATACACAAACTATCTTAAAAAAAATTCTACAGCCTCCAAGCACATATACATCAAAAATATACTCTTTACTACTTCCTTTAAGCATTGTGTGAACACATTGTGTAAAAAAAACCTCCCGGAAGCCAATGTACTCCAGGCTTTACCTTCTATCTGGACTTTATCCTTCTATTCCAGTTGTTCGTATTTCCTTGAGTCAGGCACTGGTCAAATACTGTGTACTAATGGCAAATTGGCAAATGCCTGAATTAAAAGGGCAGGTCCACCCTTTTTTTTCAAGGGTCCATAAGGATATTACCCAGTGAACCAGTTTACTCCTGCTTAACGGTCTCAGCATATGGACCCCACTGATCAAAATGTTTGACATGTCACCACTGAGTGGACAACTCCACTGCTTGTTGTAGTTTCCAATGGAAACAAGAGATTGGGAAAAGAATGGTATTATTGCGTAATGAATAGATAGGAGCTGATCTTTTGAAATTTAAACTTGCTGGCTTTGACGAATTTTACCAAAAAGTTCTATTTGCAATGAATACTTTTGCGTGAATCTCAATACTGGAAAGTTTTTAACTGCTCAAAAAATACACATGAGGGAGAGGAGAGAGAGGGAAAGAGAGGACCCAGCTGCACACACCATATGTGCTACAGAAAAAGAGAGAGGAACCTGCTGAACATAAGAGCTTACACTCTCCGAGAGAGAGACTTACTCAGTGACTATGGAGCTGGAAATGGCTCTGCCGTATAAACTGTGCTCAATGGGAACCTCTTATTTGTGATGTCCCAGGTACTGACCATCACTGTACAAGATATAAAATCTGCTATACAATACAGACCAAAAGTTTGGACACACCTTCTTGTTCAAAGATTTTTCTGTATTTTCATGACTATGAAAATTGTACATTCACACTGAAGGCATCAAAACTATGAATTAACACATGTGGAATTATTTACTTAAGAAAAAAAAGTGTGAAACAACTGAAAATATCTCTTATATTCTAGGTTCTTCAAAGTAGCTACCTTTTGCTTTGATGACTGCTTTGCACACTCTTGGCATTCTCTTGATGAGCTTCAAGAGGTAGTCGGACAATCCCTGTCCTATTCCAGCAATCACTGCTTCTTCCTGAACAATGCCTGTCCTAGTCCAGCAATCACTGCTTCTTCCTGGACAATCCCTGTCCCGTCCATGCTTTTAGGCCCACCAGCTTCCTGCCATTCTCCTGGTCCGGCTTGTAATTAAAAGGTGACAGGCTCGCCGTCTCAGCTTCACCTAGTCCCTGCCGTAAGCTTTGGCTCCTCGGAACAGTCCTGTTTAAGCTGGTGACCGCCTGCATGACACTCAGCCTGGGGCTCCTTCTTGCCAAAGCAGCCTTATTCCCACGACTGTCAGACTGTCTCCACTTACTGCTGCATATGCTCTGTACTTCTTGCCCTGGGCAAGGCTGCCCGGGCTATGCTCACTAACCAGGAAGTGTCTTCACTTTATCCTATTGTTCTGCACTACACTACTCTGTAACTCCTCCCAGTCTGGAAAACCCCTATGCTAACTATATCTACTCTAAGACTCTTATTCCTTATCTTTAGTGTGCCCCACTAATCTAGTCCCCCTATTGTCCTATGCTATTACCCTATAATATCCCTAATCTTATAAACAGTACATATCAAGTATATGCATAATACAGACAATATTACAGGAACACATTAGCATTGGTAAATGACAAGGTATCGCATGTAATACATGTGAACAGTGTCCAAAGAGGGGGAGGCCTCGGGCACCTCCTTACACTCATGTTCCAGAATAGCTGTAAATATATACAAAGTTTCAAATTTATTGGTATTCTGACTTACCGATTGAACACTATGGGGAAAAACTACAACAATCTACGATCTGATCATTTAACAGCAACAGAATTGAAAAAATTGCATCACAGGTCAATTTATTCTAGAAAAATTTCTGCAATTTGTAGATTTGACTCATACTACTAATCTTATGCATTTTGTTGCTTCTGTATTCTGCCCTGGATTTTCCTCTTGCAAAACTAGTTGGAAAATCTGAATTATTTCAAATACTCTTTAACAAAGCTTTAATATGTAAATAAAGTTATATTGTCAGGGCATTATAGGGCCATCTAGTGCTTCCAGGTCAATCAGGAAATACTAAACCAACTAAATAACTAGGTATTTGATTAACCTCTTCATGACGCGGTTTCCTTTTTTCCCTTACCTTCTTCCTAGAGTTATAACATATTTATTTTTTCTGTCTTCTCATGTTTTGCACATCCCGCCTGCAGTACCATACCTCACTCTAGTGAGGGACCATATTTGTGCCAGGTGATGGTGAACAGTGTGATTAGGACTGGATTCTTGGACTCATGGTGTTTGGTGGCCCTTTTAACTGCCACACATCTGCATCTGCTTGTACCTGGGAATAGGGTGTGGGTAAGTTGCATCCATGTGGATGCCAAGAATTATGCCATACCCCAGGTTGACATACGCACAGACTGTTCCTCTGTGTCCTACAAAGGAGGAATTGTCGAGGATTTACTGCATTATATCGGTATTGGATGAGATTTTTCACTGTTTTTGGACTCAAGAGATAAAGCTGTTGAACCCAGTAATCCGGTATTCTGCCAGGTGTCGGCTATGGTAACAAGGTCACATGATGTAACTGGTGAATTTCCTTTTACTGTACTGGCTATGAGAGAATGAGGAAGCATCTCCTGAAGCCAATATCCTTGACCTAGAGGAGTCTCAGGACAACTTTGGGACTGACCAGATTGGGTACTTAATTTTGAAAGGTACTCTGAAAAGTTTAAGGGTGTTTAATGATGTTCTCCAGGAATCATGTTCATTATGTTTTCCATAATGATCTGTTGTGTCTAAAGACCAAAGTGAGGGGCAAAGTAAAAGAGAGCTTCCCCAAAGCACCAGAGGCACAATCCAGGGGGTATAATTTGTTGGCTCAAGTAAGACAATTTAACCCTGGGGCTCAGGTAATTGTGTTAGTGTCCACAGTGGAGAGCAAGTTCCTTACTAAGTGGCAGGTACTCTATAAGGTAGTGGAAAAGGTTGGAGAGGTCAGCTTTAAAATAAACTGACCAGGGAATAGGAAGCCATCATCAATATACTGTATCATGGCAACCTACTAAACTCTGGAACGATAAGGAACCGCTCAAAAACCCATAGGCTTTCACAAGCGGGGGAAATATAGTGTATTGCATGATGAAGTTATTGAAGGGGTTCCATGTTTCTCCTAGATTCTTGCTATATATAGAACAGGGTTGAATCCTAGCACTACAGGTCCTGATGAGTTGCACCTGGATAGCTCTGCATATAACCAGGATAGGTTTTCACTTTAGTCCCTCAGCCTGGGGAGAGAGAAAAGACACATCCCTATGAGAGGAGACTGCACAGGCTGTGCACTCCAAATTGAAAGTATTGCTGGTTGCTATAGACAATAGATGTGTTTTTTGATTGGACTGGGACTAGCTCATCCATGTCTGAGGAGACAGGGTTCATATTGGACCGACATCTGCAAGGAGTTTGTATGTTCTCCCCGTGTTTGCATTGGTTTCTTCTGGGTTCTCTGTTTTCCTTCCACACTCTAAAACCATGCTCATAGGGAATCTAGATGGGGACAGTGCCGATAGTGTCTGTAAAGTTCTGTAAACTTCTGTGGAATTAATGGTGCTACATAACTATAGTCAAATCAAGAAATATAGTTTAGTTAGTGCCTGACAAGGCTAGCTATTTATCTTAATGCTTTTGTTTCCCTTCCTGCGCTAACAGTGAAAATAAACTGACACAGACAACAATTTAAATGTGTTGCGCCATACCTTTTACCTCGGGTAAGGTGACCCTTGGTGCGACGGTTACGTCCCAATAGTAAAAATCACGGTCTCCTTTGAAGCTGGGCCACAGGCTGCGCTTCAGCGGAGCTCCGTAATAGCAAGCACGGAGATCTTCAACAGATCCCCGGCTGTTACAGCAACTATGGGTGACCCCAGATCACGTCACGGGTGCGTTTATGAGCACATGGAATGATGTGACCTTATGCTGCCACATTTTAAATGTTGCTGTCAGAGTTTAACAGCAGCATTTAACAGGCTAACAATTGCAGACAGGGCATCGCGCCACCTGTAATTATTATAGTCAGGTCCTGGCTGTAACACACAAGCATTACCTGAAGAGTATGGGCAGATATTTTTCTTTAGAGAGAGCTATACTAATATTGTTATTTTTAAGGAGACCCTGTGAGGATGTGCTGCAGATTGCTGAAAAAGAGAGAAGTCAGCAAAGATGAGTTGTGGATCTGAAAAGTCTTTATTTTGTCTGAATTATATGGAGGAGAAAGGGATGAGACTCCAATAAGAGAAAATGTCATCTCAAAGCTATTTGGATGTAAATGTTTATTTGTGATACATAAAAAGGAAAAAAAAACTGGTATCGCCTAGAAAATATGCTGTTTATTAGTAATCCATTAAAAAAATCGTCAAAGCAGGACAGAACATGACATCCTCTGATTAAATATATGCAACATGTGTATCTATTATGATACACATGTTGCATATATTTAATCAGAGGATGTCATGGAGGGGAGAGTCTAACTGTTTTTTTAATGATCGTGTAGCATATCAGTTTATGTTACAATTAAGACTGCTAAGTCGAAATACATCAACATGTTTTGCTATCCTGCTTTGATGATTTTTATAATAAATACGAATAAACAGCATAATTTTTTGTAGATACCATTTTTTCCCTTTTTTTGTCTTACAATTTGTCTATTGCCTATTGCCAATTTCCCATTGGGCCGATAGGCCTACTGGATCTCTGTATTTGAAAACAGCGGTGGTGAAGACATAATAGTGGTGAGTTAAATTCTTTCCATTTCTGCTTTTTTTGTGATACTATGTCTAATCAATAATGTGGTGCTATTACGGCACGCAGTCTGACAATGAATGGCATTTCCAGCATCTCCTTATTATTTTTAAGGTCATAATGAGCGTTCCTTTGATATATTCATATATTTACGATAGTTCCATTGCCATATTCATGTTCTAATTTTCCTTTTGTATTGTAATGGATATAGTGGTAGAACCACTGGCCTTGGTCTGAGGACAGCATGGAGGGGCGCAACTAGGTGAACACCTGACTCTTCGCTAGAGCCCCTGATGATGGGGTTAGACCTGGCCCCAGATGGACACCAGGTGCTAATCCAGGGCAGACCTCAGTCACACGGCAGCCGAACCCCAAGGACATTGAGCTAGAACGACCTGGAAAGGGAAAGCTTGGCTGGTACAGGCAGGCAAAACAGGAATACAGGAACAACAGGTGCTGGTGGGAATGGCTGATATACAGACAAAGTACTGACAGGTGCAGACAGGAACAGCTGGTATAAGGATGGGCACAACAGGTGCAGACTGGTACTGCTGGTATACAGGCAGGCAATGGCAGGTGCAGGCAGGTACTGCTGCATACAGGAAGGCAATGGCAGGTGCAAGAAGGTAAGGCTGATATGCAGGTGAGCATGGCAAGTGCAGGCAGGTATGGCAAGTACAGCTTGCATACAGGCAGGCACTGGCAGGTGGGTATGGCTGATATACATGTGATCATGGCAGGTGCAGGCTGGTACTGCTGGTATACAGGTGGGGATGGTAGCTGCAGGCAGGTATGGCAAGCACAACTGTTATGCAGGCAGACACAGGCAGGTTCAGGATGCTACAGGCAGGTACTAGAAGACAAACTAGAACAGGAGACCAGAAAACTAGCAAGCATGCAATAAGCAAAGTATTCATATTGTTCAGGCACCTCCCAACAGGTGGAGGCGCCTTAAATAATAAGTGTCCCCCAGCCATTGGTTGGGGACACTTTAGGATGGAGAGCGCCATCCCTTTAAAAGTGCAGGAGTGCATGTGCACGTCCTAAGCACAATGCCCTGGGATCTGCAAGCAGTGCACAGTCTCTGGGCAGCAGCAGCAGGTTGAGGAGGAAGTGTGGGAAGGGGGCCACAGCATTGAGTGAGTCGGCCACCTTGCCAGGGGGAGGAGGGAAGCGTGCAGGGACATCAGCAATACAAGTATGTTAATAAATGCAGAGTCTGTGCCAGAGCTAAAGCATCTCGTCAAGCTCCAGCAGGTTATTTCTTGCCCAATGATGTTCAGTCGCAGTCCTGGACCCACTTTTCCATGGACTTTGTCACCAATTTGCCTAACTCTGGTGGGGATACAGTCATGTAGGTGGTGATGGACCATTTTAGCAAAATGGTTCATTTGGTCCCACTTCAGAAGTTGCCAACTTCTAATAGCTTGGCAACTATGTTAATTTCTTAAATAGTTAAATTGCATGGTGTTCCCAAAACATTATTTCTGATAGAGGAGCTCAATTTCTGGCTAGCTTTTGGCGTAGTTTTTGCTTCAGAATTAGGAATGAGCTGTCTTTTTCCTCAGGTTATCTTTCTGAGACTGAAGGGCAAACAGAAAGAATGAACCAAGAGGTAGAGCAGTATTTCAAATCTTTTGTTTCCTCTAATCAGGAAGACTGGGTGGAGTTTCTGCCCCTTGCCGAGTTTGCTTTAAATAACCATACTTCTAATGCTACTGGGACTTCACCTTTTTTTGCTGCAGGGGTTTTCATCCAGTGTTTGGGAACTTTTCAGTGTTACAGTCCTCCCAGCTAGAGGAGGTGAATTTTTCTTCCTGATTAATTAAAGTCTGGAAGGAGGCCGAATGAGGTCTTTTGACAGCTAGTGACCGGGCCAAAAGAGGTGGTAACCGTAGACATAGGAAGGCTCCTGTCTTTTGGGTGTGGGATTTTGTGTGTTTTTTCTCAGAAAATGCATGGTTAAAGGTCACATCTAGAAAATTTGCACCTAAATTTGTAGGTCCTTATAAAAATATAAACATTTTAAATCCTGTGACAGTTAAGTTGTAACTTCTTATTGCCTGGAGGATCAATAATTCTTTCCATTCTTCCCCTTTAAAAAAATTTAAGAGGACACCTGGTCCTCAAGACATAGTTGAGGTGGATTTGGAAGGTGATCGGGAGTATGAGGTAGAGCGAGTTCTTGGCTCCAGGCGCGTAAGGCGCTGTCTGCAGTATCTTGCTAAGTAGAACGGTTATGGTCCTGAAGATGACTCCTGGGGTACTGTCAGGTCTCTGTTTGTTGATTCAATCTGCTGACCTGTTGCTGCATGGTTGGTTGCCCTGTCTGCTGAGCTATTTTTTACCTGTCCAAATGCTGATGGTTTCTATTGTCTTTATTCTCCCTTCCATTTTCCTGTTTTGGTCTGCCCTATCACACTGCACTACCACATTCTGGGTTGGGTTTTATATGTTCACCCTTCGCTGCACTTCATTTCTGGCTATACCTTTAGGGGGACTTGGGTTTAGAAGTTCCAGCTATTCATAGCAAAGGAGTTTACTTTGAATTCCTGCAGTGAGTCTGCTTCTTTTTCCTTCACAGTTCCACTTCCTTTCACCTCCTTAGATTTCTGGGAGGTTGTATTTGTTCCATTTACTTTTGGCTCTCCTTAGCTTTCCTTCTCTAGCTTTTATGAATGTATTTTAATTTTCTCACCGTGGGTTTTCATATCTTCCTGCACACTTTCCTCTCTTCTTGTTGGCAATTTGTTACGGCCCCCATCTGGTTCCTCAGGAGGTAGAAGAAACCCTTGATGGCCTTTTAGGGTGACAGGTCTGAGGTTGTGTTTTTGAGACATGAGACTAGTGTCTTTCTAGTCTGTACATGGACTAGTTGGGTATGCGGCGTCTCCCTGTAGTAGGACCCCTTTTTTCCCGTTACCCGTGAGCGAGTATTTGTTATGTTCATAGCATTATAGACAGACTTTAGTGTGTTCTGGGGTATTAGCATGAATCTAATGAACACCTTGCCCGCACAATTGCAAATGTTATCCTTTCTAGTCTGTACAGGGACCAGTTGGGTGTGGGTGCAGCGTATGGCTGTAATAGGTCTTCCCCTTTTCCGTTACCCATGAATAAGTATTTATGCACTGATTTTGGGGATGTATTCATTTATTAACTGTTGGTGGTTCTGCTACTGTATTATTGTACTTTAATCAAATACAGCTGCATGGATGTATAAGAAGATGTGGGTCACACTGAAGTGTGTGACCAAAAAATCACCACTCATATAAATATAGTATAGAGGAGGAAGAGAAGAGTCACTGGTGACCAAAATTCATAATAAAAAAAGGTAAATATTTATTTATAACATAGCATAAATGACACAGAAGTAAATAACATGAACAATGAAATCACATATAAAGGACATGTGCAGATACAGGGAGAAAGAACTCCCAGCGGTTAGGCAAATATACATATGTGGCAGTGATAATAGTAAAATACATTATAGCTCATAACACATCAAATAAATCCCCCAAAAAAAGAGGTAAGAGAGTAAGGCTAAGTTCACACGTTGCGGAATTGCCGCGGAAATTTCCGCGGCAATCCCGCACTTCTCCCGCAGGAAATACGCACGTTTTTTTATGCTGATTCCCGCCAGAATAATAGCGTTTTGCAAGCGTAATTAGCTTGCAGAATGCTAGCGTTTTCCTAGCGATCTGTAGCATCGCTTGGAAAACTGATTGACAGGTTGGTCACACGAGTCAAACATAGTGTTTGACAAGTGTGACCAACTTTTTACTATTGATGCCGCCTATGCCGCATCAATAGTAAAAAGATCTAATGTAAAAATAATAAAAAAAATAATAAATAATGATATTCTCACCTTCCGGCGGCCCCCGCAGCCTTCCCGCCTTCAGCGACGCTCCCGGCAACTTCCGGTCCCAGGAGTGCTTTGCAACAAATCACACCGATGACGTAGCATCTCGCGAGACCGCTATGCCATCTGGGTGATTCTCGCAAAGGACTCTTGGGACCGGAAGTTGCCGGGAGCGTCGCTGAAGGCGGGAAGGCTGCGGGGGCCGCGGGAAGGCTGCGGGGGCCGCCGGAAGGTGAGAATATCATTATTTTTTATTTTAATTATTGTTTTACCAGGGATATGGTACCCAGGGCCTGGAGGAGAGTCTCCTCTGCTCCAGACCCTGGGTACCATCCGCACATGAACCGCTTACATTGCGCATAGTGGGCATAGCCACATGCGGAAAGTAAGCGGTTCAATGCATTCCTATGGCGGCGGAATCACCGCGGTTACGCTAAATTAATGAACATGTTGCTATTTTTTCCGCAAAGCGTTTTTTTCGCGGAAAAAAACGCAACATGTGGCCAAAACATGCGGAATCAATTAACATGTATAGGATGCTTAATGCTTGCGTTTTTATCGCGTTTTTACCGCGGAAAACCGCGGAAAAACCGCGAAAAAAACGCAATTATTCCTGATCGTGTGCACTTAGCCTAACAGAGCTACAGGAGATTTCACCACACAGGATAAAGCATGTTTCACAGAGCAGTGTGCTTAGGTAAAACCGCCAGTAAAAGTAAGTATAATGCTGGCCAGATCTGTTGGAAAATCATGCTCACCAAGTAAAGTATTAAGCCGCACTAGGAGGGATCACCCCATAAAAAAAATGCCACCCCGACGTACGTTTCGTGGCACACCTGCCACTTTCTCAAGGGGATAACAATGCTTGGTACAAAGGACCTTTAAATGCCTCCCACATCCAGATCACATGTCGTGCATTAACGAATAGGAGAATGTACAGCGGCGCATGCGCCGTTGGAGCCGGGGAGGCCCCCAGTGACGGCGGCGTCATGCATCCGGACGCGCGCACAGGCATAGAGCAAGAGCGCTTTCCGGACACAGAAAGACGCCCCACCACATGGGGAATCACCCAGGCAACAGCGGGGCACGCGCACACCAAACTCCGTGAGGATTTATGACAACATAAGGATATGAGGCACAGTCATAATAGATAGAAGAGTACATAGTTGCATAATAAAAGCGTGACATACTTGATCAGATCGAAGCATTTAAATGATATAACATACTATCTTCATTACAAACATACAATAATGCAAAATACAAAAGTCATATATGTTATATCATTTCGTCTGTCGCTGTATTCTCGCTTTACTTTTCACAACTTCTCATATCCGCCAATCATGTGAGAGTAAGGTCAAAGGTCCCATAATAATGATGAAATAGACATAACTGTGAAAAATAGAATTAAAAGAAAATAAAAAAGGTTAATTTAAAAGAAGAGAAGGCATCAAATAGAACCAGAGAGGGGATATCAGAAGGAAAAATTCTATAAAAAAGAGGCAAAATTTAAAGATTCATTGAGGCCGCTGGGCACCATTGTGTCAAGTTGGACTATCCAACGCGCCTCCATTTGAGACAAAATTTTCTTGTAATCCCCACCTCTAACACCGAGGTGTAGGATATCAATTCCGCGCACCTTAAAAGATGTAGCATCACTATTATGATAGTGTTTAAAGTGGCGCGGGATTGTCTTTAGATCTGAAGGGTCTGAAATGGATCTCGCTGCGCCAATGTCCCTAACGTGTTCCCTGATGCGTACTCTCAATTCCCTGGTGGTTAGGCCAACATATATCTTCGGACAGCCACATGTAGCATAATAGATAACGTTCGAGCTGCCGCAAGATATACGTTGGCGGATGTCATAAATCTTATCACCACCAGAGGACGAGAAGTTCAGGGCACGTAGGGCATTGGCGCACGCAAGGCAGTGGCCGCAAGGAAAGAAACCAACGGTAGGGCCACGAGAACCAAAAGCATTTACAGAAGGTGGAATGTAGTGACTGCGAACGAGAGTATCTCGTAAATTTTTTGATCGTCTTGATGTCATGGAGGGGTAACTACCCAGCGAGCGAGACAGAGCAGGTTCGGTTTTTAAGACATCCCAATGTTTGGTAAGAATTTGTCGGATGTCAAACCACGCATGATTAAAAGTGGTGATGAATCTAATAGGTCCTTCATCACTCCCCTGTCTGACCGCACGAGTAGAGTTAAGAAGATCGTCGCGTGGAGTCGTCCTTGCCCGATCGTATCCCTTCTTGATACATCGGTTGCTATAACCGCGTGCCCTGAATCGATCACCGAGGTCCTTGGCTTGAGCCTCAAAGGCATCATCAGTAGAGCAGTTACGTCTCATTCGGAGGAACTGTCCGACCGGGACGGCCCTAATGGTGGCTGGATGATGAGCTGATTTAGCGTGAATTAATGCATTTACAGAGGTCGGTTTCCTGAACACATCCGTCCGGAGATGACGATTGATGTCAATCTCCAGGGAAATGTCCAGAAATTCGACCCTCTCGCAACTATGTTTATAGGTTAGATGAATATTGAGAGGATTCTGATTCAGCTCCACCATAAAATCCTCGAGCTGCTGCACCGTCCCGTCCCACAACATCAAGATATCATCAATATATATATATTGATGATATCTTGATGATATCTTGATGTTGTGGGACGGGACGGTGCAGCAGCTCGAGGATTTTATGGTGGAGCTGAATCAGAATCCTCTCAATATTTATCTAACCTATAAACATAGTTGCGAGAGGGTCGAATTTCTGGACATTTCCCTGGAGATTGACATCAATCGTCATCTCCGGATGGATGTGTTCAGGAAACCGACCTCTGTAAATGCATTAATTCACGCTAAATCAGCTCATCATCCAGCCACCATTAGGGCCGTCCCGGTCGGACAGTTCCTCCGAATGAGACGTAACTGCTCTACTGATGATGCCTTTGAGGCTCAAGCCAAGGACCTCGGTGATCGATTCAGGGCACGCGGTTATAGCAACCGATGTATCAAGAAGGGATACGATCGGGCAAGGACGACTCCATGCGACGATCTTCATAACTCTACTCGTGCGGTCAGACAGGGGAGTGATGAAGGACCTATTAGATTCATCACCACTTTTAATCATGAGTGGTTTGACATCCGACAAATTCTTACCAAACATTGGGATGTCTTAAAAACCGAACCTGCTCTGTCTCGCTCGCTGGGTAGTTACCCCTCCATGACATCAAGACGATCAAAAAATTTACGAGATACTCTCGTTCGCAGTCACTACATTCCACCTTCTGTAAATGCTTTTGGTTCTCGTGGCCCTACCGTTGGTTTCTTTCCTTGCGGCCACTGCCTTGCGTGCGCCAATGCCCTACGTGCCCTGAACTTCTCGTCCTCTGGTGGTGATAAGATTTATGACATCCGCCAACGTATATCTTGCGGCAGCTCGAACGTTATCTATTATGCTACATGTGGCTGTCCGAAGATATATGTTGGCCTAACCACCAGGGAATTGAGAGTACGCATCAGGGAACACGTTAGGGACATTGGCGCAGCGAGATCCATTTCAGACCCTTCAGATCTAAAGACAATCCCGCGCCACTTTAAACACTATCATAATAGTGATGCTACATCTTTTAAGGTGCGCGGAATTGATATCCTACACCTCGGTGTTAGAGGTGGGGATTACAAGAAAATTTTGTCTCAAATGGAGGCGCGTTGGATAGTCCAACTTGACACAATGGTGCCCAGCGGCCTCAATGAATCTTTAAATTTTGCCTCTTTTTTATAGAATTTTTCCTTCTGATATCCCCTCTCTGGTTCTATTTGATGCCTTCTCTTCTTTTAAATTAACCTTTTTTATTTTCTTTTAATTCTATTTTTCACAGTTATGTCTATTTCATCATTATTATGGGACCTTTGACCTTACTCTCACATGATTGGCGGATATGAGAAGTTGTGAAAAGTAAAGCGAGAATACAGCGACAGACGAAATGATATAACATATATGACTTTTGTATTTTGCATTATTGTATGTTTGTAATGAAGATAGTATGTTATGTCATTTAAATGCTTCGATCTGATCAAGTATGTCACGCTTTTATTATGCAACTATGTACTCTTCTATCTATTATGACTGTGCCTCATATCCTTATGTTGTCATAAATCCTCACGGAGTTTGGTGTGCGCGTGCCCCGCTGTTGCCTGGGTGATTCCCCATGTGGTGGGGCGTCTTTCTGTGTCCGGACCGCGCTCTGGCTCTATGCCTGTGCGCGCGTCCGGATGCATGACGCCGCCGTCACTGGGGGCCTCCCCGGCTCCAACGGCGCATGCGCCGCTGTACCTTCTCCTATTCGTTAATGCACGACATGTGATCTGGATGTGGGAGGCATTTAAAGGTCCTTTGTACCAAGCATTGTTATCCCCTTGAGAAAGTGGCAGGTGTGCCACGAAACGTACGTCGGGGTGGCATCTTTTTTATGGGGTGATCCCTCCTAGTGCGGCTTAATACTTTACTTGGTGAGCATGATTTTCCAACAGATCTGGCCAGCATTATACTTACTTTTACTGGCGGTTTTACCTAAGCACACTGCTCTGTGAAACATGCTCTATCCTGTGTGGTGAAATCTCCTGTAGCTCTGTTACTCTCTTACCTCTTTTTTTGGGGGATTTATTTGATGTGTTATGAGCTATAATGTATTTTATAATATATATTGTATTATTGTACTGTTGCAGGTTCTGTTGTTGTTGTCCTATACTTATGTTGATTCTGGTGCTATGTTCACGCACAGACGTTGGTGCATAGTTCATGTACAGATGATGACTCTGGTGCTGTAATCATGCGCTAATGGTAGTACTGGCACTGTATTCATGTGCTGCTGATGATTTTGAGGCTGCATTCATGTACTAATGGTAATTCTAATGTTGTGTTATTGTCTTCATGTACTCACGATTAGAGATGAGCAAGCACTAATATGCTTGGATGCTTGTTACTCAAACCAAGCAATTCCGAATACATTTTGAGTAAAGATGAGTATAATGGGAGTTAATTGAAAATCCAAGCATTTTTGTGGCAGTCACTGCAAGGAGGTCTGGGGTCAATCAAAATGTTGAAATGGATAGAAAAAGTGCTAAATGGAAGGAGAACAGTATGGGGAAGACCCCTGGAAGCATCTGTGACTCCCTAAGTAGAGAAGGATGAACCCATGGATGTTTGGGTTCAAAGTGCTATCCCAAACATTTAAAAAAAAGTTTGGTTTGCGTACCAAAATGGTACCCGAATTTGAACCAGAATCCAGTCCCCATTCAAATGAATGGAGGCCCGGAATATCGGGTTTTTCCCATGCTGTTATCTGTGTGACAGTGCTAGAAACACCGGCTCTGAACGTCGGTAAGTTTATTACCGCTGATCAGAGAGCTGCATTTCCTGTTCTGTCACACAGATGACAGTGTGTCAGCCAGCAGCTGTGAAAATTTAAAATTATTTAAATAAATTAAGAAAATGGCATCCCCCCATGTTTGAGAAACAGTCAAGCTAAGCAGACAGCTGGGGCTGGTATTCTAAGACTGGTAAGAGGCCATGGATATTGACCCCCAGACTAAAAACATAAGCTATCAGCTGCAACAGAAATGGCACATCAATTAGAGTTGCCAGTTCTGGCACCTAGCCTAGCTCTTCCCATTTGCCCTACTGTGATGGCAAGTGGGGCAATAGTTGTGCGGTTGATGTCAGCTTTGTAATGTCAGCTGACATCAAGCCCACAGTTTAGTAATGGAGAGGCGTCTATAAGATGCCCCCATTACTAACTCCATAGTAAGATTGTAATAAAGACACAGCAATAATAAAGTTCTTTATTTGAATAAAACTCCCCATCCTTTTTTACCATTTTTTTAAAATAAAAAGTTAAAAAACACCATATAGCTCACCGACGTGAAGTTAATCCATATCTGTTCAACGAAGAAGTCCAACTCTGCTACATCTGGGTGGTTTGTTGAAAGCTGGCATGATGCGACAGCTCAGCAAGCCAGCAGGAACACACTGAGACAGGAGCGTGAGAAAGCTCCTGCAGTGTGTAGTGCTGACTTAAGAAGGGTCACCGGAGTTTATAGCTGATGAACCCGTCACCTCACTGACGTCACCGCTCGCTGCGTGAGAACTTTCACAATGGTAGTGGACAGGTGAGGAATATAATATGTTTTTATTTTTTAATTTTTTAAAATAATTGGTTAAAAGAGGGTGGGGTGAGCAGGTGTATGATGATGAGACTAGTACTCTCATCAGCCGACTCCTGGGACCGGAGGTAACCCTTCTACCACAGGTTCAACTGCTGGCTCACATGCTGTCATCTGTATGACAGTATGGGAACCACAGCACTCTTACCAATAGTATTGAACTTACCACCAATCAGAGCCGGTGTTTCTCCTGCTGTCCCACAGATGACAGCTTGGGAAACAGCTGATGGTCAGGCTGCCGTATCCAAACAGTAACATGTACTTCCTGGAGAAGTCCATGTTCAGGGCCTGTGCATGAAAACTAGGTGTTTGGTACTCACCCTGAACTTTTCTGTTCGGATTAGTCCATCACTACTGCTGAGAGAAATGGTGTCACACTTTTACTCCACTTTAAGGACTGACAATAAAACATTCAAAATCGACAAGTAAGTGGAGCTTAAAGGAAAAAATATTTAAGAAACTTTTTTAATGTATAATGACTTGTACGTAAGGCAAAATTTAAAAAGGATTTAAAAAAATTCTAATTTAAGTAAACCAAAATTGAATTTTGTATAAAAAAATTGGAAATTTTAGTGTAATTTATGAAGGTAGCAAGAAGTGCCAAAAATTAGGGACTCAGAGGGATTCAGATACACCCTGTGTAAGGCCGGGGTCACACTTGCAAGTACAATGCGAGAAACCCGCGCTGTTCTCTCGCTTCAATACCCGGTACTCAGACAGGAGCATTCAGCTGCATAGAAATACATGAAGCCGCACACTCCGGTCCCAAGTGCCGGCGGCAGTGCCGAGTATTGAAGCGCGAGTTTCTCGCATTGTACTTGCAAGTGTGACCCCGGCCTTAGACATAAAGTAAGGCCTTATACACATTCTGTTCAAATTGTAATGCAGTGGTATTCCTAGACTCATGAAGACTATGCACTAAGTGCAAATCCAGCCAAAAATTAAAAGCTGGGTCAATCATATACCCTTGAAAGCATCAACTGTAGTGCATCATTCAAATATTGTGAACAAAATGTAGTTGTGTTATTCCTACACTCATAAAAGCTCTGCACACAGTGCAAAGCCTGCAAATAATTGCAAGCAGGATCATCCATACACCCTTGAAGGCACCAACTGGAGTGCCTCATGAACAAATTAAGAAAGTGTAGTTGTGGTACTTCTACATTAATAAAGACTTTGCAGAAAGTGTAAAGCCTAGAAAAAATTATAAGTAGGGTCGTACAGTCATCCCTAGACCCTTGAAGGCAACAACTGGCGGGCCTCATTCAAATATTGAACATTAAAAGCATTTTATGTGCTGCTGTCATCTAATTGTGTGGAAAAGTTGGGTCTAATCCTGGCTTTGTTCATTGTAATCAGAGTGAGCCTGTCAGCACTTTCTGTTATGATCCCCCGGTGGCATCAATAATCCGCTCCGAGGGTGTCATTAAATCATGAAATTGGCACCGGCCTTTGACAGTTTACCCCTGTCTTTTCTGTACCTGGTGTGTCTCCCTCAAATCTCCTCACTGGTTAGGCAAGGAAGCTTGCCCTATACTGCTAGCAGTATATGGGGGACTGGACCATAGTTGTGCATATACTCTATGGAGGACTATGTAGGGGCTATGTTAATATTTGTAGGCCTATGTGGGAGCCTTTATACTGTATTCAAGCAATTATACAGTGTGAAGGTTTGTGTGGGGTCCATCATACTGTGTGGAGGGCTGTATGAGGACCATTATAATGTTTGGAGGGCTAGTAGGGGTCATTATACAGTGTGGAGAGGTGTGGGGCCATTTCACTGTATGTAATCTTATTATACTGCATGGAGGGCTGTGTGGGGTCACAGTTGGGGCAAAATACTGTATTGGCGTCTTCATACTTTTCCTGGTGAATTGAGGGGTGGGGTACAGTAGAGCCATCATACTGTGCGTGTAGAGGAATTCACTGTAGGAATATCTTACAACATTTGTGGTGTTCTTTTGTTGGCATCATACTTTATGAGTGCAATGAAAAGGGAATCTAGGGCTACAGTGGGAGAAAATTACTTCCTAAATGTTAGGGTTGGTGGATCGCACTAAATAAAATATAAAAATAACGTGCACTCGCAATCCGGGTCCACCATGCAGAGATGTAACCTGCTGCTAGTGTGAACAATGAAGGAACAAAACAGCGAGCGTTCACCTAAGGCCTGGATCACACATGCGAGAAAAACGGCTGAGTCTCGCATGTGAAATCCCAGCTCTGGCGCCGGCACTCAGGAGTGGAGCGAGCGGCTGCATATAACTACATGCAGCCGCACACTCCACTCCCGAGTGCCGGCGCCAGAGCTGGGATTTCACATGCGAGACTCAGCCGTGTTTCTCGCATGTGTGATCCCGGCCTAAAACACACTGTGTTAATGCCACACAGTGTGATCTGAACACTGAGTGCCAAGCTCAGTTGCTTCACAGAGTATGCAAAGTCCTACACCCTGTTACCCCTCAACTGGTGAGGTGGGGTTTTTGTCACGCTACTGGTGATGTGGGGTTTCCTATACCCAGTGTTTAGAAATCTCTTATTTTTACAGAAAATGCAAAGATCATGCTTGTTTTAATCGTTTTCTTATTGGCGATTGATTACACATGAGTATAACAAATTTTTGACACCCACAAGTATCGGAAAATGTAATACTTTGATGATTCAATACGAGGGCATTATGAAACATGACTTTTAGGATAATGTAAATAAAAATCACAAAAATTTTTCAAAAACAAGTGAATATAAGCAAGTGCACGAACAAACAGAAACTCAGTTATAAATTTGTGTAAAAATAATGAAGTTTTCAAAATTTTAAAACTGTGTAAAAAAGAATTACATGAGTGGTGATGTGGGGTTCAGCAAGGCTAAGACAGCACTTAGCGACAGCTAGCTCTGTTATGCGTGGCCAGCAGAGAGAGGCCTTGATGACATCCAAGGAAATGGATGGAAGCTAGTGAGACGCGTATCCTCATACCAGCATTTTTCAATGAATGGCAGCCGTACAAAAAATTCCCTGGGGTGTGGCAAACCCCAACTCACCAGTTGAAGGTTAACATCACAGGGAAGTTAGCACATGGATTGAGCTTGCTCTGTAACTGAACTGTGCTAACCGCACGCAAGAACGAAACAGATGCTAAGCCAAGTGGCTAGTTACTCAAGTCTTGACGCTACTGAATTTGTGCCTGACTGGCACCCTAAGCATGTAGCCGACTAAAGACTCTGATGTAGAGCCATGGGAAGGAAACCGCAGAAGTGTGTTACCTGCCTGCCAACGTGTACAGTCTTTGAGCATAGACAGACACTAGAAAAACTTGCAGACAGAGTGATAGAGTATCCACCCACACACACCAAAACATAAATGACACTAGTGTGCCCACGTGCGCCGCTGGGAGCTTTTTATACACTAGGCTCCACCCAAAACACTCATGTCCAGTCGGCCGAGACACAGCCCACGGGCCAATGTGGAACTGCCACCTCACCAGAGTAGCTAACGTCTGACCACCAATGAGAAGATGCCACATCATGGAAGTGCTCAGTAACGTGATCTCTTGACTTAGACTACAGACGCAAGGCTACACCTGCATATCACTGGTTACCATAGACTTGGCTGGAGAGCCAGCGGTAGCCAAACGTATACCACGAGCCTGAGCAAGGCTCTGGGACGGAAGTCTGTGCTGAGCTACAATCACAACGGCCGGACCTGAATGGGAGACCACAGAAGCATACAATGCTTGGGATCTATCCTGCACAGCAGGAGAATCCTGACTCCTGAGGCCGGCGTCACACTTGCGAGTGTGATGCGAGTAAGTTCGCACGACATTCTCACATCAACACCCGGCATGGCTGCCCGCTCTCGGACCCGAGTGTGCGGCTGCATGTATTTCTATGCAGTCGCACACTCGGGTCCGAGAGCGGGCGGCAGTGCCGGGTGTTGATGTGGGAAAGTCGTGCGACTTACTCGCATCACACTCGCAAGTGTGACGCCGGCCTAACAGTAAAAGCTGCACACACCCTGCTAACAATTTTCATGAAATGTAGTGAAAAACTGGTTAGAATTATTAAACAATCATAATAGTTGATGTATTGTATCCCTACAACAAAAACTATTGTACACGGAGTTTTGCTTCCTCTGAAAACAGCGCATAATTTCTGGTTTTAGAGGTTAATCCAGATTCAAACCTCAAGGACAACTCCTTATTATAAGATGCAAACACGTATGTGCTTGATTCAATTTTGCTATACTTCAAATAACAATCTGGCAGAACAAAATGCCTATTGTGACAGTGATAATAATGGCCTGCAAGAATTCTGTGCCTTAATATTTTACACAATATTTCAAGAATGTTCTATGCCTGACGTAACACATTATCCACATAAACCAGATAAAATTTGGATGACCCCAAAGTAGTTTAGCCAAGTATGGTGAAAATTACAAGTTTTATGTCTTTAAATAAAGCTTTTCCATTCGCTTTCCTGCAAAATGAAAAAGAAGTGGTAAGGTTGCACCTTTTCCAAAAGGCGATAAATTACTACTGTGACGTGAAGAAATTAAATAAAAACAAAAGATTAATTACAACATTAAAAAACATAAGTGCCCAGGAAATCAGAGTATTCATTAATCTGAAAATTAAATGTGTGGCTCCTTCTATTTCATAAATGGTCCTGTCAAACAACAAATTCGCCATGTTTTCATAAGAGGTTCACTAGCAGTGCAGCATTAATTAAGAAAAGACTTCAGCTGCAAATCAAATTACCAGTTTTGTCAGATTTAATCACTGTTGTTCTTACACTAACAAGAAAATAGCAATAACCTACATTTATATAAAATTCCTACTGAAATAGGAACGAAAATCAGTGTTTACACTATGAGATTTCATTTGGAATGTATATAATGATAGAGCTATGGGACAATACGGAATAAATAGTCCCATAACATTACTCTTCCTCTACCAAACTTTACACTAAACACTATAACGACAAATTCATCAAGCACTTTATGACTGTTTTATGGCATATACAAGTTTCACATTTTGTTTTCAATTTTTTTTAACTTGTAGTGTGCAAAGTTTAACATTAGGGAGCAGGATCAGCAACAGATTGACAGACTGACAGATCCACTATAAATTAAGGCAGGTATCGGCGTAAATTATAGGAGAAACCTACAGCAGCTTACAGCTGGTGTAGAACTGTTTTTTTTTTGGAAAATGCTAGATCCAAAGATGAATCAGATTCACTAATCCTCTTATTGAATTCAGTGCAGTTCTTAACCCCATTCACTACCTTGGGACTTTCCAGTTTTACGTTTTAATTTTTTGCTCCACTTTTCCCAGAACCATAACTTTTTATTTTTCCGTCAATATGGCAGCCTGAGGGCTTGTTTTTGCCGGGAGATTTTTACTTTTCAATAACACCATTGGTTTTATCACATAGTGTACTGGAAAAAAATTCCAAGTGCGGTGATATTGCAAAAAAGTGCTATTCCACAAGATTTTTTTTACCATGTTCACTAAAAGCTAAAACTTACCTGTCATTATGATTCTCCAGCTCATTACGAGTTCGCAGGTACCAAACATGTAAAGGTTTTTTATTTAAGTGATGAAAACAAATCAAAGTTTGTAAAAAAAAATAAAATAAAAATGGTTACAATTTCCAAGACTTGTAGCGTCTCTATTTTTTGGGATCTGGGGCTGGGTGAGTGCTTATTTTTTGCGCACGGAACTGACATTTTCATTTATACAATTGTGGGGTAAATATTATGTTTTGATCGCCTGTTATTGCATTTTATTTCAATGTTGCGGTGATCAAAAAAATGGAATTCTAACATTTTGATTTGTTTTCTCGCTACGCCGTTTACCGATCAGATTAATTATTTTTATATTTTGATAGATTGGGTGTTTATGAACACAGTGATACCAAATATGTGCATTTTTTTATTGTTGTATTTTGAATGGGGCAAAAGGGGGTTGATTTGAACTTTTATTTTTTTTATCTTTTTAACCCCATCAACCCACAAGCCAGTTTTCACCTTCATGACCAGGCAAATTTTAGAATTCTGACCAGTGTCACTTTATGTGGTAATAAATCTGGAGTGCTTCAATGGATACCACTGATTCTGAGATTCTTTTTTCGAGACATATTGTACTTCATGATAGTGATAACATTTCTTCGATATGACTTACGTTTATTTGTAAAAATTTCAGAAATTAGGAGAAAATTTTGACCATCTCAAACTTTTAATTTTTAAACTTTTAAATCAGAGCATTATGTCACTCAAAATAGTTAACAAAATAGAATTTACTACATGTCTACTTTACATAAGCACAATTTTTGAAACAAATTTTATGTTAGAAGGGTTAAATTTTGACCAGCAATTTCTCATTTTCCAATAAAATTTATCAAAACAATTGTTAGGGGTCGAGTTCCCGCTTCTGCACAAGGGGAATCTCGAGCTGTCCCTGCTGCGGTCTCCCATCCATCTCCAGCCGCAGTGGACTCTGCTCAGCTTAGACGTCAGTCCCAGTGTCTCACCCAGTCTAACATTGTGCAGAGGTTTACTGCTGCTCCTCCAGGCTCTGCTATTGTAGCCAGTACTGGTTAGCGGCGAGCAGACATCTTTAGGACAAAGTCCTTGCTTTCCCCTTCTGAGCATGCCCAGAGTAAGATCTCTCATTGGAGATCAGGGTCACATGCTCAGGTACTGCAGCAGCTCCTATTGGCCCGCCAGGAAGGTCCTGAAACCACTTGTGTTCTGGAGCAGTTTCCTATTAGTCCTTATCTGGCAGGTCCTGTAGTTGCTACTATAAAAGGGTGGCAAGGTCGTGCCGCCATGTGCTAGTATCAATCACATTATGTGCTTTGCGCCAGGGTGATCTTGCATGCATGTGTTAGGGCTCGGCTGAAATAAGCCCCTAGAATACCGGCTTCTCCAGTGAGGAGATTGTCTGATTGCGTTGCTGATTGCGTTACTATGGACTGCTATCTGCACAGCAGTTGTCTGTGCATACCTGTGGAGTTAACAGGACACAGTCCATATTTCTGCGTTTCTACCTTAGCGCCTGTGGCGTAACAGAGTTCTCTTATACCGCCATATAGGGCCACAGTGTCCATAGTTGCGACTCTGTGAAGTAACAGAGTTCGCCATACCGCTATCCTACTAGCAGCAGGCTCTGCCTGCACGGTGGACCCCAGGCTGCGAACGCACTTATTATTTATATTTATTTTGTGTTTTCCGCCAGCCCTAATAACAATTTTTTTAGAAACTACATTTGAAGAGGCTTTGAGGGGCCTATATGACAGAAAAAAAACTGCACTCTTCAAGGTGCTCAAAACCACATTCAAGAAGTTTATCTTCAAGTGAGTCACAGGAATTTTAAAAATGTGGAAGGAAAAAATGAACATTTATCTTTTGGTAAAAATTTTTACTTTAGACCCTAATTTCTTTATTTTCACAAGGAAAACATGAGAAAATGGACTGCAAAAATTGTTGTGCAATTTTTCCTGAGCACAAAGATACTCTATATGTGGGGATAAGTACTGTTTGGGTGCACGGCAGGGCTCGGAAAGGAAGAAGCAGCATTTGATTTTTTTAACGACAAATTGTCTGGAATCATTAGCGGACACCAAGTCGCGTTTGGAGAGCTCTTGATGTGCCTAAACAGTGGAAACTCCAGACAAGTTGCTCCATTTTGGAAACTAGACCCCCGAAGGAATGTATCTAGATGTGTATTGAGCATCTTGAACCCCCAGGTGCATCACAGATATTTGTAACGTAAGCCTGTGAAAATAAAAATCACATTTTTCCCACAAAATGTATTTTTAGCCCCATTTTTTTTATTTTCACAAGGGTAACAGGAAAAAAATGCACCATACAATTCTTTATGCAATTTCTCCTGAGTACACTGATACTCGATGTGTGGGTTTGGGCGGATGGCCGGGTTCAGAAGGGAAGGAGAGTTTTTGAACACAAAATTTGCTGGAATCATTAGTGGACTCCATGTCCCTTTTTTAGAGCCCCTGATGTGCCTAAACAGTGGAAACCTCCCACAAGTGACCCCATTTTGGAAACTAGACCCCTCAATGAATGTTTCTAGATGTGTGGTGAGCACCTTGAACCAGCAGGTGCTTCACAGAAGTTTATAACGATGAGCTGTAAAAATAACAAATACAATTTTTCTGCAAAAAAAATTACAATAAAAAATTTTAGTTTCAATTTTTTATTTTTCCAAGGGTAACAGGAGAAATTGCACCAAACAAATTGTTGTTCAATTTCTCTGTAGTACACGAATACCCTATATGTGGAGGGAAATTACTGTTTTGGTGGACGGCAGGGCTCAGAAAAGAAGGAGTGACGTTTTGCAATGCAGACTTTGATGGAATTGTGTGTGGGTGTCATGTCATGTTTTAAGAGCCCCTGGTGTGCCTAAACAGTGAGAAACCCCCACAGGTGACCCCATTTTGGAAACTAGATCCCTCAAGGAATTTATCCAGAAGTGTGGTGAGCACCTTGAACCCCCGGGGGCTTCACAGAATTTTCAAACGTTGACCTGTGAACATTCTTTTCCCACAAAACTGCTATGTTTTTCATTTTCACAAGGATAGCTGGGGAAATCGACCCCAAAATTTGTTGTGCAATTTCTCCTTAGTACGGCCATACCCCATATGTGGACAAAAACTACTTTTGAGGCACATTGCAAAGTTCAGAAGGGAAGAAACGTCATATTGGAGTTCAGATTTTGCTGGAATGGTTTGAGAGTGCCATATCACATTGGCAGAGCCCCTGAGGTGCAGGGACAGCAGAAACCTCCCCATATATGACCTCATTTTACAAACTAAACTCCCCAATGAATTAATCTAGGGGTGAAATGATCATATTGACACCACATGTGCCTCACAGAATTGTATACAATTTGGCGGTGAAGAAAGAATAATTACATTTTTACCACTAAAATGTTGGTTTAGCCTCAAGTTTATAATTTTTTAGGGTTAATAAGAAAAAATGGACCTGAGTGTGCCAATATCCCACATGTAAACAGGAAATACTTTTCAGGTACAATGCAAAGCTCAGAAGGGAAGGAGTGCCATATTATAGTGCAGATTTTATTGATATGGTTTGCGGGTGCCATGACCCACTGGGAGAGCCCCTGAGGTGCCAGAACAGCAGAACTCCTCATAAGAGACCCCATTTTACAAACTAAACCTATTGTTGAATTAATCTAAGGTTTCAGTGATCATATATACAACAGTTATGTCACAGAATTTTATACCATTGGACAGTAAAGAAAAAAATTAAATTTTTACTACAAAATTTTGTTTTAGCCCCAGATTTTGCATTTTCAAAAGGAGAAATGAGTAAAAATGGCACCAAATATGTCCCACAATTTCTGCTGAATGTAGAAATACCCCATATATGGCTGTACAGCACTACTTAACAATACGGTGGGACTTGGGAGGGAGGAGCTCCATTTGCCTCCCGGAGCCCAGATTACCCTAGAATAGTTTGCAGACTCCATATAGAAAGCCCCTAAGTACAAGAAGAGCACGACTCCTGGCAGAGAGTGCCGGGTGTCTGCTGTGAAATCAGCTGATAACCCGGCAGCGATGGTACGTGCACAGCGGCTATGCATGCAAAATTGGCTGGACGTACTCAGTGCATCCAAGGTCTATAAGAACCAACCGAAAATGACGCTACTGAGTATGTCCAAGTTCGTGAAGGGGTTAATATTTAAAAAAAAAAACGTTTTTACAGTTTTTACTTCCTTTAATAGTCTCCTCAGGAGACTTGAAGATGTGATCTTCTGATCACTTATGCTACACATAACAGGGCTTCAGCTCTGCAAGGTGTAGTAGAAATATTCATCTGCTGTGAATGCAGGCCATAGGGCGGCGCTCATAGCAGACCTGCAATGACAAGTACAGGGGCTTCCTGTAGACCCCTGATTGTCATGCCAATCCATTTCATCAAGCTAAAATACACAACTTGTGTGCTGATGTCATTTCCAGAATCAAGTTAGAAATGTCAGATGAATGATGCAACAGTGGGTAGGTGATTTTTAGGCACTATACGCTTCCACACTTAATAACAATGAACTGTGAGTTTGCTAAATGTACTGCTTTGTGTCTGAATTGTTACTCCTGGATGCTTTAACTTTAATTTCAGTGTATTGGGGAGACCTGTGGATGCCAAAAAAGGCACGTATACTTTTTTCCTCTACATAGAAAAGCTTAAGGGTGAGTTTCCACGGTCAGGAAACGCTGCGTGTTTGGCGCTGTGCGCTGGCGCAGCGCCAAACACGCAGCGTCCAGATGTTACAGCATAGTGGAGGGGATTTCAAGAAATCCCGTCTCCACTATGCGTAACAATACGCAGGTGGCAGACCTGCGTAAACGGACATGCGGCGCGTCTTTTTAGACCGCAGCATGTCCTCGCGTATTGCGGCGACGGTGCGTCGCCGCAACATAATTAACACAGGGCTATGTAGCCCTGCGCTCTTTCCGGAGGTGTTCCGGAGGTGTCCTGAACACCTCCGGAAAGATTGCGCGTCATAAAGGGGGCGGGGCTTAGACGGAGCGGAATTTCCGCTCCGTCCAAAGCGCTATGGTTCCGGACCGTGGAACCATAGCCTAACCCCTCTCTGCCATCAGACGTACTATTCCATCCATGTGACCCTGGACCTAATTCCCATGGACGGAATAGTACGTCATGGGCGATCAGCTGCGCTCCCGGGGGGAGCGCAGCTGATCGCCGCCGGGTGTCAGCTGATTATCATAGCTGACACCCGTGACTGTGTGTCAGGAGCGGTCACGGACCGCTCCCGGCACATTAACCCTTGGCACACCGCGATCAAACATGATCGCGGTGTACCCGGGGCACAGGGGAGGATCGCGCAGGCAGGGGGCTCCCTGCGCGCTCCCCTGAGACCCTCAGAGCAGCGCGATGTGTCGAGCTGTTCCGAGGGTCCGTCCTCCCTCCAGGTCCCCGGATCCAAGATGGCGCCGGGGTCCTGCAGGGAGGCGGCTTCCTCAGTGCCTGCTGAGAGCAGGCGCTGGGGAAGCCTGCAGCAGTGCCAGAGCGATCGCTGGTGTGACAGAGTGCTGTGCACACTGTCACACCAGCGATCTGCTAAAATACTGTGATGTCCCACCCTGGGACAAAGTAAAAAAGTAAAAAAAGTAAAAATAAAAAGTGTAAAAAAAAATCATAAAAAAAAAAAAAATATTCCCCAATAAATTCATTTTTTCCTGTAAATAAAACAAACAAAACAATAAAAGTACACATATTTGGTATCGCCGCGTCCGTAACGACCCCCCCTATAAAACTGTCCCACTAGTTAACCCCTTTAGTGAACCCCTTAAAAAAAAAAAAAAAAAAACGAAGCAAAAAATCAATGCTTTATCATCATACCGCCGAACAAAAAGTGAAATAACACGCGATCAAAAAGACCGATATAAATAAACATGGTACCACTGAAAACGTCATCTTGTCCCGCAAAAAACGAGCCGTCACACAGCATCATGAGCGAAAAAATAAAAAAGTTATAGCTCGCAGAATAAAGCGATGCAAAAATAATGATTTTTTATATAAAATTGTTTTCATTCTATAAAAGCGCCAAAACCTAAAAAAATTATATAAATGAGGTATCGCCATAATCTTACTGACCCGAAGAATAAAACTGCTTTATCAATTTTACCACACGCGGAACGGTATAAACGCCTCCCCCAAAAGAAATTCATGAATTGCTGATTTTTGTTCATTCTAACCTCCCAAAAATCGAAATAAAAAGCGATCAAAAAATGTCACGTGCTCAAAAATGGTACAAATAAAAACGTCAACTCGTCCCGCAAAAAATAAGAATTCACATGACTCTGTGGGCCAAAATATGCAAAAATTATAGCTCTCAAAATGTGGTGATGCAAAAAACTATTTTTTGCAATAAAAAGCGTCTTTTAGCGTGACAGCTGCCAATCACAAAAACCCGCTATAAATAGTAAATCAAACCCCCTTTATCACCCCTTAGTTAGGGAAAAATAATAAAATTAAAAAAATGTATTTATTTCCATTTTCCCGTTAGGGTTAGGGTTGCGGCTAAAGTTAGGGTTAGGGTTGGCGCTAACGTTAGTATTAGGGTTAGGGTTGGCGCTAACGTTAGGATTAGGGTTGGGATTAGGGTTATGGGTGTGTTAGGGTTAGGTTTTTGGTTAGGGTTGGGACTAGGGTTATTGGTGTTTGGGGTTAGGGTTGGAGTTAGAATTGGGGGGTTTCTGCTGTTTAGGCACATCAGGGGCTCTCGAAATGTGACATGGCGTCTGATCTCAATTCCAGCCAATTCTGCGTTGAAAAAGTCAAATGGTGCTCCTTCACTTCTGAGCTCTGCCATGCACCCAAACAGTAGTTTACCCCACATATGGGGTATCAGCATACTCTGGACCCCAAGAGTTATTGTGCAATTTGGCCTATTTCTCCTGTTACCCTTGGGAAAATAAAAAACTGGGGGCGACAAAATCATTTTTTGTAAAAAAAAAAATGATTTTTTGTTTTTTACGGCTGTATGTTATAAAACTTCTGTGAAGTACTTGGGGCTTCATAGCGCTCACCACACTTCTAGATAAGTTCCTTGTGGGGTCTATTTTCCAAAATGGGGTCACTTGTGGGGGGTTTCCACTGTTTAGGCACATCAGGGGCTCTCCAAATGCGACATGACGCCCCCAGACCATTCCATCAAAGTCTGCAATCCAAAACGTCACTACTTCCCTTCCGAGCCCCGACGTGTGCCCATACAGTAGTTTTCTCCCACATATTGGGTATCAGCGTACTCAGGACAATTTGGACAACAACTTTTGGGGTCCAATTTCTCCTGTTACCCTTGTGAAAATAAAATATTGGGGGCGAAAAAATCATTTTTGTAAAAAAAAAAGGATTTTTTATTTTTACGGCTGTACGTTATAAACTTCTGTGAAGCACTTCGGGGTTCAAAGTGCTCGCCACACATCTAGATAAGTTCCTTGTGGGGTCTATTTTCCAAAATGGGGTCACTTGTGGGGGGTTTCCACTGTTTAGGCGCATCAGGGGTTCTCCAAATGCGACATGACGCCCCCAGACCATTCCATCAAAGTCTGCAATCCAAAACGTCACTACTTCCCTTCCGAGCCCCGACGTGCGCCCATACAGTAGTTTACTCCCACATATTGGGTATCAGCGTACTCGAGACAAATTGGACAACAACTTTTGGGGTCCAATTTCTCCTGTTACCCTTGTGAAAATAAAATATTGGGGGCGAAAAAATCATTTTTGTAAAAAAAAAAAGGATTTTTTATTTTTACGGCTGTACGTTATAAACTTCTGTGAAGCACTTCGGGGTTCAAAGTGCTCACCACACATCTAGATAAGTTCCTTGTGGGGTCTATTTTCCAAAATGGGGTCACTTGTGGGGGGTTTCCACTGTTTAGGCGCATCAGGGGCTCTCCAAATGCGACATGACTCCCCCAGACCATTCCATCAAAGTCTGCAATCCAAAACGTCACTACTTCCCTTCCGAGCCCCGACGTGCGCCCATACAGTAGTTTACTCCCACATATTGGGTATCAGCATACTCAGGACAAATTGGACAACAACTTTTGGGGTCCAATTTCTCCTGCTACCCTTGTGAAAATAAAATATTGGGGGCTAAAAAATCATTTTTGTAAAAAAAAAAAAGAATTTTTTAATTTTACGGCTGTACGTTATAAACTTCTGTGAAGCACTTTGGGGTTCAAAGTGCTCACCACACATCTAGATAAGTTCCTTGAGGGGTCTAGTTTCCAAAATGGTGTCATTTGTGGGGGGTTTCCACTGTTTAGGCAGATCAGGAGCTCTCCAAACACGACATGGCATCCAGCCAATTCTGCGTTATAAAAGTCAAACGGCGCTCCTTCCCTTCCAAACTCTGCCATGCACCCAAACAGTGGTTTACCCCCACATATGGGGTATCAGCGCACTCAGGACAAATTGCACAATAACTTTTGGAGTCTTGTTTCCCTTGGGAAAATAAAAATTGGGGTGAAAAGATCAATTTTGTGGAAAAAATATAATTTTTAATTTTACGGCTCTACGTTATAAACTTGTGTGAAGCACTTGGGGGTTCAAATTGCTCACCAAAGATCTAGATAAGTTCCTTAGGGGGTCTAGTTTCCCAAATGGGGTCACTTGTGGGGGGTTTCCACTGTTTAGGCACATCAGGGGCTCTCCAAATGCAACATGGCATCCAATTTCAATTCCAGCCAATTTTGGTTGGAAAAAGTCAAATAGTGCTCCTTCCATTCCGAGCTCTGCCATGCGCCCAAACAGTGGTTCCCCCCAATACATGGGGTATCAGCGTACTCAGGACAAATTGGACAACAAATTTTGTGGTCTAATTTCTCCTGTTACCTATGGGAAAATAAAAAATTAGTGACTAAGAGATAATTTTTGTGGGAAAAAAATAGGATTTTTTATTTTCATGCCCGGGCATTATAAACTTGTGTGAAGCACTTGGGGGTTCAAAGTGCTCACCAAAGATCTAGATAAGTTCCTTAGGGGGTCTAGCTTCCAAAATGGGGTCACTTGTGGGGGGTTTCCACTGTTTAGGCTCATCTGGGGCACTACAAACGGAACATGACCCCCATCAATGTTTGCATTCCAAAACGTTACTGCTTCTTTTCCAAGCCCTGCCGTGCGCCCAAACAGTTTCCCCCCCCACATATGGGGTATCAGCGTACTCAGGACAAATTGGACAACAAGTTTTGGGGTCCAATTTCCTTGGGAAAAATCAAAAATTTGGGACTAAAAAATCATTTTTGTGGAAAATTGTTTTTTTTTTTTTTCACACCCAGGCATTATAAACTTTTGTGAAACACTTTGGGGTTCAAAGTGCTCACAACAGATCTAGATAAGTTCCTTAGGGGGTCTAGTTTCCAAAATGGTGTCACTTGTGGGGGTTTCCACTGTTTAGGCGTATCAGGGGCTCTCCAAACACGACATGGCGTCCAATCTCAATTCCAGCCAATTTTAGTTTGAAAAAGTCAAACGGCGCTCCTTCCCTTACGAGCTCTGCCGTGTGCCCAAACAGTGGTTTTCCCCCACATATGGGGTA
Source organism: Oophaga sylvatica (assembly GCA_033576555.1). Taxonomy (NCBI): domain Eukaryota; kingdom Metazoa; phylum Chordata; class Amphibia; order Anura; family Dendrobatidae; genus Oophaga; species Oophaga sylvatica. The sequence continues at coordinate 948,251,104 of JARQOD010000001.1, read as the reverse complement.
TTGGCGTACTCAGGAGAAATTGCACAACAACTTTATCTGTCCATTTTCTCCTTTTACCCTTGTGAAAATAAAAAAAAGTTTGTAAAAGATCATTTTTGTGGCTAAAAAGTTAAATATTAATTTTTTCCATCCACGTTGCTTCAGCTCCTGTGAAGCACCTGAAGGGTTAATAAACTTCTTGAATGTAGTTTTGAGTACCTTGAGGGGTGCAGTTTTTATAATGGTGTCACTTTTGGGTATTTTCTGCCATATAGACCCGTCAAAGTGACTTCAAATGTGAGGTGGTCCCTAAAAAAATGGCTTTGTAAATTTTGTTGTAAAAATGAGAAATCACTGGTCAACTTTTAACCCTTCTAATTTCCTAACAAAGAAAAATTTTGGTTCCAAAATTGTGCTGATGTAAAGTAGACATGTGGGAAATGTTATTTCTTAACTATTTTGTGTGACATATTTCTCTGTTTTAAGGGAAAAAAAATTCAAAGTTTGAAAATTGCAAAATTTTTAAAATTTTCGCCATATTTGCTTTTTTTTTCAAAAATAAACGCAAGTTATATCGAAGAAATTTTACCACTAACATGAAGTACAATATGTCACGAGAAAACAATCTCAGAATCGCGAAGATCCGTTGAAGCGTTCCAGAGTTATAACCTCATAAAGAGACAGTGGTCAGAATTGTAAAAATTGGCCCGGTCATTAACGTGCAAACCACCCTTGGGGGTGAAGGAGTTAAAGGAGTGGTCCAAAGTCAAAGTAAACTTCATTCCAAACCCTATCTACTTAGTGTCATAATATAAGCTATTTTCTAATAACATATTTGCAAAATTCCCTACCTTTCTCTATTTAACTGCTATTCATTTTTTTCCCTACTTCCTGTGGGATGATGCTTTGCTTGAGTATGCCAGTCATACTCAAACAAAGTGTCATAAGAGGACAGATGTTCCTACTTTGTCCCTGCCTGCTGTGCACAATCACAGTGAGTACTCTGTTGTCAGCTAAGCTCAGTTATAACGAGCCGGCAACAGAGTGGTGTCGCGATACCCAGCCTTGTGAGGGCGGAGCTGGTCTTCTTAAGGTAGAGTATCGTGACCTGACCTGAGCCAGCAAGACAGAGAGCGCGCTGTCATTGAAACATTCCAGTCGACATAAAGTATTGTTCAAAATTTTTAGGTAGGTGTGGAAAAAATGCTGCAAAGTATGAATTCTGCAAAAAATACAAGTGTTAATAGTTTATTATTATCAATTAATAAAATGTAAAGTGATCAAACAAAGCAATAATCTAAATTAAACCAAGATTTTTTCACAGTGTCAGGAATTTTGTAAGATTATAGTTACGTGTATTTGTGTACCATTTATACCAAGCAGGCAATAATGATATTAATTTTTATATGTAGGTTGAAGTAACTTAAATTAAACATAAACAGCTGTATAGGAGTATTTAAACTGGTTTAGGAAAAGCCCAACTTTGCTACAAAGGTGAGGTTGTAAAAGACAATGGTTTTTCACAGGTCATACACCATTGCAAGAATGAGCACAACTATGTAAGGGGGGGCCCGGACTGGAGTCGTGACCTGGATTACCGCAACATCCATGTCCGTCCCGTCCCCTACATGAAACAGTGTTCTTCCCTCTGGCGTACCTGTATCTCCAGATTCCACTTCCCCTGGGCGCTTCCCAGTCACAGTCGCTCCCTCTTCAAGGTGACCACCAGTAATGGAGACATAGTCCAGAACAACTTGAACACTTTCCTTACTGAATTCTACACACGTTACATCCACAGTTGGCACAACAGGTATTACATTTGTTTCCTTTGCTCTCCCTGCCTTGCTGTCACTTCTGTGCAGTACACACCCAGACCGGACCGTCCCAGACTGCTCCCCAGTTTCTTCCAGGCCTGACCTCGCCATAATGACATCTCCTCCAACCTGCTTCGCCTCAGAGCTGAATTAATCAATCACTAGGTTTGGTGGCCCCGGTGAAACATCCGGCCCGTCTACACTGAACTCATTGAAGCTCCAGCTCCTCTCAGTTCCTTGGCCCAGCCAACTTCTGCCCTAAAAGCATTGGCCCAGGTGGTAAGGCACCACATCTTTCCTCTTTTGTCTAGGCCCACTGCGAGACTATGCAGTGGCCGTGGGTAACATGGGTTGCTATATATGGAACGTTGTGTGGCTGCCGGTTGTCCGGGCCTAAGCCCTTGTGGACACTTGGGCACTCTGGCCCCGTCTGAGCTAACTTTCTAAAGACCTTACACTACTAACCGGCAGCCCCTCCTACAAATAACACTATGAGAACTAACTAGAAACTCTACCTAATTAGGCCCACTAGTATGCCCCCACCTAGTGGCCCATGACAGTACTACACTTACCCGAATGGCTATACTATATACTAAAGTGCCCTCCTCTAATGCCCCAACAGGATGCACTTAACTTTCCCTGAACTATGCACAAGTAAAACACAGCAGAACACATTAACATATGCAATAAACATCTTTACACACAATGGTAACACATAAGACTGTGGCAGCACCATAAACTTTCGTAGTAGTACATAGCATTATGTAGCAATACCACCAAATGTTATACTTATACAATAACTATTTGCATGCTGCAACATTATATACACTTAAGGGGTGGGGCAAAACAGGAACATTCCTTCACCCCCTTACAGCTACAACACACAAGATAATTATACTGCATCAGCAAGGTCTCTCCCAGGCCACGCAAAGATTTCAAAACATCTTGGAATTACAAGATGTGCTGTTCAAGCTCTTTTGAAGAAGGGCTGCATTGAAAACCGTAGACACAATGCAAAGTAAGGAAACGTAGTGTAGCAGATGAAATACACATTATGCTTTCAAACCTCTGAAATGGGAAGATGTCCAGCAGTGCTATCTGATCAGAAATGGCAGCAACCAGTGGGATCCAACTACACCCATCTACACTTCAGAGAAAGTAGAGCTACAAGTATTTGTGGCACCCCAGGAGTCCGGTTGCCATAATGGCCTGGCCTCCCTCCAGGGGGGAATGATGTCATGCCTGGAAGCAAAGAAGGAATTCCCTTACCAGGTAGCTCCAGCATTCAACACAGTTCCTGTTCCAGGCCAGCAGGGGGAGCTCTAAACCAGACTTCAAAGGAGCTGCTCTCTCTGGTCAGGAGGAGGAAGTTAGTGGGAGTTAGAGTCTGGTCAAGGTTGAGAGAGGACGTGTGGAGAGGAGCTCTATCCGATCTCACCCCAGGTTTGAGCGCCAGTGACCGGGCACCAGAGCCTGAGGCTGTGTGGGTACTGAAGCCCCGGCAGCAGAATCCGGAGGGCAGGAGACCGCAGGTCCTCTGCCCCAACTGATACTTGATGACACAGCAGCACGTGTGAGCCAGAGATGCCAGACAGGAGCGACCCCTGAAACAGGCTCAAGCTGCCTGTCATGCCAGTGGAGTTCTAAGCATCAGGCAGAAAGAGGGACTTGAATAGAGTTTACAGCAGCAAGTACCTCAGAGAATAGAGCTAGAAAGGAGGCCTCACAACTCACCGGACTAAGGAAATTCCCAAATTGCTTCCAGGCTGACTGGCTCCAGAACCATCTGTAACCTGAGCCCCGGACTGTACCTGCACTGCTCAGTAAAAGGTCAAGGAAGCAACAGCCTTTGTGTCTGTCAGTTTTTCCTCCAATCCTCAGCCCGCATCCAAGCATCCTCCTTCCCTCACAGCCTGCCATATCTGCCCTGGCGCCCCGCTCCACCTGTGGGGAGCTATAACATCTCTGCTGCATTACCATTGGCCCCAGAGGAACTGAACTGCAGCAACGACTATCCCTTGCTGAATACCGCGGGTGGCGTCACAAAACTTTCCTTTAAAAACTACCCCTCATCACCGCCATTGCATGCCCAGGGCCACGGACCGGGTCACCGCTGCTGTGACAATCCCCTTTAAGTACTGTCAGACCCGGCCCGAGTATCCCATGGTCTAAAACCCCATAGCTTCTACATGGCAATATGGCTTTGTGACTCAACTATTCTCAAAAACGCCTGGGAAAAGCAAATTCAGGATACTCAATCTAAAAAACTAACGAGGGACACTTCTGATTATGTCTAGAAGAAAGTATATAGGTGGAGGAAGGTGCCTACTAATTTTAAAACCACTAGATCTGCCTCTGTGTCGTCCGTATCCTCAGTGAGCGGACAATCAGAGGTTTCTATATCGTCTGGGGTATCCTATAACACACGACTAGGGAAGGAAAAGACAACACGACAGTGGGAGAGTCGGCCCGGAGGTAATAGACACAAACAGTCTAAAAAGGATCATGATAACCATAAGGTAATTAATTTGTCAGACCATGTGTTTTCTGCACTTGACCTGTCTCTTCTGTCCAGGGGTCTCACCTTTTCACCCAGTTCTCGCTTTGACCTCTTTACAGTAATTAAAGATCTTCACATTTTTGGTCGATCATTGATTTTCAAGAAGTGGTATTTTAATAAAGAACTACATCAGATGTTTCCAACTGATGAGGAACAACTAGCCTTACAGACTCTGGAGGAGTTATCTAGAGAGCATGAAGGCATGGATGTAGGTAAGGTTCCTGCTTGTCTATATCAGAAATCACGCAAGTTTCCACCCTTGTCTGCCTGCCCTAATGTGGACCTGTTTGTTCAGTTAGTCTCTGAAGAGTTGAAACATATTCCGTCTGGAATTTATAGAGATAACTTAACGTCTGAGGAACGTAGTAGCCTCAAAAAATTAAAACAACTAAAAGATGTGGTCTTCAAGCCGGCAGACAAGGGTGGGAACGTGGTTGTGTGGCCATGCAAACTTTATGAAGCGGAGGCCCACCGTCAACTTAAGGACAGGAGCTGCTACCAGAGATTATCATATAATCCGTTGGCTACTTATTCGGGTGAGCTTACAAGAATCCTCGACTCAGCATATGAACGTGGGATAATTGGTAAACCTCTGAGGGATGCTTTGGCGGTCTCTGAACCTAAGGTTTCAACACTATACCTTTTACCTAAGGTCCATAAGGACTGTAAAGTTCCCCCCGGTAGACCAATTGTTTCAGGGGTAGGCAATTTTCTGGAAAGAATTTGCAAATATATTGACACACAATTGAAGCCTCTGGTTGAGACACTGCCGTCGTATACCCGAGATACCAGTGATTTCTTGAGCAAAATAGATTCTCTGAGTGTGGATGAGGAGTCGATACTGGTGACCTGTGATGTTGAGGCCCTTTATACGAGTATTAGGTATGAGGATGGCCTCAAAGCGGTACAGCATTATTTGAATTTGACAAACTTCACTATGGAGGAGGTTGGCTTCATTATGGAATTGTTGGAGTTTGCCTTGAAACACAATTTCTTTTATTTTGGCGGGTCCCTCTACCTACAGCTCCAGGGCACAGCAATGGGGGCGGCCTTCGCGCCTTCGTATGCTAATTTGTTCCTGGGGCTGTGGGAGAGGGACCTATTCATGTCAGATCGCCACACATCGATGGACCGCGTCCTTTTTTGGGCGCGGTACATCGATGATGTCTTCCTGATCTGGCAGGGAACGTCAGAACAATTAACTATTTTTTTCGATGAGTTAAATAATAACAATTTAAATTTAAGATTGACATATAAACATCATTATGAATTCATAGATTTTTTAGATGTCACGGTCAAACGTGACATCAATGGCGTTTTACAGACAGATTTGTTTCGCAAGGCGACCTCCACCAATTCTCTTCTGCACGCACGGTCGGCCCATCCGTCTCAGGTCATTAGATCGATTCCAACAGGCCAATTCTTGCGAGTTCGCCGTATCTGTTCATCTGATGTGGATTATAAGGCTAGAGCAATAGATCTGCAACATAGATTTATATCTCGGGGTTACAGTAAGAGACAGGTCAAGATGGCTCAAAACCATGCTAGGGTCTGAATAGACAAAATTTAATATATGGATCAAGAAGTGCACATAATGATTCAATTAAAGAATCAAATAGAGTGAGAATGATAACGACATACCACTCACAATGGAACCTTATGCGCAAAGCAATGGCTAAATTCTGGCCTATCCTCCTAGCTGACTCTACCCTCAATAAATACTTACCCTCCACTCCAAGTATTGCTGCCAGACGTAGCAAGAATTTGAAGGACATACTTGTCCGCAGCCACTATGATAAAAATGATCAGAGGAAATTACCTTTCACACAAATGAAGAAACCCAAATGGGGCTGTGCCCCTTGTGGTAAATGTGTGGCGTGTCCAAACATTGAAAGGGCCACCTCTTTTTCTTCCTCAGATGGCAGTAAAACTTTCAAATTACCCACTCCATTTCATGTCAAACCAAGGCCGTGATCTATTATGCACGTTGTCCATGCCCACTTATTTATGTGGGCATGACCACCAGAGCTCTCAAAATAAGAGCGAGAGAGCACGTCCGTGATATTATTGCTGCAAAGGAGGAAACGTGTATAGAACATCTACGCACGATACCAAAACATTTTAAACTAAATCACCAATGTGATCCAACACACCTCAAAATACGGGGGATTGATAGACTAATCCTTGATATTAGGGGTGGTGAAATTAGTCGTCCCCTTGCACAATTAGAGACAAAATGGATATGGTCCTTACGGACCCTATATCTGGACGGTCTCAACGAAACCTGTAGCTTTATTCCTTTTCTCTGACCATCTGTGCTGACTTTTTTATTCCACCATTTTGTTTTTACTTATTGTATGTTTTGTTTGTTTTTGTTGAGCAGGTAATTATGTCTACATTGGTATCCGTCCAAATAAGGGTGCATCTACGTATATGGATAAACCACTTTATGGAAAATCTGGACATGACTATCGATGGAGTCTTGGAATCATTTCTTAGGCGAATTGTATTTCCTTATATTATCTAACTACCTCTTTGTTTACGTATATTTAAATGTTGTTCTAATATTTGAAGAAATTGTGAGACATATATTTACCATATATTCCATATATGTACTATGTCCTTCATGCACATTGTGCCTACCCTATAACTTATATGTATTATTGTTGGTTTAGGGAATATGAGTTATAGATGTTCTTGACTTTATGTGTAATATGTATATTGATAATTCATCTGTGCCCCCGTTTGTAATTGTCCTCATTACGGATTCATGGCCGTTAAGATATATCTCGCCACTAACAATAGGTTGGTCCATTTTTTCATAATTAGCCCATACCTTATTGGTGCCCCTGTTTGTAACTGTCCCCCATTACGGGTCCATGGCCGGTAATATATGTCTGGCCATAAGTGATAGGTTGGTCCACTATCACACAATGAGTTTAGATCTTGTTCATGATAGAAAACTCTATGTCCTGGATGGTTACTGTGCGCACGCGCCCGCCTGGCGTGCTCTGGGACATCGGGGGGCGTGCCTTTGGGTGCGGTGCTTCGATGACGCGACTCGGCCCCATCCGCGTCAGTCGTGGGCGGGGCCGTACTCGCGCTCGGGGCTCGGCGCTTTGTCGCGCCTCCTGATGTCTCGGGGTCACGCTGGTCGGTGCAGGGTACGCCGACATAGTGACACGTCCTTTGGACATTTTGTTCACATTTAGTGATCGCCTACACTTTGGCGAAATGGTGATTGAATGACAAGATGGAGGTGATGGGTGGAGAGGGGTTGGGATAGATGATTGGACCAATGTATTTTTATACCACCTACGGGCGGGTTCTTTATATGGGAACATTTATTTCCTCCTACTAATGGGCCGGCACAAGAATGTGTCGACCAATGTGCATACCCTTTAGAAATAAGATATATGTGATCTGATCCTCTATTGGTTGACCAATGTGCATACCCTTTAGAAACAAGATATATGTGATCTGATCCTCTATTGGTTACCTATGTATATATAATCCTGCCTCAGTTGGTGTGATGCTACCCTCGGAAGAAGGCTGCACAGCCGAAACGTGCGTTGGGGCTGGCACCACAATCCACTGGAGGTAATATACTGCTGACACTCAAAATTTGTATATGGCTATTGTGATTGTTGATATACCCATGTAGTGGACTGTTTTCGTCCTGTGCATAGGCACGTTTAGCTGAAGGGGTCACAATTACTATTGGTGCATTCTATGTCTATATGCAACCTCCTTAGATTAATTGTGGATTGCGGTGTCCCAATTGGGTCTCCCACTTTTTAACTTTTGTTTATATGTTTCTTAATGTTTTCTCAATAAAGTTTATAACTTTTTAATAGATGGTGTTCAGGTTCATATTTTCACTATCGGACTTTATTTAATGTTTAATGAACCTAGTTATGGGTCCTTATGTGGTAAGCAGCTGCTGGGTTATAGCTAATTGATCTTTTAGTCATTATGCTGCATTTTTGGGCTATAACGAATTGGCTTATATTCTCAAAAACGTAGAAACTGGAGTGCAGAAAAATGGCAGCAGGTACTATGGACTGATGAGTGAAAAATTGAAATTTTTGGCATCAACAGAAGGCAGTATGCTTCCTAATCTTGGGTTGCATTTCAGCAACTAAGTTAGGGATTTGGTCAGGATTAATGGTGCTGAGTAATATAGGCAGATACTTCTCTATCATGCCATACATTCATGGTCTAATTGGCTCCAAATTTGTTCTGCAGTGGGACAACAACTCCAAAAATGACCTCTTAAAGAACTCTCATCTCATGACCTCAATATTATTGAGTCTGTCTGGGATAACATGGCGAGACAGAAGGATTTGCACAAGCGACATGCACAGGAGATTTGTGGTTAGTTCTCCAAGATGTTTAAAACAACCTCCCTGCACAGTTAATTTAAAAATGACTTGCAAGTGTACAGAGAAGAATTGATGCTGTTTTGAAGGTAAAGAGTGGTCACACTAACCAAACCAAATTTAGGTTTATGAAAATTGTTTTAAATCCAATGACTGACTCTTATTTTTCTTATGCCCTGATTTCAAAAAACACTTCTGTTTTTAACCATCATGTATGCATTTTGCACAAAACGCTCGTGAAATTAAGTAAATGCGAGATGAACAAGAAAAATCATTATTGTAGCCAAAAATGTACACCATATTATATATAAAAATGTATTGAACATTCATTCTGCAACTTTATTGGAAATTGATTATTGTGCCTTTCCCTTTTGACTTCAAAGCTTCTCTTGATACCTTTTAGAAGGCCTGCGGATCTTCTCTGTGAAGCATCCAGCAGTAGTCCTCCATCATGCTCACTTTCTATCTACCTTGGTATTGTCGCTCCAACTCCTTGATATCCTGATGAAATCTTTCTCCTTCTTCTTCGTTTCCCAAGGTTTTCGGTAAAGTAGTCCAAATGGGAATGTCCAAAATGTAACTTCAAATTCATCAGACAACCCAAAGCTTTGAAACGTTTCATCATGTTCTCCATGATAGACTTACATTTTGGATGTTTGTTATCTAGAAATTTCTTCAATCTCAAGCCTTTTTCTTAACAGCTTTCATTTTAGTTTCGAACACGTCGTCCTTCATGAGTTTCCGAATATCGGGACTCACAAAAATGCCTTCCTTCAGTTTTGCTTCAGACAGTCCCTGAACCTTGATACACAGGTACTTAAAAGTCTCTCCTTTTTTCGGTATAGCATTCACAAACTGTTTCATCAGTCCACGCTTAATGTGGAGTGGTAGCATTAGAACTTTTGTGGGATCAACTAAACTTTCCGCAACTATGATCTACTTTTTTGGCTCCAGTGATGAATTCTATCCTGGCTGTCCCATACTAATGTATCCTTCTTGATGCACAAGGAGTATGTAGAGAACCTTCAGATCACCACATATTGACCATCCTCGAAACACATAGTTACTAGTGTTGAGCGATACTGCTCGATATCGAAAAATATCGGATCGGAATGGTATCGCCGATATCACTAAAATATCGGCGATACCCGATACCGATACCGGAAGTCCAATGTAAGTCTATGGGAACCAAATATCGACATTAAAAAAAACCCATTCTTGCCTTGTTGGTTAATTGTACATGAAGGAAAACAACAAAGAGTAATGTAGAATGTATTGGGGGAGGTTGAGGAGACAATAAAGGCATACATGTTTAACCCAATGCATTGGAATAGCATTAATATATATTTTTTTGGAAATACGTTTGGATTGACGAACAAATTGACAATGTTGTTAACCTTTTTTCTATTTTGGCAAATATGTATGTTTCACAACTTCCATGCTCTTCACCTTTTTAACTTTTGCCAGTGCCACACTTTCTCCTTCATAATCTTCAGCAGCATCATCTTTCTCATCAAATTATTCTTCATCTTCACCTTCTTAATCTTCTTCTTAAACATCTTGCTATTCATGTTTTTGTTTACATTACTCATATTGTTATTATTAAACTATTAATCTTCTTCATATTCAAATTCTTCATCTTCTTCCTCTTCATCTTCTTCATCATATTCTTATTTGTGACAGAGATTCCTGTACTTGTAATCTGTAAAAGTATGAATTTTTCATCCTTCCGTTCTTGCTGTCACAAAAGATTTAAATTACAACAGTATTTGTCCGTGTTCAGTTTAGCCTGCAGCAGCAGGCATTTTCCAGGGGCACCACGAGGAGGAACGGACTCACCCCCATACACTGCTTAGTCTTCTTCTGCTTAGAATTTAGAGCATATATTTTGCTCTTCATTTTGGTCTTATACTTCATGTTCTTCTGCTTTTTGATCTTCTGCTTATTGTTCTTCTGTCTCTTGTTCTGTATCTTGTAGTTTGTCTTAACCTTCTTTGTCCTGTTGGTGATCTTCTTCTGGGTAATCTTTTATTTTTTCTTTGTGATGGTGTTCAGGCTGGTTGGCTTCATGCTCGTCGTCCTTGTTGTAGTCATCTTCTTCTGGGTGGTCTTTAAGGTTGTCTAATTTCCGAGAACCAGCTGACGTTACTGAAACCCGGACGGGTATCAGATGGAACAAGAGACAATGGAAGTAACGAGGACCAGCTGACTGTGCTGGAACCTGGAGGGGCAGCAGAAGGAAAAGAGGCAATGTCACAACCGAGTACCAGCTGACGTTACTGTGACACGGTTACTAAGCAGGAGGTACCTGTGCTCCAAAGCACTACCAAGGACCAGCAGACGTTGCTGGAACTCGTATACGGAGATGGAGGCACCTAGGCCAAAGGCACTGGGGAGAACCAGTTGATGGTACTGGACCCCGGACGGGTAGCAGAAGGAAAAGAGGCAATGTCACAACCGAGTACCAGCTGACGTTACTGTGACACGGTTACTAAGCAGGAGGTACCTGTGCTCCAAAGCACTACCAAGGACCAGCAGACATTGCTGGAACTCGTATACGGAGATGGAGGCACCTAGGCCAAAGGCACTGGGGAGAACCAGTTGACGGTACTGGACCCAGACGGGTAGCAGAACGCACCATGAAAATGTAAGTTGACAGGACGCAAGCCGTCCGCAGTTACCGAATCACACAGTCCTACAGTGGGTGCTTGTCCTATTGTCACAATGGAAACAGCCTTTATTTACATATCCCACAGCACACATAGGAATCACCTAAACTGCAGGCACCATAGAGTCGGCTAACCCGAATGCAACACGACAGCACAACTTATTGGAGGATAATTGACGTTCACACTGCCAGGAAACAGCTGTCGTGCTGTAACCAGGCTGGCCAGGAGTCAGTACCCCTGCCAAGTACTTACGAGCAACAAATGGCGGTGTTGTAGCCCAGGGAGTAGAGTTCAGGTGGTAGAAAGATAAACATAACAGGAGACATGGAAAACGTTGCCAAACAGTTATTTAATCTGAAAACGGACAGGCAAATTCAGGTGAGATCCATGCCTTGTTCATTTTCAGAAAAGTAAGCCGGTCTACATTCTCTGAGGATAGTTGCATGCGACGGTCTGTTAGTACACCACCTGCAGCACTAAAGACGCGCTCAGATAATACACTGGCAGCAGGGCAAGCCAGCACCTCCAATGCATACTGGCTAAGCTCTGGCCATGTATCCAACTTAGAGACCCAAAATTTGAAAGGGGAAAAGGCATCTGGGAGTACACTTAGAGGGAAAGACAAGTAGTCTGTCACCATCTTACGGAAACGTTGCTTCCTGGTGACTGGAGCCGTCTCGGATGGTGTAGACCTTGCTGGCGCTGTCACAAAACTTCGCCACATTTGTAACATACAGCTCTTGCCCTGTGCAGAGGCGCTGCTTGTGCTCCCTCTTGTTGTAGAGGTGTCTACACTGCCTCGACGCACAGAGCTGCTTTGTAAAGCAGTAGCAGCAGCAGCTCTCTCGGCTGGAATGTACAACAGTATGGATTGCACCAGTGTGTCTTGGTACTCCCGCATTTTACGGTCCCGGTTCACCGGTGTAATGAGGGTTTGTAAGTTGTCCCGGTAGCGAGGGTCTAGGAGGGTGTACACCCAATAATCTGACGTGGTGAGAATGTGGGCGATGCGGCGGTCGTTTCTCAGGCACTGAAGCATGAAATCAACCATGTGCTGCAGACTCCCAACTGGCCAACAAAAGCTGTCCTCTGGAAGAGGCGTCTTCTCTGCCTCCTCTGCATCACCCCACCCTCGCTCTACATACTGACTAGAGCGTTGTGTACCTCCCTCTGTAGGGATTTCTTCCTCCTCCATTGACTCCTCCTCCTCCTCATCCTCCTCACAAAGTGAGCCCTGCCCAGCCCTTTGTGAGGAACAACGTTGCGCTGACTGTCCTGAAGGTAATTGAATTTGTGACTCCTCATCCTCCACCTCTTCCAAAACCTCTTCCTTTAGTGCTTTCAGTGATTTCTGAAGCAGGCAGATAAGGGGGACAGTCATGCTGACTAGTGCATCATCTGCACTCGCCATCCGCGTTGAGACATCAAACGCACGCAAAACGTCGCAGATGTCCTTCATAGAGGCCCACTCAGTAGTGGTGAAGTGTGGACGGCGCAAAGAGCGACTTGATTGCGCCTGATGCAGCTGATACTCCATTACTGCTGTCTGCTGCTCACACAACCGCTCCAACATATGTAACGTGGAATTCCACCTGGTGGGTACGTCACATATGATGCGATGTTCAGGAAGGCGAAATCGGCGTTGCAGAGCAGCAATGCGCGATCTGGCTATGCTGGAACGTCGCAAGTGAGCGCACTCTAGGCGGACCTTCTGCAGCAGTCCAGCAAGATCCGGATAGTCCCTCAAAAAACTCTGCACGACCAAGTTGAGCACATGTGCCAGACATGGTATGTGAGTAAGGTTGCCAAGGCCCAGAGCTGCCACCAGATTTCGGCCATTGTCACACACTACCAAGCCTGGCTGGAGATTCGCAGGCAAAAACCACACGTCGCTCTCCTGCTTGATGGCATTCCAGACCTCCTGCGCTGTGTTGCTTAGATTCCCCATTGAAATCATTTTCAGGACGGCCTGTTGACGTTTGGCCACGGCTGTGCTCATATCGGTCGCAACAGGTAAGCGTTCACGGGTCCATGTGGAGGTATACCGTGACGGCTCGTGCAGCGATGATTCTGAGGAACTGGAGTAGGAGGAGGAATCAATGTGTACAGACTGGATTCCTGCAATCCTTGGAGTTGGCAGAACACGTACAGCGCCACTGGCAAGATCTGTACCCGGCTCCTCAACATTGACCCAATGGGCAGTGAGGGAAAGGTATCGTCCCTGGCCATGGGTACTGGTCCACGCATCGGTGGTCAGGTGGACCCTGCTACTGACGGCGTTTAGTAGCGCATGTTTAATGTTTCCCTCGACATGTTTTTGCAGAGCAGGGACGGCTTGCCTGCTGAAATAAAATCGGCTTGGCACATTATATTGTGGGACTGCCAATGCCATTAAGTTCCTGAAACTGTCAGTCTCCACCAGCCTGAATGACAGCATTTCAAGGGACAGGAGTTTTGCAATGCCAGCATTCAGAGCCTGTGCTCGTGGATGGTTTGCTGAGTATGGCCGTCTTTTATCCCATGCCTGTGGTACCGATGGCTGTTTTGTGGCCTGGGAGTGTGACGATGACTGTGAAATTGCTGCTGTGGGTGGAATAACAGTTTGTCTATGGACAACAGTGACCGAGGTTCTTCCATGGAGATCCTGTGAGGAAGCCGAACCAGGTGTGTGTGAGCTGGAGGTAGAGGCTCCAACACGACCTGAAGATGTAGGTGCTGCTGTAGGTTGGCCTACATCTCCAGTGTGTCTTTGTAACTCAGCTACGTGCTTTGTCCGTACATGTTTCCACATATTTGTGGTATTCAGGCTACTGATGTTTTTACCTCTTTTAACTTTTTGCTTACACAGCTTGCATTTAACATAGCAAATATCATCTACAAGTCTGTCAAAAAAGGACCACGCAGTGCAAGTCATGGGAGCGCCAATTTTGACATTTGTAAGAGAACTGCTCCCAACAGGTGCCAAACTGGAGGCTACAGGCAAGCGAGTCTGCAGCCTACCTCTCCCTCCTCTTTGTACCGTTGGGCCAATCTCTTCCTCAGAGCTGCTCCCACCACCTTCCTGTTGCTCACGCCATGTTGGGTCTCGGACTTCATCATCTCCACTACCCTCTTCCAACACCTGCTGCTGTTGGATGGTCTGGGCAGCACCATGCTCCACAAAACCTGGCACCTGAGTCTCATCATCATCATGAGATGCGTTCTGCGGTGTGCTGTCCATCTGCACTGGCTCACCTGCCTCTTCAGATTGAGAGAGACACAGCTGTTGCGCATCACTGCATACTCCTTCTTCTTCAAATTGCAGAATGCTGCTTGCCTGTGCCCGTGTTTGCGAGCCAACAGATTCTGAGAACAGAAGCAGAGACTCAGCTGGCTCCTGTACAGAACTCTCTGACTGCCTGGGCAATTTGACAGGCGGTGAACAGACAGATGGTTGCTCAACAGTGTTGTGTTCCTGAGAGGAGGTGGAAGGAATTGAAGTCGATGCATTGTCTGCCATCCAACCAACAACGGCTTCAATTTGTTCTTCCCGCAGCAGGGGGGCACGCCGAGCTCCTACCAAAGTGCGCATAAAGGAACGCTCACGGGGAAAACTGGTGGATGCTGTGTCACTGAAGGCGGCAGCAGCCACAGAATCCCCACGTCCTCTCCCTGCTGAAACTCCACGGCCACGACCACGTGCCTTACTCACTGACTTCTTCATCTTGGTAGATTGATAAAGAAAGTCAGAAAAGTTATAAGGCCTAAGTGTGGTTATTACGCAGAGACTGAAGTGAACACTGAAACACAACTGTTCACAATCTGTGAAAGGCTACTCCTTTGTCTACTTCTATAGTGTTTGCAACCAATGTATTGGATACGGATGGAAGCGCGTCACACTAATAGATTATATTTATTTTAAATGGAATGGAGCAGAACCAATTGGAGAGAAATGACAAGGATGAGGCACTGAGACACGCTCAGCATAGTACAAGCAGCAGTGCTTGAACAAGTAACTGGAGCGTGATGTGCACTCAATAAATAAAAAACACAGACTGAAGTGAACACTGAAACACAACTGTTCACAATCTGTGAAAGGCTACTCCTTTGTCTACTTCTACAGTCATGGCCAAAAGTTTTGAGAATGACACAAATATTATATTTTCACATGATCTGCTGCCCTCTGGTTTTTATGTGTGTTTGACAAATGTTTTTATCACAGACAGAAATATAATAATTGCAAACATATGAGTAACAAAAGCTTATATTGACAGTTAGAATGAGTTAATGCAGCAAGTCAATATTTGCAGTGTTGACCCTTCTTGTTCAGGACCTCTGCAATTCTCCCTGGCATGCTCTCAATCAACTTCTGGACCAATGCCTGACTGATAGCAGTCCATTCTTGCACAATCAATGCTTTCATTTTGTCAGAATTTTTAGGTTTTTGTTTGTCCACCCGTCTCTTGTTGATTGACCACAAGTTCTCAATGGGATTAAGATCTGGGGAGTTTCCAGGCCATGGACCCAAAATCTCTATGTTTTGTTCCCTGAGCCATTTAGTTATCACCTTTGCTTTATGGCAAGGTGCTCCATCATGCTGGAAAAGGCATTGTTGATCGCCAAACTGCTCTTGGAGGGTTGGGAGAAGTTGCTCTTGGAGGACATTCTGGTACCATTCTTTATTCATGGCTGTGTTTTTAGGCAAGACTGTGAGAGAGCCGATTCCCTTGGCTGAGAAGCAACCCCACACATGAATGGTTTCAGGATGCTTAACAGTTGGCATGAGACAAGACTGGTGGTAGCGCTCACCTTGTCTTCTCCGAATGAGGCGTTTTCCTGATGTCCCAAACAATCGAAAAGGGGATTCATCAGAGAAAATAACTTTACCCCAGTCCTCAGCAGTCCACTGCCTGTACCTTTTGCAGAATTTCAGTCTGTCCATGATGTTTTTTCTGGAGAGAAGTGCCTTCTTTGCTGCCCTCCTTGAGACCAGGTCTTGCTCGAAGAGTCTCCGCCTCACAGTGCGTGCAGATGCACTCACACCTGCCTGCTGCCATTCCTGAGCAAGCTCTGCACTGCTGGTAGCCCGATCCCGAAGCTGAAACACTTTTAAGAGACGGTCCTGGCGCTTGCTGGTCGTTTTGGGCGCCCTGAAGCCTTTTTGGCAACAATGGAACCTCTCTCCTTGAAGTTCTTGATGATGCGATAGATTGTTGACTGAGGTGCAATCTTTCTAGCTGCGATACTCTTCCCTGTTACGCCATTTTTGTGCATTGCAATGATGACTGCACATGTTTCTTTAGAGATAACCATGGTTACCAGAAGAGAAACAATGATGCCAAGCACCAGCCTCCTTTAAAAGTGTCCAGTGGTGTCATTCTTACTTAATCATGACAGATTGATCTCTAGCCATGTCCTCATCAACACCACACCTGTGTTAATGGAGCAATCACTGAAAAGAGGTTAGCTGGTCCTTTTAAGGCAGGGCTGCATTGATGTTGAAATGTGTTCTGGGGGATAAAGTTCATTTTCTAGGCAAATATTGACTTTGCAAGTAATTGCTGTTAAGCTGATCACTCTTTATAACATTCTGGAGTATATGCAAATTGCCATTAGAAAAAGTGAAGCAGTAGACTTTGTAAAAATTAATATTTGTGTCATTCTCAAAACTTTTGGCCATGACTGTATAGTGTTTGCAACCAATGTATTGGATACGGATGGAAGCGCGTCACACTAAAATTTAAATTGCATGGAGCAGCAAGAATTACACTGAAGAAAAAATAGAGTCTGTGAGTGACACGTGCAGATGCCTACAGACAGCGTTGCATGCAGAGCAAACTGCAGCGTCACCTGCACTCACACACACCTTGCAGAGCTGTTAAAACAACACTGCAGGCAAAGGAAGCTTTACACAGCGGTTGGTAAACTAGCCTGCCTAAAGCACAGTACACTAAATCGCAATCTCTAACTGTCCCTCAGAGTCAGCACAGCAGCGTTCTGTCCCTTACTGAATTCACAGCACAGTGACGCTAAAATGGCGGCGGCGCCTTTTATAGTGCATTCTGACATCATTTCAGCATCCAATCACAGCCATACCATTAGTTAACATGACCGCAGCAGTACAGGATGTGCCCACACTTCTTAGGATTCCTCATTGGCTGACTAAAATCACATTGCCTCTCAAAGAATTATGGGAACTTCCGATTCCGGTATACGATATATGGAAAATATCGGAACTAAGTATCGAAAGTCCGATACAGCTAATATCGGCCGATACCCGATACTTGCGGTATCGTATCGCTCAACACTAATAGTTACATTTCTTGACAATAAAGTCTAAATTCTCATAGCTTCCCATCAGGTACACAGAATGCCCTACAGGCACTGAAGCATATTTGCTTCCATTGTGCAGTAGCACAGCTTTCAGACTTTTTTTGGATGAATAAATAAAGTCTCCACTCGCTCACATTGTACTCAAAGTTAAATTTTTCCACCAGCCCAGGAACATAACTGCAATACTCTATAGCATCGTCTTGAGAAAAGTATGGAAGGAATTCCTTTTCCTGCTTCTGTACCGTGAAAAACCATTTCTAACCAATCTAGCGACACCAAATCATCCACCAAAGGTCACGCAAAGGGGTCAAAGTATGGTGCAAGAAAAAGCCTACGGAGTCAGTGTCAGTGAAAAAAAGAAGGAGGGATCATTATTATGGACTGTTAGGGTCTGCGGAACGCACCTAAAAGATATAATAGAAAGGTGCGTTCGCAGCCCGGGGTCCACCGTGCAGGCGAAGCCCGCTGCTAATAAGATGGCGAAAGTAGCGAACTCTGTTATCCCGCAGAGTTGCTAAAAATAAACGCCGTAGCGCGTTGTGGCAGTAAGTGCGAACTCTGTTAATCCCAGAGCCGCTAACGGGATGCCACAGCGCTATATGGCGATAGGTGCGAACTCACTTAGCTTTAGTGAGCCGCAAAGTAAACACGCTAGGGCGCTGTCTAGCGTCAAAAGCAAACCCTGTTACGTCACAGAGCCGCTGAGAAAAAGTACCGTGTCCTGTCAAGCTCTCAGGTACACGGTTAATTGCTAGCGAGCATAATACGTGGTCATGCGCTAATGTCCTCGCGGGAGTCACCCGCAATCTATGGCGTCTGAAGCCAGACCCTGGATACGGCAATCAAACTCCTCACCGGTTATGCCGGTAATCTAGGGCATCTAGGACACCGACCCTGACCAACTAGCACACCAAACTCCTCACCGATTAAGTCGGTATTCTAGTGGCTTATTTCAGCCGGGTCCCTAACCACACACACGCATGACCATACTGGCGCATAGCATACAATGGTTGATATTAGCGCATGGCGGCCCAGCCATGCTACCCTTTTATAACAACAGCTACAGGACCTTCCAGGAACAAGGACCAATGAGAAGCTGTTACAAACACACGTAGCTACATGACCTTCCTGGCGGACCAATAGGAGCCGCTGCAGCACCTGAACATGTGACCCCTGATCTCCAATGAGAGATCTCACTCTGGGCATGCTCAGATGGGAAAACGCAGGACTTTGTCTCAAAGACGGCTGCTCCAGCACTGGCTATAATAGCAGATCCAGGAAAGGCAGCAGCAAGTCACTGCCCAGTAGTGGAGTGGGCAAGACGCCTGGACCGACGTCTCTGCTGAGCAGGCTCCACTGCGGCTGGAGATGAATGGGAGACCGCAGCGGGATGGGTTCGAGACTCCCCTTGTGCAGCAGCGGGAAATCAAACCCTAACATTACCCCCCCTCCTAGGGCCCCCCTTCTCTGGGCCTCGCTGCGCTCAAAGGCAGCGACAGCTGCGGAGCGTGAACATGCTCGGCAGGCTCCCAGGATCTATCCTCAGGCCCATAACCCCTCCAATCCACCAATTAAAATATTTTGCCTCGTACCACCTTGCACCCAACAATGGCGTTCACCTCATGATCGTCGGTAGATGAACCCGACGTCCCGGCAGATGACTCGGAAAACCGGGAAATGGTCACGGGTTTCAAGAGGGACACGTGAAAGGTGTCAGTGATACCAAGGCGAGGCGGAAGGGCTAGGCGGTAAACTACCGGGTTCACCTGCTCAAGAACTTTAAAGGGGCCCAAAAAGCGAGGTGCCAACTTGGTGGACTCTACCCGTAGCCTGATGTTTCGGGCAGAAAGCCACACTAGGTCACCCGGAGCAAACGTAGAGCGGGGCGCCGATGGGCATCGGCCGAAAACCTCATCCTCTCTTTGGAGGCCTGAATGGCATCCTGAGTGCGGTCCTAAATGTCCCGTGCCTCCACAGCCCAGTCTGCCACCCTGGAATCGGCGGAAGACACGGGCATAGGCACTGGTACCCGCGGATGCTGACCCTAGTTCAGGAGGAATGGGGTCTGTCCGGTGGAATCAGCCACAGCATTGTTTAATGCAAACTCAGCCCATGGTAGCAAGGATGCCCAGTCATCCTGCCTGGCTGAGACAAAATGTCATAGATAGGTGACCAAGGTCTGGTTGGCCCTCTCTACCAACCCATTCGTCTCAGGATGGTACGCTGAAGAGAGATTTAACTCAATGCTGAGTAGACGACAAAGCTCTCTCCAGAACCGAGACGCAAACTGGGGACCTCGGTCACTGACAATTTTGTCCGGCATGCCGTGTAGACGGAAGACATGCCTAACGAACAACGCTGCCAGAGCCCGTGCAGAAGGTAACCGTGGTAGCGGCACCAGATGCACCATTTTGGAGAAATGGTCGGTGATTACCCAAATGATGGTGCAACCCCGAGACTTGGGTAAGCCCACCACAAAGTCCATCCCAACCATCTCCCAGGGCCTGTCTGCCACCGGCAAAGGGTAAAGTAACCCAGCTGGCCGTTGTCGTGGAGACTTATTCTTGGCGCAGGAGACACACGCCCGAACATAGTCCCCAACATCACGGACCATATGCGGCCACCAATAAGTCCTCGCCAGCAATTCAGATGTCCTCTTTGCCCCAAAGTGTCCACCAACCCTGGACGAATGTGCCCAAGAGAGTACCTCCGGTCGTAAATTGGTAGGTACAAAAGTCTTGCCCGGGGGCACAGACTCTAGTGAAACCGGGGCCACTGTTCTCAGGCTCTCTGTGGGGACAATAAGCCGAGGCTCCTCCACCTCCTCCTCAGAGGACACCACAGAGCGAGAGAGAGCGTCGGCACGAATGTTCTTCTCTCCCGAGAGGAAATGGAGGGTGAAATTAAACCGGGAGAAGAACAAGGACCATCTGGCCTGGCGAGAATTAAGCCGCTGGGCTGTCTGTAGATACACCAAATTCTTGTGGTCGGTGAAAACTTGGAAGGGAAAGCAGGCCCCCTCCAACAGATGTCTCCACTCAGAGAAGGCCAACTTCATGGCTAGCAACTCCCTATCCCCGATGGAATAATTCCTCTCCGCTGATGTGAAGGTCTTAGAGAAGAAGAAGCAAGGATGCTTTCGACCTTGAGCATCCTTTTGGTAGAGGACTGCTTCAGCACCAACGGATGAGGCATCCACCTCCAATAAAAATGGCTTATCAACATCGGGGCGATGTAGGATAGGAGCGCTAGCAAAATGAGACTTAACAGAAGAGAAAGCCGTGGAGACCTCTTCCGACCACAATTTGGGATTTGCTCCCTTCTTGGTGAGGGCTACCAAGGGAGCTACCAAGGTAGAGAAATGCGGAATGAACTGGCGATAGTAATTAATGAACCCCATAAAGCGCTGCACCGCTTTAAGAGAGTGAGGTTCCTGCCAGTCCATCACAGCCTGTAGTTTGACCGGATCCATAGCCAATCACTGGGTTGAGATGATATAACCAAGGAAAGGTAAAGACTCCAGCTCAAACATACATTTCTCCAACTTAGCATAAAGGGAATTAGCCCGTAAGAGGTCGAAGACTCTGCAGACATCTCTCCGGTGGGAGTCAATATCTGGAGAGAAGATGAGTATATCATCCAGATAGACTACGACCGAGGTGGAGAGCATATCCCGGAAGATGTCACTGACAAAGTCTTGGAAAACGGCTGGAGCATTACAGAGACCAAAGGGCATCACCAGATATTCGTAATGCCCGTCCCTGGTATTGAAAGCCGTCTTCCATTCGTCCCCCTCACGGATGCGAATCAGGTTATACGCACCGCGCAGATCTAACTTAGTGATGAATACCTTTGCTCCCCGAAGCCTATCAAATAGCTCCGAAATCAAGGGCAACGGGTACTTGTTTTTAACGGTGATGGCGTTAAGACCCCGGTAATCAATACACGGACGTAATTCTCCATTTTTCTTCTGTACGAAGAAAAATCCCGCCCCAGCCGGTGACACCGACTTCCTAATAAACCCTCTTGCCAGGTTCTCCTGAATATATTGCGACATGGCCTCTGTCTCAGGAAGAGAGAGGGGATAGACCCTTCCCCGAGGAGGTTCTGCGCCAGGCAAGAGGTCGATAGGACAGTCATAGGGGCGATGAGGTGGAAGAGTCTCAGCAGCCTTCTTGGAGAACACATCTGCATATGACCAGTAGCACTTGGGGAGTGGAGTAAGATCTGCGGGTAACTCAGTAGTGGTAACCTGAACGCAACTCCTGACACATCTGCCTCTACATGCATCACTCCAACCCAGTATCCTACCCGAAGTCCACTCTATATGTGGGGAGTGGAAACGGAGCCAAGGTATACCTAGTAGGATCTCGTCTAATCCCTCGGGAAGGACGAGTAGGGAAATAAGTTCCTGATGGGAAGGAGATACCAACAATGCAAGTGGAACAGTCTGGTGTGTAATTTGTGAGGGCAATGTCGACCCATTCACTACCCGGACAGTCACTGATTTGTCAAGAGCCACCAGAGGTATTGCATGACGGCGAGCAAAGTCAGAGGACATGAAGTTCCCCTCTGCTCCTGAGTCCACGCAAAGGTCGGCGGCGATAGTGGAAGTGCCTACAGTGATTGTCCCTTTAAGTGTCAACTTGGAGGAAAATTCCCGCTGTCTCTAGTGAACCTCCTCCCAGGACCACTAGACGCGATCGCTTCCCCGATCGCTGTGGACATTTGTTGGCATAATGTCCTGTCTGCTGGCACACTCTACAGACCACGGATACTCGAGTGGTCCGAGACTTAGATCTCACTCGAGAAATCTCCATGGCCTCAGGGGAATCGGGCGCCTGAATGGAAGATTCCAGAGGTCTGGCGAAGGTGGGCGCCAGCCGGAACCTCTGCCTACACTGGGCCCCCTCCAACCTCCGCTCGTTAAAACGAAGGTCGATGCGGGTAGATATGGTAATGAGCTCCTCCAGTGTGGCAGGAATCTCCCTGGTGGACAAGGCGTCCTTCACATGGTCTGCCAGTCCCCTCCAGTACATGGGTATAAGGACTTTATCTGGCCAATCCAGCTCAGAGACCAGAGTCCGAAATTGGACGGCAAACTGGCCGACCATGGATGAACCCTGGGTGATAGTCAACAGTTGAAGAGCCGTATCGTGGGTGACACGAGGTCCTAAAAAGACCTGTTTAAGAGTGTCCAAGAAGAGAGGAGCACTCTGCACCACACGATCATCGCGCTCCCATAACGGCATTGCCCACTCCAACGCCCTGCTCGACAAAAGGGATATGATAAAACCCACTTTCGCCCGCTCCGTGGGATAACGTGCAGCCAGAAGCTCTAGATGTATGGAGCACTGACTGACGAAACCCCGACATTGTTTACTGTCACCGGTAAACTTGTCTGGAAGTGGGAGGCGGGAAATAGTCAGAGCAGGGGTGGCAGAGGACAACCTGGCTGCAGCCACGCTAGCAGCCTGAACAGCGACTGCGGTAACATCCACAGCTGAGGTTGTGCGCTCAAGAGCGCCAACCTTCCCTCCAGCTGCTGGATGTACTGCCTTAGACGCTGGTCATCCGCCACTTTACTAGCCAGACCCTGGCGCTAATATTATGTTAGGGTCTGCGGAACGCACCTAATAGATATAATAGAAAGGTGCGTTCGCAGCCCGGGGTCCACCGTGCAGGCGAAGCCCGCTGCTAATAAGATGGCGAAAGTAGCGAACTCTGTTATCCCGCAGAGTCGCTAAAAATAAACGCCGTAGCGCGTTGTGGCAGTAAGTGCGAACTCTGTTAATCCCAGAGCCGCTAACGGGATGCCGCAGCGCTATATGGCGATAGGTGCGAACTCACTTAGCTTTAGTGAGCCGCAAAGTAAACACGCTAGGGCGCTGTCTAGCGTCAAAAGCGAACCCTGTTACGTCACAGAGCCGCTGAGAAAAAGTACCGTGTCCTGTCAAGCTCTCAGGTACACGGTTAATTGCTAGCGAGCATAATACGTGGTCATGCGCTAATGTCCTCGCGGGAGTCACCCGCAATCTATGGCGTCTGAAGGCCAGACCCTGGATACGGCAATCAAACTCCTCACGGTTATGCCGGTAATCTAGGGCATCTAGGACACCGACCCTGACCAACTAGCACACCAAACTCCTCACCGATTAAGTCGGTATTCTAGTGGCTTATTTCAGCCGGGTCCCTAACCACACACACGCATGACCATACTGGCGCATAGCATACAATGGTTGATATTAGCGCATGGCGGCCCAGCCATGCTACCCTTTTATAACAACAGCTACAGGACCTTCCAGGAACAAGGACCAATGAGAAGCTGTTACAAACACACGTAGCTACATGACCTTCCTGGCGGACCAATAGGAGCCGCTGCAGCACCTGAACATGTGACCCCTGATCTCCAATGAGAGATCTCACTCTGGGCATGCTCAGATGGGAAAACGCAGGACTTTGTCTCAAAGACGGCTGCTCCAGCACTGGCTATAATAGCAGATCCAGGAAAGGCAGCAGCAAGTCACTGCCCAGTAGTGGAGTGGGCGAGACGCCTGGACCGACGTCTCTGCTGAGCAGGCTCCACTGTGGCCGGAGATGAATGGGAGACCGCAGCGGGACGGGTTCGAGACTCCCCTTGTGCAGCAGCGAGAAATCGAACCCTAACATATGGACTATGAACAGTATAATTTAGAATCAATTAGATTACTGAACGATGAAAAAACCTATAAATGTCAGTAAAGATCCTACAATGGACTTTAAAAGGGAATTAAATAAATTTACCAAAAAAGACCTCAGCCTCAACGAAAGATTTCTTAACAAAGATGAGGAACAATATATAAATGTACAACATCCTTGCCTTGCAGTATTTTATCATGTTACAAAAATCCACAAGTTCATAATAAATCCCCTAGGACAGACTAATGGGAAACTTATTGAGATATGTTGCTCATCAGTTACAGACTTCTGTCCCCTCCCTACCATTGTATTTGAAGGATGCAAAACATGTTTTACAATTAATACAAAACTTCAATGGCAGGAACAATATAATATGGGCACCATGGACGTAACATCCCTATTTACAAGGATAGAACAAGAGGACAGATGTGAAGCATCCAAATATTTTTCGAATGCTAGTAAATTATATCCAAATAAGCACATTGAATTTTTTGGGGAATGTATATTGACCCATCACTATTTTAAACCTCAAGCAGACTACTGCATCCATCAGTGGGGAACTGCAATGGGGACCAGGTTCGCACCCAGGTACGCCAACCTGTACATGGGCAGGAGGGAGGATTTGACAATCTTGCCCAACAGGGAGCTGCAGTTGAATCTGCTCCTATGGAATAGATTTATAGATGACATAATTTTTATTTGGTCAGGAAGTGAAATTTTCCTTTTAGAGTTTTTTTTAAAGAAATTAACAAAAAATATTTTTACTTTCATTTTACCTCTACACACAGAAAGCATAGTATCAACTTTTTAGACTTAACCTTATATGTGGACATCTCCTGTCAGTCCACACATGTCATTTATTCCGCTACGTGTCCGTGCAACCTCATTTATGTGGGTCTCACTACGAGACAGCTCAAGGTGAGAGTGCGCGAACATGTACTAGGTATTAAAGCGGCCATGGATGTAGAAGATATTTCTTCTTTGAAGACGATCCCTAGGCACTTCAAAGTACACCACAAGTGTGATGCTTCTGGTTTGAGGGTGTCAGGAATCGATATGCTCACCACCAATGCGAGGGGTGGAAATATGAGTAAAAGATTGGCACAGTTAGAGGCCAAGTGGATCTGGACCTTGAATACGGTCTCTCCACTTGGCCTGAACGAGAGTTTTCATATGCACCATTTTTATGATGTTTTTATATTTTTATATTAACATTTTTTCTTTTATTTCAGTTTTAGTTTCGCGGCATTATTTGGTCTTTATATTACCTATGAATATCGACTGCCATATATGAGTCTCCTTCTTACAACTTCATGGAAGTCATTCGGATTTATGAATATCATCACAGACCTATGACGGATTTCATCCTTCATGAATTGTTTGGTTGTTTTTGACACTAATCTTTGCAATAATGCTCATTATGTATCATCAATATGTATTATGTCTTAGTTTCAGCACTGGGTCTTGTGTATTTACTTAATGCTTGTGTGTGGAGCGCATTGTGCTTTTCTTGACCGAGTGTCCCCATGGTGATGGAGTCTATATGCACCCTTGTTTGGGGTGCATGACTCTAATCTCCATGTGGGTCTTCGCTCAATTTTATCATACATGCGCCCATTTATCACACAGCATATTGATATTATATGTGTTTATAAGTTACCCTCTACGTAAGATTTTTAGTTTATGTGGTATGTCCATATTGATGCCTTTATGGTTGTTATGAACATACAGTAAGTTTGGATATAACCTCATATAATACGACATACCATGTGGTATGTTAATATATAGACATTCATGCATATGATCATCTATATTGCTTAATACCTTTCTCTGTTGTCAGCACCCCGTTTGGCGCGCATGCGCCAGACTGACTGTTTGGCTGGTCTATATGATCGTAAACTAAGGAGCGCATTCAGTGATATTTGTGACTACTAGAGCACCGTCTGCTATTATGCGTTACGGTGAGTGCGCAGGCGCAGTACTATGCGCTCTGTAGGCTGCGCATGCGCAGCATCAGTGTGTCAGTGAAGCCTGCATATGACCGGATATGACGGGTAATCCATGAGGCCGGCTATTACGATGACGCCGTTTGTGGTAACACGCTGGCGCCATTCTATAATTGACCGTGCTATTTATAGACCGCGATTTAAACATATTACATCCCCTGACGAAGGAATATTTTCCGAAACGCGCGTCGGGGCGCGTTAGAGGAAGCCACCCATCCACCCTCTCTGCCTTCCGATATTTACCAGGTATAGTGTACACATCAGTGACAGATTTACATTTGCTTTTTTGTTGGGGCGTCGATAGGCACCTTAGCAGCATTTTTACACCTAATTTTTTCACTTAGTGATTTATTCATGATTTTAGCACACTGTGTTTGTGTTGTGTGCTTTATACTAGTATTATCTTTTTTATTTCTATTTTCACTATTATTGGTCATTGTGTGTTGACGTTATTTACCTACCTGTATTTTGCACCAAAAAATTGTTTTGTACACTATTGTTGGCAATTGTACTTTGGTGATATATACTTACCTGGCTATATGGATATATATCCCGGTTATTAGGCACTGTTGGGTGGTGCTTTTGCTTTCTCTGTTTTAACATCTTTTTAAATATTATCGTATTATTATTTTTGTGTAAATGCTTATCAATTATTGTTAATAAAACACTTATTGTACCGTCACCTGCCTCGGTGGTTTCTTCCCCCTTATTTCTCTTACACTTGGGTGTTTATGATATACATTTGGTTGGTCATCCAACCACACTTAGTGGTGTGATTTCAATTAGTGGTGGACATATTTGAGGTAGTATATTTTATACATATTTTTGTTATACTCTACTTATATTTTCAAAAAATATAATTTTTTCACCATATTGTATTGCACTTCTCTTGTTTTGTTTTTTTTTTTTTTTTTTTTCAAAACCTACAGATAGTAACAGCTACATTTCTTTAACGAGCTGTCACTTACCTCAATGGCTACTGTTGTGAATGTTTTGGAAATGAATTCTGAGCAGAAGCTCCCTCTGGTGGTTACAAACAGTACTGAACCATTCAATGAGGATTGGCAATCAGGAGTCACAGACTGGCTTGATATAAGGGAGGTTCCCTCCCATCATGGTTGCCGGTGATCAATTGTTCTTGTCTCAACTTTGGTTCCTGGTTCACTTGGAAGCTTGCTGAGTCTTTCCTCTTCTTCTGCTTTCAGATAAGATATTTTCTGTTTTTGTGCTCACCATTTGCATATTTCTCTGCATTTCTGTGAGGTTAGTCAGGTCCCCCCCGGGGGCTTGGGCTCCTCTCAGTTCCTCTGGAGCCACTGTTATTTGTTCATTTGCCTTTTCCAGTTTTTTCAGTGGTGGCGGCTTTGTTTTGTTACACCAGAGAACTGATTTAGGTGGTAGAGGTCGTGTGATCTCAGGTGCAGTGGCATAGCGACCCGGGTGCGGGGGGTGCGGGCCGCACCAGGTGACACCTCTGCTTGGAGTGACACCACCAGCCGGTCTCAGCTGATCGCGCTACTCCTGCTGCGGGCGCGATCAGCTGAGCTGAGACCGGCTGGTGAGAGCAGAGCAGCAGCCAGCAGGCATTGCTTGCTGCTGCAGTCTTAGGAGGCGGAGCGCGCCGGCTACAGACAGTGGGAGAGTAGTGAAGAGCCGGCGCGCTCCCCGTGATGTCACTCCCTCTGCCTCCCTCCAGACAGTCTCCTCAGTCGCTCCAGTCCCAGCCCATGCCCCCAGGTGGGGGGGGAATAAAGCTGGGGATGTATATGAGGCTGGGGTGTTGTATATGAGGCGGGGGTGTATATGAGGCTGGGGGGTGTTTATGAGGCTGGGGGGTGCATATGAGGCTGGGGGCTGCGTATGAGGCTGGGGGATGTGTATGAGGCTGGGGAATGCATATGAGGCTGGGGATGCATATGACACTGGGGGGTGTATATGAGGCTGGGGGGTGTATATGAGGCTGGGGGATGCATATGAGGCTGGGGGTGTATATGAGGCTGGGGGGTGCGTATGAGGCTGGGGGGTGCATATGAGGCTGGGGGCTGCGTATGAGGCTGGGGATGCATATGAGGCTGGGGGGGTGTATATGAGGCTGGGGGTGTATATGAGGCTGGGGATGTATATGAGGCTGGGGGATGTATATGAGGCTGGGGGATGTATATGAGGCTGGGGGGTGTATATGAGGCTGGGGGATGCATATGAGGCTGGGGGGTGTATATGAGGCTGGGGATGTATATGAGGCTGGGGGATGTATATGAGGCTGGTGGGTGTATATGAGGCTGGGGGGTGTATATGAGGCTGGGGGATGCATATGAGGCTGGGGGGTGCATATGAGGCTGGGGTGTATATGAGGCTGGGGGATGTATATGAGGCTGGGGGGTGTATATGAGGCTGGGGGGTGTATATGAGGCTGGGGGATGCATATGAGGCTGGGGGGTGTATATGAGGCTGGGGGTGTATATGAGACTGGGGGATGTATATGAGGCTGGGGATGTATATGAGGCTGGGGGGTGTATATGAGGCTGGGGGTGTATATGAGGCTGGGGGATGCATATGAGGCTGGGGGGTGTATATGAGGCTGGGGGGTGTATATGAGGCTGGGGGATGTATATGAGGCTGGGGGGTGTATATGAGGCTAGGGGGTGTATATGAGGCTGGGGGATGCATATGAGGCTGGGGGGGTGTATATGAGGCTGGCGGTGTATATGAGGCTGGGGATGTATATGAGGCTGGGGGATGTATATGAGGCTGGGGGGGTGTATATGAGGCTGGGGGTGTATATGAGGCTGGGGATGTATATGAGGCTGGGGGATGTATATGAGGCTGGGGGGTGTATATGAGGCTGGGGGGTGTATATGAGGCTGGGGATGCATATGAGGCTGGGGGGTGTATATGAGGCTGGGGGATGTATATGAGGCTGGGGGATGTATATGAGGCTGGTGGGTGTATATGAGGCTGGGGGGTGTATATGAGGCTGGGGGATGCATATGAGGCTGGGGGGTGCATATGAGGCTGGGGGTGTATATGAGGCTGGGGATGTATATGAGGCTGGGGGGTGTATATGAGGCTGGGGGATGCATATGAGGCTGGGGGTGTATATGAGGCTGGGGGTGTATATGAGACTGGGGGATGTATATGAGGCTGGGGATGTATATGAGGCTGGGGGGTGTATATGAGGCTGGGGGGTGTATATGAGGCTGGGGGATGCATATGAGGCTGGGGGGTGTATATGAGGCTGGAGGGTGTATATGAGGCTGGGGATGTATATGAGGCTGGGGGGTGTATATGAGGCTAGGGGTGTATATGAGGCTGGGGGATGCATATGAGGCTGGGGGGTGTATATGAGGCTGGGGGTGTATATGAGGCTGGGGGATGTATATGAGGCTGGGGGATGTATATGAGGCTGGGGGATGTATGCGGCTGGGGATGTATGTGGCTGTGTAGTGGCGGTAGTGTGTACATAGCCTTACTGTCAGGTTTCCTCACACATAGGTAATCGCTACCCATTAAAAAAGGGGGACAATTTACTTGGTGTCTATGGACCCTTCTAACACATATGGATTGTCTACAATGACATAATCTCGGCTTTCCGATCTTGCACTGTTGTCAGTTGAAAGTGAATTAGTGCAAATCATTGATTTTGATTAAGTAGTTAACAGTTTTGCGGCATTGAAAGCCAGAAAAGCAAAGTTCTGAATTAATTGAGATGTTCTTTAAGTGCACTTATACTTGTTCTTGTTCAATTTTGTGTTATTTAATTATTTATTTATTTATTTGTTCCTGTTCAATTTTGTGTTATTTAATTATTTATATTTTTTTCCTCCTGTTGCAAAAATGCTTATGCAGTAAAGGTTGAATTTAAAAAAAAAACTTTATTTTTTTGGTTAAGAAGCAGTAACTTAGATTTCTTCCAACATATTTCTTGTTATATGGCTAAAAAATGATTGTTTGGGGGTGGGGGTGACACCATTTTATACCGCACCGGGTGACACCAGCCCTAGCAACGCCACTGCTCAGGTGTTTTTGCAATCAGTAGCGTTGGCATTTTTTAGGGTTTTCTTGGATTGCAGTGAGTATCCTTTCTATCCTTTTCTGTCTAGGCAGATTGGGCCCCAGCGTTTGCTCATACTATTTTCTGTCTGTGTCTGTATTTCCTCTTGTCTAACCGCCATTACATGTTTGGGGGCTTCCTATGTTTTTTGGGGATCTGCTCCGGGCAGATAGCTTTCCTCTTTCTATCTTTAGGTGTAGTTAATCTCTCAGGCTGTGAAGAGGCGTCTAGGACCAACGTAGGAACGCTCCACGGCTGCCTTTAGTTGTGGTGGTTAGTCAGGGTACTGCAATCCAATAGATTCCAGCCTCTCTGGTGTATTGCCGTTTTTGCCTGCTCTCCTCAGCTACCAAAACATAACAGGCTACTAAATGTCCCAAAAAGAAAGTATACTAGATTGCATGGGAACTGCAGTATGATTCAGGACTTTGAAAGTGAAGCAACATGATTACTAAATTTATGGAAAAGGGTTGCAATGCAAACTTTTTACATAATGTTCACACTACAATAAAAAATATCCCAAGGCAAGAATTGATTTTTAAACAAAATCCGTTAGTAAAAACATATATGTAAAGATTTTAATATACCAATAATCACACAGTATAACTCTCAAAATAGGTTTCTGAGAAATATTGTAAACAAGTGCTGGAATATATTAAGAGAAGAGAAAGTAATAGGGGAACTTCTACCTAACCAAACCCTCTTTATAGATCGAAAAGCCCACAACTTTGGGAATTTAGTGGCCCCCACCATAAAACAGCCAGATCGAGTAAGTGGCCATATTACATAATTCATGGATATTATAGGTTTTTTCCCATGTAATCAATGTAAGATCTGTGGTATACTATCGCCAAAAAAGAGAAAGGATTTTTACAATGGGAATGAACAAGTCATGATTAAGGACTATATTACATGCCATAAGAAGGGGGTCATTTACTGTTTAGAATACCCTGTCAAAGAAAGTATATTGGCGACACTAAGAGAACACTCACCAAAAAGATTAAGTAAACATGTACAAAACATCACGAAAAAATTTGAAGGGCACTCCCTTTCTAAACATTATGCAATCATTGGGGGTCTCTGGTGGGTATAAAAATATGGGGGTTCAAATAGTTAAAAAATGACTGGCGAGGAGGAGAACTTATTAAAAAAAAATCACACATAGAAAGTGACTGGCGAGGAGTAGAATTTATTTAAAAAAATCACACACAGAAAGTGAATGGATATTTGAGCTAAACACCCTGAGATCTAATGTACTAAACAGTGAGATAGAAATGTTCGCATTCCAGTAATCAAAGAGAATAATACACATGCTCCTACAATTTATGATGTAAATCATGGACTTTATTAAAGGAATGTTTGACCCATTGAGGACCATCCCTGAGGAAGAAAGCTGCCCGCTTTTGAAACACGTTGGTTTTGGTCTACTTCTAAACAGTTCTAACAGATCACTCTGCAATCATAGTGACGTCACAACATACCGGGTCTCGGAGTTCACCAAGTCATCCGGACGTAGATCCCAGCCTGAATTGACCAATTCAGACGCACACTGCAGACCGGGACGCTGCCTGAATCCCGAACGAATTTCAAATACTGTAAAGACTGGGAACAGTTTTAATAAAGAACCTTGGAGCATTTAATCTCTGAGCAAGATGGTGCAAACATTGAAAAACTCACTGTACAGCTGCCTACAAAAGGCTAGCTCTACACCTACCTAATCGCTATCACCCTATGCGCATGGACTACATGTGACTGAAGGAAGGAGAGGCTAGAGGTACAGCCCCTCTAGAGATACAACCTTTGATACAGTGTAGGCTTGACAGCCAGCTAATTTCCTTAGTGCATATCCTTCCATATGTGCTACGGATTCCATAAGTGAAAAGCAAAATATCCAAGGCATTCACATTTACATGTTACTCATAATTGCAGCACCAACCTTTATGAATTTATATTGATGGATGTGCCTATCCTCCATTAATATTATACTACCAAGTTCGGAATGCGGCAATAGATGCTAGTGACATGAAAATACATTTTCTTCTTTCTTAATCAAAATCCCTTATGTCTAATCATCTCACAGCGCTATTTAGTCATATTAATTATTATCTATAACCTCTCTAAATTAGCAATAGGTGGAATTTGCTGCCCAAACGAGTCGCTAGAGATAGACTTTAATGCTAAGCGCCAGTGCAACTATACAGTGTATATCTATATATCTGCTGAAAAAAACGTACATGATGGATTTTTTTTTAATATTTTTACTGACTTCAGCGATCGAAAGTATCTAAAAATCACCTCTTACTTTTTAAACAATTTTACCCCAGCAGACCTGTGATATTGATTATTTTTATTTCTCTTTTTCTCTTTCGTTAAGTCATTTTCCTAATTGATAAAAATAAGCTATTAACATTTCTATTTTTTTAAGTATTTTTACTTTTCAGTATTGTTTTCCACATCTGCCTAACCGTAAGCCCAATAAGCATTCCCGATGACTTATAGTAGTATAACACACAGAACACGATAGAATACACTAGACAGTGAAAGTTCAGCAGCAGCAGGGTGACAGTGAGAGTGAAAAGTTAAGCAGAAGACATAATGCATATTAAGTTTAATTTATGTAGGGTAAATGGAAGGAAAAGGGGATTAGAGTGTTTTGAGGCATGACACAAGCATGGACAGCAAATCAGACTTATCCCAATACCAGGCTGATTGGATAATGTCAGGGTTATCTTAGCTGTGCTCAAAGAAGCATCTGTCATCTGTAGCACACAGCAGATGGAGGACTCTTATCAGATTTTTCTAAACCTGAAATTCTTTTTTAATTTAGAAATTGAATTGATGTTTAGACATTAGAAAGCCTAATACAATCTTCACAGTTCACAACAGTCGACTCCAATTTCTTGTAACAGTGCAGCCTATGTGAAGTGTTATAATAGGGAAAGAGGCAAGCAACATATCCCAATGATCAAATTTAAGTAATTTTGTCCTATTGTTAGATGCTATCATACACTGATAATATGTACAAAAGTTATATAATATCTACTTTTTTATTTGATATAAGAGGAGTGTGTAGCAAAATTGCCCACGGTGAATGCAGAGAAAAGTTAACAAGAAGCTTTAATATTACACTGGCGGCAAACAGCAGTCTAAAACATAGATGTTATGTAATCAGACATACTGATATGTTAACCCCTTCAAGACCTTTGACATATGGTACGTCATAGGTCATATCCGCTCCGGCGCTGAGCCCTCATGTTTTCTAGCACGTTAGCTGATTTCATCATGACATTCTACATTTTATAATTGTAGCTACATGCAGCAGGGATCAATCCCTGCTATGTGTAGCACAGGCGATCGGATGATCGCAGCTTCTAGTCTTCTATGGAGACTATTGAAGCTAATGAAAATTAAAAGAAATGTTTTTAAAAGTATTAAAAATATAAAAGTTCAAATCACCCCCATTTGCCCCATTCAAAATAAAACAATAATAAAAAAATACACATATTTGGTATAGCCAGGTTTAGAATTGCCCAATCTATCAAAATATTAAAAATAATTACAGGTTATCAAACATTATATCTACACCAAAATGCTATCAATAAAAACATCAGCTCAATGTGAAAAAAAAGCTCTTAACCAGCCCCAGATCCCGAAAAATGGAGACACTACAGGTCTCGAAAAATGGCATCTTTTTATGGTGAGCAAAGTTTGGATTTTTTTTCACCACTTTATTATTACGGATTGGAACAATGTAGTGGGATAATATGGAGAGGAGCAGTGTGTGTATGGGGTATTTTGAAGAGAGGCAGTGTGAGGTAGACATTATGGAGAGGGGCAATTTAGGTTGGCATTATGGAAAGGGTCTGTTGGGAGGATGCTATGGAGAGGGGCAGTGTTGGGGTGACATTGTGGAGAGGGGCATTGTGGGTGGTATGTTATCGAGAGGGGCAGTGTGTGTGGGACATTATGGAGAGAGTCGGTGTGTGGTGCCCCTGAGGGTCCAGTCGCCACAGAGGTACTGCACCTTATCCAGAGGTGTGGTATCCCACTCTCAGGTGTGGAGGGAGCACTACCCAGGACTCTAACACTCGCACCCAACACACACTAGTTCAGTCAGGGCACCAGGGCGTACCCCAAGGGAGGAGGGCCTCATCTCAGGCTGGGTAGGAAAGGGTGTTGGGGTGTGGGTGGAGAAGGTAGAAAGGAGGAGGAGCTAGGAGCGGGAAGAACAGTGAGTTGTGAGGAGGAAGTGAAAGTGAGCAGACGTGCTGACAAGGAGCTCCCTGTCAGAGGGAGCTAGGAAGAGCAAAATAAAAAAAGGGTCAGGAGGAAGCTCCTGGGAGGATAGAAGTGGTCCTAGGGCCACGGGAAGTGCTGAAGCAACCCGTGGGGCCCAATCCAGAAGAGGGATCAGGTCGCATTAGGGGAACCGGCCCCCAAGACTAGTGGAGGACTGCAAGACTCAGCTAGCAAGCATGCCTTAGCCACATCCAAAATTAATCGCCAAAAAAGGCAGCCATATAGGAACAAGGGGACTCAGAGGACATCGCCCGACAAGGTCCATTGCTGCTGGCTTGGGACACTGTGTAGGTGCTATGCTGGAGGGAGGAAGCCAGCGCAGTGAGATGACCAGGAGAGGAACATACAGAAGGGAGTCCTGGAAAGGTGTATCCTGATCTACCTGGGAGTTTGCTGGACCCCTCACCTGAAGGACACGGCACCAAGCGGGCATTTGCGCACAAGTGAACTGTGAGTAAAATATTGGAAACTGCACCCTGCTGTGTCCTCTGAATCATTCCTGTGCCAACTGCCCTGCACCACACTCATGAAGTCTTCAGGGTTACACATGTGATTTCAGTGCAAGTGAAAGCTGGAGACTGGAGCAGCTTGTCGATCAGCAATGTGGCAGGAAGCTTTGGCAAATTTTTCCTTAGCTGGTGCTAGTGGACATGAGACTGGAGAAGTTTGTTGATGACAATAGAGAGACGGTGGATTGGAAGTGAGCGTGAGTGACCATGAGCCTGTAGACAGATTGAGTAGTGACTCACTTGATATACTTTCTTGAGACCAACATGGATGAGAGGTGACATTGAGATATTGCTTAGCAAGGCTTGCAAAAACTTACTGGAGTAGATACGAAACCCTCAGTCATGGCATTACATTTTGGATGTAGATCTTTTCAATATGTGAACCTTTTGTGTGATGGGAACATCTTTCAAGTTATGTTTAGACATGGAAATGATGCTTATACTGTGTGCTGGAAAGAAGAAACTCCTTCCCTTGACTGTTCTAATGGAAAAGTTCTTCAGATAGAATTATTCATTTGTGGTTTGAAAAATTGTTCCATGTAAATGGCACTAAAGTCACATGATTGATACTGACCTAACAGCCCTCTGTGGGTAACCAACATGGAATTTAACACATTTTCTTTTACATACCCTCCAACTAATATCTTATCTACTTAATTACCCTAAAGTCCAAACATTGCAACTTCTTTATCAGTTGTCTTCATGGTACAGTGTCAAACACCTTATAAAGATCTAGATAACCCATATTTACTTGTTCTACTATGATCTATTACCTCAATCACACAAATAAATAAGACCAAGATAGACATAGTTTACTTTTGCTAGGATCTAGCTGTCCTCAGTAAACCCAAGCTATAGTTTATGTTGGAGATTATCTCTCACTGTTCCATATGTGAACCAATTCATCTCACACAGAAGTCAAAACTTGTTTTATCTCTACTTCCTCACTCTTCTTGGGGTGTCAGACAATAGTAGCAAATGGAGTAATTATAAAAGGACATTACCACTAGCAATCTTTTATTCCATGCTCCAGTTAAGAATTTGTGTTGTTTTCATCTCGAGACAGAATATTTGATTATAAAATAATAAAAAGAAATAAAATGATACATTTAGAATGGTATCTTTCTTCTTAATATATCTATTTTGTTTTATTAGGCCAAACATTTATTTTTCCTTTTCTCTTTTAGGAATAAAAGAAAGAAAAAAACGGACACCAAATAAGGTTCATAGATTGTGTCTGATCTTGGAGCTGAACTGTGTAGCAAATGGGGTTGAGCTGCAGTAGAGCACACAACCTGTGAATAGTGGTGGTGCTATATTAAAAAACTATATTTTTTAAATTTGCAGCTGATGGATTTAACTAGTTGATGACATCCATGCATTGCGTTTGTGGAGCTGAACCAGTAGTTATAGAATTGTAATGGCAGCCAGGGACTTGCTGAAGGCTCCATGTCTGCTATGCTTGTACATCTACGAAGGTGTACGCTAAGTAAGCAATAGACTGCAATTCTGTAGCATTACATAATTGATTAAGAGAACTGAATATTTAAAAATGGTTAAAAAATACAATCTAAATATTTAAAAAGTATATATATAAAAATTCAAAAATAAAAGTTTAGCTCCCAATCCTGTTTTCACCTTCATGACCAGATCAAATTTTACAATTCTGACCAGTGTAATTTTATGAGGTAATAACTCTGGAATGCTTCAACGGATTCCACTGATTCTGATAGTGGTAACATTTCTTCAATATGATTTGTGTCTATTTGTAAAAAAAATTGGAAATTTGGTGAAAATTTTGAAAATTTAGCAATTTTCACATTTTGAATTTTTGTGCCATTAAATCAGAGACATCTGTCACACAAAATAGTTAAATAGTTTACGTCATCACAATTTTTGAAACATAATTTTATTTTATTATTATATAATTGTTAGGAAGTTATAAGGGTTAAAGTTTGACCAGCAATTTCTCATTTTTCCAACAAAATTTACAAAACCATTGTTTTAGAGACCACATCACATTTGTAGTGACTTTGAGGGTACTATATTACAGAAAATACCCAAAAGTGAAATCATTCTAAAAAATGCACCACTCAAGGTGCTCAAAACCACATTCAATAAGTTTTCACAGGAACTGAAACAATGTGCAAGGAAAAAATGAACATTTAACTTTTTTTCACAAAAATTTTACTTTAGACCCATTTTTGTATTTTCACAAGGGTAACAGGAGAAAATGGACCACAAAATGTGTTGTACAATTTCTTCTGAGCACGCCGATAACCCATATGTGGGGAAAAACTACTGTTTGGGCGCATGGCAGGGCTCGGAAGGAAAGGAGCACTGTTTGACTTTTTGAATGCAAAA
Organism: Oophaga sylvatica; assembly: GCA_033576555.1. NCBI lineage: Eukaryota > Metazoa > Chordata > Amphibia > Anura > Dendrobatidae > Oophaga > Oophaga sylvatica. The sequence goes on along the minus strand of JARQOD010000001.1, from coordinate 948,213,481 downwards.
TTGACTGGAATCGAAAGCGGACGCCATGTCGCCTTTGGAGAGCCCCTGATGTGCCTAAACAGTGGAAACCCCCACAAGAGATCCCATTTTGGAAACTAGACCCCAAGGAATTTATCTAGATGTGTGGTGGGCACCTTGAATCCTCAGCTTGTAGAGTTTTAATTTTGTACCTAGCCCTCTTACTGGGTGAATATTGCTGGAATTTGAGCCTCCCCTTGAAATCTATTAGGGACTCTTCCTAGTAGATATCCCTTTGGGAAAGGTACACCTCAGAAAACTTGTTACTGAAGTGCTCAATGGCTGAATAAACTTTGAAAAGTAAATAAAATTTGGGGTCATCTCGGGTGCATATGCATTATAATGTGCATTATAGTTGTAATGTAAAATTTTTGGATCCCATCAAAATGTTTATGGGTCATAGCCATGTGGAACACTAGAGTGTTGTATAAAACATCAACACTCCAAAATTGCCAAAGTCCTGGCTTCTTCACTAATCCCATGTGCAGGACCAGGCCCCAAAACATCATTATTTCTATTGTGTCTACAGAGGTCCAGATAGAAAATGATGAAGGGCAGTTTTGTGACAAAAATTGCTGGGTGTACAAATTTGTTTTGGCCAACATGAGGTTTACAAAATCCTCAGAGAAAAAGACTTTGAAAGTATATCTCTGTGAGGCCTGTGGTGTCAAATTTGATTCCTGATTGTGCCACAAAATCAGGAATCAGTGGCTCATAATCTTTGGGAGCTGAGATCTATATTGGGTCAGTAACGGTGGGTGCTGGTTCATTTTCTGTCCTGGGGTATCTGGGTGGAGGTTTAGTATCACTTGAGGAAGAGGAAGAAGATAAATAAAGAAAAGTGGGATGGGATCCTCTCCTTAACTGTCAGTGTCGGAGTGTCGGAGGCAAGGAAGCCATATCCCTCCTCCACTGAATACAGTGAGTGGGATGAGCGGGACATTTTTTCTCGTATGCTGTTTGTGTGTGAACAAAATTGAATTCAGGTGTGTGTGTGAGAGCTAGGTGTAAACGTTTTTGCATATAGAAGATAAAAAAAAGATAAGAATCTAGAAAGAAAAAGATAAAAATAAAAAAGGTAGAAATTTGGTAAAATAAACAACAAACTTACTAAACGGACATTAAAAAAATAGAGGGAAAAAAGGGTGTGAAAAGGGAGTAAAGAGGCAGAAAGGGAGATTTGGGTGGATTAGGAAAGATTAGGAAAGATCAGGGATCAGGAACGGATCAGGTAAGGATAAGGAATGTCTTCTTTCTTCTTTCTTCTTCAGCAGCAGCACCAGCAGATGTGATGGCACAGGTCTCAAAAAGTCTGTTGCACCATGAGTCGCCCGCCAGGGCTGTGGGGTACTCGGACCCGAGCCCGTTGATTTCTATGGGGGATGTCACGGTGGCCACGGCTCAATCTGTGGCCCTGGGCGCTCACCCTGAAAAGGGGATATATTTACAGGGGATAATGTCAGTGATTTGTGACGCCACCTGTGGTGTCTGGTGAGGATCACCAGCGCTGCAGCAGTCCACTGAGGCGGTGTTGTGGCAGCTTAGATGGTGACGCTCCCCACAGGGGGAGCAGGCCTTCAGGGCAGCGTAAATGTAGGGATGCAGGACGGAGGGAACCCAGCCGGGTAACAACAAGAATGGGAGCACACACAAGTCACTTCTGTACCTTTACTGGAGTTAGTGCAGGAACATCCCGGAGCACTGTAGAGTGAAGGGTGTACGTCCGGATTCTCCCCAGTGAGCAGGTGTAGGGCCTCCTGTTACTTGCCTCTCTGTAGTAAGTTTCTGACCTGCGTTTCTGACCTGCCTGTAGCTAGGCCTAACTTTGTCTCTGTCCTGAACCGGCTGACTTTGTGGTAGGGCCTTCACCTGGAGTACACACTCCCTGCTTGTAGGATCTCCGTGTCCCTGGCTCTGTTACGTATCAGCTCTTTGGTGATCCTGGGACCTGTAGTCCTCCAGGAATTCCGGTGGTCTCCTACTGGGTCGTAGAGATCCCTGTAAGCTTGGACCCGGTGTCCGGTATGTGCTTTCTGGGGTGAGCTGGTAAGGCTCCTCTGCCCCCTTGCTACTCTCTCCTCTAGTCTCCGGCCTACTAGGGCCCTCACAAGGCTATACACACTGGAAGTTAGCTGGCTGCCTCTTCTGCCGCTCTCTAGAGCGTCGGCACGCTCCTAGCTCGCTGACTTGAGCTAATTGAGTCTCACACTGCAGACTGACCTGTTTCTGTGTCTTAGTCTCTTCTGAGTCTGTTTCAGAGTCTGTGCCAGAGTGTGTTCTGTTCCTAGGGTGTTCTCTCTAGAGTGTGTTAACTTCCTGCCTCCTCCCTCCTTTTTATCTACCTATGCAGGCTCCCTCTGGTGGTCTGAGGAAGGGTGAAGGTGTGTGTATGCTCTGAGGGCCTCTTGTGGATGAATCCTTTAGTGCACCCTTTTAGCATTTGTGGCACCAAGCGCAGCTGGGTTCCTCATTCCCCCTAGCAAAGCTTAGCATTCCCGTGCTGAAGTACATTTTTCAAAGCATAACAATAAACAATCTTCCCTTTGTGGGAGGTTAGGACACTTGAACGTTGCATAAAAGATGACTAACTATATATATATACATTGCAAAAGCAGTAAGAAAATGAGCAACCAGAAAGTCCAAGTCCCTTTTGGAAAGGTTACTCAAAGAGAAGCACTTGAGGAGTGCAACTATATACAATTAAAGTATGTGAGCTGCACATAGTCCTTAGCCACTGAGTCCTTGGTTACCCAAAGGGTAGTAGAAAAGCAAATGAGCAAGTGTCCATATCACTTGGATTGTCCATTAGGGGGCAAAATATAAATTAGTAAGCAGGTATGTCAACGAACACATGGAAATAACAAGATAATACAGTAATATACAATACCCCAGGGGTAACTATCTACATCTGTCAGAGGTTTGACTATTCTCTGTACCTAGCAGGGGGTTGACCTCTTGTGCTACGTATTGATCTGCGTGGTGCGAGGGTCTGTGAGGTTTCAGTGTCTGTATTATCAGTTACCCTGTCTGCTCTACATGTGAGTAAGTTGTAAAATTGCCTTAACCTCCCTATGGGACTGGCAAGTGTACCATTGGCTGGGCCGTCTTGCTCTGTTTCCGTCGGGGATCCTTCTTCCTGGGATTCTTCTTGAACAGGCTCTTCGGCAGCACTAGGCTCTTCTGCAGCACTTACAGGTTCAACTTGCTGGAGAGGTTCTTCTGGCTGTTGGAAGAATTGGAGTACTGGGATTATGACTGCTTCTCCGATTCTAGGCCAATCTGCCTGAATGTCTCCCAAATCGGTATGTATTACTGCTTCTTCAGGTTCCTCCGAGGTGATGAACGGCACTTCTTCATGGGGCTTTAGCAGATCTGGACACAACTTCAGGTGGTCCCTAGATACAGTTGAAGTCGTTCTCCCTCCATCTTTGCTGATCAAACACGTTTTCCTGTTATCAAACTTTGAATTCAACACACTGTAGGGCTCTCTCTCCCACTGGTCATCGAGTTTGTGAGTCTTCCTCTATCTTTCCAGCACGACTTCACCAGGTGTGAAGGGTTCTGCGGGCGCACGCCTGTTGTAGTGAGTCTCTTACTTGTCTCTCACCCGAGTGAGACTATCTTCGACGCAGGCCTGAACTTTCCTGTACTGCTCCTGTCTGGTCATGTCCCAGTCCTCAGTGGTCGCATCTGCTTCTGGTTCTACAACACCAAGCTCCAGATCCATGGGCAGCTTTCCTGGTCTTGCCCGCATGAGATAAGCTGGGGTGCAATTGGTGGAATTCACAGGTATGTGATTTTACAGATCTACCAGGTCAGGTAGTAGGTCTGGCCACTGATTTCTTTCCTCAAGTGCTAAGGTCTTCAGCAGGTCGATGGCGATGTTGTTCATCTTTTCACAGAGACCATTGGTTTGTGGGTGGTACGGTGTGGTTCTTATCTTTTTACATCCGTACAGATGGCAGAACTCTTTGAACAACACGGCCTCGAAGGCTGGGCCTTGATCAGTTAGCACCTGGTCAGGGCATCCATGGGGTCTGCAGAAATATGCTTGGAACATCTTTGCTGCTGTCTCTGACATCAGATCTTTGACAGGGGCGACCACCAGGAACCTGGAGTAGTGATCCACCATAGTCAGGGCATAGGAGTATCCTGACCGGCTGGGTGACAACTTGACATAGTCCAGGGCCACAATCTCCAGGGGTCGAGTCATCTTGATGGGTTGCAGAGGAGCCTTCTGGCTGCTGTAGTCTTTTCTTCTGAGGCTACAGGGTCCACAGTCTCTGAACCATCTTTTAATAGAGCTGCACATTCCCACCCAGTAGAATCGACACTTTAACAAGTTCTCTAGCTTTTTCCAGTGAAAGTGCCCCGCCTGATCGTGGTAGGTCTTCAACACCATCTGGATGTCCGTCTTGGGGACTACTATCTGCCATACCATCTCATGGGTCTTTGGATTGACGTACCTTTGGCACAGCTTCTCACGGTAGATAAACAGCCGGCTTCTCTCATTCCGCAGCTGCCTTGCTTGTGGAGACGCATCCTTCTCCAGGGAGGAACCTTCTTGAGTTATCAGCTCCTTGAAACGGCTGACAACCGGGTCACTGTCCTGGGTCTCCTTCCAGCTGTGGTGAGGTAAAGGATTTAACGTCTTTCCATGCTGCCTCCTGAAGGCTCGTTGCTCGTTGATCATCCCATTCCTGTGAAAGGCAGGTAGTTCGATCTCCTGCAGGTCATCCACTTCTTCTTCTGTGTCTGACTGGTGAGGCATCCTGGACAGGGCATCAGTGTTGGCGTTCTTGCGGCCCGCCCGGTACTTGATTGTGAATTGGTAGTTTGACAGCCGTGCCATCCATCGTTGTTCCATGGCTCCCAGCTTGGCTGTTTCAAGATGCGTCAAGGGGTTATTGTCAGTGTAGGCAGTGAACTTGCTGGAGGCTAGATAGTGCTTAAACCTTTCAGTAATGGCCCAGACCAGCGCCAGGAACTACAACTTGAAGCTGCTATAGTTCTCTGGGTTCCTCTCGATTGGGCGGAGCTTCCTGCTTGCATAGGCGATGACTTTCTCTAGGCCATTTTGCTTCTGACTTAAGACAGCTCCCATCCGTATACAGCAGGAACGGTTGGTTGTAGTCAGGGTAGGCTAGGATCTCGTCACCTGTCAGGATCTCCTTCATTTCTTGAAATGATTCAGCCTGTTCTTTACCCCAGTGGAACGGGGGATCTCTGCCTTTGGGGGACCGTTCCACCAGGAGGCCTTGCAGAGGCGCTGCTTTCTTAGTGTAGTCTTTTACAAACCTCCGGTAGTATCCTGTCAGTCCCAGGAACTGACGTACCTCTTTGAGGCCATTTCTGGATGGCAGTGACCTTCTCCGGGTCTGGCGCTACTCCCTCTGAACTGACAATGTGTCCCAGGTACTGTACCTTTTGCATGAGCAGGTGGTACTTTGAGGGCTTCAGTTTCATCCCATACCGGGACAGTGACTCAAATACTTCCGCCAGGTGCTTCAAGTGGTCTTCATACGTTTTGGAGTACACAATCACGTCATCCAGGTATAGTAACACAGTCTCGAAGTTGAGGTGTCCCAGGCAGCACTCCATCACTCTCTGGAACGTTCCAGGGCCACTGCTGTGTCCAAACGGCATTCTGTCAAACTCGCTGACTTGAGCTAATTGAGTCTCACACTGCAGACTGACCTGTTTCTGTGTCTCAGTCTCTCCTGAGTCTGTTTCAGAGTCTGTGTGTTCTGTTCCCAGAGTGTTCTCTCTAGAGTGTGTTAACTTCCTGCCTCCTCCCTCCTTTTTATCTACCTATACAGGCTCCCTCTGGTGGTCTGAGGAAGGGTGAAGGTGTGTGCATGCTCTGAGGGCCTCTTGTGGATGAATCCTTTAGTGCACCCTTCTAGGATTTGTGGCACCAAGCGCAGCTGGGCTCCACACACCACAAGGCCCAGCACAGCACAGAATGACACACTAACTGCTCAGTACACGTCCGCAGGTAGAATCTGAAGTACAGGGTGATCACTGTGCAGTCAGATCGTGTCTGTGCACTCTGGAGCAATCAACATCATCATATGATCGCACCAATCAGAGCTGGCCCTGATGACACAGTGGTTGCTAGGTTCCAGCTTATGATCATTGCATTTACAGCACGGATTGCAGGCTGGACATCAGTGGTTCAAGCTATTTCAATGCCTGAAACACCAAAAACGCTGTGATTGGCTGTTCAAAATTGAACAGCTAATCACATCGATTGTAGATGTGGGGACAACGACTCCAGGTGCCCTGCTTTGAGTCAGCAGAAACCTTAATGCGATCACCGCGACTGCAGTTGCGGTGATGCATTAAAAATATGACGTATCTGTCATGGGGTTACTGCAACAGAGAGGAGCCAGAAGACCACAGACATACTGAGGTAGACTGGCACACTCAGAAAGTGGTAAAGTGGAGTGAGTATTGTCAAGGACACTGCTTGTGCACCCTTCTTGCTAGGGTGAATACTCAGTCTATGCCTAAATACCTGTCTGACTTTGAGGATGTGTTCTCAGAGCAGGGGTGCCAAGAATTTCCATCCCATCATCCTTATGACTGCACCATTAAACTTGTTGCTGGGCCCAAACTGCCTAAGAACAGACTGTATATTATTGGGTTATAATATATATTATATTATATTATATACAGTACAGACCAAAAGTTTGGACACACCTTCTCATTTAAAGATTTTTCTGTATTTTCATGACTATGAAAATTGTACATTCACACTGAAGGCATCAAAACTATGAATTAACACATGTGGAATTATATACTTAACAAAAAAGTGTGTAGCAACTGAAATTATGTCTTATATTCTTGTTTCTTCAAAGTAGCCGCCTTTTGCTTTGATGACTGCTTTGCACACTCTTGGCAGAGGGACGTCCGAGGAATATCCACCTGCAGTCTTGCGGTATGTTATTTTTGTAACAGGCTTCATTACCATACCTTGTTTAGCCCTAGTGGAGGACATAGGAGAATTATAGGTATCACAGAGATGTGTGCTGATTTACTTGGTAGTATTTCTCCTATACTATGGTTGACATAGTTTTATATCACTAGCTACTGCTGCAGGGTGAGATTTTTCCTATGGTCATATCGTCCCTCTTTGTTTTTAACATTGTTTTTTGTATCTAGCACCTGTATTTATATTGCTGTATTTTTTGCATACAAATTATTTCTAATAAAGTATTGTCATTGTTTTATACCATTCGGTGGTTGATATGGTGATTTGTCTTCCATCACCTGTGAGAATCCATTCTCACAACGTAGTACGTTTATACCGGTAGCTGATGAAGGTCTTGTGACCGAAACTTCCTGAACCTTGTACTACCTCACTTGGATTTGATAAAATATCTTCACTTATCAATTTAAGTTGAGTGCCCAGTTTATTCTTATACTATTAATGATTTGGGCACCTACTCGGGCACCACATTCTGGGCTGTGCACACGTTTCTTCTCTTTAGTCACCAGGTAGGCAGATTTGTGATAATCTATCTTGTTGACATATTAATTTATTCACCTGACCTTGAGTCAGATTAGATACATGTCAGGAAGGTATTTGAAATACTCAGAGACAATAAATTATTTGTCAAACTGAAGAAATGTATGTACAAGCCATCCGCCACGTCAAGGCAACCCTATGTGGGACAGTCCTACTCTAATATTAAAAACCTTTCCACTTGTCAAGTGACGTAAATGTGAACAAGGCAGAGGGACTGAACCACCAGTTGAAGCATAGGCCAGACAGGATGGATTTTTCAGCTCAAAAGCAGGGCGGTCACACCCTTATATGCACAGGATGCACTAAGAACTAAATGAAAAACTGGGTCTGAACTGAAAAGTAAGTTGATGTGTATGCAAAATGTAAATGCATATAAAACACATGACCGTTAAACAGAGAAAACAAAAAACAAGAAAAAAATATCCTAAAATAAAACAAAATAAAAAATATATTGCAAAACATGCATGAAGTTGTAATAATAAAAATAAGGGTATTTGGTAAACATAATTTTGATCAAAAGAATGTACAAGCCATCCCGCCACGTCAAGGCAACCCTTTGTGGGACAGTCAAGGGTTGCCTTGACGTGGCGGGATGGCTTGTACATTCTTTTGATCAAAATTATGTTTACCAAATACCCTTATTTTTATTATTACAACTTCATGCATGTTTTGCAACATATTTTTTATTTTGTTTTATTTTAGGATATTTGTTTCTTGTTTTTTGTTTTCTCTGTTTAATGGTCATGTGTTTTATATGCATTTACATTTTGCATACACATCAACTTACTTTTTCAGTTCAGACCCAGTTTTTCATTTAGTTCTTAGTGCATCCTGTGCATATAAGGGTGTGACCGCCCTGCTTTTGAGCTGAAAAATCCATCCTGTCTGGCCTATGCTTCAACTGGTGGGTTCAGTCCCTCTGCCTTGTTCACATTTACGTCACTTGACAAGTGGAAAGGTTTTTAATATTAGAGTAGGACTGTCCCACATAGGGTTGCCTTGACGTGGCGGGATGGCTTGTACATTCTTTTGATCAAAATTATGTTTACCAAATACCCTTATTTTTATTATTACAACTTCATGCATGTTTTGCAATATATTTTTTATTTTGTTTTATTTTAGGATATTTGTTTCTTGTTTTTTGTTTTCTCTGTTTAATGGTCATGTGTTTTATATGCATTTACATTTTGCATACACATCAACTTACTTTTTCAGTTCAGACCCAGTTTTTCATTTAGTTCTTAGTGCATCCTGTGCATATAAGGGTGTGACCGACCTGCTTTTGAGCTGAAAAATCCATCCTGTCTGGCCTATGCTTCAACTGGTGGGTTCAGTCCCTCTGCCTTGTTCACATTTACGTCACTTGACAAGTGGAAAGGTTTTTAATATTAGAGTAGGACTGTCCCACAAAGGGTTGCCTTGACGTGGCGGGATGGCTTGTACATTCTTTTGATCAAAATTATGTTTACCAAATACCCTTATTTTTATTATTACAACTTCATGCATGTTTTGCAATATATTTTTTATTTTGTTTTATTTTAGGATATTTGTTTCTTGTTTTTTGTTTTCTCTGTTTAATGGTCATGTGTTTTATATGCATTTACATTTTGCATACACATCAACTTACTTTTTCAGTTCAGACCCAGTTTTTCATTTAGTTCTTAGTGCATCCTGTGCATATAAGGGTGTGACCGACCTGCTTTTAAGCTGAAAAATCCATCCTGTCTGGCCTATGCTTCAACTGGTGGGTTCAGTCCCTCTGCCTTGTTCACATTTACGTCACTTGACAAGTGGAAAGGTTTTTAATATTAGAGTAGGACTGTCCCACATAGGGTTGCCTTGACGTGGCGGGATGGCTTGTACATTCTTTTGATCAAAATTATGTTTACCAAATACCCTTATTTTTATTATTACAACTTCATGCATGTTTTGCAATATATTTTTTATTTTGTTTTATTTTAGGATATTTGTTTCTTGTTTTTTGTTTTCTCTGTTTAATGGTCATGTGTTTTATATGCATTTACATTTTGCATACACATCAACTTACTTTTTCAGTTCAGACCCAGTTTTTCATTTAGTTCTTAGTGCATCCTGTGCATATAAGGGTGTGACCGACCTGCTTTTGAGCTGAAAAATCCATCCTGTCTGGCCTATGCTTCAACTGGTGGGTTCAGTCCCTCTGCCTTGTTCACATTTACGTCACTTGACAAGTGGAAAGGTTTTTAATATTAGAGTAGGACTGTCCCACATAGGGTTGCCTTGACGTGGCGGGATGGCTTGTACATTCTTTTGATCAAAATTATGTTTACCAAATACCCTTATTTTTATTATTACAACTTCATGCATGTTTTGCAATATATTTTTTATTTTGTTTTATTTTAGGATATTTGTTTCTTGTTTTTTGTTTTCTCTGTTTAATGGTCATGTGTTTTATATGCATTTACATTTTGCATACACATCAACTTACTTTTTCAGTTCAGACCCAGTTTTTCATTTAGTTCTTAGTGCATCCTGTGCATATAAGGGTGTGACCGACCTGCTTTTAAGCTGAAAAATCCATCCTGTCTGGCCTATGCTTCAACTGGTGGGTTCAGTCCCTCTGCCTTGTTCACATTTACGTCACTTGACAAGTGGAAAGGTTTTTAATATTAGAGTAGGACTGTCCCACAAAGGGTTGCCTTGACGTGGCGGGATGGCTTGTACATTCTTTTGATCAAAATTATGTTTACCAAATACCCTTATTTTTATTATTACAACTTCATGCATGTTTTGCAATATATTTTTTATTTTGTTTTATTTTAGGATATTTGTTTCTTGTTTTTTGTTTGCAAAATAAATCTTGCCAAATCAGACAAAGGTGATTTTCTGGATTTGTTTTCTCATCTTGACTCTCATAGTTGTGGTCTACCTATGATGTCAATTGCTGGCCTCTCTCATCTTTTTAAGTGGAAGAACTTGCACAATTGGTGGTTCACTAAATATTTTTTTCCCCACTGTATAGGCTGGGGAACAAAAACATTAAGGCAGAAGCAGGGCGGTCACACCCTTATATGCACAGGATGCACTAAGAACTAAATGAAAAACTGGGTCTGAACTGAAAAAGTAAGTTGATGTGTATGCAAAATGTAAATGCATATAAAACACATGACCGTTAAACAGAGAAAACAAAAAACAAGAAACAAATATCCTAAAATAAAACAAAATAAAAAATATTGCAAAACATGCATGAAGTTGTAATAATAAAAATAAGGGTATTTGGTAAACATAATTTGATCAAAAGAATGTACAAGCCATCCCGCCACGTCAAGGCAACCCTTTGTGGGACAGTCAAGGGTTGCCTTGACGTGGCGGGATGGCTTGTACATTCTTTTGATCAAAATTATGTTTACCAAATACCTTATTTTTATTATTACAACTTCATGCATGTTTTGCAACATATTTTTTATTTTGTTTTATTTTAGGATATTTGTTTCTTGTTTTTTGTTTTCTCTGTTTAATGGTCATGTGTTTTATATGCATTTACATTTTGCATACACATCAACTTACTTTTTCAGTTCAGACCCAGTTTTTCATTTAGTTCTTAGTGCATCCTGTGCATATAAGGGTGTGACCGCCCTGCTTTTGAGCTGAAAAATCCATCCTGTCTGGCCTATGCTTCAACTGGTGGGTTCAGTCCCTCTGCCTTGTTCACATTTACGTCACTTGACAAGTGGAAAGGTTTTTAATATTAGAGTAGGACTGTCCCACATAGGGTTGCCTTGACGTGGCGGGATGGCTTGTACATTCTTTTGATCAAAATTATGTTTACCAAATACCCTTATTTTTATTATTACAACTTCATGCATGTTTTGCAATATATTTTTTATTTTGTTTTATTTTAGGATATTTGTTTCTTGTTTTTTGTTTTCTCTGTTTAATGGTCATGTGTTTTATATGCATTTACATTTTGCATACACATCAACTTACTTTTTCAGTTCAGACCCAGTTTTTCATTTAGTTCTTAGTGCATCCTGTGCATATAAGGGTGTGACCGACCTGCTTTTGAGCTGAAAAATCCATCCTGTCTGGCCTATGCTTCAACTGGTGGGTTCAGTCCCTCTGCCTTGTTCACATTTACGTCACTTGACAAGTGGAAAGGTTTTTAATATTAGAGTAGGACTGTCCCACATAGGGTTGCCTTGACGTGGCGGGATGGCTTGTACATTCTTTTGATCAAAATTATGTTTACCAAATACCCTTATTTTTATTATTACAACTTCATGCATGTTTTGCAATATATTTTTTATTTTGTTTTATTTTAGGATATTTGTTTCTTGTTTTTTGTTTTCTCTGTTTAATGGTCATGTGTTTTATATGCATTTACATTTTGCATACACATCAACTTACTTTTTCAGTTCAGACCCAGTTTTTCATTTAGTTCTTAGTGCATCCTGTGCATATAAGGGTGTGACCGACCTGCTTTTGAGCTGAAAAATCCATCCTGTCTGGCCTATGCTTCAACTGGTGGGTTCAGTCCCTCTGCCTTGTTCACATTTACATCACTTGACAAGTGGAAAGGTTTTTAATATTAGAGTAGGACTGTCCCACAAAGGGTTGCCTTGACGTGGCGGGATGGCTTGTACATTCTTTTGATCAAAATTATGTTTACCAAATACCCTTATTTTTATTATTACAACTTCATGCATGTTTTGCAATATATTTTTTATTTTGTTTTATTTTAGGATATTGTTTCTTGTTTTTTGTTTTCTCTGTTTAATGGTCATGTGTTTTATATGCATTTACATTTTGCATACACATCAACTTACTTTTTCAGTTCAGACCCAGTTTTTCATTTAGTTCTTAGTGCATCCTGTGCATATAAGGGTGTGACCGACCTGCTTTTAAGCTGAAAAATCCATCCTGTCTGGCCTATGCTTCAACTGGTGGGTTCAGTCCCTCTGCCTTGTTCACATTTACGTCACTTGACAAGTGGAAAGGTTTTTAATATTAGAGTAGGACTGTCCCACATAGGGTTGCCTTGACGTGGCGGGATGGCTTGTACATTCTTTTGATCAAAATTATGTTTATCAAATACCTTATTTTTATTATTACAACTTCATGCATGTTTTGCAATATATTTTTTATTTTGTTTTATTTTAGGATATTTGTTTCTTGTTTTTTGTTTTCTTGTTTAATGGTATGTGTTTTATATGCATTTACATTTTGCATACACATCAACTTACTTTTTCAGTTCAGACCCAGTTTTTCATTTAGTTCTTAGTGCATCCTGTGCATATAAGGGTGTGACCGACCTGCTTTTGAGCTGAAAAATCCATCCTGTCTGGCCTATGCTTCAACTGGTGGGTTCAGTCCCTCTGCCTTGTTCACATTTACGTCACTTGACAAGTGGAAAGGTTTTTAATATTAGAGTAGGACTGTCCCACATAGGGTTGCCTTGACGTGGCGGGATGGCTTGTACATTCTTTTGATCAAAATTATGTTTACTAAATACCCTTATTTTTATTATTACAACTTCATGCATGTTTTGCAATATTTTTTATTTTGTTTTTTTTAGGATATTTGTTTCTTGTTTTTTGTTTTCTCTGTTTAATGGTCATGTGTTTTATATGCATTTACATTTTGCATACACATCAACTTACTTTTTCAGTTCAGACCCAGTTTTTCATTTAGTTCTTAGTGCATCCTGTGCATATAAGGGTGTGACCGACCTGCTTTTAAGCTGAAAAATCCATCCTGTCTGGCCTATGCTTCAACTGGTGGGTTCAGTCCTCTGCCTTGTTCACATTTACGTCACTTGACAAGTGGAAAGGTTTTTAATATTAGAGTAGGACTGTCCCACAAAGGGTTGCCTTGACGTGGCGGGATGGCTTGTACATTCTTTTGATCAAAATTATGTTTACCAAATACCCTTATTTTTATTATTACAACTTCATGCATGTTTTGCAATATATTTTTTATTTTGTTTTATTTTAGGATATTTGTTTCTTGTTTTTTGTTTGCAAAATAAATCTTGCCAAATCAGACAAAGGTGATTTTCTGGATTTGTTTTTCTCATCTTGACTCTCATAGTTGTGGTCTACCTATGATGTCAATTGCTGGCCTCTCTCATCTTTTTAAGTGGAAGAACTTGCACAATTGGTGGTTCACTAAATATTTTTTTCCCCACTGTATAGGCTGGGGAACAAAAACATTAAGGCAGATGCCTTATCTCATTGTTTTCCTGGGGAGGAAGTGATTGTGAACCGATACCTATTTTACAAAAAGGGGTGGTTATAGCATCTATATGCTCCGATCTTGAAAAAAGGTTGTTGACGCTCAGGGGGACGCTCCTGCTACCTATATATTAGGTAAACTGTTTGTTCCTGTCTTGGCCAACCATCCTGGTAATAAAGCCACCACTGATCTTCTTACTCTGTGTTTTTGGTGGTCAGGGGTTCATCAATATGTGTAGGAGTATGTAGCCATCTGCAGTGTCTGTAGAAGGAGACCTCTCATATTCGACTGTTGGGGGCTCTCCAACAATTGGAGATTACCAGTAGACATTGTCGGTCGATTTTATCACTGATCTACCCATTTGGCAAGGAATACAATAATTTTGGTGGTCGTGGATAGATTCAGTAAGATGTCTAATTTTATTGCCTTACCAGTTTCACCGAGCACCAAGTCCTTGGTGCAAATTTTCAACACGGAAATTGTAAAATTACATGAGATCCTGACCAATATTGTATCTGACCGGAGGGTACAGTTTGCTTCCGAAGTTTGGAGGGCATTTTGCACCCGTCTAAGGATCCATCTGTCATTCTCTTTTGCATCTCACCTGCAGTCTAATTGGCACACTGAATGGGTTAAACTGAATCTGGAGACTTATTTAGGTGTTTTGTGTCGAAGAATCAGGAGGATTGGTTTATATACTTAACTTTAGCCAAATTCGCAGTAAATAATCATTGTCATGAATCTACTGGTAAGTCCCCGTTTTTTGGGGTGTATGGGTTTCATTCTCAGTTCAGCTCATTTAATAAGAATCATTCTTCTGGATAACCTGAAGAAGAACTATTTTCATCATCTATTACGTCGATGTGTCAGGGGGTTACTAATAATTTGAGGAAGATGGGATCCAAATATAAGAGTGTGGCTGATAGGAGACGTTTGCTGGGTCCCTATCTGTGTGTTGGTGACTTGGTGTGGTTGTACTCTAGGAACATTAAGTTGAAGGTTCCATCTTGAAAACTGGGTCCAAGGTTTATCGGTTCTTATAAGATCATAGCCATCGTCAATCCTGTAGCATTCCGCCTTGCTTTGCTGCATATCATTAGGATCCATAATGTGTTTCATCAATCTCTAATCAAAAAATACATTGCATCTTTGGTACTATCACCACTACCACCATCTCCTGTCATTGTGGATGGAACCTTAGAAATTCAGATAGCGAAAGTCATGGATTCTCATTTGGTTCATCGTTCGCTTCAGTATCTAGTACATTGGAGGGGATACGGTCCTGAGGAGAGGATGTGGGTACCAGCATTTGACATACATGCGGCCAGACTGATTCAGTATTTTCACATGGCACACCCTGATAAACCCAGTCCTGAGGCTCCGGAAGTCCCTTGTAGAAGGGGGGGTACTATCACGGGGGGTTACCGCAACAGAGAGAAGCCAGAAGACCCATGATCTGATTGTTCCTACTATTGCGCTTAAAGGAAGCAGAACATGGGTTAATCCGTCATGTTGAGATCTCTGACATGATCAGTCTATAATTTTAAGGGTAGGTTAATTTTAACAATGAGATAGAATATGAAAAATAAAATCCAGAAAATCACATTGTATAAATTATATAAATTTATTTGCATTTTGCAGTGGGAAATAAGTGTTCGATCCCTCTGGCAAACAAGACCTAATACTTGGTGGCAAAACCCTTGTTGGCAAGCACAGCAGTCAGACGTTTTTTGTAGTTGATGATGAGGTTTGCTCACATGTCAGGAGGAATTTTGGTCCACTCCTCATTGCAGATCATCTCTAAATCATTAAGACTTTGAGGCTGTTGCTTGGCAACTCAGAGCTTCAACTCTCTCCATAAATTTTCTATGGGATTAAGGTCTGCAGACTGGCTAGGCCACTCCATGACCTTAAGGTGATTCTTTTTGAGCCACACCTTTGTTGCCATGGCTGTATGTTTTGGGTCGTTGTCTTGCTGGAAGACCCAGCCATGACCCATTTTTAATGTCCTGGCGGAGGGAAGGAGGTTGTCACTCAGGATTTTACGGTACATGACTCCATCCATACTCCCATTGATGCAATGAAGTAGTCCTGTGCCCTAAGCAGAGAAACACTCCAAAATAGAACGTTTCCACCTCCATGCTTGACAGTGGGGACGGTGTTCTATGGGTCATAGGCAGCATTTTTCTTTTTTTCTTTCTCCAAACACGGTGAGTTGAGTTAATACCTAAATTTTTGTCTCATCTGATCACAGCACCTTCTCCCAGGCACTCACACAATCATTCAGGTGTTCATTGGCAAACTTCAGATGGGCCTGCACATGTGCCTTCTTGAGCAGGGGGACTTTGCGGGTACTGCAGGATTATAAACCTTTACGGCGTAATGTGTTACCAATGGTATTCTTGGTGACTGTGGTCCCAGCTGCCTTGAGATCATTAACAAGTTCCCACATGTAGTTTTAGGCTGATCTCTCACCTTCCTCATGATCAAGGAAACCCCATGAGGTCAGATTTTGCATGGTGCACTAGATCGATGTTAAATGACAGTCATTTTGTATTTCTTGTATTTTCTTACTATTGCACCAACAGTTGTCTCCTCACCCAGCATCTTACTTATGGTTTTGTAGCCCATTACAGCTATGTGCAGGTCTATGATCTTGTCCCTGACATCCATATAAAGGTCTTTGGTCTTTCCCATGTTGTAGAAGTTAGAGTCTGACTGATTAATTGAGTCTGTGGACAGGAGTCTTTAATAAAGGTGGCTATGTAAGACAGCTGTCTTTAATGCACATAACGAGTTGATTAGGAGCGTATAACTGGTCTGTAGGAGCCAGAACTCTTAATGGTTGATAGGGGATCAAATACTTATTTCTCACTGCAAAATGCAAATAAATTTATATAATTTATACAATGAGATTTTCTGGATTTTATTTTTGATATTCTATCTCTCAATGTTAAAATTAACCAATCCTTAAATTATAGTCTGTTCATGTCTTTTTCAGTGGGCAAACTTACAAAATCAGCAAGGGATCAAATACTTATTTTTCCCACTGTATTTGTGACTGGTACTTAGGTTTGTAAGTGTGATAATTCCCTTTTCCTCTTCTTTCTTTGGTTTTCCCCATCCTCCACTTATCGGTGTATTCCTCTGTTATACGTGAGTGAATATTTGTATGCCTGGTATTTTTAGTTGCCCTTGTTTGTGTTGCCTTGTTCGTCTGGTTGGTGTACTGTGGTGCACAGCAGCTCTTCTCTTCCCTAAGTGGGGGAAAGGAACAGATGGAGGGTGGATTCAGGAGATAAGGCAAGTTTGGTGGCCCCGCCATCTTCGCCTTCAGAAGTATCCCGGTGAAATAGGGCGAGCTAGAGCGCCCTCTAGTGTTAGGGACAGGGAAGTAGTCCCTGGTCCTGGGTCACCCGACAGTATCCATACGTCCAAGGCCGTAAAGGGGTTAAATATCCCACCTTATTCACAAAACACATATAGTAAAATCTAAATACATATAAAAAAATATTTGGTACAGTGATGTGCAAACTTTTCATAACTGGTAATAATGAAAAATATTATGCTCAAAATATGGTGACTGAAGAGAAAATTTTTGCAAGGTTTTTTATTTTTACATTTTTTACAGTACTAAAACAAATTAAAAAGGATATAAATTAGTTAATCGTGCTGACCAAATATATCAGGTCATTTTATTACCACAAATTAAACATTGCAAAAACAAAACCCCCAAAACTATGGTGGAATAATTTTCTAGATTTTATTTTAATTCCACCCCACTTGAATTTTTTTGTTATACTAATGATATTTTATTATATGATAAAATTAATGGAGCCATTAAAAACTACAGATTGTCCTGCAGATAAGCAAGCCATTATACTGTACAGCTACAAATAAATGGATAAAGGAGGTCTAGCAAAAAAGGCTCTTCGTAGCAATAAAACGTCACATCAAGGCTAGTGTCACATGACGGTAGGAAAAATCAGTCTGATTTTCATCTAGGAAAGTGGGATGATTTTTTTTCACTTCTCATCCGGGTACTGTCCTTGTGCAATCTGTTTTTTACTCAGCAGCTATTAACCATTTACAAAACCATTCACATATTACACAATTGCAATGTATCCATAAGTTATACTGTGGCTCCGTACGGCATCCAATTTTTTTCTTAAACACGTAGAATTGAATGGATGAGTCTCATCCGATTTACAGAAGAAACTAGTGCATGCTACGATTTTTTTTTAATTTTTTTCACTTGCAGAATCAAGCAATGAAAAAAATCATTCTTCTGCACTGCACCATTGTATAACATTGGTCCGAGTGCAATGTTTTTTTAAACGGATAGCACTTGGATCGGAAATCGTGTACGAGCCCATATTGCTAGCAACTGAAAAACTCCATCAGGTATACACAGTTTTTGAGTTTCAGAAAACTTCTAGCACCAGGCGCAGTTTATTTTAAAATACAAACTGTACTTTACTAACCCTCCCCCAATTCAGTCACTACTCCCAATGTCTTATTGTCTTCTGCGCTGATGTCATTAACAGCACTGCAGCTAATCGTTGAGTTCAGTGGCTCTGTACAAGTAGTTGGCACGTATCGCTCATAACTGCTGAGTTGACCGATTGGCTGCAGTGCTCTCTACGTTACAAAACTGTGAGCACTTGCGAAGGCTCAGCGCTGGATCTGGGGAAGGTGAGTAATGCAGTTTTTTTTTTTTAATAAACTGAGCCAGGGGACAGGAGTTATCTGAAATCCCCTTTATACTTTTATGAGTTGTAATATTCCTGGAAATTTACATTAATGGGAATTTTCCCCATGTTATTGAGTAAAGTAATTATGTATACATATGGCAGAGTTTTGTTATATGCGTTATTATCTGAGGGAACAATATTACATTATCAGATGTAACATAAAAAGTGAAACCTTCAAATATTTATTGAACTGTTTTACAACAATGGAGAATTAACAGAGATGGAATCGAATGTTGCAAGAGAGATTCTAATAACTGTGATGTGTCTTGTCGAGAACGCAGCTAGTGCCGGGCTGGTGAGAATATTTCGACATCTTAACAAGACTTTAGCATTGCACGTTGCTATATTTTAGAAAAAAAAAGTCAGCATTTTCATCTGCAGTACAACTCTGCCCTAATTCAACCATGAAAGTGCTGCATACCAAAAATGGTTTATGTCACCAGATTCGAGAGCGTTAGATATCCGTTAATCTTTTAGCAGCTTTTTGCAGCGTTCTACGCCTTTGAGGAAAAATTCCTATTTCCAGAGGGCCGGTGATTTGTGTAGGAGAGGTCTTTCTGTGAATTTATTCACGACATCAGATTTATAGCCCCTTCTCATTTTAAATGGACCATGTAATTGTTAATCCCTGGAAAACTTTGTTTTAGCATATCATCTAAAAGATATCGTTGCATTGTTATATCCGGCAACTTTTATGGCATGTGAGGTTTCCTGGTATATGGAGAAGGTCCAAAAGTTCCAGACAGGAATAAATGTGATCTGCTGACACCAAGATTGGTTGGCTGTTAAACTTCTGCTAGAATATCACTGGATGCAATAAATTACTAATAGTCAAAATAATGCGCGCCTTAGTGATAGATTATTACATGTGGATAAAGTGGGAAGTAGCTATGGAAAATAGACATGCAACCATAATAACACTGTATTGTTACAAACATTTAATGTGGACCTCCTAAGACTGAAAGTTATTCCCTATCTACAGTATAAGATGGTGCATAACTCACTGATCATTTAGGTCTGACCATTGGGATGCAAGGATCCCGAGAATTGGAAACTGTTGACCAACAGCAGTGCATGTAGCCTATTTCAGACCAAGCTGGACAAAGTTTCTATATTATAGAAGGCTGTTTTAAGATGGTAAATTAGCCTTTTCAGTGAGATTGAGACTAACATACTTATCACTGGGTGTATGACCACTGAAAAGTCCAAGGATTCCAAGAATCAGGCTTTGCACAGCCCAGTTTGATTTGAGCAGAGGTCAAACATCAACATAAATGCTTTATTCATTGTCAATGGGACCACAGGAGGAATTTGAGAGATCGTTGGCTATCTTTGGCAGTCTCATAGACATTAAATGCAGAGGTGGTGTGTGCTTGGCATCCACTCTATTCTTGGAATCCGTGAAAGCTCCAACAGTCCAAATGTTCAGTAACTTATCCCCTATCCTACGGACAACTTACAATCTAGGGGCAAACACTTTAACATTGAAGTGGTTTGTGATCTGTGGCTCTCCAGTGATTGTAATATTACAACTCCTAGGGCTGCCTGGTCTGAAATAGGCTACGGTATTTATATTACACTTGGACTGCAATTTTTACCATTATTAACTAGTTTAAGATCTTGCCCTTTACCCTTGTTTCTGTCCAGGCACATTTTTATGTTTTTCATACATGCAATTTAAAGAGCTGTAATTTTTTTCCTGTATGGATATTCAAAAAATATTTGCAACTTTTTTTTCATGATACCTGGGGCTTCATTTTTATCTTATTTTTATATATTTGTTGTAGATATCAGGCAATATTGGTGTAAGAATATAAATAAATGCATGTCTTATTTTTCATGTCTCAGTTTTTTCAATGACATCACGAAGAACCACTAAAATACATTGTATAGCACCACTCCAGCGTTTTTTTTCAGTGATGTAGTGGTGCTTCTACCCAAAGGTCCCTGCTCCTACTTTTATACTCAGCTGCTGTTTTCTCCACCTTTTATCGGCACCGTTCTTGTTCCACAGTGCCATTTTGTAACGACAACTTCTGACTGCTGGAAGTTGGAAGTAACAGTGACTAGCACTTAAAGCTAATCTATGAGGGCCAGAACGAGCCTCTTAGATTGAATAGCAACCTAGCACTCAACATAGTGGTATATGGTGAGAATTTATTGTAGTACACCAAAATGGAGACCTTCTTCAGTTACGTGTTAAACTAGACAATAGCCAAGTATGTGTTAGGGTTCGAGATCCCACTGCTGCACAAGGGGAGTCTCGAACCGGTCCCCCATTCATCTCCGGCCGCAGTGGAGCCTGCTCAGCAGAGACGTCGGTCCCAGCGTCTTGCCCATTCCAGTACTTTGCAGCGACTTGCTGCTGCCTCTCCTGGATCTGCTATTATAGCCAGTACTGGAGCAGACGTCTTTGGGGCGAAGTCCTGCGTTTCCCCTTCTGAGCATGCCCAGGGTAAGATCTCTCATTGGAGATCTGGGGTCACATGTTCAGGTACTGCAGCAGCTCCTATTGGTCCGCCAGGAAGGTCATGAAACTACATGTGTTTAGAACAGTTTCTCATTGGTCCTTGTTTCTGGCAGGTCCTGTAGCTGTTGCTATAAAAGGGTAGCATGGCTGGGCCGCCATGCGCTAATATCAATCATTATATGCTTAGCGCCAGTGTGGTCATGCGTGTGTGTGGTTAGGGCCCGGCTGAAATAAGCCCCTAGAATACCAACTTAATCGGTGAGGAGTTTGGTATGCTAGCTGGTCAGGGTCGGTGTCCTAGATGCCCTAGATTGCCGGCATAACCGGTGAGGAGTTTGATTGCCGTATTCAGGGCCTGGCGTTCAGACGCCATAGATTGCGGGTGACTCCCGCGAGGAAATTAGCGCATGATCACGTTCTATGTTCGCTTAGCTGTTCACTGTGTACCTGGGTGCCTGACAGGACACAGAAATTTGTCTCAGCGGCTCTGTGACGTAACAGGGTTCGCTTTCAACGCTAGACAGCGCCCTAGCGTGTTTATTTTGCGACTCAGTTGTGTTAAGTGAGTTCGCACACATCGCCATATAGCGCTGCGGCACTCCTTCTAGCGGCTCTGTGGATTAACAGAGTTCGCACATATTGCCACAGCGCGTTACGGCGTTTATTTTGGCGACTCTGCGGGATAACAGAGTTCGCTTCTTGCGCTATTTTACTAGCAGCAGGCTCCGCCTGCACGGTGGACCCCGGGCTGTGAACACACCTCTCCACATCTTATATTTGGTGCGTTCCGCAGACCCTAACATAATATTAGCGCCAGGGTCTGGCTAGTAAAATGGTGGATGAACAGCGGTGGAATGGGTAATGCCGCTGTGGGAGCGCGACGACCGTGTGGTGCGGAGCGCTTCTCGTTTTCTGGAGGCTCTGAAAAAGGTTTTTTCTAGGACCTCAGGTCACCCACGATACGGCACTCAAACTGCTGGCAAGTACCCAGGGTTCGGCTTTGGCCAGCCATTTTGCTGTCCAATTTTGGACTCTGGCCTCGGAATTAGAGTGGCCAGATAAAGTCCTCATTCCCGTGTTCTGGAGAGGACTGGCGGGTCATGTGAAAGATGACTTGGCTACCAGGGAGATTCCTGCCACACTGGAGAAGCTTATCGCGTCGACCTCTTTTTCCACGAGCGGAGGCTGGAACGTGCCCAGTGTAGGCAGAGTGTCCGGTTGGCTCCTACCTTCGCCACCCCTCTGGAGTCGCTTGTTCAGGCGCCCGACCTTCAGGAGGTTGCTCCTGCAGGATCTAAATCTCGGGTCACTCGTCCACCCCGATTTGTTTATATTTGCCAGCAGCAGGGACATTTTGCCAACAAATGTCCACAGCGGCTGAATAAACGGTCGCGCCCAGTAACCGTAGGAACAGAGTCACTGGACACCATGAGTTTTGCCCCTAAAGTGCTCCTCAAGGGGATAATTACCCACGGTTCTACCACCCTACCCGTCAAGCTGTGTGTGGATTCTGGGGCAGAGGGGAATTTTATGTCATCCTCGTTTGCTTCTCGCCACACCATGCCTTTGGTGTTGCTGGCTGAACCAATATCGGTACGGGTGTTGAACGGAGCAATTCTGCCCTCACAAATCACCCATCAGTCTGTCCCACTCACCTTGTCTATGTCTCCTTCCCATCAGGAGAATATATCATTTTTTATCCTCCCTGAGGGTATAGATGAGGTTTTGTTGGGATTACCCTGGCTCCGCCACCACTCTCCCCATATTGAGTGGTCTTCAGGGAGAATTCTGGGTTGGGGTAATTTATGTAAAGGCAGATGCATTAGGGACAGCGTGCAGGTCAACACCACTGAGATACCCATAGACCTCTCTCCTCTTCCCAAGGTCTATTGGTCTTATGCCGACGTTTTCTCGAAGAAGGCTGCTGAGACTCTTCCGCCTCATCGCCCCTATGACTGTCCTATCGACCTCTTGCCTGGAGCTGAGCCTCCTAGAGGAAGGGTTTATCCCTCTCTCTTCCTGAGACAGAGGCCATGTCCCAATATATTCAGGAGAACTTGGCAAGGGGATTCATTAGGAAGTCGGTGTCACCAGCGGGAGCGGGTTCTTCTTTGTGCAAAAGAAGAACGGAGAATTACGTCCATGCATTGATTATAGGGGTCTCAACGCTATCACCGTGAAAAATAAGTATCCTTTGCCGCTAATCTCTGAGCTCTTTGACAGGCTTCAGGAAGCAAGGATATTTACTAAGCTAGACCTGCGGGATGCATATGACCTGATTCGCATCCGTGAGGGGGACGAATGGAAGACGGCATTTAACACCAGGGATGGGCATTATGAATATCTGGTAATGCCCTTTGGGCTCTGTAATGCCCCAGCTGTCTTCCAAGACTTTGTGAACGACATCTTCCGGGATATGTTGACCACCTCGGTGGTAGTCTATCTGGATGACATTCTCATCTTTTCTCCAGATATGGCCTCCCACCGGAGAGATATCTGCAAGGTCTTCGACCTCTTGCGAGCAAATTCCCTATATGCGAAGTTGGAGAAGTGCATGTTTGAGCAGGAGTCTCTACCTTTCCTGGGCTATATCATCTCTACCCAGGGATTGGCTATGGATCCTACCAAACTACAGGCTGTGATGGATTGGCAAGAACCCCACTCCCTTAAGGCGGTGCAGCGCTTTATGGGGTTCATTAACTACTATCGCCATTCATTCCCCACTTCTCTACTTTGGTAGCTCCCTTGGTAGCCCTCACGAAGAAGGGAGCTAATCCCAAGTTGTGGTCAGAGGAGGTCACCAAGGCGTTCTCCTCCATTCGCCAGTGCTCCCATCTTACATCGCCCCGATGTCGATAAACCGTTTATCTTAGAGGTGGATGCCTCTTCTGTTGGTGCTGGAGCAGTCCTTTTTCAAAAGGATGCCCAGGGTCGGAAGCATCCCTGCTTCTTCTTTTCCAAGACCTTTACACCAGCAGAGAGGAATTATTCCATCGGGGACAGGGAGTTACTGGCTATGAAGTTGACCTTCTCCGAGTTGAGACATCTTCTGGAGGGAAAAAAAGGGGGGAGGAAGCCAGCGCAGCACGTAATTAGCATGAAATAATTTAAGTGCATCTGCACATAATTCTAACTGTTTTTTAAAATTGAGACATTTAGCAAACAATTGATCAATTCTTTGAGCTACCCCGCCACGACAAGGCATTCTCATATGGGGCAGTACCTACTCTAAGTTTATCATATCACTGTGCCACAGCGGCCTCCTGAATAATTAAAAGCATAACTGCAAAAAACTGTAAAGCAGGACTGCATACACTGCAAGCGGTACCTTAAGCATAACTGAATCACCCCGGGTGCCAGTCAGACAGATGCAGGTAAAAGGCCGACCAGGTCCAAGAATGGACATGTCAGATCTGACCTCCACATCCGCCAAACCAGCAACCACAGATAAAGAGTGAGACAGGCACAGGCACAGGTGCACAATTATATATAGCCTGGGGCAGGGCAGGGCTGCTGCATATGTGTATAGCAGCCTAAGTCAATTATAAGAAAGAAAAAAAACAGATAAAATAACATGCATAACCCAGCGCGCACGGCAACCAGTGGTGGTTAGCCACTTACCAATACAAGAAAAAAAAAGGGGGAGGAAGCCAGCGCAGCACGTAATTAGCATGAAATAATTTAAGTGCATCTGCACATAATTCTAACTGTTTTTTAAAATTGAGACATTTAGCAAACAATTGATCAATTCTTTGAGCTACCCCGCCACGACAAGGCATTCTCATATGGGCAGTACCTACTCTAAGTTTATCATATCACTGTGCCATAGCGGCCTCCTGAATAATTAAAAGCATAACTGCAAAAAACTGTAAAGCAGGACTGCATACACTGCAAGCGGTACCTTAAGCATAACTGAATCACCCCCGGGTGCCAGTCAGACAGATGCAGGTAAAAGGCCGACCAGGTCCAAGAATGGACATGTCAGATCTGACCTCCACATCCGCCAAACCAGCAACCACAGATAAAGAGTGAGACAGGCACAGGCACAGGTGCACAATTATATATAGCCTGGGGCAGGGCAGGGCTGCTGCATATGTGTATAGCAGCCTAAGTCAATTATAAGAAAGAAAAAAAACAGATAAAATAACATGCATAACCCAGCGCGCACGGCAACCAGTGGTGGTTAGCCACTTACCAATACAAGAAAAAAAAAGGGGGGAGGAAGCCAGCGCAGCACGTAATTAGCATGAAATAATTTAAGTGCATCTGCACATAATTCTAACTGTTTTTTAAATTGAGACATTTAGCAAACAATTGATCAATTCTTTGAGCTACCCCGCCACGACAAGGCATTCTCATATGGGGCAGTACCTACTCTAAGTTTATCATATCACTGTGCCATAGCGGCCTCCTGAATAATTAAAAGCATAACTGCAAAAAACTGTAAAGCAGGACTGCATACACTGCAAGCGGTACCTTAAGCATAACTGAATCACCCCCGGGTGCCAGTCAGACAGATGCAGGTAAAAGGCCGACCAGGTCCAAGAATGGACATGTCAGATCTGACCTCCACATCTGCCAAACCAGCAACCACAGATAAAGAGTGAGACAGGCACAGGCACAGGTGCACAATTATATATAGCCTGGGGCAGGGCAGGGCTGCTGCATATGTGTATAGCAGCCTAAGTCAATTATAAGAAAGAAAAAAAACAGATAAAATAACATGCATAACCCAGCGCGCACGGCAACCAGTGGTGGTTAGCCACTTACCAATACAAGAAAAAAAAAAGGGGGGAGGAAGCCAGCGCAGCACGTAATTAGCATGAAATAATTTAAGTGCATCTGCACATAATTCTAACTATTTTTTAAAATTGAGACATTTAGCAAACAATTGATCAATTCTTTGAGCTACCCCGCCACGACAAGGCATTCTCATATGGGGCAGTACCTACTCTAAGTTTATCATATCACTGTGCCATAGCGGCCTCCTGAATAATTAAAAGCATAACTGCAAAAAACTGTAAAGCAGGACTGCATACACTGCAAGCGGTACCTTAAGCATAACTGAATCACCCCCGGGTGCCAGTCAGACAGATGCAGGTAAAAGGCCGACCAGGTCCAAGAATGGACATGTCAGATCTGACCTCCACATCCGCCAAACCAGCAACCACAGATAAAGAGTGAGACAGGCACAGGCACAGGTGCACAATTATATATAGCCTGGGGCAGGGCAGGGCTGCTGCATATGTGTATAGCAGCCTAAGTCAATTATAAGAAAGAAAAAAAACAGATAAAATAACATGCATAACCCAGCGCGCACGGCAACCAGTGGTGGTTAGCCACTTACCAATACAAGAAAAAAAAAGGGGGGAGGAAGCCAGCGCAGCACGTAATTAGCATGAAATAATTTAAGTGCATCTGCACATAATTCTAACTGTTTTTTAAAATTGAGACATTTAGCAAACAATTGATCAATTCTTTGAGCTACCCCGCCACGACAAGGCATTCTCATATGGGGCAGTACCTACTCTAAGTTTATCATATCACTGTGCCATAGCGGCCTCCTGAATAATTAAAAGCATAACTGCAAAAAACTGTAAAGCAGGACTGCATACACTGCAAGCGGTACCTTAAGCATAACTGAATCACCCCCGGGTGCCAGTCAGACAGATGCAGGTAAAAGGCCGACCAGGTCCAAGAATGGACATGTCAGATCTGACCTCCACATCCGCCAAACCAGCAACCACAGATAAAGAGTGAGACAGGCACAGGCACAGGTGCACAATTATATATAGCCTGGGGCAGGGCAGGGCTGCTGCATATGTGTATAGCAGCCTAAGTCAATTATAAGAAAGAAAAAAAACAGATAAAATAACATGCATAACCCAGCGCGCACGGCAACCAGTGGTGGTTAGCCACTTACCAATACAAGAAAAAAAAAGGGGAGGAAGCCAGCGCAGCACGTAATTAGCATGAAATAATTTAAGTGCATCTGCACATAATTCTAACTGTTTTTTAAAATTGAGACATTTAGCAAACAATTGATCAATTCTTTGGTCGGCCTTTTACCTGCATCTGTCGGACTGGCACCCGGGGGTGATTCAGTTATGCTCCAGGTACTTTTGCAGTTTTTGCAGTCTTGCTTTTCAGTTTTTTGCAGTTATGTTTTTTTGCAGTTATGTTTTTAATTATTTAGGAGGCCGCAATGGCACAATGAAAATAATAAGCTTAGAGTAGGTACTGCCCCATATGAGAATGCCTTGTCGTGGCGGGGTAGCTCAAAGAATTGATCAATTGTTTGCTAAATGTCTCAATTTTAAAAAACAGTTAGAATCATGTGCAGATGCACACAAATTATTTCATGCTGATTATGTGCTGCGCTGGCTTCCTCCCCCCCTTTTATCTTCTGGAGGGGGCTCGCTTCCCCTTCCATGTATTCACGGACCACAAGAACTTGGTGTATTTGCAGACAGCCCAGCGGCTAAATTCCCGTCAGGCCAGATGGTCCTTGTTTTTCTCCCGGTTCCATTTCACCCTCCATTTCCTCTCCGGTGAGAAGAACATTCGCGCAGACGCTCTATCCTGCTCTGTGGTGTCCTCTGAGGAGGTGGAGGAGGAGCCTCGGCTTATTGTCCCCACAGAAAGCCTAAGAACGGTGGCTCCGGTTTCACTTGAGTCTGTGCCTCCGGGCAAGACTTTTGTGCCCACCAATTTGCGACCGGAAGTACTCTCTTGGGCACATTCGTCCAGGGTGGGTGGACACTTTGGGACAAAAAGGACTTCTGAGTTGCTGGCGAGGACATACTGGTGGCCGCAGATGGCCCGTGACGTCAGGGAATACGTTCAGGCGTGCGTCTCCTGCGCCAAGAATAAGTCCCCTCGACAACGGCCAGCTGGGTTACTTTTCCCTTTACTGGTGGCAGACAGGCCTTGGGAGATGGTCGGGATGGATTTTGTGGTGGGCTTGCCCAAGTCTCGGGCTGCACCATCATCTGGGTGATAACCGACCACTTCTCCAAAATGTGCACTTAGTGCCGTTACCACGGTTACCGTCTGCACGGGCCTTGGCAGCATTATTCATTAGGCATATTTTCCGCCTACATGGTATGCCAGACAAAATTGTCAGTGATCGAGGTCCCCAGTTTGCGTCTCGGTTCTGGAGAGAGCTGTGTCGTTTACTCAGCATTGAGTTGAATCTCTCCTCTGCATACCATCCCGAGACGAATGGTTGGTAGAGAGGGTCAACCAGACCTTGGTCACATACTTGCAACATTTTGTCTCTGCCAGGCAGGATGACTGGGCATCCTTGCTACCGTGGGCTGAGTTCGCTCTAAATAATGCTGTGGCTGACTCCACCGGACAGACCCCATTCCTCCTGAACTACGGTCAGCATCGCGGGTACCAGTGCCCATGCCCGTGTCTTCCGCAAATTCCAGGGTGGCAGACTGGGCTGTGGAGGCATGGGACATTTGGGACCGCACCCAGGATGCCATTCAGGCTCCAAAGAGAGGATGAGGTCTTCGGCCGATGCCCATCGGCGCCCCGCTCCTACATTTGCTCCGGGTGACCTAGTGTGGCTTTCTGCCCGAAACATCAGGCTACGTGTAGAGTCCACCAAGTTGGCACCTCACTTTTTGGGCCCCTTTAAAGTTCTTGAGCAGGCGAACCCGGTGGTTTACCGCCTAGCCCTTCCGCCTCGCCTTGGTATCACTGACACCTTTCACGTGTCCCTCCTGAAACCCGTGGCCATTTCCCGGTTTTCCAAGTCATCTGCCGGGACGTCGGGTTCATCTACCGATGATCATGAGGTGAACACCATTGTTGGGTGCAAGGTGGTACGAGGCAAAAAATTTTATTTGGTGGATTGGAGGGGTTATGGGCCTGAGGATAGGTCCTGGGAGCATGCTCACGCTCCGCAGCTCATCGCTGCCTTTGAGCGCAGCGATGCCCAAAGAAGGGGGGCCCTAGGAGGGGGGATAATGTTAGGGTTCGAGTTCCCACTGCTGCACAAGGGGAGTCTCGAACCGGTCCCGCTGCGGTCCCCCATTCATCTCCAGCCGCAGTGGAGCCTGTTCAGCAGAGACATTGGTCCCAGCGTCTTGCCCATTCCAGTACTGTGCAGAGACTTGCTGCTGCCTCTCCTGGATCTGCTATTATAGCCAGTACTGGAGCAGACGTCTTTGGGACGAAGTCCTGCGTTTCCCCTTCTGAGCATGCCCAGGGTAAGATCTCTCATTGGAGATCTGGGGTCACATGTTCAGGTACTGCAGCAGCTCCTATTGGTCCGCCAGGAAGGTCATGAAACTACATGTGTTTGGAACAGTTTCTCATTGGTCCTTGTTTCTGGCAGGTCCTGTAGCTGTTGCTATAAAAGGGTAGCATGGCTGGGCCGCCATGCGTTAATATCAATCATTATATGCTTAGCGCCAGTGTGGTCATGCGTGTGTGGGGTTAGGGCCCGGCTGAAATAAGCCCCTAGAATACCAACTTAATCGGTGAGGAGTTTGGTATGCTAGCTGGTCAGGGTCGGTGTCCTAGATGCCCTAGATTGCCGGCATAACCGGTGAGGAGTTTGATTGCCGTATTCAGGGCCTGGCGTTCAGACGCCATAGATTGCGGGTGACTCCCGCGAGGACATTAGCGCATGATCACGTTCTATGTTCGCTTAGCTGTTCACTGTGTACCTGGGTGCCTGACAGGACACAGAAGTTTGTCTCAGCGGCTCTGTGACGTAACAGGGTTCGCTTTCAACACTAGACAGCGCCCTAGCGTGTTTATTTTGCGACTCAGTTGTGTTAAGTGAGTTTGCACACATCGCCATATAGCGCTGCGGCACTCTTCTAGCGGCTCTGTGGATTAACAGAGTTCACACATATTGCCACAGCACGTTACAGCTTTTATTTTGCCGACTCTGCGGGATAACAGAGTTCGCTTCTTGCGCTATTTTACTAGTAGCAGGCTCCGCCTGCACGGTGGACCCCGGGCTGCGAACGCACCTCTAAAACATCTTATATTTGGTGCGTTCCGCAGACCCTAACAGTATGTCTCAGAAGAGAGACCCGGTGACTCT
>JARQOD010000001.1:948153577-948183322 GCA_033576555.1 Oophaga sylvatica | reverse complement strand
GGATTAAATGACAGGAGTCCGTAATGGACTGCCAATATAGAGCAAATGTTGAGAGTAGGCTCGGGCACATGTGCCACAGGACGTGGTATCCACCACCGTCTGTCAAGCAAATAAAACACAATATAATAAAAGAAAGTATATACAAAAGTAAGACCTTCTTCAGTTACGTGTTAAACTAGACAATAGCCAAGTATGTCTCAGAAGAGAGACCAGGTGACTCAGGTTTAAATGACAGGAGTCCGTAATGGACTGCCAATAAAGAGCAAATGTTGAGAGCAGGCTTCGGCACATGTGCCACAGGACACGGTATCCGCGCCCAATCTAAAATTCCTAGTGAATTCCTATAGATTCCTACATGTGAAACACGCGGGAAGGATTTGGAGCGGGAATTGAGATCTTTAACCAATACAGAGTTACATTGTGCCACTCTTTCTGAATACTTAAGGGTACAGCGGATCCCTAGAGGACTCCGGGTTCCTCAGCGTCCCACATTATTCCGGGAATCACCTGATTTTTGTGCTAGGTTCGAACAAATCCTTAATAAATGTTCTCTTGACTTCATCACTCTGACAGTGGAACACCTGCAAAAAGCGATAATTACCAGCTCAGAACGAGTGAAAGTGATAGAATCTCAACTGGCCACCACAGGTACACCTGAGGAACTCAGTGCCCTAAAAACGGAAATTCAGGATAGAATTTCCGGCCACCGACGTGACATAGAAACACGTAAGCGAAACAAGTTTGCACGTGATACTGAGGACTATAAATCCAACTGGGTTTATAAATGGCAGGACAACTCCAGGTCCAACAATACATGACCAAGCCACCAATCATTCTCAGATTTATCTACCTCAGGTTCGGACCAGGAACCAGGACCCTCCTCTAGTTCAACTCCTTTTTTAGGTCAACGCAGGCGTTTCAACTTCCGAAAAAGACAAGAAGGGGACAGAAACATAAGAAGGGACCAGGACACAGGACGAGTGATTCGGTCCAAGGCACGGACAGCCTGGTAATTAATATTTCTTCCAGGACTTTGGGTGTTAATGAATATTCTGTATTACAGAAAGGGTTTTCATTCTGTCCCTCATATCAATACCGTACTTTTGATTTAGAGATGGATCTCCAAAGGTTTTTTTCGCCTTGTTAGACTTAAGGCGCACTTCTCTACCATACCTCCATTGGATAACAACGACTCCCTACGAGTGCCAACCCCAAACTATTGTCCTCCTTAAGCTTGGGCCTACGTCAAAAGAGCTATTTTCGCCCTCCTCACACGTCACATGCAGTGGAAACCTTTGTCACCTTTGTTCAGGATGCATTTCAATCAGTGAGAAATGACATAGAGCGGGGCAAACTTTTTTACTCCACCAACCTTACGTTGGAGAAGAGACAGGCCCTGAAATCACTACAGGAAGACAGTTATATTATTATAAAACCAGCAGATAAGGGAGGGGCACTTGTGGTAATGGACAAGGAGTTATACCTAACGGAGATAAAATGACAACTCAATGATGGTTCAATTTTTAAATTACTTAGTACAAATCCATCATCTGACACTCGCTATAAGATCGACGTCATTCTGCATAAATACTCGGCCCTGGGTGTACTCGATCAAATGACATGTGATTTTCTCACCAATAGCCACCCAATCACCCCGGTCTTTTACACCATCCCTAAAATCCATAAGAACCTTGAAAACCCCCCAGGATGGCCGATTGTGGCATCGACTGATTCGATTATGTCTCCTATAGCAATCTACCTTGAAATGATTCTCACCCCTATAATCAAACAGACAAGATTGTTTATCCTTGATACCGGAGCATTTCTCTCCATCCTTCAACAGTTAGGTCATATACCACATAATGCCCTTCTGGTCATACTTGATGTTTGCGACTTGTACACTTCCATTCCTCATGTCGATGGCATAAACTCCACACGCAAGCTGTTAATTTCCACTAATATGGATAGCGACCAGATTGATATTTGTACCGATTTACTCAGGTTGGTCCTTACTTCAAATTTCTTTCTTTTTGAGGACGATTTCTACCTCCAAATACGGGGGACAGCAGTGGGCTGTAATGTAGCGCCCCACTATGCTAATGCCTATATGGCTGACTTCGAGGAGAGCACCTTCTATAACAATTCCATCTTCAAAGAAAACGTTATCTTATGGAAACATTATATAGATGATGTGTTCTGCTTATGGGGGGGCTCCGTAGAGTCCTTGCTTATGTTCTTTGACTTTTCGAATACTTCTTGGCCCGGTATCAAGTTCACGATGGGACATGATCCCCACCGTATGAACTTTCTGGATACCTGGGTGATTAAGAACCCACAAGGGTTGCTATCCACTGATCTATATAGTAAGAAGACGGATCGCAACAGCCTTCTCCATTTTCAGAGCTTTCACCCTCCCTCTACAAAACGATCGATCCCTAAATCACAAGACCACAGAGTGGAATGGATTGTTTCGGACCCCCACATTAGGGAATTACGTGTGCAAGAAATGACAGATAAATTTACCGAGCGAGGCTATCCACTGTCTGTATTAGACAATGCCAAGGTCATTAACCGGAATTTACGTAGGAATGCGAATGAGCGCATTCCATTCGTCCATACGTTCCACCCCTTTGCATATCTTATACATAAATCCATACGCAGAAACTGGCCTTTATTGTCTACCACCTATCCCGGGGTACCAGAGTTGAAAAAACTATTCTTCCCATGTTTTAGGTGGGCTCCTAACCTGAAGGACACTCTGGTTAGAGCAGACATTGGCCCAAAATCCATGACAATAGAACAACGGTTTTTACACAAGCCCAAAATGGGGACCTTCCCATGCTTGCACTGTGTCCAGTGCAACAATGTACTCAAGGGCGATAAAATCAGACACCCGTTTTCAGGCAAGGAATTCCCCATCAAGAATTTTTTCACTTGTGACTCCTCGTTCGTCATATATATCATCAAGTGTCCATGCGGTCTTCTGTATGTAGGGGAAACTTCCCAATCCATCCGGGACAGAATCTCTAAACACAAATCGACAATCCGGTGCAAAAATCTTCTTATCCCCATCCCTCATCATTTTATCACCCATGGACACAATATTTCCCAACTAAAATATCAAGTCATAGAACAGGTGGCTTCACCACGTCGTGGTGGGAACAGGATCACCCTATTAAAGAAACTTGAAGCCTATTGGATACACACCTTGGACACTCTGAGCCCTAAGGGCCTCAATAGGGAATATGAATTGTCAGAGTTCATTTGAATCTTATACAAGTCTGTTTAATTTTTGTGCATATTACAGTGATATACTTTAGTGTTGTGAATGTTCTAGATATGGTTTCTGAGCAGAGGCTCCCTCTGGTGGTTACAGACAGTACTGAACCTTCCAGCGAGGAATGGCAATCTGGGATCACTGACTGGACTGATATAAGGGAGGTTCCCTCCCATGATGGTCGCCGATGATCAATTGTTCTTGTCACAATTGTGGTTCCTGGTTCATTTGGAAGTTTGCTGGAGTCTTGCCTTCGTCTGCTGCTTTCAGATAAGATATTTTTTGCTTCTCTTTTTGTGCTTGCTTTTTTCATAGTTTTCTGCACTTTTGTGGAGGTCAGCCGGGTCCCCTCCTGGGGCCTGTGCTCCTCTCAGTTTATCTGTAGCCACTGTTATTTGTTCTTTTGCTTTTTCCTGTTTTTTCAGTGGCTGTGGCTTGGTTTTGTTACACCAGAGATCTGATTTAGGTGGAGGAGATCGTGTGATCTCAGGTTTTTGGCAATCAGAAGTGTTGGTATTTATTAGGGTTTTTTTTGGATTGCAGTCAGAATTCTTTCCTGTACTTTTCTGTCTAGACAGATTGGGCCCCAGCGTTTGCTCATTCTATTTTCTGTCTGTGTCCATGCTTTCTTCTTGTCTAACCGCCATTACATGTTTGGGGGCTTCCTATTTTCTTTGGGGATCTGCTCCGGGGCAGATAGCTTTCATCTTTCTGCCTTTAGGTGTAGTTATCTCTCAGGCTGTGACGAGGGTCTAGGATCACCGTAGGAACGCTCCACGGCTACCTCTAGTTGTGTGGTTAGTTCAGGTTACTGGAATCCAATAGGTTCCAGCCTCTCTGGTGTATTGCCGTTTTTGTTATTTCTCCTCAGCTACCTAAACATAACAGTATCACCGGCCAAAACTGAAATTATATGGTACTCACAGAAGGGAAAAATAGTGTGGAAAGAAACAAGTTGTCAGAGTTGTCAGAGATTTTTTTTTTTTTCTCTCTGGGTGCTGAGGAGGATTTTTTTTCTCTCAATGGAGTTTGCACAGTTGTCTGGCCATGTGGAGCAGCTTGCCACTGAGGTTCGGAGTATTGCTATCTATCTTGCTAGGTTGCCGATTGTGGAACCTAGGATCCCCATGCCAGATTTGTTTTTGGGGGATCGAGCTAAATTTCTGAATTTCAAAAATAACTGTAAGTTGTTTTTTGCCTTAAAGCCTAAGTCCTCAAGGAACGCAGCACAGCAGGTTCAAATTGTCATCTCTCTCCTGTGTGGTGACCCTCAGGATTGGGCTTTTTCCCTGACACCTGGGGATCCTGTTTTGAATGATGTTGTCATGTATAGTGTACAGTTCCTATAGCGTCTTGTGCTTGGGTGCGAGGAAAACACAGGAGACATAGGTTGAAATGAAATGACTTGTATTACTTCATACAAGCATGCTGAAAAGTTCACACAGTTTGCAGGAACAGCGACAGGAGACACAGCAGGCCAGAGTAACTTCAAGCACTACAATAAATCTCCAAAGCAGGTTCAGGATCTCTTCTCTGTACCGTAATTCCTCTGCAAACATGGATTCACCAAACAGCAGGTTTCCAGAGTCCAAAAGTGTTCCAAGGTTCCTCAGTAGGGAATAGCTGGAGTACAAGTCCAAGGCTTCCAGGAGTCAGGTCACAGACTGACTGAGGCTTGATTCAGGAGCACTGATTGTTCAGCTGAGGCTGCTTAAGAAGCAAGAGGGAAGAATCAGGGCGGGAACATGAAAACTGGAAACTCCATATTAACTGAGGGCAAGAGCTGCAGAAAGACAGAAAGCAAAATGGCCGACGGAAAACTGAGTTTCAAGGAACATGTCAACAGAGACAAAGAACCTTACATTACTCCCCCCTTAGGGACAACCTCCGGATGACCTCAGACCAGGCTTGTCAGGGTACCTCTGATGAAACTGGCGGAGCAGGCGAGGAGCATTTACATTATTGACTGGTTCCCATGAGTTGTCCTCCACTGGGTAGCCCTGCCATTTAATCAAATATTGCAACTGATTTCTGTACAACCTGGAATCTAGAATCCTTTCCACCATAAATTCTTCCTGACCATCGACCAGCACTGGGTCAGGGCAAGGAGAAGAACGTCCAGGAAACGTATTGGGTGTTGCAGCCTTTAGTAGGGATACATGAAAGACAGGGTGGATTCTCATAGTTCTGGTAGTTGAAGACGACAAGCAACAGCACTTATAATCTTATTGATCTTATAAGGTCCAATGTACTTATGTCCCAATTTAGACGATGGAATCTTTAATTTAAGATTTCTGGTTGACAGCCAGACCAAATCTCCTACCTTGAAAGCTGGTGCAGGTTTACGAAATTTATCTGCTGCTTTCTTGTACCTTTCCTGAGCCAATTCTAGATTTTCCTTTAGAAGATCCATATTCTTTTGTAAAGAAGTGATTCTTTCAGCCACTGCCGGCAAGGGCGTATCTATGGGAAATCGAGGAAGAATGTTAGGATGATAACCTAGATTGGAGTAAAAAGGAGACTGCTTAGTGGAGGCGCTCTGAGAGTTGTTATAAGAGAACTCAGCCAGTGGAAGTAGATCCACCCAATCATCCTGTAGGTGGCAGATAAAACAGCGGAGATACTGCTCCAGGGTCTGATTGGTTCGTTCTGTCTGTCCATTAGTCTGGGGATGAAAAGCAGAGAAAGGTTTACTTTAATGTCCAATGCTGCACAGAAATTTTGCCAAAACCTTGAAGTGAATTGCACCCCTCGATCCGAAATGACCTCATCCGGTACTCCATGTAAGCGAAACACATTCTTAATCATCAAGTCTGATGTCTGTTTTGCAGTGGGTAAGCCGACACAAGGGATAAAATGAGCTGCCTTTGTTAGACGGTCAACCACCACTAGAATGGTGTTCTTCCCTTGAGAGGTTGGTAACTCCACAATGAAGTCCATAGAAATGGATCCCCACGGGTGGGACGGGGTGGGAAGAGGATGCAACAGACCAGTTTGTGAGGAGCGAGGTGTTTTGCATCTTGCACAGACTTCACATGAAGTGACATAGTTTAAAACATCTTTCCTGTAAGTGGGCCACCAAAAGAAACGAGAAAGAAATTCTTGTGTCTTTAGAATTCCCCTATGCCCGGCTATCTTGGAATCGTGGATGAGTTGCAATACTCTCAATCTGACTGTTTCAGGTATATACAGACGTTGTCCCTGAATCCACACACCATTCTTAAAGACAAGACTTACTGTTATGTTTCGGTAGCTGAGGAGTGCAGGTAAAAAAGGCAATACACCAGAGCAGTTGGAATCTATGAGATTGCAGTACCCTGACTAACCACCACAACTAGAGGCAGCCGTGGAGCGTTCCTACGTTGGTCCTAGACGCCTCGTCACAGCCTGAGAAACTACCTACACCTAAAGATAGAAATAGGAAAGCTATCTGCCCCGGAGCAGAACCCCAAAGATAACAGAAAGCCCCCAAACATGTAATGGCGGTTAGACAAGAGGAAATACTGACACAGAAAGAAAATAGTATGAGCAAACGCTGGGGCCCAAACTATCTAAATAGAAAAGGATAGGAAGGGCACTTACTGCAATCCCAGAAAACCCTGAAAAACACCAACTCTACTAATTTCAAAATCACCTGAGATCACACGACCTCTACCACCTAAATTAGTTCTCTGGTGTAACAAAATCAAAACAGCAGCCACTGAAAAAACTGGAAAAAGCAAAAGA
Source organism: Oophaga sylvatica (assembly GCA_033576555.1). NCBI lineage: Eukaryota > Metazoa > Chordata > Amphibia > Anura > Dendrobatidae > Oophaga > Oophaga sylvatica. Next base: position 948,176,319 of record JARQOD010000001.1, on the reverse strand, counting down.
ACAAAACTCAGTGGCTGAACTAAACTGAGAGGGCAGAAGCCCCCGGAGGGGACCCTGAAGGCCCCCAAAGAAGTGCAGGACAAAATGCAAAAATATAGCAAAAACACAAAAGAAGCAAAAGTCTTATCTGTAAGCAGGAGATGCAGACACGACACAGCAGGCTACAAGGGAAACTGGAATGAAGGATTCAGACCAGAACAATTGATCACCGGCAACCCTGATGGGAAAATGACTCCCTTATATAAGACCAGTCAGTAACACCTGATTCCCAGTCCTCACAATCTTCACTAGCACCGCTTGTAACCACCAGAGGGAGCCTCCGCTCAGAACTCATCTCAAACCCATTCACAACAACTTACGTCCCTTGGGGGTTGAGCCAACAAAGAATCCGCATGGTATGCTTCCTTGATGTCCTTAAGTAGGTCTTGATTATGAATCACTCCCAGGAATCTAGAGTCAGGAAGAATAGTCTTAGGAGGAGTAAGTGGACGTGTCTCTGCTGAATGAATCCTAGAGAGTGCATCAGCCTTTCCATTGCGCGATCCTGGTCTATAAGAAATGACAAAATTAAATTGGTTTAGGAAAAGATTCCAGCGAGCCTGGCGAGGAGTCAGGCACTTAGCCGACCTGATAAATTCAAGGTTACAATGGTCTGTCAGGACGACTATTTGCTGTGCAGCTCCCTGAAGAAGGTGTCTCCATTCCTTGAAGGCGGCAATAATGGCCAACAATTCTCTATTGCCCACATCGTAGTTCCTCTCAACCGAAGACAACTGCTGGGAAAAGAAGGCACAGGGATGCAAGACATTCTTCTCACCTGTTCTCTGAGAGAGTATAGCTCCAACGGCACAGTCTGAAGCATCCACCTCTATTATGAAGGCAAGCTCTGGGTTGGGATGTACTAAGATAGGTGCGGTGGTAAATTTATCCTTTAAACAGGAAAATGCTTCCTGAGCTTGCGGGGTCCAGGAGAACCTAGACTGTTTCCGGGTAAGTTGGGTGATAGGTGACACTACCTCAGAAAAATTCTTAATGAAACGTCTATAGAAGTTGGCAAACCCGATGAAACGCTGCACCTCCTTCACATTTCTAGGAATTGGCCAATCCTTGATGGCTTGGGTCTTGCTTCCATCCATACTAATCCCTTGCGTAGATAGTACATACCCCAGAAATTGAATTTCGGTCCTATGGAATTCACATTTTTCAAGTTTGATGTAGAGATGGTTTTGTCTTAGGCGTTCTAAGACCATTCTCACATGTCCATGATGTTCCTCTGTGGAGTTAGAAAAAATTAGAATATCATCCAGATAAATCACCACAAATGTATCTAGGAGATCCCTGAAGATATCATTTACGAAGTGTTGGAAAGTGGTTGGGGCGGTACTCAGACCAAAAGGCATAACTAGATATTCAAAGTGTCCATAGCGTGACCTGAAAGCAGTCTTCCATTCATCCCCAGGTCTGATACGGACCAAGTTATAGGCCCCACGGAGATCCAGTTTAGAGAAAATTTTGGCATGCCGCACTCTCTCCAACAACTCAGGGATTAAAGGCAATGGATAACGGTTTCTAATAGTAACCTTATTGAGTTCCCTATAGTCTATGCAGGGTCTCAGAGATCCATCTTTCTTCTTCACAAAGAAGATGGGTGCACCTGCGGGAGATGAAGAGGGGCGTATGAAGCCCTTGGCTAAATTTTCGTCTATATAATCCTTCAAAGCTTTTAGCTCGGGCCCCGCTAGGGGGTAGATCTTACCAAAAGGTATCTCGGCTCCGGGTAATAATTCAATTGGACAATCATATGGACGGTGAGGAGGAAGCTGATCAGCGTTTTTCTTGTCACATAAATCGTCATAGTCCTGGTATACAGCCGGTAGTTCAGGGACTGACATGGTTCCTTTAGGAACAGAGCAAGCTGAAACTCCTTGACTCATCTGTTTCTCCGGAAAGTGTAATTCCTTGGTCTCCCAGTTAATCGTAGGATTCTGCGCCTGCAGCCATGGTAGCCCTAGAATGATGGGAAAGTGGGGAGAAGAGATAAGCAAAAAATACATTTTCTCCTGATGATCTTTACCCACAAGGACCCTCAAAGGCTCTGTTTCTTGATCCACTGGTCCAGAAGTCAGTAGAGAGCCATCCACAGTCTCCATCTGTACTGGAGTAGCCTTCTTCACTGAACGTATCCCCTGTTTCAGAGCAAAGGAGATATCCATAAAATTTCCACTTGCTCCTGAGTCGATCATAGCAGAGCTAGACACCCAGACTGAGTCAACCCAGAGTTTGATGGAAAGGAAGCAATGAGAATTGTTTCTTTTACAACTCAGCTGGGACACCGCTGAGGAAACTTGAAAAATTGCAGCGTTTATACCGTCATCGTCCCAGAACTAACAGAGTTTAAGTCCGAGAAATCAAGATCTCTTGCAGCAGATCTCTCTGGAGCCTGAGGCTCGGACATGACAAAGCTCCTCTCGCAACACTCACAGTGAATGACTGCTGCAGTAGTCTTACGAGAACGGCTGGGGCAGTTTATAATGAAGTGCCCTGACTTACCACAGTAGAAACATAGATTTTCCTTTATACGATGTTCTTTGCGTGCATCACTAACCCGTCTTTGTAAAGAGTCCACCTGCATGGGTTCAGGTTCTGGTTCCCTTGTGATCCTACTCAAAGGTTCCTTAGCTGAGGAGGGAGGTAGTAAAAGGTTAGTGCGATTATTTTCGAACCATCTCTCTTGTCTGCGTTCAGTCAGACGAGCATCAATACGGATACAATAGTTAATAAAGTCACCTAACGCAGTGGGAGGGTCGGCACGAGCAAGTTCATCCTTAATCAGTGGAGACAACCCTTTCCGAAAAATAGATTTTTTAGCGGAAGTGTCCCAAGTGGTATCAAGAGCCCATCTCCTGAAATCCAGGGCATATTCGGCTACTGAACGCTTACCTTGGCGCAAAGTTAACATGGCTGCTTCAGCTGTTGCACCTCGATTGGGGTCATCAAACACCTGCCCCATGGCTGAAATAAAAGCATCAAGGTGATTCAAACAATCATCCTCAGTCTCAATCAGAGGGTTTGCCCACATCAAAGCCTTATTGGCAGGCAACATGATTATAGTAAGCACTTTGGATCGTTCAGTGGGAAATTGTGAAGCATGTGCAGAGAAAAATAAATTGCATTGATTAATAAATCCCCTGAATTTCTCACGTTCACCGCCAAAACGAAAAGGAGGTAATTTGGGGATCCCAGAACTTGGGGTTATGGCAGGAGCCTGGGCTCGTTCCTCTAGAGCCTCAATCCTGGCTCGCAATTCCTGGGTAGTCTGTCCAAACACTTGCAAATTATGATTAGTGAGGTCCTGTAGGCTTGCAAAACGGGTTTTTAAAGTCTGTACATCTGAAAGGATTGTATCAGTCACTCCGCAAAGTTCCTTTATGCGGGTCTCCATCTTCCAGATCTTTTAAGGCAGAGGTGCTGGAAGGAGAAGAGGAAAGGAAAAAAAACAAAAAAACAAAAAAACAATAGTGTTTACCTGTGGTAACACTCCAGAGTAAAATTTTAAGGGAATGCCTCACCTGGAATGGTTGTGAGAAGTCACAACCACTGTCATCACATAAGGTATTAAATGGACATCTGATATCCACAGTCACAGCAGACACGGCTTTCCCAGACCCAGCAGACACTAAACATTGGCTCCTGAATCTTGTCATGTATAGTGTACAGTTCCTACAGCGTCTTGTGCTTGGGTGTGAGGAAAACACAGGAGACATAGGTTGAAATGAAATGACTTGTATTACTTCATACAAGCATGCTGAAAAGTTCACACAGTTTGCAGGAACAGCGACAGGAGACACAGCAGGCCAGAGTAACTTCAAGCACTACAATAAATCTCCAAAGCAGGTTCAGGATCTCTTCTCTGTACCGTAATTCCTCTGCAAACATGGATTCACCAAACAGCAGGTTTCCAGAGTCCAAAAGTGTTCCAAGGTTCCTCAGTAGGGAATAGCTGGAGTACAAGTCCAAGGCTTCCAGGAGTCAGGTCACAGACTGAACTGAGGCTTGATTCAGGAGCACTGATTGTTCAGCTGAGGCTGCTTAAGAAGCAAGAGGGAAGAATCAGGGCGGGAACATGAAAACTGGAAACTCCATATTAACTGAGGGCAAGAGCTGCAGAAAGACAGAAAGCAAAATGGCCGACGGAAAACTGAGTTTCAAGGAACATGTCAACAGAGACAAAGAACCTTACAGATGTTGATGTATTTTTTCAGGCTCTGGGGTTGTTGTACGATGAACCTAATGTCACTGATCAAGCTGAAAAAACCTTGTTGGCATTAAGTCAGGGCTGTGAAGCCGCTGAACTGTACTGTCAGAAATTTCGAAAGTGGGCAGTCCTGACCAAATAGAATGATGATGCTTTGGCAGCCCTTTTTCTAAATGGTCTGTCAGAGAATGTAAAGGACGTTATGTTGGGATTCCCTGTTACCTCTGGTCTCAATGATTCTATGTCTTTGGCTATTCAAATTGACAGACGTTTGCGTGAGCGCAGAGGGATGCGTGAGATAGTATTGCCTTGTGGGCCAGCTCCTGAGCCCATGCAGTGTGATGGAGTGGCTTCTTGGGCACAGCGTCATGAGTTTCGAAAGCGCAATGGATTATGTTTCTACTGTGGTGATTAGTGTTGAGCGATACGATACTGCAAATATCGGGTATCGGCCGATATTAGCTGTATCGGGCTTTCGATTCCGAGTACCGATATTTTCGTCATATCGGATACCGGAATCGGATTTGTCACTGTCACTGTGAGTGTCCGTCGGTCGGGTCTGTCAGGAGTCAGCGGCACTTACCTGGCAGAAGATCTCCGGCGGTCACGTCCTGGACTGCTTGATGGCCGCCATTTTCTTCTCCCTGGCGGTCACATGCAGTTTTTCGCGATAACTGCAGTGACTGCTGGGTAATCCCGGCCGTAAAGCAGTCAGTCCGATGACGTCACCGCCGGGGAAGCAGGTAATCAGCTGTGCTGCGCCGGGATGACAGGCTCTGCCTGTCATTGCGATGTAGCAGAGCTGGATCGTCGTGGGACCCTCGTTACTATGGACTGCGTCGGACAGGTGGTATACTGCTGTTTTTTTTTTTCATTTTTTTACAGGAGATCGATGGCGTCGCAGGATGAGACTGTAATAAAAGTAATGAAAACTGTGTTGTTTTTTTTATTAAATTAAAAAACTTTTTTATGAACATTCACCCGTCCGGGTACATCAACAATTTAACTATTTACATACAGGGACCCTGTCCGGGTTATTTATAATTCTTTGGCAGGGGTGTTCCAGGTACCACCTGGTACTCTTCTGATGCTTGCCAAACATCCGAGACACCAAGGACCACCAGGACCTGATGACGTCGTGTGGCCTGTACAGTCAAGTCGTGACCCGCTATCTGTGTCTGTGTGGCCACCTCTTTCATCTCCCTCCGGGTCTGGAGCCCTATGTCCCGGACTGAACGAACCCCAGGGGGCCTAACAGGCGCGGGTACGGGCCAGCTATCATTAGCATGTCCATAGCTGGGGCTGCTGAGGAGACCACTGAGGGAGGCTGGGGAGATTTACGGCGTGGGGTGGGCACTTGTGCAGAGGCCTGGATGTGGGAGGCTGAAGGCTCCGAGGGTCTCACAGGTTCCTGACACTCTGGGGACCAGGGGTCGCACCTGGTGACATTTAGGGCATACCATCCATTGTAACCCCAGTGTCGGGTGCAAGTTACCAAGTCTCCTGGCAACAGGTCCCTCCCCGGGTGTCCTTCTGGGAGGTGAGTCTCCACGTCCCGCCGGGTCACAAACACTTCTAAATAAAGTCCAGGCTCCTGGATGAAGCCCCAACCAGCTTTCAATTTAAAGCTCCGTATTGCACCCTTACGCCGCGGCTCCCTCAGGGTTCCTTTATCTTTTCTCATCCGGTCCTTATCTGCCCGGTCCTTCTCGATGTGACGTTGGCGAAGCTTCTGGGATTCGCGCTGCTCCCTTTGTCGCTCGGCTTCTCTCTCCCAACGTCTCCACTCTTCCTCCTGACGCCGGTTGTAATTCTCCTCCACCAGCATCTCCATGTCTCCACCATCAAACTGCAGCTTATGATGTCCGGTTTGCTGCAGCTCTCCTGGCGCCCGACAGTCCTGGCGGCGCTCACCTGCTGAGGAAGCAGCCGACTCTGGAACAGATGACATTCGGGGCTCCGGTACATACAGGTAGACCTCTGGTGCCTGCGTGGCCTCCTCCATGAGGACGGGTGTCGCTTCTTCTGTCTCAGCGACGGGGGCAGACAGCGGGATCTGGGGTGCTGCCGGTGCAGCGTTTTTTGCAGGAACGGGTGCCTCCACTGCGACAACGTCAACCGGATCACATTGCAAGGGCTGGGATGCCCGCACGGACTCCTCTACTAGAACGGGTGCCTCCACTGCGACAACTGTTATGTTTCGGTAGCTGAGGAGAGCAGGCAAAAAGGCAATACACCAGAGCAGTTGGAATCTATGAGATTGCAGTACCCTGACTAACCACCACAACTAGAGGCAGCCGTGGAGCGTTCCTACGTTGGTCCTAGACGCCTCGTCACAGCCTGAGAAACTAACTACACCTAAAGATAGAAATAGGAAAGCTATCTGCCCCGGAGCAGAACCCCAAAGATAATAGAAAGCCCCCAAACATGTAATGGCGGTTAGACAAGAGGAAATACTGACACAGAAAGAAAATAGTATGAGCAAACGCTGGGGCCCAAACTATCTAAATAGAAAAGGATAGGAAGGGTACTTACTGCAATCCCAGAAAACCCTGAAAAGCACCAACTCTACTAATTTCAAAATCACCTGAGATCACACGACCTCTACCACCTAAATTAGTTCTCTGGTGTAACAAAATCAAAACAGCAGCCACTGAAAAAACTGAAAAAAGCAAAAGAACAAAACTCAGTGGCTGAACTAAACTGAGAGGGCAGAAGCCCCCGGAGGGGACCCTGAAGGCCCCCAAAGAAGTGCAGGACAAAATGCAAAAATAAAGCAAAAACACAAAAGAAGCAAAAGTCTTATCTGTAAGCAGGAGATGCAGACACGACACAGCAGGCCACAAGGGAAACTGGAATGAAGGATTCAGACCAGAACAATTGAACCCTGATGGGAAAATGACTCCCTTATATAAGACCAGTCAGTAACACCTGATTCCAGTCCTCACAATCTTCACTAGCACCGCTTGTAACCACCAGAGGGAGCCTCTGCTCAGAACTCATCTCAAACCCATTCACAACAGACAACGTCAACCGGATCACATTGCAAGAGCTGGGATGCCCGCACGGACTCCTCTACTAGAACGGGTGCCTCACCTTCCGGTACAGACACTTCAGGTAAGAGGGATTGGCGCCGCCCCAAGTTTAGTTTTATGGCACGCCAGCTGGCTTCCATCCTGGCGACCTCCTCCCGGTGCCGGGCCAGGCCTCTTAGGGTATCCTCCGCTTCTTGCAGCGTAGGAGGGTTTCCAGGCCGGGTGCCCAACGGTGGTTCCGTGGCGATCGGGTCGCTTCCGTGGGGGGAGAGCTCTGACTGCTCCATCCCTTCACACTTCTGCTCGTGTCCATTAGCCATCTCTGCCAAGTCACATGTGTCATTAGCATCTGGAAAGGGCCCCTCTTTTGTAGTGATGTAGCAAATAAACTCAGAACTCAACTTCAGTAGAGTGATGATTTTTAATCGTGTCCACAGTAATAACAGAAACGTTTCGGTCCTGAACTTGGACCTTCATCAGTCACTGTGTGGTTATAGAAAAAGTAAAATAAAGTAAAATAAAAGGATTTTACAAAAGGGAAACAAAGTATGTACAACAATAGTAATAAATCTTGGTCAAACGAAAATAACAGTTCATGAGTATGCTGTAATTCAGGAGCATAACTAGATCAAAAATTGAGGACGGATGTGATGCGAGAGTAATAGGTAATAAAACATACCATAGACTACTGTGAGTAGGTGGACCCAGCAAAAAGAGGGGCTATGCCCGGAATATCTGTATAATGATATAATAGGCATAGTGAGACAATGTGGCTAAGTAAAAGGATCAGTGATAAGTGAGAGATAAACCTACCAGGTTTAAATTCTGTTCGATATAGGTGATCAAATATGGCAGCGGTTACCTGGAGAAAAGCAGGTGGAACATGAGCAGAGTGCGGTACTGAGCAGTATTCCATGAAGGATATACTGGATAGCGAGTAATTAACCTGGGGGGTCCCGGTGGAGCAAAAATGTGCCTGCGGTGGACGCGGTATCCGCCGCTAGTCCGTGCATGTAGTGAATGCAATTGTGCAGGCTAAATAAAGGGAAGAGGCGGGACTATGTAGCTATGGTGCCTATCAGGCGGCTCCAGCTCAGAACAGGAAGTGACGTGGCAGGAAGTGAATGGCTGTGCGTGTCACTGTCAGGTGATTTATTCCAGTGGATAGCCAGGATTCTCCTAGGTCTTAAAGAGCGGTGCTGTGAGAGGAGGCATTTTGTAAAGTAGAAACAGGTAGTGTGGATATCAAAGTAAGGTGTCCGGCATGTGAGGAAACATGTTCAAAAAGCTAGTATAGGCGGCAGAAAGGAAATATTTGTTAGTCCTTATATTATTAAGGCGGTATTATATCATAGCAGAAAAAAGATTCATGCATAAGTTATGTTCTATATATGTAGGTATCGTCAGGATGGTTTTATCCCAAACCATTCAACAGGGACATAAAAATTGCATAGATAGTAGAAATATAGTAACCACTTGAACACTTAGTACATTTACTTAATTATGATGTCACACATTTTTAACCTATGGGTGAGAAACAGATATGGAGTCAATGGACAGCGGTTCTAAATACAAAGTTGAGATATATAAGAGCTTATATACACACAGCAGAGGTATAAGTTGATAAACAGCCACAATTGGTATGAAGGGAATACAGATATTGTATGTGACAAGTAGGTTACGTAAAGGATAATAGATCGTAATCCCTATTTAGTCCTTTAGGAGATAAGGTATCCAGGGTGTGTATCCAGTAGGCCTCACGGCGTTTTAATTGTCGTATACGGTCACCACCTCTCCTTGGTTGTGGTACTTGTTCCAGGACCTGGAACCTCAGTTGAGCTATGGTATGACCCTGGGTTAAGAAATGATGTGGTATAGGGAGAAGTGTATTCTTACACCTGATTGTAGACTTGTGTTTGGATATACGGTCCTTAACGGGTTGGGTTGTCTCCCCCACATACAATAATCCACAGGGACATTTAATGACATAGATGACAAAAGGAGTGTCGCATGTGAAAAAACCTCTAACTTTGTATGCTTTGCCTGTGTGGGGGTGATGAATAATTTCACCCTTTAGTACGTTACTGCATTGTGTGCAGTTTAAGCAAGGAAAAGTGCCCAATTTGGGTCTTTTGAGGAATCTCTGTGTTCCCTTAGGTTTAGTTGGGCCCAAATCTGCTCTAATTAAAGTGTCCTTGAGATTGGGTGGACGGCGAAAGCAAGGAAGAAACGCCGTGAGGCCTACTGGATACACACCCTGGATACCTTATCTCCTAAAGGACTAAATAGGGATTACGATCTATTATCCTTTACGTAACCTACTTGTCACATACAATATCTGTATTCCCTTCATACCAATTGTGGCTGTTTATCAACTTATACCTCTGCTGTGTGTATATAAGCTCTTATATATCTCAACTTTGTATTTAGAACCGCTGTCCATTGACTCCATATCTGTTTCTCACCCATAGGTTAAAAATGTGTGACATCATAATTAAGTAAATGTACTAAGTGTTCAAGTGGTTACTATATTTCTACTATCTATGCAATTTTTATGTCCCTGTTGAATGGTTTGGGATAAAACCATCCTGACGATACCTACATATATAGAACATAACTTATGTATGAATCTTTTTTCTGCTATGATATAAAACCGCCTTAATAATATAAGGACTAACAAATATTTCCTTTCTGCCGCCTATACTAGCCTTTTGAACATGTTTCCTCACATGCCGGACACCTTACTTTGATATCCGCACTACCTGTTTCTACTTTACAAAATGCCTCCTCTCACAGCACCGCTCTTTAAGACCTAGGAGAATCCTGGCTATCCACTGGAATAAATCACCTGACAGTGACACGCACAGCCATTCACTTCCTGCCACGTCACTTCCTGTTCTGAGCTGGAGCCGCCTGATAGGCACCATAGCTACATAGTCCCGCCTCTTCCCTTTATTTAGCCTGCACAATTGCATTCACTACATGCACGGACTAGCGGCGGATACCGCGTCCACCGCAGGCACATTTTTGCTCCACCGGGACCCCCCCGGTTAGTTACTCGCTATCCAGTATATCCTTCATGGAATACCGCTCAGTACCGCACTCTGCTCATGTTCCACCTGCTTTTCTCCAGGTAACCGCTGCCATATTTGATCACCTATATCGAACAGAATTTAAACCTGGTAGGTTTATCTCTCACTTATCACTGATCCTTTTACTTAGCCACATTGTCTCACTATGCCTATTATATCATTATACAGATATTCCGGGCATAGCCCCTCTTTTTGCTGGGTCCACCTACTCACAGTAGTCCATGGTATGTTTTATTACCTATTACTCTCGCATCACATCCGTCCTCAATTTTTGATCTAGTTATGCTCCTGAATTACAGCATACTCATGAACTGTTATTTTCGTTTGACCAAGATTTATTACTATTGTTGTACATACTTTGTTTCCCTTTTGTAAAATCCTTTTATTTTACTTTATTTTACTTTTTCTATAACCACACAGTGACTGATGAAGGTCCAAGTTCAGGACCGAAACGTTTCTGTTATTACTGTGGACACGATTAAAAATCATCACTCTACTGAAGTTGAGTTCTGAGTTTATTTGCTATATTTATATGGTGTGGGAACCTACTCAGATACTCCTATACGGCTGTGCACATGATTATTCATTTTCCTCTTTTGTAGTGAGGCGGGACCTTCGTGTTAGTTTCCGCACACTGAGGAGGATGAGGAGGCGGAACTCAAGAGCTGTGGGGCACGATCTTACATTGCAGTACCATTTAGAGTGGTCGGCCATCGTTTTCCGCCACTGAGTGAGTGTACACCCACGAAGAGCACGCCCTTCTTCTTCACCAGTGCCTCGTCGTGACGCAGATATGGCTGAAAAATGGCAAATACATTCTCTGATGATTTTAGCAATTCTCAAGCACAAAACCAGTTCAATTCAGGAACACAGGACTCGCTTATAGCGAGCTACAGAATCCTGTTCGTGACGCCCAAGTTGAGTCGCACAGAGCCAGAGGTTTTGGGGGTACTCGGCACCGAGCCCGTCGACTTCTATGGGGTATGTCACGGCTTTACCCGGCAATTGAATCAGAGTCTATTTTACTATGTAGAAGTGTATAAACTATAAATATATTATATATGTCACAATGACATGTATATATATATATATATATATATATATATAATGTATTCTATGTGTGTATATTTTGTGTTTACAACGAAAGAAAGTGTTTTTTTAGTTGCGATATTTTGTTCCCATAGACTTACATGGGACTTCCGGTATCGGAATCGGATATCGACGATATTTAGTGATATCGGCGATACCATTCCTATCCGATATTTTTAGATATCGAGCAGTATCGCTCAACACTAGTGGTGATGCCTCTCATGCTATTTCCGTCTGCCCTAAGTGGGGAAGACGTTTTGCGCGCTCAGTTGTTCTGGGTAGAGTTCAGACTAAATTTCTGTTGACTGTTACCCTGATTTGCTCCATGTCCACATTTTCGGCTCAGGCTTTTGTTGATTCAGGAGCAGCTATTAACCTGATGGATTTTGACTTTGCCAAACATTGTGGCTTTCCCATGATACCCCTGCGGAAGTCTATTCCTCTGCTGGGCATTGATTCTACCCCTTTGGCGGAGAATAAACCCCAATTTACTACTCAGGTGATAATGAGGGTTGAACCAGATCATCAGGAGAGTTGCAAATTTCTGGTGCTGCATAATCTGCATGACATTATTGTACTAGGTTTCCCTTGGTTACAGTCTCATAATCCTGTTTTGGATTGGAAATCTGTGTCTGTGACCAGTTGGGGCTGCCAATGTGTTAATACTGACACTCCTGTTTTTTCTGCCTCTCCCCAATCTCAGAATGTCCCTGACTTTTTGACTGATTTTTCTGATGTGTTTAGTGAAAGTAAGTCTGTGTCCTTACCTCCTCACAGAAGCTACGATTGCGCTATTGAGTTAGTGCCTGGTGGTAAATTTCCTAAGGGTCGCCTTTTTAACTTATCTGTACCTGAACACGATGCTATGCGATCTTATATCAAGGAGTCATTGGAGAAAGGTCATATCAGACCATCCTCTTCACCCTTGGGCGCCGGTTATTTCTTTGTGGCCAAAAAGGATGGTTCATTGAGGCCGTGTATTGATTATCGCCTCCTGAATAAGATCACTGTGAAATATCAATAACCGTTACCCTTGATTTCTGACCTGTTTTCCAGAGTGAAAAGTGCTAGTTTGTTTACCAAGCTTGACCTCAGGGGGGCGTATAACCTTATTCGCATTAAGCACGGGGATGAATGGAAGATGGCGTTTAATACCACAGAGGGGCATTTTGAGTACCTAGTGATGCTCTTTGGGCTCACTAATGCTCCTTCCGTCTTCCAATCCTTCATGAATGATATTTTCAGGGATTTTGTGGATAAATTTCTGATTGTTTATTTGGATGATATCTTGATTTTTTCCAATGACTGGGACTCTCATGTGAAACATGTTCGGACTGTGATCCAGATTTTGAGAGAGAATGCTCTGTATGTGAAGGGATCAAAGTGTCTTTTTGGCGTACAGAAGGTCTCATTTCTGGGATTCATTTTTGTCTCCGTCTGTTATTGAAATGGACCCGGTCAAGGTTCAGGCCATCTATGATTGGGTTCAACCTACTTCATTAAAGGCTCTTCAGAGATTTTTGGGTTTTGCCAATTTTTATCGTAAATTTATTGATAATTTCTCCGGTATTGTTAAACCATTGACTGATTTGACCAAAAAGGGTTCTGATGTGGTAAATTGGCCTCCTGAGGCAGTTTCTGTGTTTCAGGAACTTAAGCAGAGATTCACTTCTGCTCCTGTTCTACGGCAGCCTGATGTTTCTCTGCGTTTCAGGTGGAGGTTGATGCCTCTGAGATTGAGGCAGGTGCCGTTTTGTCCCAAAGGGATCCAGAGACCTCTAAGAGTAACCCTTGTGCCTTTTTCTCTCGAAAATTTTCTCCAACTGAACTTAATTATGACGTGGGTAATCGGGAGTTATTGGCCATGAAGTGGGCCTTTGAAGAGTGGAGACATTGGCTGGAAGGAGCCAAACATCAGGTGGTGGTCCTCACGGACCATAAGAACCTGGTTTATCTCGAATCAGCCAAGCGACTTAATCCTAGACAGGCCAGGTGGGCCTTGTTTTTCACACGTTTTAATTTTGTGGTTTCTTTTCTTCCTGGCACTAAGAATGTTAAGGCGGATGCCCTCTCGAGGAGTTTCTTTGCGGATTCTCCTGAGTTATCTGATCCTGCTGCTATTTTGAAAGAGGGTGTGGTACTTTCCGCCATCTCGCCCAATTTGAGACTGGCTCTGGAAGGGTGTCAGAAGGATAAACCTGAGCGCTGCTCTGTTGGGAAATTGTTTGTCCCAGACCAGTGGAAGAAGAGTGTGATGTCTGAGATTCATGTTCCGCGTTGGCTGGTCATCCCAGGATTTTTGGTACCAGAGACTTGGTGAGTCGGTCCTTTTGGTGGCCTACTTTGTCTCGTGACGTCAGGGACTTTGTGCAGTCCTGTGGGACTTGCTCTCATTCCAAGCCTTGCTCTCGCTCTAGTGGTTTGTTAATGCCATTACCTGTGCCCAAGAGGCCATGGACCCATATCTCTATGGATTTTATTTCCGACCTCCCTGTTTCTCAGAAAATGACCGTTATCTGGGTAATCTGTGATAAGTTTTCCAAGATGTTTCATCTTGTGCCATTACCTAAGTTACCTTCCTCCTCCGAGTTGGTGCCTTTGTTCCTTCAGCACGGGGTTCGGTTACATGGCATTCCAGAGAACATTGTGTCTGACAGAGGAGTCCAGTTTGTTTCCAGATTTTGGAGGACATTTTGTTCTAAATTTGGTGTTCAATTATCTTTCTCCTCTACTTTTCATCCTCAGACCAATGGACAAACCGAGAGAACAAACCAGACCTTGGAGACTTATTTGAGATGTTTTGTGTCTGCTGATCAAGACGACTGGGTCTCTTTTTTGCCTTTGGCTGAGTTTGCTCTTAATAATAGGGCTAGCTCTGCCACCTTGATGTCTCCATTTTTCAGCAATTCTGGGTTTCACCCTCGATTTTCTTCGGGACAGGAGGAGGCTTCTGTCTGTCCGGGAGTTGACTTTGTTGTGGAGCAAATGCAGCAGATTTGGGACCAGGTAGTGGAGAGGTTGTCTCTCTCTCAAGAGAAGGCCCAGCGATTTGCCAACCGGCATAGGACTGATGGTCCTCGGTTTAAAGTGGGGGACTTGGTTTGGTTGTCCTCAAGAAATATCCCTATGAGGGTTGCATCTCCAAAGTTTAAGCCTAGGTTCATTGGACCTTATAAGATCATAGAGATTCTTAATCCGGTTTCCTTCCGTTTGCTTCTTCCCGGGACATTTAAGATCCATAACGTTTTCCACAAGTCCTTATTGAAGAGGTTTGTCGAGCCAGTGGTTCCTATGGCTGCGCCTCCTGACCCTCTTTTGGTTGAGGGCAATCTGGAGTATGTGGTTGAGAAAATATTGGATTCTCGTTTTTCTAGACGGAAACTCCAGTATTTGGTTAAGTGGAGAGGTTATGGTCAGGAGGACAATTCTTGGGTGTTTGCTTCGGACATCCATGCTAGGAGACTGATCCGTGCCTATCACCAGCTCATCCTGATCGGCCTGGTTGCACAAGTGAGGATTCGGTGACCCCTCCTCAAGGGGGGGTACTATTGTGAACGTGCTAGAGATGGTTTCTGAGCAGAGGCTCCCTCTGATGGTTACAGACAGTATTGAACCTTCCAGCGAGGAATGGCAATTTGGGATCACTGACTGGACTGATATAAGGGAGGTTCCCTCCCATAATGGTCGCCGGTGATCAATTGTTCTTGTCTCAATTGTGGTTCCTGGTTCCTTTGGAAGTTTGCTGGAGTCTTGCCTTCGTCTGCTGCTTTCAGATAAGATATTTTTTGCTTCTCTTTTTGTGCTTGCTTTTTTCATAGTTTTCTGCACTTTTGTGAATGCTAGCCGGGTCCCCTCCTGGGGCCTGTGCTCCTCTCAGTTTATCTGTAGCCACTGTTATTTGTTCTTTTTCTTTTTCCTATTTTTTCAGTGGCTGCGGCTTGGTTTTGTTACACCAGAGATCTGATTCAGGTGGAGGAGATCGTGTGATCTTAGTTTTTTTGCAATCAGAAGTGTTGGTATTTTTTAGGTTTTTTTTTGGATTGCAGTCAAAATTCTTTCCTGTACTTTTCTGTCTAGACAGATTGGGCCCCAGCGTTTGCTCATTCTATTTTCTGTCTGTGTCCGTGCTTTCTTCTTGTCTAACCGCCATTACATGTTTGGGGGCTTCCTATTTTCTTTGGGGATCTGCTCTGGGGCAGATAGCTTTCATCTTTCTGCCTTTAGGTGTAGTTATCTCTGAGGTTGTGACGAGGCATCTAGTTTCAACGTAGGAACGCTCCACGGCTACCTCAAGTTGTGTGGTTAGTTCAGGTTACTGCAATCCAAGAGGTTCCAGCCTCTCAGGTGTATTGCCGTTTTTGTTATTTCTCCTCAGCTACCTAAACATAACACTTTAGGCTCGAAGGGTTTCTGTTATAATTATTTTAAAATGACCTACTTGTGCCCTCTTACTAATTTTGACTTTCTCTTCCGTAGAGCCGTCTTTACTAGTGCACAGAATGGACGTCACCACCGCTTATCTATCTCCATAAGAGAACCAAGTGTGGTCACTTTCAACTACACCCGGGCCTTTTATAGTGCACACTCTCTGTTTGTACTGTCTGCACATTTAATTTACTGTTTCTTATAGTGTTGTGACTTACTCATCACGGAATAAAATCTTGTACTCAGTCACAACCTCTTGGTCACCATGACTGTGTCTCTACTCTGCAATTATAATGTTATCTCTGTATCCCCATCTCCCTTTACCCTTGTGCTCCCATTTCACTCCTCTCTGTGGAATGCATTGCCTCACTCTGTGAGGTCATTTCCGGATCCTTCACTAACCACATGTTGATTGGTAACTCTGCCTTCTGGCACCACCTCCTCCTCTTTTTAACTCCCTATGCGCTCTGGCTGATACAGACGGCGGTGAATACCATGTCCTGTGGCACATGTGCCTGAGCCTACTCTAAACATTTGGTAACTATTTCTCTAAATACATACTGATGGCTGGTGTACTAATGTCAATTAACAGTGACTTATATACACCTGAACTACCCACTTTTATTTATTATGTAATGTTGGTATACCTGTGCAAGATTTGTGTCCTAATATTTTATGTACTGCTGTTTGTATTGCTGCTGTAATACTGTAATTCCCCCCGGGATCAATAAAGTGTATCGTATCGTATGCACTATATTACGTTACCTCACCTATGTATAACACCTCTCATTTTGTTATTTTTTTAGCTCTATATTGGCAGTCCATTACGGACTCCTGTGTAAGTAACATTCCCATTTTATCTTTCCTTTATTGAGCCCTATTTCTCACCAGATTATTCTGTTTTATATACACAGCATTTAATCCAGAGTCACCTGGTCTCTCTTCTGAGACATACTTGGCTATTGTCTAGTTTAACACGGTACGTCCATTTGGTTTGGATCACATGCTATCCACTATTTTTCAATCTTCCTCTTCCCCAACTTGACAGGATTGTGCGTAGTATTGGTGCATTACTCTGTTAATGACATATATTATTTTTCATGACCTAACAGTCTTACTTTTGTATATACTTTCTTTTATTATATTGTGTTTTATTTGCTTGACAGACGGTGGTGGATACCGCGTCCTGTGGCACATGTGCCCGAGCCTGCTCTCAACATTTGCTCTATATTGGCAGTCCATTACGGACTCCTGTCATTTAATCCTGAGTCACCTGGTCTCACTTCTGAGACATACTTGGCTATTGTCTAGTTTAACACGTAACTGAAGAAGGTCTCCATTGACCGAAACGTTTTTTGGTGTACTTCAATAAATTCTCACCATATACCACTAAGTTGAGTGCTAGGTTTATATTTCATATGTTGCATGGTTTGGGAGCCTAACCTAAACACCTTCCACGGCAGTGCTCATGGTGTCTCTTCACATTAGATTGAATAGCGACTTTCAGCTCACTCCAGGAAACAGGAGATTAACAGGAGTGGCAGTGATAGAAGGTAAATAAGTGATGATAAGAGTAGGGGCAGGAAACTTAGGTTCAAAGCACCATCCAAAGCTGCATTAAAAAATACTGGAATGGTGTTTTAGAATTTGTTCCCCTTTCTGTATTAATTATTTTTATATATTTACATTTTTTCAGGGTTTGTATCAACAATTTGGATTGGTAGTGGCTTTCTTTTAACCTATTTTTTGTACCTACTCTTTATTTATTTGTCATTTATATTGAATATTGTGTCCGCCCCAGGTAAAGTGGAGGTGCAGCCTCCTGGTTGCATAGAAGAGCAAACTGACTCTCCTAGTCCCTGCACCCAGCGATCATATGTCCAATGGGCCAGAAGGAGAAAGTGCCATTAATGGTTGTTTAGCACTGTGCATAAAGAGATCGAGAAGGCAGAGACGGTAATAAACCATCTGCGCCTTCTTTATGTGTAGCTTGGCTTTGTCTCACAGATGGCTCACTGTTGCCACAATTGCACAATTTTGTGCAGATGCTCTACTACACAGTTAGAATTTAGAACGTAACTCAAGTAGATTGCAAACCACCCTGATGCTTACAGTCTATGGGCAGTCCAGAATAATGTAATGTTTCTGGTATTTGCTATCAATATCTGATGAATGGGGGGATCCAACCAGTAGGTGATATGGCAGGAGTGCTACTGCAAGGTTCGCCTGAAGCAATAGTTGTTCTCATGGAATATTCTTTTAAAATGTCAAATGTTATCTTGCACTGTAATTTATATTGCATTGTATATACTGCATGATGTATTGCATTCTGAGGTTGAGTGAGGTTTCTAATGTTTTATACTGTGCCATCGAAGGGAAGATATAATAAAAAATTCAAAAAAGTTTAAATCATTTTTTACTGTTAGACATATTTGAATAAAATTGTGACAATATTTTTTTCACATACACGTACTTCTCACAAAATTAGAATATCATCAAAAAGTTAATTTATTTCAGTTCTTAAATACAAAAAGTCAAACTAAAATATTATATAGAGTCATTACAGAGTGATCTATTTCAAGTGTTTATTTCTGTTAATGTTGATGATTATGGCTTACAGCCAATGAAAACTCAAAGGTCATTATCACAGTAAATAAGAATAATTAACATAAAACACCTGCAAAGGCTTCCTAAACATTTAAAAAGGTCCCTCAGTCTGTTTCAGTAGGCTCCACAATCATGGGCAAGACTGCTGACTTGACAGATGTCCAGAAGGCAGTCACTGACACACTCCACAAGGAGGGTAAGCCACAAAAGGTCATTGCTAAAGAACTTGGCTGTTCACAGAGTGCTGTATCCAAGCATATTAATGGAAAGTTGAGTGAAAAGAAAAAGTGTGGTAGAAAAAGGTGCACAAGGAACTGGGATAACCGCAGCCTTGAAAGGATTGTTAAGAAAAGACCATTCAAAAATTTGGGGGAGATTCACACGGAGTGGACTGCTGCTGAAGTCATTGCTTCAAGAGCCACCACACACAGATGTATCCAGGACATGGGCTACAAGTATCGCTTTCGTTGTGTCAGGCCACTCATGACCAATAGACAACACCAGAAGCATCTTTCCTGGGCCAAGGAGAAAAAGAACTGAACTGTTGCTCAGTGGTCCAAGGTGTTGTTTTCAGATGAAAGTAAATTTTTCATTTCATTTGGAAATCAAGGTCCCAGAGTCTGGAGGAAGAGTGGAGAGGCAGACAATCCAAGCTGCTTGAGGTCTAGTGTGAAGTTTCCACAATCAGTGATGGTTTGGGGAGCCATGTCATCTGCTGGTGTAGATACACTATGTTTTATCAAGACCAAAGTCAGCGCAGCCGTCTACCAGAAAATTTAAGAGCACTTCATGCTTCCCTCTGCTGACAAGCTTTGTGGAGATGGAAATTTCATTCTCCTGCAGGACTTGGCACCTGTCCACACTGCTAAAAATACCATCACCTGGTTTAAAAACAACAGTATCACTGTGCTTGATTGGCCAGCAAACTTGCCTGACCTTAACCCCATAGATTTTGGGGTATTGTTAAGGGGAAAATGAGAGACACCCAACTATGCAGATGAATTGAAGATTGCTATCAAAGCAACCTGAGCTTCTATAACATCTCAGCAGTGCCACAGGCTGATCGCCTCAATGCCACGCCACATTGATGCAGTAATTGATGCAAAAGGAGCACCGACACCAAGTATTGAGTGCTTTTACTGAACATACATTTCAGTAGGCCAACATTTCGGATTTTAAAATAATTTTTCAAGCTGGTGTTATAAAGTATTCTACTTTACTAACATAATTCCTTTTGGGTTTTCATTGGCTATAAGGAATAATCATCACCATTAACAGAAGTAAGCACTTGAAATAGATCACTCTGTTTGTAATGACTCTATATAATATATGAGTTTCACTTTTTGTATTGAAGAACTGAAATAAATTAACTTTTTGATGATATTCTAATTTTCTGAGATGCACCTGTATCTTTTTTAAAAAATAAAATTTGTAATTCGTAATCTACTAATTTTCACAGAGTCTGTGTGTCCATATCCAGTAGGCGCACACGCTCTAAAATGATGCATGACAGAGCACATATTCACTCTGTCGGCACCATTATTTATGACCCCGTCGGTGTATATGCCTGAATCTTGTTTTGATGGGGGCTCGCACGTAAGCCCCGATAGGACTACTGAACAGGGCAAAGAAAGCAGTGTGAAAGCATCCTAATAGCTCTATATATAAGCAGGTGACCGGATGCAATGCACAGATGAACAGTGCAAAGAAAGCAGTATGAAAGCCTCCTAATAGCTCTATATGTAAGCAGGCGTACAGACGAGCATGAGGTGGGAACAGACAACATACTATTTATTGCTTCCGGTATGGTTTCACATTTTGAATTGTTTCCTCAGACATTTTCGGACATCCTCCATCATGCTTATCCAGTAATGTTCTCGTACGTTACAGATTATTCACCAGTGACAGAATACATGGTTTGGAAGGTGGATTTCGACCTCCAAACTTCTTGAGAAACTCACTTTGACACCCTTTTAAGGACTCAGTTTTCCAATAAATTTTCACAATAAAAACACTTTCCTCTGAACTAAATCTGTATATTGTTTACAAATGAAGAAGGAATGCAGCAGGAGTGAAATGCAAGCACCACACAAACTACCGACGCACAGAATGGCATGCAGCAAGTCTATCTCATAGTGATGACCGGTGGGGTGACAAGTCGGTGAGACCACTCGGATGTTTCTCTTCACTGTCGCTGAGGTTCATTGCACTCTCACTTCTCATGAACCAAAAGTATATACAGTCCAAATTTCAGTACAGTCAACCATCCATTTTAGAAGATACAACAAATTTTTCACCCTGTATTTCTGGGAGCTGGGATCATAAGAATTGAGCTATGTTACCTTTCAAAAGAATGATGGGTCAATGCGGGTGGTTGATAAACCGAGTAGGAGGAACACTGCTGAAGCCAAACAAGCTGCTACTGTGAGTGTTGGGCAAGATCCAAGTGAGCAAGTAAGTGAAAGTCTAAGGCTGTTGTTTTTGGAGGGTTGATTTGCAAACTTTAGGCTATTTCATTGGTGCAATCTAGTTACATCAAGCAAGTGCTCATCCAAGGTCATACAGTAGACTATTCTTGCTTTGCTCCCAAAGCCTGTTGTATTTTAAAAGCACTTTGAGATTTCTGTATTCATTAAGTCCATTGCCTCTGAGAAATAAAAGTCTTATTTGCAGTATTTTGGTGATTTCATGTCTGCTTGCCATGCTGTCATTTTTCAGGGCTGTGACCTGTGCCCCATCCATTTGATTTTCTAGCCCTCTATTGTTTTATTACAATAGGAAATACCTATGTTGATTTGATTTTTGGAAAAAAATTCTGTCTGGCTTAGAAGATCCCGTCATATATTCCCTGCAGGGTTTGGACTAGCCCACCGGAGAACCGGAGGATTCTCTGGTGGGCCCAGGCACTGACACCTGCTGGAACACTGGCCAGCAGCTGCCGATGGGCCCCACTGCTCTAGGGGCCCCCAGCCTGTGGCGTGTCGCTAATAGCGGCACACCCAGCTGCTATGGGGCCCCTGAATCAGGGGGGCCCTCCCGGTGCCAACGGAGCAGCAGCTGGAGACAGGAGCCTATCCCCGCTGCTATAAAGAAATGAATATTCATGCTTTGCCATGCCCTCATGGGCATGGAGAGGAGTGAATACCATTTCACTTTAATAGCAGGCTGAGGCTAACACTGCCCGCATGTAAAGCCGGTGTGGTTGCATCAGGGCCCCGGAGGTGGGCCTCTACAGGGCGGCTCACCCTGAGGGAAATCGCCTGGCAGGGAGCGATCCCTGCAGCTTGGCAGCAGAGCAGACCTGCAGTGATCTAATGCTGTCCTGCTTCCTGCCTGGCACTTCCTGTCTGACACCGTGCAGCTGGATGATGTCATCATTCAGCAGGGCTGTTGCAGAGAGAAAGCTGCTGGGATGTGCTGCGGCTGTGGGGAACATGCGGAGAGGTGAGTGGCGCTGTGTTGTATCTTTCTGTCTGGCTGCGTGTGTATGTGATGCAGTGCTTTGTGTGTGTGTGTGAGAGAGAATGGTGCGGTGCTGTGTGTGTGGTGCTGTGTGTGTGAGAGTGGTGCTGTGTGTGCATTGGAGATTGGCAATGATGTGGGTGATGGAGAGAGCAGTGATGGGGTGGTGGGGGAGAAGGCAATGTTGTTGGTGGTGGAAAGGACGATGTGGTGATGGGGAGGAAGCAATGATCAATGGTGGAATGGGCAATTATGTGGTGGTGGGGGAGAAGGCAATGATGGTTGTGGTGGAAAGGACAATGATGATAGTGGTGGAAAGGACAATGGTGGTGGGGAGGAGGCAATGATGGAGGTGGTGGAATGGGCAATGATGGAGGTGGTGGAAAGGGCACTAATAGGGGTGGTGGGTGAGATGGCAATGATGGAGGTGGTGATGAGGACAATGATGGGGTGGAGGGGAGAACCATGATGGAGGTGGAGGGGGGCTGCATTATACCCTATACTTTCTGAAGGTGCTACATTATATTCTGTGTGGGGGTTGCAATATATTCTGTGTGGGGGCTGCATTATTCTTTTAGGGGGCTACATCATACTATATGAAGGGGCTGCATTATGCCCTATGAGGGGGCTACAGTATATTCTTTGTGGGGCTGCCTTATGAGGGGGTTGCATTATTCTCTGAGGGGGTGACATTATATTCTGTGAAGGGGCTGCATTATACTATATAAGGGGGCTGCATTATACCATATGAGGGTGCTACATTATATTCTATGAGGG
>JARQOD010000001.1:948004611-948153477 GCA_033576555.1 Oophaga sylvatica | reverse complement strand
GATCACTGCAGGACAAGGTGTCATGTGCCAGACAGTCCAGCTAATCTGTTTAAACCCGCCCCTACTACTGATTGGCCGACTGCTTGCTGCCAATCTTTGGTGAGGGCTGAGTTATACAAAGCTCAACATTTTGATTACTGCCACATCTACAGCAGAGAAAACAGGGAGGGGAGTATAAGTGTTTTTATTTTATCAGTGCCAAACATTAAGATTGAGAAGTGGTTGTCCTAATAGTGGACAACCCCTTTAAGTGCTTAAACTGTGCAATCGGAGCTTACTTGTGCTGCTGCAGTTACAGGCAGAAGCCGGCATGGTGATGATCTGCCTGGTATGATGCAGAATCAGTTCCTGAGCAAACTTTATACTTTCCTTATAGACATATGATGAAAATGGACGTCGTACTTCGTTAAAATGTTGAACAGGAAAATATGTGATTTTTTTTTTTTTTTCACAGGGCCACTGATTTTCATTTGCGAATTTGATCAGCAAGAGAGATCAAAATAGGATATGTCTCAAGTTTTTTTTTCCCACAAAAAAGGAAAGTGAAGAAGCACATTCACTGTAATGGGTCTGTGATCAGGCTGAAAAAATGATAGATCTCATACATACCAAAAATCTGATGTGCGAAATAAGCCCTTATTGACGGAGATGGGGGATGGGAGAGGGCCCTTTAACAGTTATGGCTTTATTAATATATATAGAGAACTTTCTCTAACTCTCCACCTCCACATATAAAGACTGTTTATGGAAAGATATGTTTGCATATCAGCTATAAGGTCATAACTGATTCAGGTCCCCATAGCTCAAGTCACATCAGCTGTCAGTAAGTGTGAGTGTGCACATGTGTAAACGGAGTATGAAAGTTTATAGCAGTGTATCAAATGTGTACATAGTTGTGAGTATGGGGCCCCTCATTCAGTAAAGTGTG
This sequence comes from Oophaga sylvatica, assembly GCA_033576555.1. Classification (NCBI taxonomy): domain Eukaryota; kingdom Metazoa; phylum Chordata; class Amphibia; order Anura; family Dendrobatidae; genus Oophaga; species Oophaga sylvatica. Next base: position 948,152,549 of record JARQOD010000001.1, on the reverse strand, counting down.
ATACCGGAGTTGTAGGAAGGGGGACCGTTCACCCCCAATAAGTAGCTGAGGGCTCCCACCCCTACTACCCATATCAACCCTTATTATAAGCTATAATTAAGGGACTTTATAATATTTTAATAGTTAGTAATAAAAGATATTTTTATAAGTGTTTTCCACTGCGGTCTGGATGTCTGCCAAGTAAAATACACACTTTATACACAAAAACATTACTGAACAGCCGAGTTACTGAGTGCAGGAAAAAATACTCCACTGTGTGTTACTGCAGATCTCCTCCCATTCTCTGCCCTTACAGCAAGGAAGACAGAAGTGTTGTGTGTGAGGGGGAAGGGAGGAGGTGTTAAGGTGGCACAAGGAATTTTATTATTGTAGTACTGCAGAACTCAATGTAGATGTCAGTAATATCTTAGATGATGCTCCAAACTTCAGCCAAGGTGTCTCTGCTCCAAGCAGAAACAGAGTGGAGGGCCCACCAGATGACTGTACAGTGCTCCAGTGGGCCAGTCCGGTACTGTATATAACTTGAAGCTCATTGTCACAAAGCTAAATCTGTCATAGGGTCCCAAACTACCATGTGCCGTTGTTAGTGTTGGGGTCTTTATATTTGGGAAAGGAGTTTTTGGGCCCTTTCAGCCTATAGTGACACAAGAGCTAAGTGTCTATGATCAAGGATTAGAGATGGTTCCATGAAATTAAAGGGGTTGCCCCTTTTAAGCTTTTATTGCACCATACAGATGCAAAGATTTACAATAACAAACAAAACTGTTACTTATCTTTCCTAGGTACAGAGCTGCCTCTCTGCCATTGCTCCTTTGTTTGTTGGTTGACTGCAGTGGTATTTTCATGGCTGCAGTGCTTATAACTACAGATGAGATAACCCAAACTGTAAAGTTTGGGGTTCATACCAGACACCTAGTGTCCGGTGCTGAACTAACAGCACAAACTTCTCCTGGGAATCCATTTTAATGTTCGGAGTTCGGATGCTAAAGAGAAAGAGAATTTTACAGCACCAACGTTCAGGTCCCCATTGACTTTATGGGCTTCGGGGTACTGGTTCAAGTTCAGGTAGAGTTCTGGTACCTGAACCAAACATTGGAAAAAAGTTAGCTTGAACGGATGAACCTGAACATCCATTGGTCAACTCATTTCTACCTATAACTAACGCAGCAGGTCACTTGGCTGAGTGGCTACATCGATTGGTGAAACGTTGAGTTCTGTAAATTTGATTTCACCACTGGAGTCAATTGACAAAGATCAAAGCAGAGACGTAGAGGCAGCCCTGGACCCGGGGAGAGTAAGTAACAGCTTGTGAAGGAAACCCGGTTCCTTCCACTTCACCAATGTGACGTAACTACACAGTCACAGCTCTCCGGTGCCCCCTTTGTCTCTCAGGTCAGTAAGGGAACTGTGCCTAGAGCAAATGGCTGCCGGGGATGATGTCCTTTTACCCACTGGGTATTCTAAGATTTGTAATGAGAGTAAAAGCATCAGCCCAAAATTAATTTTATGGTTTAATTGCCTTAAGGGCGCACTAGATAATTACAGAAATATACAGTAAGCTATACAATGAAATTACAGTGGATTTGCAGTCAGAGTAAAATACAACAATAATGGTACAAGGCTTAGAGGTACTAAGCTAGAGGTCAATGTTACCAGCTGTAGGTTGCATGTGGACTCCGGGAGCTCTGCGATCCACAGGTAAGAATCTTAGTTGCCAGACAGTCCCCAAAACGTGTGCCGCTGCTCCCTTGGCAGATCTGTCCCCTGTTCCTTCCTCGATCATCATCGTCTTGTTCATCTGTGAGAATAGAGAGAGTCTGCCATCCACTTACAGTTCTTAAACCTGCTAGGTCCCTCCCCTCGGTGTCAGAGGGTGGGCTAATAATCTGCACCCTTCAGCTCCCTGCAGAATTTATTCCCAATATCTAAGAAAGGGGTTAACTTTCTCCAGGACAATCGGATCAGGACACGAGAGGTACCAGTGAATGCAGTTTGTTTTGCCTGTCGCGTGGAGATCAAACATGGCCCGATTGGCCCTCCGTAGCAACCCAATCTTTATATCTCAGGTCCCCGAGCCATCACCGACTCGGGAGTCGCACTGTCTGATGCGCGAGGTCCGCAGGATCGCGCAGATATTTTTTATGAGTCTGTACCTCGAAAGGCGTGCTCATAATTCATAATCCTAGAATGGAGTCGTAATGGCTGGGAGAGACTATGGATGTGTTTTCTGTGTCTAGCTGACAGGTATAATTTAATTGAAGCCCCCAGGCATCTCCAGGCCCCATGCTGGCGTGGCTCCTGACTCCAGCTTTGAAGTCCTGTTTTGGCCTGATCTACTTAGCATACTAAAAGACCTTGTTATTCAACAGTGGAGCACTAAACCCTGTTTTCTTCAATATGCCTACAGGCCATGGGGGTTAGGAGCAGTTATCTGCCTGTGGCTCTGTGAACTCAGACAAAATGGCCTCTGGGACAGGCCAAGCTCAGACATGAGGCGAACATTATGCCCCATATCCAAGATGGTGGCTGTTCCTTCATCACACAGCTGCTTTGTTATTTATAGGTCTACAACCCTATAGGGAAATCACAGTTTAAAAGCGCTCTTTACTATGAACAGGACCTTAGAGCCCTAAAAGTCACATTTCCAATAGAGCTGGTGATGTATATTTACAAATACTCAGTTGTGTCCCTAGTGAAAAGTCTGGGAAAAAATGAAATTCTCACATTATTTTAGTGACTTTTCATTTTATTTATATAAATGATTAAATGTAGAGTAAAGCTACTGCGTGAGTCCAGTATGGAGCGCACATACCTGCCAGCACTGCACTGCTCACATTTCTAGTGCATTTATAGGAGAATGTCATTTCTTTTTTCACAGCAGCTCCAACTTTAACTTGTCATGTTAGTACAATTTAGTCTAAGTAAATACACAGTTAGACTAATGTTTACAGTATCCGCTCTCTTCCTATTTGTACTGAGTCACGTAAACATGAACTATATTGGGATATGGCTTAAGGGGTCACTGATGTTTTAAAAACAGTTGTCACTCTCAAGTGAAACACCTGGTATATGGTTTTATTCCTAATACTTCAGCGCTGCAAAGATATTAAGATATGTAAAGAGATGTCTATTCCAGGCAAAAAAAAAAAGATTTCCTGTGCAGAAAAATAAGATCAGTTAAATGTTTCCCTTTTATTTTTCATCAAAAAATATATAGAAAACAAAGTAAACTAAAACATTGTGTCTACTTTTATAAACATTACTAATAATAATTAGAAAACATTGTGATGAAATAACAATGATTAAAAAATAATAACAAATTAATAAAAACCAGTGATGTTAACATTCAAAATAATTTTAATGAAAATAATACTAAGGACTTGTTCGCACACAGCGTTTTTGAGGTTTTTTTAAACATTTAACAGGAAAAGCAAAATGCATGAAATTTCCAAAATCTCATTAACATGATGCATTTATTTTTTTGCATTTTTTGACTAGTAGTGTTTTTTTTTAAGAAACGCAGCATGTGAGTTATTTCAGCAATTTTACAGCACTTTTTCTTCATGAATCTGTCAGCAGGATCTACCCACCTAAGCCAGCTATATGAGCATGTAAGTTATAGAAGGTTGAATGAAATAATACCTTGATATCTGTGACTCGATTATTTATTCCAGTGTAATCCAATTTTTTCTTATTATGTAAATGAACTGTTAAGATCTATTGGCAGGACATAGATCTTCCTGAGAATCTGCCTCTAGAGCTTTTTCTTTTTAAATAAAAGGGGGCATTACCATTGATAGACATGTAATGACTGACAGTCTGCTCTCCGGTTCTACATTTTTCACTCTGGTAACACCCCTTTAATTTAAAATAAGCTCTGGAGACAGATTCTCTGGGAGATCTATGTCTGGCCCATAGATCTTAGCAGATCATTTACATATTAATAGAAAAGGAGATTTCTCTGGAATAAAACATCAGATCACAGACATCTTGTCAAGAGGGTATCACGTCCCACTTGAAGACCTGGAGTTAGACAGTCATATCGGGTATTGAATCACAGGACTTCTTTAGAGATAGTGTGACTCATGTTCTATTTTAAATGGATGTGGCTTCCTTTGGTGCTGAGAGAGTTAAGGACTCTTTCCATGATGGTTGAGACCATACTGCCTGGTTATTCTCAGCTGCAACTTCTTATCATTTACTCCCTCTAAATATACTGGCTCTGTGCGGTTAGTCCCTGCTGGTAAAATATTTATCTTCCTGTGCTGAGTGCTAAAGCTAAGTGGTTGGAGTGGAGTTGTAGTAGTGATGTGTAGTTTGCTGTTACACGTGTGTGCTTATCTCCTGGTGGTCCATATTCCCATTTAGTTTATTCCTCCCTGTTCCTATCCTCCGACCTATTGTTGGTTTGTGTTTTTGTATGATAAAGATTTTCTTTTATCCCTGTTTTGTCTTTGTGTCTTGTTTACCTAACAATTCTGTCCCATGCCTCATGGGGCAGGGAAGGTGGACCGATTAGGATTTAACAGGAGAAAAGCAAGGTCGGAGACTCGGACCTCTCTACCTTCAAGAGTACCCCCAGGACAAGGATAGTTAGAGTCCCAGTTCCAGGGACAGTTTGAGGCCCCTCTTCCTTACCGAAGACCGACACAGAGTTTCAAATCAAGGTATCATTTTATTCAACTTTCTATGATCGGTATGCCCATATAGATGACTTAGGAGAGTTGATGCTGTTGACAGATTCCCATTAAGATCAAAATGACTTACCACCAAAAAATACATAAAAACACATAACAGAACATGTAAAAATAGGCCAGAAAGTAGCTAAAAAATAAAAGAAATATTATAACATCAACCATTACCGATCCTGTTCTGCAGATAAATAGCTTGGTTATTATGAGCCCTCCACTATCTCACTTTCTCACTCCTTCTTCAGTCTTCTCTTTTGTGTTCAGTCTTTGGCATCTCCGATGCTGAATGTTTCAGATGATGTCATGATGTCATGGGGAGATTCACATCAAGGTATCACAAGGGAAGAAAACTGCCCTTCTGCTCCACGGGAATAATACTTACTGTATATTCACTTCCACTGACGGTGCCATTCCTGAGGTTTCAGCACTGGCTCTCCTGATGCTCCTGTGCTGGCATCGGAGATGAGTATAAGTGTTGTTGTTCTAGTAGTGGCAAACTTAGGGATTCAGAAGGTGTTGTTTAATTAGTAGACAAATCTTTTAAGACACATTGACTATGTTTCAACAGGCGTACCATTCAAAACAGATTCTTGATCTGCCAATGTATGAGCACAATAATAAGTCTATTGGTCCATACACTACTTTTACAAAGTGATATTTGAACCCATTGAACCCATTGGTCCATTACAATGCTCTGTGCATACTCATGTTTACTGCAGAGTGGTGTTTTGGGTCTTAGGAACCAAACCCATGCTGATCGGCAGCACTTTGTAGCCTCTATAAGATTAAAAAATGTTCTGACATATAAATCTAGATTGTCATAAAGAACATAGAGTGATATAACATTATTATAATTAATAATTTTTAACTAGATCTTTAGAAATATAAATATTACCATGTCTAATTTGCATATTCTAGATAATAATGGTAATAATAGTAATAATTATCATAGTCTGAATAATTATAAGAACAAAGATAAATCAATAATAGAAACAACAGTAAAAACATTAATGATGGTAAAATAATTGCACAATTTAGCAACATAATTGAATAATGAGTATCTATAAAGTTTCTTATAAAAAAAAATAAAAGCAACTGAGATATTTTTCCAAAGTCTGTAATATTTTTCAGTTTGTAGGAACATTTTAAAACATTTGTTCTAAAAAATAAATTACACACGTGGTCAAAAATGTTGGCACCCCTCGTTTAATGACAGAAAAACCCACAAAGGTCACAGAAATAACTTGAATCTGACAAAAATAATAAATAAAAAATCTATGAAAATGAGCAAATGAAAGTCAGACATTGCTTTTCAACCATGCTTCCACAGAATTAAAAAAAATAAAGAAAACTCATGAAATAGGCCTGGACACAAATGATGGTACCCCTGAAAATAATGTGACAAACGGGACATGTTAAATCAAGTTGTGTCCACTAATTAGCATCACAGGTGTCTATAATCTTGGAATCAGTGAGTGGGTCTGTACAGTATAGAGGGCTACAGATACTCACCGTGCTGTTTGGTGGCATGGTGTGTATCACACTCAACATGGACCAGAGGAAGCGAAGGAAAGAGTTAGCTCAGGAGACTGGAAAGAAAATTATAGACAAACATGATAATGGTAAAAGTTATAAGTAGTGTTGAGCATTCCGATACCGCAAATATCGGGTATCGGCCGATATTCGCTGTATCGGAATTCCGATTCTGAGATCCAATATTTTTTGCATATCGGATACCGGAATCTGAATTTTCCTGTAAAGTCTATGGGGAGTTCCTGTGTCACAGAAGGAAGTATGATGACACAGGAACTTCCCGAAAGTGTCACTGTCAGTGTCGGTTGGGTCTGTCAGGAGTCAGGACTCAGCACTTACCTGGCTTCTCGCGATAACTGCACGTGACTGCCAGGTACTGGGTAATCTTGGACAGCTGTACTCTCGCGACAGCTGGCCGTAAAGCAGTCCGGATGATGTCACCGCCGGGGAATCTCCTCCAGTAAGCAGCTCTGCTGCGTCGGGATGTCAGGCTCAGCCTGGCATTCCAGATGTAGCAGAGCTGGACTCGTCGTGGGACACTCGTTATTTTGGACTACGTCGGACAGGGAGTATTTGTGTTGGTTTGTTATTTTTGTTTTTTTACAGGATATCGATGGCATCGCAGGATGAGAGTACAATAAAAATAATGAAAACTGTGTTGTGTATTATTTCATTAAAAGACTTTATTCTGGTTGTGTCTTTTTTAAAAATTTACAAACTTTATGATTAATAATGGATCGGTGTCTTATTGATGCATCTCCATTATTAACCGGGCTTATTGTCACCGTTCAATCAAAGGTGACATTAAGCCCTTATTACCCCACTTGCCACCGCTACAGGGCAAGTAGGAAGAGTCGGGTAAAGTGCCACAATTGGTGCATCTTTGGATGCGCCCATTGTGGGGCTGCTGCAGCCTGGTAGTTTTAGGCTATTGAGGGCAAAAATCCATGGGCCTTAACAGTCTTTTAGTACCAGGCCACAGCAGTCTGCTTTTTACTTGGCTGGTTAACAAAAATAGGGGGACCCCCACGCCATTTTTTTTCCGAGGGGATCACCTATTTTTGTTAACCAGCCAAGATAAGCAGACTGCTGTGGCCTGGTATTATCAGGCTTGCAAGGTTCATGGATATTGGATCCTTACCAGCCTGAAATACCAGGCCTCAGTAGTCTGGTTCATTGGCTGGTTAACAAAAATAGGGGGGACTCCATGCCATTTTTTTTCGAGGGGATCCCCTATTTTTGTTAACCAGCCAAGATAAGCAGACTGCTGTGGCCTGGTATTATCAGGCTTGCAAGGTTCATGGATCTTAGATCCTTAACAGCCTTAAATACCAGGCTCAGTAGTCTGCTTCATCAGGCTGGTTAACAAAAATAGGGGGGACCCCAAGCCATTTTTTTGAGGGGATCCCCTATTTTTGTTAATCAGTCACTTCAGGTCAGCCGGGATTCCCTTGACGTCACTGATGCTGTGCGGTGTCCCTGGCTGACCTGAAGTGAAAGTGGGAAGCAATCAATTAGGCTTCCCAGCTAACCACTTCCTCTCCTGTCAGCCAGGAGAGGAGATGATTCATTTGGGGTTTTACTGCGAGGCTGGCAGCATTAGCTGCTGTCCCTGCAGTAAACGTTAACCCTTTCACAAGGATTACCTGACAATAGGATTAATAATTGATAGTTGTCTAATTGACAGCTCTCAATTATTAACCTGGCTTAAAGTCACCTTTCAATAGCAAGGTGGCTTTAACCCATTATTAACCCATTCACCACCGCTACAGGGCAATGGGAATAGACAGGCTAAGTGCCAGAAAGGGCAAATCTAATTATAGATTTGCCTTTTCTGGGGTGTCTGGTGGCAGATGTTAGTAGCCAGGGGGGGGGCAAAAATAATGGTCCCTCTCTGGGCTATTATTATCTGCCCCACTCGCTGGCTTTGTCTGTCTGGTTCAGAAAATAGTGCGGGAGCCCACGCATTTTTTTTCAACAATTTTACACCTCATATATATATATATATATATATATATATATATAATATGTCATTGTGACACATATATATATATATATTTATAGCACATACACTTCTACATAGTATAATAGCCGCTAATTCAATTGCCAGCTTTTGTGAAATTACAGACCGACATGAAATGACACATGGTTTACATAGAGTTAACCATGTCATTTCATGTAGATTGATATATGGTTTTCACTAACAAATACATGTGTGTATGTGTGCAAAATTTCACACATGTAGGGGTTAATTAAAGGTGTAAATCTGTAGAAAAAAAATGCGTTTTTTTTACAACGAATTTACACCTTTAATTAACCCCTACATGTGTGAAATTTTGCACACATACACTGATGTAATTGTTAGTGAAAATCATATATCAAACTACATGAAATGACAATAGTTAACTCTATGTAAACCATGTGTCATTTCATGCCGGGTGGTTCTGTAATTTCACAAAAGCCGGCATTGCCCGGCAATTGAATTAGCGGCTATTTTACTATGTAGAAGTGTATGAACTATAAATATATGTATATATGTCACAATGACATGTATATATATTTATATATGTATTCTATGTGTGTATATCTAGTGTTTACAAGGAAAGAAAGGGTTTATTTTAATTACGATATTTCTGTCCCATTGACTTGCATTGGTTTCCGGTATCGGAATCGGCGATACCCAATACTTTTTGGGTATCTGTCCGATCCAATCCGATCCGATACTTCTTGATGTCGGGAAGTATCGCTCAACACTAGTTATAAGACAATCTCGAAGCAGCTTGATATTCCTGTGACTACAGTTGCACATGTTATTCAGAAATTTAAGATCCATGGGACTGTAGCCAACCTCCCTGCACGTGGCTGCAGGAGGAAAATTGATGACAAATCAAAGAGACGGATAATACGAATAGTTAGAAAAGAACACAGAAAAACTTCTATACAGATTAAAGGTGACCTTCAAGCTCAAGAAACATCAGTGTCAGATCGCACCATCCGTCATTGTATGAGCCAAAGTGGACATGGGAAACAACCAATAAGGACACCACAGTTGAAAAAAATCATAAAAAAGCCAGACTGGAATTTGCCAAATTACATGTTGACAAGCCACAAAGCTTCTGGGAGAATGTCCTATGAACAGATGAGACAAAAATTGAACATGTGTGGATTCCCTAACAAACAAGCAATTCCCAAAGGTATTCAAACTGTCTAGCAGCCGCAAATCATACAGCTGCGGCGACAAAAACTAAATCTCTGAGCACGCTCAAATACTCGGAGGACACCCAAGCATGCTCGGGAAAACCTGTGCAACGAGTTTAGTTGCTCATCACTAGTTATTTCTGTGACCATTGTGAGTTTTTCTGTCACTAAACGAGGGGTACCAACAATTTTGATCATGTATGTAATATAAGTAAAGAATAAAATCAGCAGATATAAATAATTATTCTTGGTAAAGTCTCTTTCTTAGTGGCAAGCATCTAGACCAGTGGACCTAACCTGGCCCGTGTCTGTCTTCTGTCACGGTTTCATCCCTCATGTGTCTGGGATGCAGTTCCTGACAGCTCAGTCATCCAATCTGGTACAGTGGCATGCTGAATCTGCATCAAAGGTATTTAGGGTATTCTGGGAGAGATGTAGGTTATTTTTTACCCCCGGTTGTAAGGGGAGGAGTTTCCTCGGGTGGGAATAATCATGTCCATACTGAAAGGGGGTCCTCAGACCTGGACATTTGCTTTGTCCCCACAAGCCCCAGAACGGTTTTCTGTTGACACCTTTTTTTAAAGTTTAGGTCTGATATATGATGAACCCAACAGGATCCAGGTCATTGAGGCTAAGAACATGAAGCTGGCACTGTGCGGTTGCACAGCTGAGGACTACTGTACAGAGTTTTTGCAGTGGTCCACTGAAGTTTTGTGGAACGATGCAGCTCTCAGGTGCCAGTCTCATATTAGAGTTTCCAAAACACCTAAGGATGCTCTGGTCCTTCATGATGTCCCTTGTTCTCTGGTGCAGGCCATATAAATGGACCACAGAATCCATGAGAGACGTGGTGAACAGCAGGCTGCCTGTTATACATCCCTGGAGCAGGTCCATTAACTGAAGGTGGAGCCATTGCAGGTTAGCGTAGCCAGTCTTTGTGTTTGGAGAAAAGACATAGACAAGATGTCAGACTCTTGACAAGACACCATTAGCCCTGAATTCGGTTAAGAGGGTTATGGTTGATTTTACGTTCCAAGTGGAAGCACTGCATCCTGAATCTATCTCCTGTTTTGTGTTGTATAATTTACCTGTTGGGTAGGTAGTGGGGACTCCATGGTTGCAGATTCACAATTCTGTTATTGATTGGTGTCAGAGGGAGGTTGTTAAATGGAGACACAGTTGTTGCAGAAATGTCTTAAAAGTGTACAAATACCGCTAGTCTGAAGGGTCTGCTGGGGTACCCGAAGGACTTTGGAGACATGTTCTCGGAAAAAGTGGCAGAGATGCTACCTCCTCATCAATCTTATGATTGTGCTCTTATTCCTAGCGCCAAATTGCCTAAAGCTCGCCTTTACAATTTGTCTTGGCCTGAACCACCATGAAAGAATATGTTAACAAAGGTTTATGGAAGGATCATATAAGTTCTTCCGCCTCCCTGGATTTTTATTTGTTAAAAAGAAAGATGCGGGTCTGCATCCTTGCCTCGATTTCCAAGAACAAAACAAAATTATGTTTAAAATACTTACCCACTTCCACTCATCTCTGACCAATATAATCAGCTTCTGCGGGCCAGGGTCATTTCTAAACTTGATCTTAGAAGGCTTACAATTTGATAGGCATCTGGATGGGTGATGAGTGGAAAACAGTATTCTTAACGTCGTGGGACTATTTGAAAACCTTGTCATGACGTGATGTTTCAAAATTTTTTGAATGATATTTTCTCTGATTACATTGGAAGATATGTTGAGATTTATATGGATGATATTCTAATTTTCTGGCCAGATTTGGACTCTCACCAGGAACATATCTGTGTTATGTTACAGAAATTGAGGAAGAATTTTTTTTTGCATTGCTACAAAGGATTTTAGGGCTTCCGGTTAGCCGATTGATATGCGATGTGCCAACATGGTGGAATTCCACTCTGCACATGTTGTAGTGACAGTGGCAGCAGCGACAAACCTGGTACAGTATGTCATTTTGTGTAGCCTGGGCCAACACAATTCGGATGTGGTGCAAATCACCTTTGCGGAGTGGGCACAGATGAAGGACCTCTACACCCTTCTTCACAGTTTCAAAATGGCTACTAAGATGGTTAGCACTGATGATGCTGTCGTCAGAATCACTATTCCGGTCACCCACTTGCTGGAGCACACTTTCAATAGTCTGCTGGAGGAGACAGTGATCCCAAAGGAAGAGGAGGAAGCAGAGAAGGATGTGGAAGGGATAACAATATCTCTAGGTTCTGGACTGTCTTTGCATGGGTGGGTGCCATGGGAGGGTGGTTTAGAGCAATTGAGGGGGGCTCATGGTACCAGACAAACTGTTAGTGAAGGTGCATGAACTTAGGATCAAATGGAGGAGTACGAGGAGGATGAGGTGATGGGCGCATAGCAGTCAGGAGATGAAGAGAATAATGATCCCCTCTCTGTTGTCCTTGGTTGGTGGGAGGGGAAGGAGGAAGCAAGCTTGAGTGTCACCCCGCCACCAACACACCATGGACTTGGACCTCATGGAAGCACCCGACACATGAGCGCCTTCTTGTTGCACTATATAAAACATGATGCCCGTATTGTTTGGATTAGAAATAGTGCTGACTACTGGGTTGCCACTCTGTTAGATCACGATACAAAAGTAAGTTTTGCCAAATGCTTCCCCACATGGAAAGGGACACATGTTGGAGTATTGAAACATACTTGTAGACAATCTTAAGACTGGTTTTCCCTAAGACAGAACTGAGGCACACAGTGTGCATCACAGTTATAGACTTCCAACCCTGGAAACGTTGAGTCATCAATGCAATAACAGCAGCAAGTTGGGGGGTTGAATTTTACTGTGAGGGGGCTGCATTATACTGTGTGTGTGGGGCTGCTTTATACTGTGTTGTGTGGGGCTGCATTATACACTCTGAGGGAGCTGCTTTATACTATGTGGGGCTGCATTACAATATGGTGTGTGGGGGCTGCATTATACTCTGAGGTGGCTGTTTTATAATGTGTGTGGCGGGGTGCTGCATTGTACTCTGAGGGGTTGCATTATACTCTGATAGGGCTGCATTATTCTCTATGAGGGGGGCTTCATTATACTCTGAGGGGGCTACATTATACTCTGAGGGGCTAAATTGTACTGTGTGTGTGGTGCTGCATTATACTCTATGAGGGAGCTGCATTATACTCTATGAGGGGGCTGCATTATACTCTATGAGGGGGCTGCATTATACTCTATGAGGGAGGCTGCATTATACTCTGAGGGGAGCTGCAGTATACTCTTGGGGGGGCTGCAGTATACTCTATCAAAGACCATGGGGAGTGCATTATACTATATGTGCTATATGGGACCTGCATTATACTGTATTTAGGACAATCTGTACCCATCATTCTTCCTCAGCCGGTGTAAAGAAACTCAGGAACAAGCATCAAACGACTTCAATATAGTTGATCTCTCTCATTTAACTGTCTGAACTCAGCACATGTAAATACAACCAAAATATTTCAGTGTGATGGTGCAATATGTGAGCATCTGAGACCCCATTATAAACTTTTGCCAAGGCCCCACCTTGTCTAAAACTGGCACGGAGTATAAAAAAAGTATTTTTCTTTTGTAACAGGTCAGGTTGGGGGTATATATACATGTTGTGAACACGTTGGAGGCGACTTCGGAGCTGGGGCTCCCTCCAGTGGTTGCTGAGGGTAATGACCCAATTGCTGAATGGCTTTCAGCTGGGTCCGAATGGTCTGATATAAGTGACCTGAGTTCCCAGCAGCCTTGCCGGTAATCAATTGTTCCTCCTGCTCTTGCTTGGAGCACAGTTTTGGTTGGAGCTCAGCTTGCATTCCTGCTTTCATTCAGATAAGTGATTTGCTGTTTTTTTTCCCTCTGGTTGGAGTTTCCTTGCTGGTTTGCTGCCTTGCAGTGGACTTCAGCCTGGTCCCCTTTTGCGGCCTGGCACTGCATTTGTGCTCAGTTTGTGTTTGCACTTTTGCTCTGTTCCTGTGTCACTTTTATTTGCTGAATTGCTGTGTTTTACACCAGAGATCTGATTTAGGTGGTAGAGATCGTGTGATCTCAGGTTTTTTGTTAATCAGAAGTGTTGGTATTTTTGTCAGGGGTTTTTGGTTGCAGTCAGAATTCTTTGCTATACTTTTCTATCTAGACAGAATTGGTCCCAGCGTTTGCTCATTCTATTTTCTGTCTGTGTTCGTATTTTCTTCTTGTCTAACCGCCATTACATGTAAGGGGGCTTCCTATTTCTTTGGGGGTTCTGCTACGGGGCAGTTAGCTTTCATTTTTCTGCCTTTAGGTGAAGTTATCTCTCCGGCTGTGACGAGGCGTCTAGGATCACCGTAGGTACGCTCCACGGCTACTTCTAGTGTGGCGGTTAGTTTAGGTTACTGCAATCCAATAGTTTCCAGCCTCTCTGGTGTATTGCTACTTTGGCTATTTTTTGCAGTTTCTCCTCAGCTACCAAAACATAACAGTATTACCGACCAAACTGAAAATTATATGGTACTCACAGAAGGGAAAAATAGTAAAGAGGAAAAAGTTTGTTACATTTTTTATTTTTCCCTCTTTTTCTCTGGGTGCTGAGGAGGTATTTTTTTTTCTCTCTCAATGGAGTTTGCACAGTTGTCTGACCGTGTGGAGCAGCTTGCCACTGAGGTTCAGAGTATTGCTACCTATCTTGCTTGGTTGCCAGTTGTGGAACCTAGGATCCCCATGCCAGATTTATTTTGGGGGGATCGGTCTAAATTTCTGAATTTCAAAATAACTGTAAGTTATTTTTTGCCTTAAAGTCTAAGTCCTCAGGGAACGCAGCACAGCAGGTTCAAATTGTCATCTCTCTGCTGCGCGGCGATCCGCAGGATTGGGCTTTTTCCCTGACACCTGGGGATCCTGTTTTGAATGATGTTGATGTATTTTTTCAGGCTCTGGAGTTATTGTATGATGAACCTAATGTCACTGATCAAGCTGAAAAGACCTTGTTGGCATTAAATCAAGGTCGTGAAGACGCTGAGCTGTACTGTCAGAAATTTCGAAAATGGCAGTCCTGACCAAATGAAATGATGATGCTTTGGCAGCCCTTTTTCGGAAGGGTCTGTCAGAAATGTAAAGGACGTTATGGTGGGATTCCCTGTTCCCTCTGGTCTCAATGATTCTATGTCTTTGGCTATTCAAATTGACAGACGATTGCGGGAGCGCAGAGGTATGCGTGAGATAGTGTTGTCTTGTGAGCCAGCTCCTGAGCCCATGCAGTGTGATGGAGTGACTTCTGGGGCTCAGCGTCATGAGTTTCGTAAGTGCACTGGGTTATGTTTCTACTGTGGTGACGCTTTCCATGCTATTTCCATCTGTCCTGGGGGGAAGACGTTTTGCGCGCTCAGTTGTCTTGGGTAGTGTTCAGACTAAATTTCTGTTGACTGTTACCCTGATTAGCTCCCTGTCCACATTTTCGGCTCAGCTTTTGTTGATTCAGGAGCAGCTATTAACCTTATGGATTTTGACTTTGCCAAATTTGTGGGTTTCCCATGATACCTCTGGGGAAGTCTATTCCTTTACTGGGCATTGATTCTACCCCTTTGGCGGAGAATAAACCCCAGTTTTCTACTCAGGTGATAATGAGGGTTGAACCAGATCATCAGGAGAGTTGCAAATTTCTAGTGTTGCATAATCTGCATGACATTATTGTACTGGGTTTCCCTTGGTTACAGACTCATAATCCTGTTTTGATTGGAAATCTGTGTCTGTGACCAGTTGGGGCTGCCAATGTGTTAATACTGACACTCCTGATTTTTCTGCCTCTCCCCAGTCTCAGGATGTCCCTGACTTTTTGACTGATTTTTCTGATGTGTTTAGTGAAAGTAAATCTGCATCCTTACCTCCTCACAGGAGCTATGATTGCGCTATTGAGTTAGTGCCTGGTGGTAAATTTCCTAAAGTTCGCCTTTTTAATTTATCTGTACCTGAACACGATGCTATGCGATCTTATATCAAGGAGTCATTGGAGAAGGGTCATATCAGACCATCCTCCTCACCCTTAGGCGCCGTTTTTTTCTTTGTGGCCAAAAAGGATGGTTCATTGAGGCCGTGTATTGATTATCGCCTCTTGAATAATATCACTGTTAAATATCAATATCCGTTACCTTTGATTTCTGACCTATTTTCCAGAGTGAAAAGTGCTAGCTGGTTTACCAAGCTTGACCTCAGGTGGGCTTATAACCTTATTCGCATTAAGCACGGGGATGAATGGAAGATGGCGTTTAATACCCCAGAGGGGCATTTTAAGTACCTAGTGATGCATTTTGGGCTTACTAATGCCCCTCCCGTCTTCCAATCCTTCATGAATGATATTTTCAGGGATTTTGTGGATACATTTCTGATTGTTTATTTGGATGATATTTTGATTTTTTCCAACGACTGGGACTCTCATGGGAAACATGTTTGTACTGTGTTCCAGATTTTGAGAGAGAATGCACTGTATGTGAAGGGATCAAAGTGTCTTTTTGGCGTACAGAAGGTCTCATTTCTGGGATTCATTTTGTCTCTGTCTGTTATTAAAATGGACCCGGTCAAGGTTCAGGCCATCTGTGATTGGTTCAACCTACTTCATTGAAGGCTCTTCAGAGATTTTTGGGTTTTGCCAATTTTTATCGCAAATTTATTGGTAATTTCTCCGGTATTGTTAAACCATTGACTGATTTGACCAAAAAGAGTTCCGATGTGGTGAATTGGCCTCCTGAGGCAGTTTCTGCGTTTCAAGAACTTAAGCAGAGATTCATTTCTGCTCCTGTTCTACGGCAGCCTGATGTTTCTCTGCCGTTTCAGGTGGAGGTTGATGCCTCTGAGATTGGGGCAGGTGCCGTTTTGTCCCAAAGGGATCCAGAGACCTCTAAGAGTAACCCTTGTGTCTTTTTCTCTCGAAAATTTTCTCCAACTGAACGTAATTATGACGTGGGTAATCAGGAGTTATTGGCCATGAAGTGGGCCTTTGAAGAGTGGAGACATTGGCTGGAAGGAGCCAAACATCAGGTGGTGGTCCTCACGGACCATAAGAACCTGGTTTATCTCGAGTGAGCCAAGCGACTTAATCCTAGACAGGCCAGGTGGGTCCTTGTTTTTCACACGTTTTAATTTTGTGGTTTCTTTTCTTCCGGGCACTAAGAATGTTAAGGCGGATGCCCTCTCAAGGAGTTTCTTTGCAAATTCTCCTGAGTTATCTGATCCTACTGTTATTTTGAAAGAGGGTGTAGTTCTTTCCGCCATCTCGCCCAATTTGAGACTGGCTCTGGAGGGGTGTCAGGAGGATAAACCTGAGAACTGCCCTGTTGGGAAATTGTTTGTCCCAGACCAGTGGAAAAGAGTGTGATGTCTGAGATTCATTGCTCCGGTTGGATGGTCATCCCGGGATTTTTGTTATCAGAGACTTGGTGAGCCGGTCCTTTTGGTGGCCTACTTTGTCTTGTGATGTCAGGGACTTTGTGCAGTCCTGTGGGACTTGCTCTCGTTCCAAGCCTTGCTCTCGTTATAGTGGTTTGTTAATGCCATTACCTGTACCCAAGAGGCCATGGACCCATATTTCTATGGA
The DNA here is from genome assembly GCA_033576555.1 of Oophaga sylvatica. NCBI lineage: Eukaryota > Metazoa > Chordata > Amphibia > Anura > Dendrobatidae > Oophaga > Oophaga sylvatica. The sequence goes on along the minus strand of JARQOD010000001.1, from coordinate 948,135,548 downwards.
TTTTATTTCCGACCTTCCTGTCTCTCAGAGAATGACCGTTATCTGGGTAATCTGTGATAGGTTTTCCAAGATGATACATATTGTGCCATTACCTAAGTTGCCTTCCTCCTCGAATTGGTGCCTTTGTTCTTTCAGCACGTGGTTCGGTTACATGGCATTCTGGAGAATATTGTGTCTGACAGAGGAGTCCAGTTTGTTTCCAGATTTTGGAGGACATTTTGTTCTAAACTTGGTGTTCAGTTATCTTTCTCCTCTGCATTTCACCCTCAGACCAATGGACAAACCGAGAGAACAAACCAGACCTTGGAGACTTATTTGAGATGTTTTGTGTCTGCTGATCAAGATGACTGGGTCTCTTTTTTGCCTTTGGCTGAGTTTGCTCTTAATAATAGGGCTAGCTCTGCCACCTTGATATCTCCATTTTTCTGCAATTCTGGGTTTCACCCTTGATTTTCTTCAGGACAGGCGGAGGCTTCTGTCTGTCTGGGGGTTGACTATATTGTGCAGCGTATGCAGCAGATTTGGGGCCAGGTAGTGGAGAGGTTGTCTCTCACTCAAGAGAAGGCCCAGCGGTTTGCCAACCGGCATAGGACTGATGGTCCTCATTTTAAAGTGGGGGACTTGGTTTGATTGTCCTCAAGAAATATCCCTATGAGGAATTTAAGCCAAGGTTCATTGGACCATATAAGATCATGGAAATTATTAATCCGGTTTCCTTCCGTTTGCTTCTTCCAGGGACATTTAAGATCCATAACGTGTTCCACAAGACCTTATTGAAGAGGTTTGTCGAGCCAGTGGTTCCTATGGCTGCGCCTCCCGATCCTGTTTTGGTTGAGGGCAATTTGGAGTATGTGGTTGAGAAAATATTGGATTCTCGTTTTGCTAGACGGAAACTCCAGTATTTGGTTAAGTGGAGAGGTCATTGTCAGGAGGACAATTCTTGGTGTGTTTGCTTTGGACATTCATGCTGGGAGACTAATCCGTGCCTATCATCAAGCTCATCCTGATCGGCCTGGTTGCGCAGGTGAGGGTTTGGTGACCCCTTCTCAAGGGGGGGACTGTTGTGAATACCTTGGAGGTGACTTCTGAGCTGGAGCTCCCTCCGTTGGTTGCTGAGGGTAATGAACTAATTACTGAATGGCCTTCAGCTGGCTCTGAAAGGTATGATATAAGTGACCTGAGTTCCCCGCAGCCTTGCCGGTAATCAATTGTTCCTCCTGCTCTTGCTTGGAGCACAGCTTGCTTTCCTGCTCTCATTCAGATAAGTGATTTGCTTTTTTTTTTTCCTCTGTTGGATTTTCACTCCTGGTTTGCTGCTTGCAGTGGACTGCAGCCTGGTCCCTTTTTGGGGTCTTGCGCTACAATTGTGCTCATTTTGTGTTTGCACTTTTGCCTTGTTCCTTTGTCACTTTTTATTTGCTGTGTTGCTGTGTGTTACACCAGAGATCTGATTTAGGTGGTAGAGATCGTGTGATCACAGGTTTTTGTTAATCAGAAGTGTTGGTATTTTTGTAAGGTTTTTTTGGGTTGCAGTCAGAATTCTTTCGTATACTTTTCTATCTAGACAGATTGGGCCCCAGCCTTTGCTCATTCTATTTTCTGTCTGTGTCCGTGTTTTCTTCTTGTCTAACCGCCATTACATGTTCGGGGGCTTCCTATTTCTTTGGGGATTCTGGTCCAGGGCAGATAGCTTTCATCTTTCTGCCTTTAGGTGTAGTTATATCTCCGCTGTGACGAGGCATCTAGGATCACCGTTGGTACGCTCCACGGCTACTTCTGGTGTGGCGGTTAGTTTAGGTTACTGCAATCCAAGAGTTTCCAGCCTCTCTGGTGTATTGCTACTTTGGCTATTTTTTGCAGTTTCTCCTCAGCTACCGAAACATAACACTCATGCACATTAAAAGAAATATATGAAAAAAGCAAAAAATGTTGTAGCTACATCAATATTATATTCTTATAGATCTCACCAAGAGGTATGATACACAGCAAAAATGAGAATTAAAATTTAACCTTTAATAACAATAATTAAAAAAATTTTTGAAAGTGCCACTCTAGTGAAACCACAATTAAAGTGGTTGTGTAATTATCCTAAAGCAGTCAGAAATAGTTTGGAGCATCTAGTCTGTGTTATTCAGGCATCATCCACACCACAAAAAATTTCTTCTGTTACTAAACGTCATACAGTAGGGGAGATCTCACTTTGAAATTGTTCGGAACACCAAACCTAATGCCAATCCCTCTTAGGTGACTCTAGACCTGTTCACACTTAGTTTATGTTTGGATGTAATAGTCAGTTTTTTGAAATTTGTATTCATTAGCCTTCTGACTGAGCACTCCGCCTCTTAGCATCAGTCATTTGTAACCACAGCAGGACCACTACCCCTCCACAGAGATATAGATTTCAGTCTAAGAGAGGATTCACATTAGGTTCCCATACAGATAAAGACTTTATTCTAAGAGATGATTGGCATTAGGTTAGGTCCTGGAAGCGAGAATTGCCTTAACTTGGCTTCCAGGTACACATGAATTGGCCAATTTATGCGCTAAGAATTCTCAATTTTTCATATTTCTAATGCAGTAATGCAGTTAAAATTTCATATTTCATATTTGCATGCTGTGGCGCTACAAGTGCTGCCTTTTTTGTTTGAGTGTATATGAGTTGGTGACTCTAGGTAAGCACCTGTTCACACTTAGCTTATGTTTGGATGTGTCGGTCAGTTTTTTGAAATTAAGTCAACTACCTGTGTTAATATCCTTACATTTTTCTGACAATAGTAGTCCACGAAACTGATATATGTGCCCCCTGAGTGTGGCTCAGCATGAAAGCAGGTAGAGGTGTTGCATATGCTATCAGGGCTCCCAGCAAAGGAGGCCTACACCGATCCCTCACCCACCTCATCTTAATTTGACATTCAATTTAAAGCTGTTAATGCTGTCCCAGACCCCAATACCTCATGCCTGCATGATTGCTGCAGTGCCATGCTAAAATTTGTACTGTGAGTGAATTGAGACCACTTTACTGGTGTCTGTCCCTCATTTGATGTGTTTTGAGAGCTTTTGAGCCCGTTTTAAGTTTTTGTTTATGTCTTTGTTTTTGCTTCCCATTGCCTTGAATGGTGTTAGGTTATGTTTGGCGAATATTTCGACTAATAAATAGGCGAATATTGCAAATTTGGCAATCATAATCTTGAGTAAATCTTTGTTTATTAAAGATATAAAAACATATGAATACAATATACATTGTACAAAGGAAAATTATCTGTACATGTGTACCCATCAATAAATCAATAATGGGGCAAAGTATCCTCACTAAGTTATAATACTTATTCATGGAACTGTTACTACTGAGTTCTCAAGAGATAAATCTTCCCCTTTATAGTGAGATTCAACAATTCTGATGAGTATAACATTAAGTAAACTTAAGTGTTGTAAAGAGAAAGAGAGAAAGAGAAAGTTGAAGAAAGAGGGGGAGGAGAGGATGTGTAGCCCAGCTTCGCAGGCACACATGAAAATCCAGGAAAGTGCACTGGATGGTAAAAGCCAAAGCTTGATATGCATTCACTCATGTCACTCACATTTAGACACACCCATAGGGGTATATAAGTTTGGTGGGTGTCATCATAGTTGGAGTTTTGTTTCCTGTCTTCGGACAGAGGAGTCATCTTCCTGTCTTAGGACAGAGATTCAGTCAGTTAGCTCCGGGAGGCTCAGGAGTGAGTCATCCCTTGGATAGTTACCTGTCTGAGTTAGTCAGTCAGATTGGTTTCCTGCTGAGTTCAGAGCAGAGACTTCAGCCGCCTGTCCCAGGACAGTGAAGTCCAGTCGACAGAGGTCCTGGACTAGGAGAATACTGAGAGCTGCTCAGCGAGCCCAAACAGGGAATCTGTGATTCGACTTCTATGCAGCAGTGCTTATGTTAAGAGCGGAAAGCAGGGCGAAGGGCACAGTGGAGAAGACAGAGCAGTGCCTTAGGTATTGGATTACCTGCACTAAATCACCGGTCACTGGGGACCGAAGCGTTGCTATTGTTTCAAGCATAGTGACAAGAAAACCAGAGGCATCTGGACTACAGGTCGCAGAGAGCAGCCCAAAGTGTCAATACGTAACCGGAGTCAGGTGGAACAGGGACTTTGAGCTAGGCCAAGCAAAAGTAAGGACTTAGTTTCATCACTCAGAAGGCTCCACCACAACGTTGGCCGGGCAGTACAGCTACAGAGAAAGCTGGAGTTTTAGAGTTAACTTCGCTTCAGGCAAGTTGGACTCACATTATATGGAAGTTAAGGAGGCCTCTAACCTGCTCGGCTGCTACCTGAAAGTGCACTCTCCACCCCGACCAGCTCCCGGGATCTGCTTGAACCATCATCAGTAAAAGGTATGAAAAGGAGCTACCTTGTGTGTGACTGAATTATTACTACACCCTGCATCATCATCCTCATAGACTTCCAGGGACACGTCTCACCTGTGGGAGACTTACTATCAAGCTGCCCCATAACATCCCCTGTGAAGACCCTTACAGCAGCGCTGGTACAAATTACCAGAAACCACAGGTGGCGTCACGAACTATCCTAATAATCCCCTGTAAATATCCCCCATTGCACGACCGCCAGGGCCACGGACCGAGCCACCGCTACCAGTGACAACTCCCATAGATTTCCATGGGCTCGGCTCCGAGTACCCCATAGCCCTGGTATCCACAATTGTGGTGCGTGGTCGCAACAACTAAAACTTGGCATCACGAACAGGATCCGAAACTTACAAAATCGTAAGCCCTGTGTGCCTAAATTGAACTGTTTGCTGTATGTCACTATTGGCGCCAAAATACCGCCATTTTGCCGCCAAGTTGGCGCCCTGAGGCGCTGGTGAAGAAGGTGGGCGTACCTTCGTGGGCGTGTACCCCCCTGAAGCGCGAAAAGTTATGGCCGCCCTCTCCAAGGCCTACTACAATGTGAGATCCAGCCCCACTGCTAAAGAAATACGCCTCCTCTTCATCCTCTATGCGAAGAGGAGGAGACGCAAATCCCGCCTCCACGAAAAGGACCAGAATGTTCCTGTTGGATACCACAGTGAGACCTGGACCGAGGTGGCAGAAGGACAGGAGCAGCTATGCAGTGGAGCAGTGGTGGGCAGGCCCTGCTCCCCAGAAAAGCTGTTGCTTGAACCGGAGCCATCTCTAATACAGGAACTTCAGCAAACTATGCTGGAGCTGCAGAGGGAGAATGCAGTGCTCAGAAGATTAATCCAGCGTCATGCAGACTTGCAGGAGACAGAGAGACACTGGCGTGCCCAGATACAGCGGCTGCTGTGGGACGCAGTGTTCTCTCCTACAAGCATAATGCCGTCACCTGCTTTTCCAAGATCCCTGCTGAAGAAAGCTGAAGGACGACCGGAGGCTGCCACCAAAAGTGCTGTACCTGATCCCACCGATGCGGAGGTGGAGGAGAAGGAGGCTGAGGAGGTCCTGCCCGTTCCGGAGTGCCAGCCAGGCAAGGAGGCCGCAGCAGATTACAGTCCCCCGGTAGGGACACCGGAGGAAACCCAGCCGTCTGTGATGGAGCAGCGACAGCAGCAGGTTAGTGCGTCCCCAACTGAGCCATTGTGCACACCTGCTTCCTGCTCTGCATCACACCAGCATTGTGCATCGGCATCGCCCCCTGCGTACACCTCCGTATCGCAATCGGCGACCTACTCTGCATCGCAATCGGCGACCCAATCTACATCGCAAACTGCGGTTACAGCTGAATCGCCCCCTGCTATGCAAACAGTGACGCAATCGGCGTCCCACAAAGAGGAAGCACCCGGCGTGCCCCTAGCGGTTCGCACAAGGACTGTAGCGACCCAGACCTTGATAGCAGGTCATGACCTGTTTGTAATGCGCTCTAGAGAGCATCGCGTTGTTCCAGCCCCCGGGGTGGAAGACGTAATTGAAGTCTGCAAGAAAATGTGAAGACCGGTAGGATCCAGACAGGGGTCTACCGCATACAATAATGTATAAAGTTGAGAAGGAAAGTTTGCATAATTGCACTTGAAATGTATGTAATGTTTACATAACTTGCCAATTGCACTTTATTATTGTCTATTGAAGTTTGATATATGGAGTAGAATACCCGGCTGGGTACCAGAAAGAAAAGTTAAGAAAAATGATGTTTACCTATTTTGCATAGTTTTGCATAAAATACCCTGGTTGGGTAAAGAAAGTTAAAAGAATGTGTGATGAAGATGTTGCACTTTATGGTCTTTCATTAATATGTGAATACTTGAAAATTGAAGTTAAAAGTATATGTGAATACTGAAGATTGGAGTATAGATGTCTTTTATTATGTCATGGACTGAGAGGCTGAGGACTGTGCCAGCCCAGAACTTATCTTGTACATAGTTGCGCTTCGGTGCATTATATTGGTTTTACACGAAGCCACTATTACACAACTACCTCAGAAGAAAAACCCGTGTGGTGGGCCCAGAAAGAGGTCTGCAGTCAAAAGTCCTGCAGCCCACCCAGGACCTACGTGGGAGGTTTTTGGTGCGGGTCCTCCACAAGTATCTTGTATATATGAGAATGTTTGATATTTTGATACTTTTGTATTTTCTTACTGTACATAATGTAACGTTCAAGAAATTCGTACCTCCCGGATGAGAAGAGTTATAATATGTTATTGTTAATGCAAAACAAAATTCTTTTTGTCTTTTACAGCCCGGGAGTGCTGTGTTTTACCAAGGGGGGATGTGTAGCCCAGCTTCGCAGGCACACATGAAAATCCAGGAAAGTGCACTGGATGGTAAAAGCCAAAGCTTGATATGCATTCACTCATGTCACTCACATTTAGACACACCCATAGGGGTATATAAGTTTGGTGGGTGTCATCATAGTTGGAGTTTTGTTTCCTGTCTTCGGACAGAGGAGTCATCTTCCTGTCTTAGGACAGAGATTCAGTCAGTTAGCTCCGGGAGGCTCAGGAGTGAGTCATCCCTTGGATAGTTACCTGTCTGAGTTAGTCAGTCAGATTGGTTTCCTGCTGAGTTCAGAGCAGAGACTTCAGCCGCCTGTCCCAGGACAGTGAAGTCCAGTCGACAGAGGTCCTGGACTAGGAGAATACTGAGAGCTGCTCAGCGAGCCCAAACAGGGAATCTGTGATTCGACTTCTATGCAGCAGTGCTTATGTTAAGAGCGGAAAGCAGGGCGAAGGGCACAGTGGAGAAGACAGAGCAGTGCCTTAGGTATTGGATTACCTGCACTAAATCACCAGTCACTGGGGACCGAAGCGTTGCTATTGTTTCAAGCATAGTGACAAGAAAACCAGAGGCATCTGGACTACAGGTCGCAGAGAGCAGCCCAAAGTGTCAATACGTAACCGGAGTCAGGTGGAACAGGGACTTTGAGCTAGGCCAAGCAAAAGTAAGGACTTAGTTTCATCACTCAGAAGGCTCCACCACAACGTTGGCCGGGCAGTACAGCTACAGAGAAAGCTGGAGTTTTAGAGTTAACTTCGCTTCAGGCAAGTTGGACTCACATTATATGGAAGTTAAGGAGGCCTCTAACCTGCTCGGCTGCTACCTGAAAGTGCACTCTCCACCCCGACCAGCTCCCGGGATCTGCTTGAACCATCATCAGTAAAAGGTATGAAAAGGAGCTACCTTGTGTGTGACTGAATTATTACTACACCCTGCATCATCATCCTCATAGACTTCCAGGGACACGTCTCACCTGTGGGAGACTTACTATCAAGCTGCCCCATAACATCCCCTGTGAAGACCCTTACAGCAGCGCTGGTACAAATTACCAGAAACCACAGGTGGCGTCACGAACTATCCTAATAATCCCCTGTAAATATCCCCCATTGCACGACCGCCAGGGCCACGGACCGAGCCACCGCTACCAGTGACAACTCCCATAGATTTCCATGGGCTCGGTTCCGAGTACCCCATAGCCCTGGTATCCACAATTGTGGTGCGTGGTCGCAACAAGAGGAAACTGGTAAAATAAGAGGGGATAAGGGAAAGGGTAAAGGTATCGCTTTCCTGCCATCTGTCCTATGGGGTCCGAAGATCCCATCCATTTACATAAATAAATCCTGGAACTTAGGAGAATCATGAAATAAAATCCATTCCATCCAAATCATGTTAAACCTATCCTTGGAGTCTGTACTTTCTGCAGCTAGTTCTTCCATATTGCAGATATTAGACATTTCCTCGTACCACTCGCAAATAGAAGGTTGTTCTGTAGTTTTCCAAAGCCTCGGGATGATTATACGGGCCGCAGCAATACAGAACCTCAAATGTCTATTTTGATGTGGCTCGTGGAGTCTGGTAACATTGACAAAAGTGCTACTTCAGGAGAACCTACAATAGTGGTACCTGTAACTAAAGTAAAATTCCTGAAAACTTTGTCCCAAAAGCTGCGTACCTTCGTGCAGTCCCACCATATATAAAGCATTGTACCAATCGCTGCCTCACAACACCAACATTTGTTAGAAATTGAAGGGGAGATTTTTTGAAGCCGATTTGGGCACAAGTACCATCTCGTTAAAACTTTATAATTTCTTTCTTGTGCTGAGCATGGAGAAGACATTGAATGGGTACAATAGAAGCTTTTCTGCCATTCAGTACTAGTAAATACTCTGCTCAATTCCTTTTCCCAATTTATTTGGAAAGAAAATTTCCCCTTCTTTTTCTCCAACAAAACAGTCCGGTAAATTACAGATATAGGTCAAGGGGTCAAGTTCCCGCTTCTGCACAAGGGGAATCTCAAGCTGTCCCTGCTGCGGTCACCCATCCGTCTCCGGCCGCAGTGGACTCTGCTCAGCTTAGACGTCAGTCCCAGCGTCTCGCCCAGTCTAACATTGTGCAGAGGATTACTGCTGCTCCTCCATTCTCTGCTATTGTAGCCAGTACTGGTTAGTGGCGAGCAGACGTCTTTAGGACAAAGTCCTTGCTTTCCCCTTCTGAGCATGCCCAGAGTAAGATCTCTCATTGGAGATAGGGGTCACATGCTCAGGTACTGCAGCAGCTCCTATTTGTCCACCAGGAAGGTCCTGAAACCACTTGTGTTCTGGAGCAGTTTCCTATTGGTCCTTATCTGGCAGGTCCTGTAGTTGCTACTATAAAAGGGTGGCATGGTCGTGCCGCCATGCGCTAGTATCAATCACATTATGTGCTTTGCGACCAGGGTGATCTTGCACGCATGTGTTAGGGCTCGGCTGAAATAAGCCCCTAGAATACCGGCACCTCCGGTGAGGAGATTGTATGCACGTGTTTAGGGCTCAGCTGATATAAGCCCCTAGAATACCGGCACCTCCGGTGAGGAGATTGTATGCACGTGTTTAGGGCTCGGCTGATATAAGCCCCTAGAATACGTCTCGTGAGGAGATTGTCTGATTGTGTTGCTGATTGCGTTACTATGGACTGCTGTCCGCACAGCAGTTGTCTGTGCATACCTGTGGAGTTAACAGGACACAGTCCATATTTCTGCGTTTCTACCTTGGCGACTCTGTGGTGTAACAGAGTTCACTTACACCGCCATATAGGGCCTCAGTGTCTATAGTTGCGACTCTGTGAAGTAACATAGTTCGCCATAACCGCCATCCTACTAGCAGCAGGCTCTGCCTGCACGGTGGACCCCGGGCTGCGAACGCACTTATTATTTATATTTATTTTGTGCGTTCCGCCAGCCCTAACATAGCGTGATTAGGGGGAGATTCTGTGAGAAACATTTTTTCCATAGGGTAAAGAGTTGGTCGGACTCTACATGTGCGGGCCGCTGATGAGAGGAAGGACTGGAGCTGAGCATACTCAAACCAATTTAACTGTGTTGCGGGAAGCCTCTGCTGAAGCTCTATAAAGGATGGTATTTTCCCCTCTGATGATATCTGTCCGAGTCGAACCTCCCTCACACTCGACCAGCCCAGGAACGATCTCCTGTACATACCAGGTGGAAAATCAGGGTTTAGAAAAAGAGGTGTTAGGGGGCTTAGAGTGTCTTTAGGTATATAGGTGTGTCTGAAGGTATGCCACACTTTCAAAGTAATTTGAGTAAATTCACAATCCGGTCCCAATATTTTAGTGTCTGTTGTTTTTATCCAAGGTAAATAATGCAAAGGCACGGATATACCTTCCTGGTCCATCATCACCCATTTTTTTATTTTGGATTTATATTGCCAGTCGAGAAGCCGGACAAATGTTGCTACTTGAAAATATGTTTTAAAATCAGGCAGACCCGCGCCTCCACACCCCTTTAAAGCCTTCAAAATCTTTAATTTCCCTCTTGGTTTCAGTCCACCCCAAATAAACCTTGTCATAATCGAATCAAGTCTAGAGAAAAAACTCCCTGGAAGGAAGACAGGAACCGTCTGAAAAAGGTATAAAAAACGTGGAAGGATATCCATACGGAATACATTGATTCTCCTCCACCACGTCAATTTCAGAGGCCTATATGAGACCAATTGCCTCTCCACCTGTGACAGAGGGTCGAAGTGATTACAGAGGCAGAGCCTAGTCATATCAGTTTGAATGTGGACCCCCAAATATTTGATGGACTCCGTCTTACCACTGAAAGGGAAAATTAGATCTAAGCTGATTGACCTCTCCAAAGGGGAGAGATATATTCATAACCTCCGATTTTTAATAATTTACTTTAAAATTACTTAAAGCTCCAAATATCTCAAACTCTTTTCGAATGTTTGGAAAGGAGACATGGGGTTTGGACACATATAATAAAAGGTCGACCGCAAACAAAGCAATTTTGTGCTGACATTGTCCAATCTGGATGCCGTGTATGTCAATATTACTATGCAAGGCCATAGCCAAATGCTCCATAACTATGACATACAAAAGCGGTGATAGGGGGCACCCCTGTCTTGTCCCGTTTCCGATACTAAAAGGAACCGACAAAGCCCCATTAACCTGGACTCTTGCAGTAGGCTTAGAGTACAGCGTAAAAAATCTTAGTCTAAGTCGCGGGCCTAATCCGATGTGTTGCAGTGCCTCCCTCATGTAACCCCAGTGGACTCTATCAAAGGCCTTCTCAGCATCTACCGACAGGCGATCATAATCTTAACCGAACATTGAAATATTCGCTCATCTCTACTCATGAGTTACTTCCTGTTTCTTCATAGACCTTAGAAGGATTCAGAAGAATAGAAGATTTAACAGGGTAGAAAGGCAAAATTAGCAATTGTAAGTATCATGATTGCAATATATTAGAAGGATAAAAATTTTGATGGAATTGTTTTTTAAGGACCAATTAAGAATTACTAGGTATGTCAGCACCCTTCCCCCTACAAAGAGAACCTGGACCATAGACCCCGTATGCTCTTAATGTACAGTACAGACCAAAAGTTTGGACGCACCTTCTCATTTAAAGATTTTTCTGTATTTTCATGACTATGAAAATTGTACATTCACACTGAAGGCATCAAAACTATGAATTAACACATGTGAATTATATACTTAGCAAAAAAGTGTGAAACAACTGAAAATATGTCATATATTCTAGGTTCTTCAAAGTAGCCACCTTTTGCTTTGATGACTGCTTTGCACACTCTTGGCATTCTCTTGATGAGCTTCAAGAGGTAGTCACCGGAAATGGTCTTCCAACAATCTTGAAGGAGTTCCCAGAGATGCTTAGCACTTGTTGGCCCTTTTGCCTTCACTCTGCGGTCCAGCTCACCCCAAACCATCTCGATTGGGTTCAGGTCTGGTGACTGTGGAGGACAGGTCATCTGGCGTAGCACCCCATCACTTTCCTTCTTGGTCAAATAGCCCTTACACAGCCTGGAGGTGTGTTTGGGGTCATTGTCCTGTTAAAAAATAAATGATGGTCCAACTAAACGCAAACCGGATGGAATAGCATGCCGCTGCAAGATGCTGTGGTAGCCATGCTGGTTCAGTATGCCTTCAATTTTGAATAAATCCCCAACAGTGTCGCCAGCAAAGCATCCCCACACCATCACACCTCCTCCTCCATGCTTAACGTTGGGAACCAGGCATGTAGAGTCCATCCGTTCACCTTTTCTGCATCGCACAAAGACACGGTGGTTGGAACCAAAAATCTCAAATTTGGACTGATCAGACCAAAGCACAGATTTCCAATGGTCTAATGTCCATTCCTTGTGTTCTTTAGCCAAAACAAGTCTCTTCTGCTTGTTGCCTGTCCTTAGCAGTGGTTTCCTAGCAGCTATTTTACCATGAAGGCCTGCTGCACAAAGTCTCCTCTTAACAGTTGTTGTAGAGATTAGTGTTGAGCGATACGATACCGCAAGTATCGGGTATCGGCCGATATTAGCTCTATCGGCCTTTCGATACTTAGTTCCGATATTTTCGTCTTATCGGATACCGGAATCGGGATTGTCACTGTCACTGTCAGTGTCCGTCGGTCGGGTCTGTCAGGAGTCAGCGGCACTTACCTGGCAGAAGATCTCCGGCGGTCACGGGCTGGACTGCTTCATGGCCGCCATCATCTTTCCCCGGCGGTCACATGCAGTTTCTCACGATAACTGCAGTGACTGCTGAGTAATCCCGGCCGTAAAGCAGTCAGTCCGATGACGTCACCGCCGGGGAAGCAGGTAATCAGCTGTGCTGCGTTGCGATGACAGGCTCTGCCTGTCATTGCGATGTAGCAGAGCTGGATCGTCGTGGGACAGTCGTTACTATGGACTGCGTCGGACAGGTGGTATACTGTTGGTTTGTTTTTTTTCTTTTTTTACAGGAGATCGATGGCATCGCAGGAATGAGTGTATAATAAAATTAATGAAAACTGTGTTGTCTCTTTTATTTCATTAAAAGTCTTTTTTCTTGCTTTGTCTTTTTTTTATACATTTAATAACTTTGGGATTAATAATGGATCGGTGTCTTATTGACACCTCTCCATTATTAACCGGGCTTATTGTCACCGTGCAATCAACGGTGACATTAACCCCTTATTACCCCACTTGCCACCGCTACAGGGCAGTGGGAAGAGCCGGGTAAAGTGCCACAATTGGCACATCTTTTGATGCGCCAAATGTGGGGCTGCTGTAGCCTGGTATTATCAGGCTGTTGAGGGCCAAAATCCATGGGCCTTGACAGTCTTTTAATACCAGGCCGCAGCAGTCTGCGTTTTACTTGGCTGGTTAACAAAAATAGGGGGACCCCTACGCCGTTTTTTTTTTCGAGGGGATCCCCTATTTTTGTTAACCAGCCAAGCTAAGCAGACTGCTGTGGCCTGGTATTATCAGGCTTGCAAGGTCCATGGATATTGGATCCTTACCAGCCTGAAAAACCAGGCCTCAGCGGTCTGCTTCATCTGGCTGGTTAACAAAAATAGGGGGGACCCCACGCCAATTTTTTTCGAGGGGATCCCCTATTTTTGTTAATCAGCCAAGATATGCAGACTGCTGTGGCCTGGTATTATCAGGCTGGCAAGGTCCATGGATCTTGGCTCCTTAACAGCCTGAAAATCCAGGCCTCAGCGGTCTGCTTCATCTGGCTGGTTAACAAAATAGGGGGGACCCCACGCCATTTTTTATTCGAAGGGAACCCCTATTTTTGTTAATCAGTTCCCTCTGATGTCACTGATTGTGTCCCTGGCTGACCTGAAGTGAAAGTGGAAAGCAATCAATTAAGCTTTCCACTTCCTCTCCTGTCAGCCAGGAGAGGAACTCATTCATTTGGGGGTTTACTGTGAGGCTGCAGCATTAGCTGCGGTCCCTGCAGTAAACATTAACCCTTTCTGAAGGATTACACCGTGGGACCTGACTGTGCATGGGATAGGTAAGAATAATTTTGCTTTTTTATTTTATTTTTATTACAGAAAATGGTTTTTGCAGTCAAATAAAAGATGGTCAAAAACATGTGTCTTTATTTCATTAAAATGATTTTTAATTAAAGTGTGTGTGTTTTATTTTTATTTCATGCAATAGGATTAATAATTGATAGTTGTCTAATTGACAGCTCTCAATTATTAACCTGGCTTAAGGTCACCTTTCAATTGCAATGTGTGCTTTAACCCCATATTAACCCATTCGCCACCGCTACAGGGCAATGGGAAAAAGACGGGCAAAGTGCCAGAAAGGGCGAATCTAATTATAGATTTGTCTTTTCTGGGGTGTCTGGGGGCAGATGTTAGTAGCCAGGGGGGGCCAAAAATAATGGTCCCTCTCTGGGCTATTATTATCTGCCCCCATTCGCTGGCTTTGTCTGTCTGGTTGCGAAAATAGGGCGGGAGCCCACGCATTTTTTTTAAACAATTTTACACCTCATATATATATATATATATATATATATATACATGTCATTGAATTTGTGACACATATATATATATATTTATATTTATAGTTCATACACTTCTACATAGTATAATAGCCGCTAATTCAATTGACGGCTTTTGTGAAAATGCAGAACCCGACATGAAATGACACTTGGTGTACATAGGGTTAACCATGTCTTTTCATGTCCTTTGCTATCTGATTTGCACAAACAATTACATCAGTCTATGTGTGCAAAATTTCACACCTGTAGGTGTTAATTAAAGGTGTAAATTCGTTGTAAAAAAAACGGACTTTTTATTTTATTTTTATTACAGAAAATGGTTTTTGCAGTCAAATAAAAGATGGTCCATCTTTTATTTGACTGCAAAAACCATTTTCTGTAATAAAAATAAAATAAAAAGTCCGTTTTTTTACAACGAATTTACACCTTTAATTAACCCCTACAGGTGTGAAATTTTGCACACATAGACTGATGTAATTGTTTGTGCAAATCAGATTGCAAACGACATGAAAAGACATGGTTAACCCTATGTACACCAAGTGTCATTTCATGTCGGGTGCTTCTGTCTTTTCACAGAAGCCGGCTTTACCCGGCAATTGAATCAGAGGATATTTTACTATGTAGAAGTGTATAAACTATACATATATGTATATATATATGTCACAATGACATGTATATATATATATATATATATATGTATTCTATGTGTGTATATTTAGTGTTTACAAGGAAATAAAGGTTTTTTTTAGTTGCGATATTTTGTTCCCATAGACTTACATGGGACTTCCGGTATCGGAATCGGATATCGCCGATATTTAGTGATATCGGCGATACCATTCCGATCCGATATTTTTAGATATCGAGCAGTATCGCTCAACACTAGTAGAGATGTGTCTGCTGCTAGAACTCTGTGTGGCATTGACCTGGTCTCTAATCTGAGCTGCTGTAAACCTGCGATTTCTGAGGCTGGTGACTCGGATAAACTTATCCTCAGAAGCAGAGGTGACTCTTGGCAGAGGCGTATCTAGGCTTTCTGGCACCCGGGGCAAGAATTTGGTTCGGCACCCCCCCCCGCACACATGCGATTTGCACACTTAGTCATGTACCGACGAGCTGCTCTTCCTAATGCTCTCAATGTTCAGTGAAAAACTGAGAGAAGCAGGAAGAGAATCTTGTTGTCACAGGACCATAAGTATGAAAATCGCATATGAGTGAAGTGTCCATGAGATGACTGCTGGAACCTGCAGAGCTGAATCCTGACATTGCAGCTTCTGAATTCTCACAACGAATGCACTGCACACTTTTAGGATTCTCCCTTACCGGTGGCAAGAGTACACGGTCATGTCAGCACAAGAATGTGATTTATATACTTCTGGCCACATTCTGACTAGATGTGCCCGGCCTCGCTCCGTTCATTTTCATTGAGTGAGGCTACACATGTCTAGTCAGCATGTGACCGCATGTATGTAAATCACCGGCACGAGAGAATCCTGACAGCGTGCAGTGCGCACTGTGAGAATTCTGAAATTGACTAATTCTCATGTTTTTATTTATGTTAGGAGCATTAAAGGGGCTGTCCAGGTTTGTGCTGAGTCTGCAGTCATTCTATGTGACACAGACCTGGAGAACCCTTTAATGCTCCTAACAAATAAAGACATGAGAATTAGTCAATTTCACAAATAATATTTACATCCAGGTACCTTATAGATGACGTCGTCTCTGGAGTCGTTCTCCTTTTCTTCATCTTGTCAAGACCCCATGATGAGTTTTCTCATCCACAGCCGTCTCTGCAGACCTCCATCTTCTCCGCTCTTCTGCACCAACTCTCCACACGATGCCCTTAAAGACAGAAGAGTCATTATAATGCCCCTAAATAAAAATATCTGCAATATACTGTTGCCTCACACTATTCCCTCTCACATCCCCCCTGTTCAGCATACTGTCTCCTTATATATTTACCCCCTCACTCTATACTGTCTGCTCACACATACCCCTGACTCCCCATACTGTGTCCACATACATTCACCCGTTCACTCCCCACACTGTCTGCAACCATCCCCCATACTGTTTCCTCATACATACATACTCTTCAGTACCCTCAAATCCCCCACACATATTAAATACCCCCATCCCCACTCCAAATCCCCGGCCCCCACACATAAAATAGCCCCCCCTCCCCACTCCAAATCCCCGACCCCCACACATAAAATACCCCTCATCCCCACTCCAAATCCCCCCACACATAAAATAGCCCCCATCCCCACTCCAAATCCCCGGCCCCCACACATAAAATAGCCCCCCATCCCCACTCCAAATCCCCAGCCCCCACACATAAAATAGCCCCCCATCCCCACTCCAAATCCCCGGCCCCCACACATAAAATAGTCCCTCATCCCCACTCCAAATCCCCCCACACATAAAATAGCCCCCCATCCCCACTCCAAATCCCCCCACACATAAAATAGCCCCCCCATCCCCACTCCAAATCCCCCCACACATAAAATAGCCCCTCATCCCCACTCCAAATCCCCCCACACATAAAATAGCCCCTCATCCCCACTCCAAATCCCCCCACAAATAAAATAGCCCCCCATCCCCACTCCAAATCCCCGGCCCCCACACATAAAATAGCCCTCCATCCCCAAATCCCCCACACATAAAGTAACCCTCCATACCCACTCTAAATTCACCCCCCCATACACACACATTAATCCCCCCCATCTTCGGTGGTATCTTCAGCTCCATATTGGAGCACACTTACCAGCATCGTTCCCCCACTTTGCCGCCGCCGGCGAGTGACGTCAGCAGCGTGATCACATGACCTGATCACACTGCTGGCGTCGCTCTGACCCGCAGTCAGAGCTTCAATTGCACTGGCGTCTATATAGACGCCAGTGCAATTGATTCCTGGCTGGGAGCCGGCACGCAGAAGCTTCTCTGCGCCGGCTGTCAGCTTGACAGCCGGCACAGGGAACCGCCGACTCTCAGGCCGGGGCGGCAGAACACAGCCGCGGGGGAGACACTGCGGACCGCCGCATTAGGCGGCCCGACTGCGCCCCCCTGCCGGCTGCGCCCGGGGCACCTGCCCCGGCTGCCCCCCCCGGATACACCCCTGACTCTTGGTCTTCCTTTCCTAGGGCGGTCTTCATGTGAGCTAGTTTCTTTGTAGTGCTTGATGCTTTTTGCAACTGCACTTGGGGACACTTTAAAAGTTTTCCCAATTTTTCGGACTGACTGACCTTCATTTCTTAAAGTAATGATGGCCACTCGTTTTTCTTTACTTATCTGCTTTTTTCTTGCCATAATACAAATTCTAACAGTCTATTCAGTAGGACTATCAGCTGTGTATCCACCAGACTTCTGTACAAACACAACTGATAGTCCCAACCCCATTTATAAGGCCAGAAATCCCACTTATTAAACCTGACAGGGCACACCTGTGAAGTGAAAACCATTCCCGGTGAATACTTCTTGAAGCTCATCAAGAGAATGCTAAGAGTGTGCAAAGCAGTCATCAAAGCAAAAAGTGGCTACTTTGAAGAACCTAGAATATAAGACATATTTTCAGTTGTTTCACACTTTTTTTGTAAAGTGTAATTTATAATTCCACATGTGTTAATTCATAGTTTTGATGCCTTCAGTCTGAATTTACAATTTTCATAGTCATGAAAATACAGAAAAATCTTTAAATGAGAAGGTGTGCCCAAACTTTTGGTCTGTACAGTACTGTACATGTCAAGATAAAAGTGAGAACATCATTAATTGATAAAGGCTATGATTTAAATTGTGGTAGAGTGCAAACTAACAAACTAAAGATTGGCATAACATGGATTTTCTTCATAAAAATTGTATGGCAGTACAGAAATTTTATATTATATAATCTATTTAGAATGAATGTATTTCTTAACAAATCTCTTTAATAGAGTACCCAGATTTTCTCCTAAGATTATGTCTTTGGCAGGAGATAATCGATATTAAATTTATGAATGTTTACCCAAGTTTTGCGTTGTAAAAGATATTGTGCCAAATGGCAGACTAGACCTGTTATACAGGTTTTAACTACAGTACAGGACTGAAATGTTGCACAACTTTTTAAGAAGATTTATTTTGTATATTTTTTTCTGTGAAATTTTTGATGTGTAGCACTGTAGTGGAAATAGTTGGATGTAGCTCTAATATTTGAATTAAATAGTTGATGCAATGTGAGTAATTTAGGAAAAAATACATGGCTTAAAATGAGTATGGCTATAGTAAAAATTTTTTACAATTATTAAAAAAAATAATAGGGATTTTTTTTATTCCAGAAACAGTGTCACACCTATTTACAGATTGTGTCTTAAATTGAAGCTGAGATTATTTGAAATGAATAAGGTAAGCTGCTATAACACATACAACAAATTAGATAAGTGTATCACTTCTCGTACAGCTTCTTTAGAAATGTATAAAAAATGTTACTAGTCACCTGTCCGGGATCCAGTGTTGGGCTCAGATCTTTATAGCTGCCGTCCTTTGTTTCGTAGGTTGCCTGGCCTGTGACATCATCAGCATAACCATTTTAAGGCCGACTCAGACAGCGTTGTGTGTCTGTTTATATAGTTAGTTTTGTATTCAGTTACTGCACGCTTTAGAGTTCGCCTCACCATTCAGTTCTTTCAGGTGATTATGAACTCTTCAGCAAGTTCCTATTCATTTCCCTCCTTGCTCATTTTTTGGAGCCCGATTACTCAGTGGCTCAGGAATGAAGTGGAGTTATAAAAAACAGGAGTTGAAAAAGTAGTTCAAGGCTTGCAAATTCTAAATTTTTCTCTACCTTTTCCTTTTGTGTTTGATTGGATAATTGATAGTAACATTAGAGCCACATAAACACATCTGAAGCAGGAGCTCCAGGGCAAATACTGCTGTGGCAGATATGAATACATTGCAAAATGCAACACTGAGGGCGAATGAAAATCTTAAGAGGAGCTTGCTTCTTAAGGTACTGCCACACTACACAATCCGCTAGCGATCTCGTTAGCGTCGCATACTAATGAGATCGCTAGCGGGATTGTTTGTATATCGCTGAGTGCGGCTTAACTTAGCGATATCGTTAAGGACGCTATCGCGGTTAGCGATCTCCTTAACGACTTTAGCGTACAAAAGTACCGCTAAATCGCTAAGAAAAGGTGCCACACTCAGCGATATAACTTACCCAGCGGAGCGCCGACGAGAAAATAGGTCCGGAGCAATTCCAGCGACGAGCGAGATCACAGCAGGAAGCCGTCGCTGGCAGCTGCCGCACACAACAACATCGCTAACGGGATCGCTAATAGTGACGTTTTTTAGCGATCCGTTAGCGATGTTGTTTAGTGTGGCATACCCTTTACTAGAAAGCAATTAGTGGGTAAACATGAAGGATGAAACTGCCAAACAGTTGAAAAAAGACATGGCAGCACATCCAAAATTACAAAACTGAACATGAGGTTTTTGGTTAACATTTTGATCAGACTGTATGAAGTGCACTGCCACATCACGGTGAACCTCTCAGTGAGATCCTAACTTTTACAGCCTTAAAGGTATGGCACCATGCGCCAACCACTGCTACAGTGACAGAGCACAAGCAGGGAGAGTGTTAGGGATCGAGTTCCCGCTGCTGCACAAGGGGAATCTCAACCAGTCCCACTGCGGTCCCCCATCCATCTCCAGCCGCAGTGGAGCCTGCTCAGCAGAGACGTCAGTCCCAGCGTCTCGCTCAGTCTAATACTGTGCAGAGGCTTGTTGCTGCCTCTCCTGGTTCCTCTATTATAACCAGTGCTGGAGCAGGCAGTCCTGGGACAAAGTCCTCGCTTTCTCCATCTGAGCATGCCCAGGGCAATATCTCCCATTGGAGATCAGGGGTCACATGCTCGGTTACAGCAGCGACTCCCATTGGTCCGCCAGGAAGGTCCTGAAACTGCTTGTGTTCTGGAACAGTTTCTCATTGGTCCTTTTCTGGAAGGTCCTGTAGCTGCTACTATAAAAAGGTGGCATAACCGCACGGCCATGCGCTAGTATCAATTGTGTTATGTGCTTTGTGCCAGTGTGATCATGCACGCATGTGGTTAGGGCTCGGCTGAAATAAGCCCCTAGAATGAGGAGATTTGTATGCACGTGTTCAGGGCTTGGCTGAAATAGCCTCTAGAATACCGGCTACTCCGGTGAGGAGTTGCTTGTTAGCGTTGCTGACTGCATGACCACGCACTGCTATCTGCACAGCAGTTATCTGTGTACCTCTGTGGTGTTAACAGGACACAGTCTCTATCTCTGTGTCTCTATCTCAGCGACTCTGTGGTGTAACAGAGTTCGCTTATACCGCCATATAGTACCACAGCATCTATGTTTGCGACTTTGTGAAGTAACAGAGTTCGCTTATACCGCCATCTTACTAGCAGCAAGTTCTGCCTGCACGGTGGACCCCGGGCTGCGAACGCACCTTTTATTTATATTTATTTGTTGTGCTCCGCAACCCTTAACAGAGAGTGACCTGGTGCCTCACAGCACCCATGCTGCAATTTTCAGTCCCGATGACTCCAGGCATGACTCTCTGTGACATCCATGGAGGATGGAGATGTTGATCAGAAAGAAAAGTCAAAAAAGGGGGAGTGTTTCTGTACTCCTAAGCAAAATTGCCAAATTCAGTAAGGATGCAAGTGTTAATCTCAAAAATGTCAACTCTAGTGGGTCATATTCTCCCTAACAACCGGGATAACAGCCCAGGTAGTAGCCATCAAAAGAGTAATGTAGCTAGAGTAAAACAATTTGTGATTAACCCCTTTACGACCTATGACGTATAGGTACGTCATAGGTTGCCTCCCCTTCTTTGATACAGGCTCTGGCTCTGAGCCTGCATCTTTTCAGTCACATGAAAGCTGATCTGATCAGCTGTTACAAGCCCCTAATAGCGATCCATCCGCAGATGTTAACATGTTAAATGCCATTGTCAAACTCTGACAGCAGCATTTAACATGAGTGGAAGTGCGTCACAAACCACGCACATGAGTGCCCCTGTGACATTATTGCAGGGTGGGGATGGGTTGGCATCACATCCAGGGGTCTGTAGGAGACTTCCGTGTTCGTCATTGAAGATCTGCTATGAGCGCTGCCCCGTGGCCAGCATTCATAGCAGATGATCTTTTCTGCTACGCATAGTACGCATAGCAGGGCTGCTGCTCTACTATGTGTAGCACAAGCGACCAGAAGATCGTAGCTTCAAGTCTCCTAATGAGACTATTGAAGCAAATAAAAAGTGTAAAAAAAGTTTTTAAAAATAATAAAAAATGTAAAACATATTCAAAATAAAACTATAAAAAATAAAACATACACATATTTCTACATATAGCTTAGAAGGATTCAGAGAGAAGAGAAGAATTAACAGTGTAGAAAGGCAAAATGAGCAATTGTAAGTATCATGATTGCAACATATTAAAAGGATAAACATTTTGATGGAATTGTTTTTAAGAACCAATTAAGTAATTATGGTAAATTTTAACATATCAGATATTGACTGGAGTCATAGAAAATTTCACAGCTTGTTGCAGGATAATTTTATGGCCCAGTTCATGAAGACCCAACAAGAAGCGATTTTCTGCTGGATTTGGTCATTTCTATCAATACAAAACCTTGGTATAAATGACCACAATATTAGTTAATTTTGCTTGCGCTGTAAAAAAATATACAGGGAGGGAAAAACTATTAATTTTAAAAAGGCCAGTTTCCTCTGATTGAAGGTTGCACTTCAGCACCTTAACTAGGAGCAACTACCATCAGATAGTGATACAAATGGTAAATTGGAGCACTTTACATTCATATTGGTCAATCAGACTTCAAAATGTGTTCCTATAGGTAACAAATATAGACAGCAAAAATTAAACATCATCATGTGCCCAGGCTCTGACATAGTAATTATAGCTAGAGATGAGGATTTTGATTCAAAGTGCATCGAATCACTTAATATATCATACTCAATATTTTTGGGCTGGGGAAGCTGTTAAATTATACTCATCTAGCCATGACTCTCACCTGTCCCTCTGGTCTAGCCTTTCATCTTCACATTTCTCACCAAAGCCCAATGACTTCATGATGTGGTGTACGACCTAACAAACCCCAGAGGTACTGAAAAGCTCTGTGAAGGAGGAAGACTGGAATGGATGAAGCTCTCATTGTGGAGAATAAGGACAGGAGAGAGTAATCTTATTCTATTATGCTTTGGGTTTGGAGAGATCTCAGAGCACGATATGGCACAATTGAATGAACCTGAATAAATATGATGATGTTTGAACTCCTCGGCCAAATTTGCGCTAATGTGCCAAACTCGAATTTTGTCAGATTTGCTCATCTAATTTTAACCCCATTTGATGGTGACTTTAGAACATATCCATTGCCATTAGGTCTATTTCTTGTGAAGCATCAAATAACCTTGAATTGATTGTGCACATATTTTGTACAGAAGGATTATGGGCCCTCAGAATTATTTACTTTAGCTGGCCCAAAGAACCCAAATCTAAAACTGGTGAATCACCTGCCATTTTATTGGATTCAGTAATAGTTCCCCATTGTGACGTCATCCTCATGATAATGTCATCGTTATTAACTGACTAAAACTTTTTAACTTGCATTTTTCTATTTTGAGCATGCTTAGATTAAAACATAGGGTTTGTTGTGAAGCCTGCTGCCACATATGCCAATCAGGCTGGATCCCTTTGGCTTCTCACATAGAAAAGCGAACCACTGGGGTTAATGCACTTTAATCAAATGCATTTTCCCTTATTAAGATGCTGGAGATCAACATTTTGTCTAAAACTAACGTGTTTATTCTGTTTACTTATATTCATTATTTTGTAATGTTTTTTTTTCCTCAGCAGGATATAAAGTGTGCTTGGAAAACTATCTTAAAGGCCATTTACATAGTGAACTACATTTGTACCTAATGCGATGAGCAATAATAAAGCACTCAACCATTTATGACAGGATTTCTAAAATTAAAGTTTGAAATTTCAGACTTATGTAGGCTATTCACCCATAAAAAAATAATGTCCTGTAATGTAAACTATACGGCAAACTGTGTAGAGGTAGCGTTTGCCCCCTGACTGGGTTGCCAACCATCCAGAAATTCCGGAACTGTCCTCAAAAATAGGGTACTGTTTTGCCCTGTTCGTAAAAAAACCTTAAGGTGTCCTTGAAGTTTTTGTAGTTGAAGAAACTTATACAGATTATTATTATTTTTATTTATTATTATAGTGCCATTTATTTCATAGCACTATACATGCGAAAAGGGTACACATCAGGCATTTAATTGGAGGGGGTTGACCCTGGAGGTCCTGGATCATATGGACACTATGCCCTCCATCATCATGCAAATCAGCAACAGCTAAGTTCCCATTATTCATACTATCATTTAACTCCTGATGAACCTTGAGAAAGGGGAAACGCATTGAGCTTTAAGCTTTTTATAGCCAGTGTCACGCTTTTATAGATTGCTCCTGAGGGCTAAGTTCTTTTCTTTTGCCAATGCTTCATTTAATTGAGCGTTAGTTCTCAATGGGGTTAATGCCTCTGTGCTCCTCTGCATTTAAACCATTTGCAGTGGTTATCATAAAGGACGTAACACAACTATATATTTAATTGACTTTGATATATCTTTATGGACCCCTTCATTTTGATCTTTCTATAACTGTCCTTTTGTTTGGATTCCCCCCGAAATCCATTCAGTAGAACATACTAATAATGCTGTGTACTTTTCTGCTGGACTACTCTACCAATGTGTAATATCACTCTACTCGTTTTTACTATTTACTGAGGCACTAAGCACGTTACCTCCTATTTCCTCTTTTATCTATTTTATCTCCAACACCTAGTGAGCCGCCGACTAACGGGGGTTCCATTCTCGCTATACCTAAGGTGCCAACCCCCGCTGATAGGCAGCTTAAGACATATGAGGCAATTATATGTAACATTTCTACATTTATACCTTTCCTGATGATATCCTTCACCAGGATAAACATATTGTTAATCAGCCTCCTCTTTACTAACCAATTTTGCATCTACAGTGCCATATATATCATTATAACATTACACCCAGACATATTCTTGGTTGTATCTGTTTTTTTCCTCCCCTGTTCCATCTAGGTACTATAGGGTCAGCAGGTTGAGCGGTTAATGAGCGGGGGCGCTATTGCACAGGTAATAGGGTGCCAACCTCTGCTGGTAGGTAGGGTGGTTTAGCTTTGTAGTAGGCATAGGCATCTCCCTATGGTACTTTTACAAGTGTCTTCTTGATACTTTGGTGGTGGTTGTGTGTTATTTTTGCACTTTGCAAATAAATATATTTTTTATAAATTAAATAATTAAAAGTTATATTTTAATCCATTTTTGTCAAGTACGGGGTTCTACGGTGAATATTTTTAAATACAGAAAATATACTCCTACACTGTACCTGTTTTCAACTGTGAGAATTTAGAGAAAAAGGGTATACATAATAAGAAAAGTACAGTAATCTTAAACTATACAAGTGACCGACTGGTACAGGAGGAAAGAGGGCCCTGCTCGTGAGGGCTCAAAATCTACAAGGGATGGGTGAGGATACAGTAGGTGTGGGTAGAGCTGGTCATGGAGTGGTTTGATGGAACAAGAGTTACTGCAAGTTGTAGGCTTGTCGGAAGAGGTAGGTCTTCAGGTTCCTTTTGAAGGTTTAGACGGTAGGTATGGGATGCGTGAGAGAAATCTTGTATGCGATTGTGGGAAGAAGAGATAAGAGGGGAGTAGAGAAGGAGATCTTGTGAGGATTGGAGGTTGCATGCCGGTAAGCACCAGTAGGGACAATATCACAGATCTATGGATGACACGGGTTGTGGATGGCTTTGTATGCCATGCTTAGGGTTTACAACTGAAGTCTCTGGGTAATGGGGAGCCAGTGAATGAATTGACAGAGTGGAGAGGCTGGGGAATAGCAGGGGATAGGTGGACTAGTTGGGAAGCAGAGTTTAGAATAGATTTGAGGGGTGTGAGAGTGTTACAAGAAAGCTCACAAAACAGGAGGTTGCAGTAGTCAAGGAGGAAAATGATGAGTGCATGGACTAGGGTTTTTGCAGGAATGTACGGATCCGGGAAATATTTTTGAGTTGAGTCGGCAGTAAGTGGAAAGGGCTTGGATATGTGGTTTGAAGGAGAGATCAGAGTCAAGGTTTACATGAAGGCAGTGAGCTTGTGGGACAAGGAAGAGTGAGCAGCAATTTACTTTAATGGATAGTTCCATTGGGGAGGTTGAGTGAGATGGGGAAAGATGATGAAAATTCTGTTTTATCCATAATACTGTATTTTTCGGACTATAAAAAGCACCGGACCATAAGACGCACCCCAAATTTTCAGAAGGAAAATAGGGGAAAAAAAAAAGTGTCAAATGGGGTCCGTCTTACAGTCCGAATTCAGCTTACCAGCGAAGGTATCAGCATAGGTAGAGGAGTGGTCACAGGGGTCATTCAGTGGTTGAGGCTGGTGCGGTGGTGGTGCTCTGTGTTGCAGGGGTGCTCTGTGGGGTTGACTGTGCTCTGTGGGGTTTGCTGTGCTCTGTGGGGTTTGCTGTGCTCTGTGGGGTTTGCTGTGCGCTGTGGGGTCGAAAATATACAGTACTCACCAATCCCGTGGCGGCGGTCCCAATGCAGCCTCCGGTGCGGTGGTGTCGGGGCTCTCATGTGGCTGCAGCGGGGCTCTGTGCTGCGTGGGGGCTCGCCGGCATTTTGTAGTAGCCCGAAAGCCCCCTGCAGCTCATTCTCATTGCTGCGGTCATCTTTCCGGAGGTCCCTGGCGGCCATGTTTCTGGAAGCCACCGCGTCGCAGCAGCGGAGCTGCAGGGGGCTTTCGGGCTACTACAAAATGCCGGCGGAGCCCCCCACGCAGCACAGAGCCCCGCTGCAGCCACATGAGAGCCCCGACACCACCGCACCGGAGGCTGCATTGGGACCGCCGCCACGGGATTGGTGAGTACTATATATTGAGACCATAAGACACACCCCTATTTTCCCCCAAACTTTTTGGGGAAAAAAGTGCATCTTATGGTCCGAAAAATATGGTAAGTTATAGAAGTCTAGCAGAGAAGAAGGATGAAATAGCAAACAGAAATTATGGGATTCTGGTTAGTAGGGAGGTGATATCTGGTCCAGAGAAATCATAATTTTTCAGTTTATAATGAATGCATCTGATGTCTTCATATCAGAATTATGGCCTTTAGACATGTATCACTTAAAATCATAATCATTTATTATGGTTTTCCAATGGGTCTGTAAAAAAGTATTGCCTGCCTGTCATTTTTTGATAAGCCTTCAAGAAAAAATAAAAAGTAAAATTTGCAACCTTACCCCCAGTACTGAGGAAGCTCAAATATTTTATTAGGAAACATCACATTAGATGACACCAGGTTGGGCAGTTGGTAGGTAAGGAACATGTTACTGATTTTAAACTGTGGCTCGGCAGTATAAAGCATACATTCAATGACAAGTATTATTTGCCATTGTTACACTTTTCCTTCAGTTCTTGATCTGCACAATTGTGAAATGATGAATGTATGAATGCATAACTTAGCAGAAAGCACATTTATATGAATGGCAAAATGACACTTTTCATAATCAAATTTTGGGGTTACATTAAGCATAATAACTCGTATCTTTTTATATTAATGGACAGTGCACATAATAATTTATCACAGGAACAACATGTGTAAAGTTACTCCTGGAATTATTATGTTAACTTGTATGTATTAATTCATTTCTGAGGGCACAATTAGTGTGAATAAAATAATTCCTTTCTCGGGCAGGGTATATAATAATTCATTTCTAGAGACACAGTAAATATACAGTACTGTAATAATTTTGAGGGTCACAGTGTGTATGACAAATTATTACAGGCATACAGCATATATAATCATTTGTTTTTAATGGGACATTGTAAATAATAAAGAGATACACGGTTCTCCACCTACATACAGAATATAGAGATAGACCAATAGGATACCTTAATCCACAAAACAGAAGAGGCCACAGCGCTGCAAATAAATGTGTTCTCAAGTAGATAGTTCTTCAAAGGGAACCTGTCAGCAGGTCTTAGTACCCCAACTGATCTAATCTGTGTTAGGTCTCAGTAAGCAAATTAATTCTACACCTTTTTTCAATTCTTTATTCCATTCCTGAGTAACCACTTTTCCTATTTTTATGTAAATGGTCTGGCTTGGCTCTGCACTTACAGCTTTTCAGTCTAAATTCCCATTTCCCCACCCACCATCCTCCGGTCACTGAATGAGAGCTCACGCTTGTCTAAGTCATCTGCCTTCCCTGCTGGAGATCTCACGCAGGCGCCATAATTTCCTGGGGCCGTGCATGTGCAGTCAAATCTTAATGATTTTCTGAGAGCCGGACTATAGATGTCCACATATGTCACCCCAAGGAATGATGGCACCTCCATGAAATCTCGAGCAGGGTAGGCAGGTCACCCAGAGAAGAGGAGCCTGCCATTCAGTGTGCAGTGGATGGCGGTAGGCGAGGAAAGAGGGACAAGGGCTAGAGAACTGTAAGTGCAGGGCCAAGCCCCTTGCACTTTAGGCTCACTTGCATAAACATTGGAAAAGCGAACAAATCTGCCAGCGACCTAACATAGATTAGATCAGTTGGGGGAATAAAGCTGCTGACAGTTTCCTTTTAATGTGTATGCAATCCAACTTTATATACATGTGAGGTTTCAGTCTTTAAAGCGGGCGTCCACCACTTTAACATTGATGACCTATCCTAGTGTAGGTCATCAATATCTGATTAGCCGCGGTCCGACAACCAGGACCCCAACCGATCAGCTATTATCAGGGTTGGCAGCCTCAACAAGTAGATGGAGCAGCTCGGTAAGTGAGTACTGGCCGCCTTTGACACCGATAACAGCTGATAATCTTGGGTGTCAGGTGTCGGACCCCGACCAATCAGACATTGATGACCTATCCTAATGATAGATCATCAATGTAAAAGTAGTGGACAACCTCTTTAAGTCCTTCATCAGACAAAATGGATTACAATTTATAAGATAATAAATATCCCAAGGCAAAGCCAATAGAGCAGCTCTGCACTGTGATGTTGGTGACAGTCATCGCTGGAGAGGAATGTGTTTGTGATCTCTGCTATCCAGTGTAAATACTATTATTTCTGGGAAATACAGCATATATAATAATTTATTTCTATGGACACAGTGCGAATAAAATAACTCATTTCCAAGGCGTAGTAGACATAATAATGAATTTCTTGGGCATAGCGTTTACAATAAGTTTCAATAGGCATACAGTGTATACAATAATTTATTTCTGAGGGATACAGTGTATGCAACAATTCATTATTGGGATACAGTGTGTAAAATATTTAATTTCCAGGGCGACAGTGTCTATAAAAATACCGATATATCTTTGGGGCACAGTGTGTATAATCATTTCTGGACGTAGAGCATATATAATTAATTTTTTGGGGACAGCGTGCAAATTTATTTATTTCTAAAACACTGTGTTTAATTATTTTTTGGGACACAGTGTGTATAATCATTTATTTTTTGGGGGAACAGTATGTATTTCTAAGTGACATTATTACATGCAGGTGAAAGAGTATATCTGTTATTTTAGAGGTGCAGTGTGTGGAAGTATTATGTTCAGGTTCACTAGTTATGTAGTTTTCTCTTGTTACTCAGATTAAGGATCTGCTGTAAAATTTGGACAGACAGGCAGGATATAGTGGGTAGAAGTCGTGATGATCTGGATGGACAGGACCCAAGATAAAAACAAAATGAGTAAATAGTCTGTAATAAGTAAGTGAATAGTAATCGTACACGGAAATAACATAGGGTACTTAGTTAACACCATTTTGATCAAGAAAGCGTAAAAGCCATCCCACACCGACAAGGTGTACCCAATCAGGATGGTACCTACCTCTTATAGTTCACCTCATTATGTGTCAGCAGATGTCCATATAGACAAGGGCAGAGCAGGACCTGGTTCCCGACAGTGCAGCCACAAATCCATGAAAACTATATATACAAAATGGCAGACCAAAAACGGGGAGCCACACCCCTGTTTGTACAAAAAATTGAAAAAGAAACCAAAAAGCCAGAGCATATGTTTGTATAAGTGCAATGCATAGGTGTAGTGAGTAAATAGTAATAGTACCTGTAAACAACATAGGGCACTTAGTTGATACTATTTTGATTAAAAAGTATAAAAGCCATCCCACCGCAACAAGGTGTACCGAATCAGGATGGTACCTAACTCTTGTAGTTCATCTTTATATGTGTCAGCAGACATTCAAATAGATAAGGGCAGAGCAGGACCTGGGTCCCGACTGTTCAGACACCTGAAAACAAAATGGACGGTCCACATACAGGGAGCCGCGCCACTGTTTGTACGAAGTACAAAAAAACTGAAACAAAACCAAAAAATGAGCCAGAACATATGTATAAAATTGCATTCACAATGTAAGGTTACTCCTTGTGGAGAGTGACATACCAGCTCTGGCGTGTCGAGGTAAGGAGGCTTATTCGCCGTGCAATGCTCCTCTGGGAAATTTTAATATGCAAATTGCCTCTTCAAACAAAGAGGACTTGTACTCTATAGCGCCACCTATTGGAAGTAGCGATCCTACAAGTCACAATCAACCCTTTAACGAGTCTTGTAATATGACTTAGGATAAAAGCCAAATCAGAATCTCCATTTGCAGACACGGTGTTTCGGACTGTTGGTCCTCGTCAGTGCAAAGTAGGAGAGATCTGATTTGGCTAGATGAGAGGCTCTGGACTGGGGTCTGGGGGGTAAGGTTACTCCTTGTGGAGAGTGACATACCAGCTCTGGCGTGTCAAGGTAAGGAGGCTTATTCGCCGTGCAATGCTCAGATCTCTCCTACTTTGCACTGACGAGGACCAACAGTCCGAAACACCGTGTCTGCAAATGGAGATTCTGATTTGGCTTTTATCCTAAGTCATATTACAAGACTCGTTAAACGGTTGATTGTGACTTGTAGGATCGCTACTTCCAATAGGTGGCGCTATAGAGTACAAGTCCTCTTTGTTTGAAGAGGCAGTTTGCATATTAAAATTTCCCAGAGGAGCATTGCACGGCGAATAAGCCTCCTTACCTCGACACGCCAGAGCTGGTATGTCACTCTCCACAAGGAGTAACCTTACCCCCCAGACCCCAGTCCAGAGCCTCTCATCTAGCCAAATCAGATCTCTCCTACTTTGCACTGACGAGGACCAACAGTCCGAAACACCGTGTCTGCAAATGGAGATTCTGATTTGGCTTTTATCCTAAGTCATATTACAAGACTCGTTAAAGGGTTGATTGTGACTTGTAGGATCGCTACTTCCAATAGGTGGCGCTATAGAGTACAAGTCCTCTTTGTTTGAAGAGGCAATTTGCATTCACAATGTAGTCATTTACTGGAAAAAAACCAAGGTAAAAAAATATGGAGCAAATACCCTCTAAATACCAGGATGGAAAAGAAAAAGAAAGACAATGGCTTCAATCAAAGAACGCATCACCAGTAAGTCATTGAATGTCACTGTGCATTTTGCCTCTGATGGTGTATCACTGGCATGGTCTGCAGCACGTATGCTAAAAGGAACCTGTCACCAAGTTTGGCCAATACAAGTTATAACTACCGCCTTTCAGGGATGACATACAGCATTCCAACTTGACCTGGAAAATAACTTTTATTATACTCACCTGTGGGGCGGTCCGGTCCCAAGGGTGTCGCTGGTCTCGGTCCAGCGCCTCCCATCTTCTTGCGATGCTGTCCTCCTGATTGCTTCATGTGGATGACATGTCCCTGTGTCATCCACACAGACTCCCTGGCATCGCACTCCTGCGCAAGCGTACATCTCTGCCCTGTTGAAGTACTGCAGTGCGCAGGCGCCGGGAAAGGTTAGAGAGGCCCAGCACCTGCGTACTGCAGGACTTCGCTTTGCCCTCAACAGGGCAGATAAGTATGTGTTAGGCATCGGGCGACGGCTGGATCCGAACTTGGATCTGAGGAGTCTGTGGTCTCCCATCCTGGTCCAGATGCTGCTCAGCTTTGCCGTCAGTCCCAGCGACTAGCCAATACAAGAGAAGTACAAGCTGTTGCAAGGGTCTTTGTTCCTAGTAGCTTTAAGCATAGATTGCAGAAAGGAACAGGGCTGCCACAGCCTAAGTCCAGGATTTCCTGCACTGAGCATGCCAGTGCCGTGGCGGACCGTGATTGGTGATTTGATGTCAGCTGATCCGGTGACCTGGCACCGCCTGATTGGTCACAGGTGACGTCATCAGTGATGCGATTAACTAGATGACTGGGGGCAGGGCTTAGCCCTTAAACAGCCTGGCTGCAAGCGCGGCGGTGCGGTCAGATCATACCTTATGGGTCGTGTTCATGTGTGGATGCCTCTGCATCTGAGCTCCACAAGCCCTCTAGTTTTGCTCTCGGGGACCTGCCGATGCCAGAGATATCTAGGCTAATTAGCACAGGTCCTTCAGGCAGGTTAGTTGATGCTAGGCAGGTAATCAATGTGGCGCAGTCTAGCTCCGACAGAGGGTAGCTGTACACCCTGAGCAGACTGCGGGGCGCATAACATGGGCATCGTCTGCCAGCTGAACAGAGAGTTGCTCAGTCCGGTCGCACACCGGCTGGCAGCACGTACGTCTGGCGTGAGTCGCATGCACTTCCTAAACGGCTGGCAAGTGGCTTCTGTGCAGTTAACAGGGCTACGTCTACACCAGCCTACAGCACATCTTCCGTGGCAAATCCAATATCTTTCCTAGTGTGAAGTAACACAGGCAAGATCTTATCTTTCTGTTGTCAGTTTTCACCCTCATACCCGAGGGGTGTTCGGCTGCAGCATCTCTAGCTGCACCGCGGACCCCAGGGTTCGGTTGCTCCCTATTTAATAAAGTTGTTGCAACCGTCCCCTTAACAGTATGCCTGTGCAGGAGCGTGATGCCAAGCACACTGTGTGGATGATGCAGGGACATGTCATCGACATGAACCAAGAAGGAGGACGGCGATTGTAAGAAGATGAGAGGCGCCGAACCAAGAAGAGCAATGCCCATCGGACTGGACCGCCTGGTAGGTAAGTATATTAAAAGTTATTTTTCTTCTCTTACAGGTCGGATAGGGGGCTTATCTACAGCATTATAAAATGCTGTAGATAAGCCCGAAAAGGCGGTGGCCGTAACTCGTATTGGCCAAACCTGGTGACAGGTTCCCTTTAACCTAAGTCTCTGAAATTTTTGGTTATTAATGTAAAAATTATTTTATGTTCCTTGCTACACAGCATGCCACGTAGGGAACCTATTGCTATAAATTCCCCCCAGGTCTCCATGTGATCACTCGTGTACTGGATGTGGCAGCAGGCACCATATATAGGCAGATTAATCTCAGCATCTTATAGATGCTCTTCTTAAAAGGGGTCCGTCTGATGAATTGTACGTTTAGCAAATTGTGTTGTGCGCTTACATATATTGCTGTCAGAGCTTCAGACATATGAAAGTTTAACCTCCCTGGAACATAAACTGCAGTAATGTGGGATTCATCCTGACATTAGGATAAAGACTAAAAAGTTTAACCGTTGTGCTAAAAAATGAAGTTGGTGACCTTTAGGAAAAGCAAAGATCATTTATCTATTCCTGACTGTTTCTTTAAACAGGGAAGGTAAACCTTTATGTATATAATATGTAAATATTTGCATAGGATGTATATAGAAAAATGGAATTAGCAAAGAAAAAAATTAGCTTTAGCAAGACCTTCTATAAGTCTGTTCTGAATCTGATACCGAATGTTATTTTTGAGATATAATTACTCAAAGTTTACTGAACTTCTACCAACTATTGCATCTCAGCACATTAGTTAGAAAGGTATACAGGATTATACGTGACTTCCAGAGTGTGTCCACCTTCGAACGCCATTTAATAGTTTATTAAAGAACATAAACACTTAAAGGGTTATTCCCATCCCAGACAACAGGGCAGGAAGGAGTTACGATTTTTGAAGATCTGCCTGTATCAGCCTCATTTACCTTGTGTTTGGACACTACATTCATTTGGCATAACTGTTAAAACCCTTTTTGTATTTTTTATTTTATTTGAATTATTGATAAATAATTGTAAATGGATGGTCACGAATACAAAAAAAGAAGTATATCATACTGGCGTTTTTTTCTTTTCCAGCGTATGTCAGTAACAGATATATGCAGAGTATACTGTTACATACCTCGGGGGCTTAGGTTTGGCAGAATATTTTCTAATGGTCCCTCTGAACATAGTAGAAAACGCAATGTGAGCTTCGTCTTATTGACGTCTGTCACCATCACTTTTGCGCAGTCCTGGAAAGGAGAAAATGTCCACTACTCCCTCTTACTTAACTAAACTAAACTTTTTCTTTTTCCTGATCTAGTAGTTTTTTTAGAGGGTCATGAAGGTCAGCTAATCCAAAATAGAAATTCAGGAAAGAAAAATCTCCTTTCTGCTGTTTTTATAAAAAATGTACATGTTTTAGGTTGATATAAAAATTTCCACACTAACTAATGAGAGAAATCATGAAATTTTGTAGACTTTTCCTAACGTCACCTGTCTTTCAACGTGAATTTCTAATAATGTACCTATAAAAATCAATGGTCCATAATTCACATTTGCATTTTTTGCCATTTCATGCAGAAGCATATAATTATGGTAAGCGCTTATACTTGCGAATATTTACATAGCCAAAATCGCTTTCGTTATTTTTATCCTGCCCCCAAATCAATGAAAACACCCATTCTTGGGCAAGGTTTGTTTAAATCCTACCCCTTTTGAGACCTGGATTGACCGAACAAAATTTGTACCGTTGCCTGAGTTCAATGATTAATTAATACGGTACATAATACTTATGTATTCAGGAGGAAAATTACGTGTAAGGAAAATTAGAGGCATACAAAGTCACTACACAAACTGAACATCTATGGTTCTGTAATGCAGACCACTGTGCATGATTCCTTAAATTCTTACTAGAGATGAGTGGATCAGGCAAAATTCATATTCAACCGTTCTCATGTTTTTTATCCAGGAAATTTGATTAATGGAGAATAACAAGTCCATGGAAGGGCAAGGCGTCAGTCATTCTATCACGAATTGCGCCTTGACTTTCCACGAACATGCGCAGAACCCTCCTGGGTGATATGGGAGCTGGAAGTCCTGACTCAACGTGAGATGATGTGAAGATGAGATGTGGCAAGGACCAGACGAGTGGGGGTGAGTAGCAGGGGCCAGAGAGAAAGTGGCAATGAGATGAGTGTGAGTATTTTTTTTTTAATCTTTTGATGGTCCTTCATGGTCTAGAAAAATAGCAGCCAGCAGCTACCATGTTGCTGAATCCGCACAGATGGGAATTACAAAAAATCCACATTTTGGCGACTGTAAATTTTTGTGAAATTCAAGTAGAATTCGATTCAGCTCAAATTTATTTGCTCATCTCTAGTTCTTACCCTGCTTAGTAAAAATGAATGAATCATTTTGAATTAATAATCAAATTTGTGTACATTTTTTAGTAATTCACTGACATTTTAACAATTTGTGATTTGAATTGCGAATATTGCCAGAAATGGCTGCCACCAGTTAACCATTGAACATTTTACCAAACAATGCATCAACCAGAGAAGGCTCACATGACCTTTGGAATTTTGGCAGACATCCCCATAATACCTTGCAGTTATCTAATTACATGGTGTATGTATCAGAGCAGAGACAGGGAACACAGTAGCCATTTTGGGGTGAATCTGGATAGTGAGAGGGTGTTACAGTATTGTGAAAAGGAAGCAAAATCCATAAAACAGTGAATAAACATTACAGACATTGTGTGACGGCACAGCAGTGACAAACTATTACCATCTGTTTGCATAGTGATATATCATAGAATGTAGAGTTTGAAAGGACCTCCTAGGTCATCGTGTCCAACCCCCTCCTCAATGCAGGATTCACTAAATCATCTCACACAGATGTCTGTCCAGCCTCTTTTTGAAGACTTCCATTGAAGAACTCACCACCTCTTATATAAAGGTGTGGTTAGCACCTTGAACCCACAGGTGCTTCACAGAAATTTATGATGTAAAGCTGTGAAAATGAAAAAAAAAATTTCCCTAAAAAATGTTGGTTTTGCCTCACATTTTTCATTTTCACAGTAACAGGAGAAAATCTACCAAATATTTTGTTGTGTGATTTCTCCTGAGTATACTGATACCTCATATGTGGTGGAAAACTACTGTTTGGGCACACGGCAGGGCTCGGAAGAGAAGGAGCACCAACTGAATTCTGGAGCTCAAATTTAACTGGAATAGATCATAGACCAGGGTCATCGTGTCCAATCCCCTGCTCAATGCAGGATTCACTAAACCATCTCAGACAGATGTCTGTCCAGCCTCTGCTTGAAGACTTCCATTGAAGGAGAACTCACCACCTTGTGGCAGCCTGTTCCACTCATTGATCACCCTCACTGGTAAAAAGTGTTTTCTAATATCTAATCTGTGTCTCCTCCCATTCAGTTTCATTTCATTGCTTCTCGTGTTTCCATGTGCAAATAAGAATAATGATGATCCTTCTAGACTGTGACATCTCTTCAGATATTTGTAGACAGGAATCAAGTCTCTTCTCAGCCTTCTTTTTTGCAAGCTAAACATTCCCAGATCCTTTAACCGTTTCTCGTACGATATACCTTGCCATTCGCTCACCATCCTGGTCGCTCTTCTCTGAACTAGTTCCAGTTTTTCAATGTCTTTTTTAAAATGTGGTGCCCAGAACTGGGCACAGTATTCTGGATGGGGCCTGACCAAGGAGTAGTAGGGATAATTACTTCACCTGATCTGATATGGCGAGGTAACATTAATATTGCTAAGGCTATGTTTGTGTCAAAAGTGGCTGGATGCGGTTCTAGGAAACCTCAGAATGTTACACATATCTTTTAATGGCATGTGGAGTACTTACAATTCATGGCAAGTCAATTTCCTGATAATCAATTGAATGAATGAATGAATGAGAAGCTGCCAGCGGCAGCATCAGTGACTCAATGACTAGCGCTGACGTCACTGATGCTCCGCTCACTCACAGGCTAACACGTGGTGATCTCTCCAGCATTGGAAAATGAACAGGCATTTTCCCACGCTGCAGAATTCACTGCGGGTCAGCCTGTGAGTGAGCGGAGCATCAGTGACGTCAGCGCTAGTCACTGAGTCACTGATGCTGCCGCTGGCAGCTTCTCATTCATTCAGTGGCTTACAGCCAGGGCAGTCGCATTAGCACCGCTCCCGGTTGTAAACTGTTTAACCCCTTGAGATGGATTGCAGTGTGGGACTTGACTGCACGGCGGACAGGTATGGGTATATTGTTGGTTTTTTATTTTGTATTTCTTCCAGGAGAACTAGAGCTTCGAATGGATTGGGAGTAGTGTTGAGCGATACGATACCGCAAGTATCGGGTATCGGCCGATATTAGCTCTATCGGTCTTTCGATACTTAGTTTCGATATTTTCCATATATCGTATACCGGAATCGGAAGTTCCCATAATTCTTTGAGAGGCAATGTGATTTTAGTCAGCCAATGAGGAATCCTAAGAAGTGTGGGCACATCCTGTACTGCTGCGGTCATGTTAACTAATGGCATGGCTGTGATTGGATGCTGAAATGATGTCAGAATGCACTATAAAAGGCGCCGCCGCCATTTTAGCGTCACTGTGCTGTGAATTCAGTAAGGGACAGAACGCTGCTGTGCTGACTCTGAGGGACAGTTAGAGATTGCGATTTAGTGTACTGTGCTGTAGGCAGGCTAGCACCAACCGCTGTGTAAAGCTTCCTTTTGCCTGCAGTGTTGTTTTAACAGCTCTGCAAGGTGTGTGTGAGTGCAGGTGACGCTGCAGTTTGCTCTGCATGCAACACTGTCTGTAGGCATCTGCACGTGTCACTCACAGACTCTTTTTTTTTTCTTCAGTGTAATTCTTGCAGCTCCATGCAATTTAACTATTAGTGTGACGCGCTTCCATCCGTATCCAATACATTGGTTGCAAACACTATAGAAGTAGACAAAGGAGTAGCCTTTCACAGATTGTGAACAGTTGTGTTTCAGTGTTCACTTCAGTCTGTGTTTTTTATTTTTTGAGTGCACATCACGCTCCAGTTACTTGTTCAAGCACTGCTGCTTGTACTCTGCTGAGCGTGTCTCAGTGCCTCATCCTTTTCATTTATCTCCAATTGGTTCTGCTCCATTCCATTTAAAATATAATCTATTAGTGTGACGCGCTTCCATCCGTATCCAATACATTGGTTGCAAACACTATAGAAGTAGACAAAGGAGTAGCCTTTCACAGATTGTGAACACTTGTGTTTCAGTGTTCACTTCAGTCTGTGTCTTTTATTTTTTGAGTGCACATCACGCTCCAGTTACTTGTTCAAGCACTGCTGCTTGTACTCTGCTGAGCGTGTCTCAGTGCCTCATCCTTTTCATTTATCTCCAATTGGTTCTGCTCCATTCCATTTAAAATATAATCTATTAGTGTGACGCGCTTCCATCCGTATCCAATACATTGGTTGCAAACACTATAGAAGTAGACAAAGGAGTAGCCTTTCACAGATTGTGAACAGTTGTGTTTCAGTGTTCACTTCAGTCTGTGTTTTTTATTTTTTGAGTGCACATCACGCTCCAGTTACTTGTTCAAGCACTGCTGCTTGTACTCTGCTGAGCGTGTCTCAGTGCCTCATCCTTTTCATTTATCTCCAATTGGTTCTGCTCCATTCCATTTAAAATATAATCTATTAGTGTGACGCGCTTCCATCCGTATCCAATACATTGGTTGCAAACACTATAGAAGTAGACAAAGGAGTAGCCTTTCACAGATTGTGAACAGTTGTGTTTCAGTGTTCACTTCAGTCTCTGCGTAATAACCACACTTAGGCCTTATAACTTTTCTGACTTTCTTTATCAATCTACCAAGATGAAGAAGTCAGTGAGTAAGGCACGTGGTCGTGGCCGTGGAGTTTCAGCAGGGAGAGGACGTGGGGATTCTGTGGCTGCTGCCGCCCTCAGTGACACAGCATCCACCAGTTTTACCCATGAGCGTTCCTTTATGCGCACTTTGGTAGGAGCTCGGCGTGCCCCCCTGCTGCGGGAAGAACAAATTGAAGCCGTTGTTGGTTGGATGGCAGCCAATGCATCGACTTCAATTCCTTCCACCTCCTCTCAGGAACACAACACTGTTGAGCAACCATCTGTCTGTTCACCGCCTGTCAAATTGCCCAGGCAGTCAGAGAGTTCTGTACAGGAGCCAGCTGAGTCTCTGCTTCTGTTCTCAGAATCTGTTGGCTCGCAAACACGGGCACAGGCAAGCAGCATTCTGCAATTTGAAGAAGAGGGAGTATGCAGTGATGCGCAACAGCTGTGTCTCTCTCAATCTGAAGAGGCGGGTGAGCCAGTGCCGATGGACAGCACACCGCAGAACGCATCTTATGATGATGATGAGACTCAGGTGCCAGGTTTTGTGGAGCATGGTGCTGCCCAGACTATCCAACAGCAGCAGGTGTTGGAAGAGGGTAGTGGAGATGATGAAGTCCGAGACCCAACATGGCGTGAGCAACAGGAAGGTCGTGGGAGCAGCTCTGAGGAAGAGATTGTCCCAACGGTACAAAGAGGAGGGAGAGGTAGGCTGCAGACTCGCTTGCCTGTAGCCTCCAGTTTGGCACCTGTTGGGAGCAGTTCTCTTAGAAATGTAAAAATTGGCGCTCCCATGACTTGCACTGCGTGGTCCTTTTTTGACAGACTTGTAGATGATATTTGCTATGTTCAATGCAAGCTGTGTAAGCAAAAAGTTAAAAGAGGTAAAAATATCAGTAACCTGAATACCACAAATATGTGGAAACATGTACGGACAAAGCACGTAGCTGAGTTACAAAGACACACTGGAGATGTAGGCCAACCTACAGCAGCACCTACATCTTCAGGTCGTGTTCAAGCCTCTACCTCCAGCTCACACACACCTGGTTCGGCTTCCTCACAGGATCTCCATGGAAGAACCTCGGTCACTGTTGTCCATAGACAAACTGTTATTCCACCCACAGCAGCAAGTTCACAGTCATCGTCACACTCCCAGAACAAAAAACAGCCATCGGTACCACAGGCATGGGATAAAAGACGGCCATACTCGGCAAACCATCCACGAGCACAGGCTCTGAATGCTGGCATTGCAAAACTCCTGTCCCTTGAAATGCTGTCATTCAGGCTGGTGGAGACTGACAGTTTCAGGAACTTTATGGCATTGGCAGTCCTACAATATAATGTGCCAAGCCGATTTTATTTCAGCAGGCAAGCTGTCCCTGCTCTGCAAAAACATGTCGAGGGAAACATTAAACATGTGCTACTAAACGCCGTCAGTAGCAGGGTCCACCTGACCACCGATGCGTGGACCAGTACCCATGGCCAGGGACGATACCTTTCCCTCACTGCCCATTGGGTCAATGTTATGGAGCCGGGTACAGATCTTGCCAGTGGCGCTGTACGTGTTCTGCCAACTCCAAGGATTGCAGGAATCCAGTCTGTACACATTGATTCCTCCTCCTACTCCAGTTCCTCAGAATCATCGCTGCACGAGCCGTCATGGTATACCTCCACATGGACCCGTGAACGCTTACCTGTTGCGACCGATATGAGCACAGCCGTGGCCAAACGTCAACAGGCCGTCCTGAAATTAATTTCCATGGGGAATCGAAGCCACACAGCGCAGGAGCTCTGGGATGCCATCAAGCAGGAGAGCGACGTGTGGTTTTTGTCAGCTAATCTCCAGCCAGGCTTGGTAGTGTATGACAATGGCCGAAATCTGGTGGCAGCTCTGGGCCTTGGCAACCTCACTCACATACCATGTCTGGCACATGTGCTCAACTTGGTCGTGCAGAGTTTTTTGAGGGACTATCCGGATCTTGATGCACTGCTGCACAAGGTCCGCCTAGAGTGCGCTCTCTTGCGACGTTCCAGCATGGCCAGATCGCGCATTGCAGCTCTGCAAGTCAGATTTCGCCTTCCTGAACATCGCATCATATGTGACGTACCCACCAGGTGGAATTCCACGTTACATATGTTGGAGCGGTTGTGTGAGCAGCAGCCAGCAGTAATGGAGTATCAGCTGCAACAGGCGCAATCAACTCGCAATTTGCGCCGTTCACACTTCACCACTACTGAGTGGGCCTCTATGAAGGACATCTGCGACGTTTTGCGTGCGTTTGATGTCTCAACGCGTATGGCGAGTGCAGATGATGCACTCGTCAGCATGACTGTCCCCCTTATCTGCCTGCTTCAGAAATCACTGAAAGCACTAAAGGAAGAGGTTTTGGAAGAGGTGGAGGATGATGAGTCACAAATTCAATTACCTTCAGGACAGTCAGCGCAACGTGGTTCCTCACAAAGGGCTGGGCAGGGCTCACTTTGTGAGGAGGATGAGGAGGAGGAGGAGTCAATGGAGGAGGAAGAAATCCCTACAGAGGGAGGTACACAACGCTCTAGTCAGTATGTAGAGCGAGGGTGGGGTGATGCAGAGGAGGCAGAGATGACGCCTCTTCCAGAGGACAGCCTTTGTTGGCCAGTTGGGAGTCTGCAGCACATGGTTGATTTCATGCTTCAGTGCCTGAGAAACGACCGCCGCATCGCCCACATTCTCAGCACGTCAGATTATTGGGTGTACACCCTCCTAGACCCTCGCTACCGGGACAACTTACAAACCCTCATCACACCGGTGAACCGGGACCGTAAAATGCAGGAGTACCAAGACACACTGGTGCAATCCATACTGTTGTACATTCCAGCCGAGAGAGCTGCTGCTGCTGCTACTGCTTTACAAAGCAGCTCTGTGCGTCGAGGCAGTGTAGACACCTCTACAACAAGAGGGAGCAGAAGCAGCGCCTCTGCACAGGGCAAGAACTGTATGTTACAAATGTGGCAAAGTTTTGTGACAGCGCCAGCAAGGTCTACACCATCCGAGACGGCTCCAGTCACCAGGAAGAAACGTTTCCGTAAGATGGTGACAGACTACTTGGCTTTCCCTCTAAGTGTACACCCAGATGCCTCTTCCCCTTTCAAATTTTGGGTCTCTAAGTTGGATACATGGCCAGAGCTTAGCCAGTATGCATTGGAGGTGCTGGCTTGCCCTGCTGCCAGTGTATTATCTGAGCGTGTCTTTAGTGCTGCAGGTGGTGTAGTAACAGACCGTCGCATGCGACTATCCTCAGAGAATGTAGACCGGCTTACTTTTCTGAAAATGAACAAGGCATGGATCTCACCTGAATTTGCCTGTCCGTTTTCAGATTAAATAACTGTTTGGCAACGTTTTCCATGTCTCCTGTTATGTTCATCTTTCTACCACCTGAACTCTGCTCCCTGGGCTACAACACCGCCATTTGTTGCTCGTAAGTAATTGGCAGGGGTACTGACTCCTGGCCAGCCTGGTTACAGCACGACAGCTGTTTCCTGGCAGTGTGAACGTCAATTATCCTCCAATAAGTTGTGCTGTCGTGTTGCATTCGGGTTAGCCGACTCTATGGTGCCTGCAGTTTAGGTGATTCCTATGTGTGCTGTGGGATATGTAAATAAAGGCGGTTTCCATTGTGACAATAGGACAAGCACCCACTGTAGGACTGTGTGATTCGGTAACTGCGGACGGCTTGCGTCCTGTCAACTTACATTTTCATGGGTGCGTTCTTCTACCCATCCGGGGTCCAGTACCGTCAAGAGGTTCTCCCCAGTGCCTTTGGCCTAGGTGCCTCCATCTCCGTATCCGAGTTCCAGCAACGTCTGCTGGTCCTTGGTAGTGCTTTGGAGCACAGGTACCTCCTGCTTAGTAACCGTGTCACAGTAACGTCAGCTGGTACTCGGTTGTGACATTGCCTCTTTTCCTTCTGCTACCCGTCCGGGGTCCAGTACCGTCAAGTGGTTCTCCCCAGTGCCTTTGGCCTAGGTGCCTCCATCTCCGTATCCGAGTTCCAGCAACGTCTGCTGGTCCTTGGTAGTGCTTTGAAGCACAGGTACCTCCTGCTTAGTAACCGTGTCACAGTAACGTCAGCTGGTACTCGGTTGTGACATTGCCTCTTTTCCTTCTGCTACCCGTCCGGGGTCCAGTACCGTCAAGTGGTTCTCCCCAGTGCCTTTGGCCTAGGTGCCTCCATCTCCGTATCCGAGTTCCAGCAACGTCTGCTGGTCCTTGGTAGTGCTTTGGAGCACAGGTACCTCCTGCTTAGTAACCGTGTCACAGTAACGTCAGCTGGTACTCGGTTGTGACATTGCCTCTTTTCCTTCTGCTACCCGTCCGGGGTCCAGTACCGTCAAGTGGTTCTCCCCAGTGCCTTTGGCCTAGGTGCCTCCATCTCCGTATCCGAGTTCCAGC
The DNA here is from genome assembly GCA_033576555.1 of Oophaga sylvatica. Taxonomy (NCBI): domain Eukaryota; kingdom Metazoa; phylum Chordata; class Amphibia; order Anura; family Dendrobatidae; genus Oophaga; species Oophaga sylvatica. Next base: position 948,092,883 of record JARQOD010000001.1, on the reverse strand, counting down.
AACGTCTGCTGGTCCTTGGTAGTGCTTTGGAGCACAGGTACCTCCTGCTTAGTAACCGTGTCACAGTAACGTCAGCTGGTACTCGGTTGTGACATTGCCTCTTTTCCTTCTGTTACCCGTCCGGGGTCCAGTACCGTCAAGTGGTCCTCCCCAGTGCCTTTGGCCTAGGTGCCTCCATCTCCGTATCCGAGTTCCAGCAACGTCTGCTGGTCCTTGGTAGTGCTTTGGAGCACAGGTACCTCCTGCTTAGTAACCATGTCACAGTAACGTCAGCTGGTACTCGGTTGTGACATTGCCTCTTTTCCTTCTGCTACCCGTCCGGGGTCCAGTACCGTCAAGTGGTTCTCCCCAGTGCCTTTGGCCTAGGTGCCTCCATCTCCGTATCCGAGTTCCAGCAACGTCTGCTGGTCCTTGGTAGTGCTTTGGAGCACAGGTACCTCCTGCTTAGTAACCGTGTCACAGTAACGTCAGCTGGTACTCGGTTGTGACATTGCCTCTTTTCCTTCTGCTACCCGTCCGGGTTCCAGCACAGTCAGCTGATCCTCGTTACTTCCATTGTCTCTTGCTCCATCTGATACCCGTCAGGGTTCCAGTAACGTCAGCTGTTTCTCGGAAATTAGACGACCTTAAAGACCACCCAGAAGAAGATGACGACAACAAGGACGACGAGCATGAAGCCAACCAGCCTGAACACTGTTGTGAATGGGTTTGAGATGAGTTCTGAGCAGAGACTCCCTCTGGTGGTTACAAGTGGTACTGGTCTGTTCAGGGAAGATTGTGAGGACTGGGAATCAGGTGTTACTGACTGGTCTTATATAAGGGAGTCACCTTCCCATCAGGGTTGCCGGTGATCAATTGTTCTGGTCTGAATCCTTCATTCCTGTTTCCCTTGTAGCCTGCTGTGTCGTGTCTGCATCTCCTGCTAACAGATAAGACATTTTCTTCTTTTTGTTTTTGTACTATATTTTTGCATTTTGTCCTGCACTTCTTTGGGGGCCTTCTGGGTCCCCTTCGGGGGCTTTTGCCCTCTCAGTTTAGTTCAGCCACTGAGTTTTGTACTTTTGCTTTTTCCAGTTTTTTCAGTGGCTGCTGTTTTGATTTTGTTACACCAGAGAACTAATTTAGGTGGTAGAGGTCGTGTGATCTCAGGTGATTTTGAAATTAGTAGAGTTGGTGCTTTTCAGGGTTTTCTGGGATTGCAGTAAGTACCCTTCCTATCCTTTTCTATTTAGTTAGTTTGGGCCCCAGCGTTTGCTCATACTATTTTCTTTCTGTGTCAGTGTTTCTTCTTGTCTAACCGCCATTACTTGTTTGGGGGCTTTCTATTATCTTTGGGTTCTGCTCCGGGGCAGATAGCTTTCCTATTTCTATCTTTAGGTGTAGTTAGTTTCTCAGGCTGTGACGAGGCGTCTAGGACCAACGTAGGAACGCTCCACGGCTGCCTCTAGTTGTGGTGGTTAGTCAGGGTACTGCAATCTCATAGATTCCAACTGCTCTGGTGTATTGCCTTTTTTACCTGCACTCCTCAGCTACCGAAACATAACAGAACACCATCACAAAGAAAAAATAAAAGATTACCCAGAAGAAGATCACCAACAGGACAAAGAAGGTTAAGACAAACTACAAGATACAGAACAAGAGACAGAAGAACAATAAGCAGAAGATCAAAAAGCAGAAGAACATGAAGTATAAGACCAAAATGAAGAGCAAAATATATGCTCTAAATTCTAAGCAGAAGAAGACTAAGCAGTGTATGGGGGTGAGTCCGTTCCTCCTCGTGATGCCCCTGGAAAATGCCTGCTGCTGCAGGCTAAACTGAACACGGACAAATACTGTTGTAATTTAAATCTTTTGTGACAGCAAGAACGGAAGGATGAACAATTCATACTTTTACAGATTACAAGTACAGGAATCTCTGTCACAAATAAGAATATGATGAAGAAGATGAAGAGGAAGAAGATGAAGAATTTGAATATGAAGAAGATTAATTAGTTTAATAATAACAATATGAGTAATGTAAACAAAAACATGAATAGCAAGAAGTTTAAGAAGAAGATTAAGAAGGTGAAGATGAAGAATAATTTGATGAGAAAGATGATGCTGCTGCTGAAGATTATGAAGGAGAAAGTGTGGCACTGGCAAAAGTTAAAAAGGTGAAGAGCATGGAAGTTGTGAAACATACATATTTGCCAAAATAGAAAAAAGGTTAACAACATTGTCAATTTGTTAGTCAATCCAAACGTATTTCCAAAAAAAAATATATTAATGCTATTCCAATGCATTGGGTTAAACATGTATGCCTTTATTGTCTCCTCAACCTCCCCCAATGCATTCTACATTAGTCTTTGTTGTTTTCCTTCATGTACAATTAACCAACAAGGCAAGAATGGTTTTTTTTAATGTCGATATTTGGTTCCCATAGACTTACATGGGACTTCCGGTATCGGAATCGGATATCGACGATATTTAGTGATATCGGCGATACCATTCCGATCCGATATTTTTAGATATCGAGCAGTATTGCTCAACACTAATTGGGAGTTTAATAAAGATGGAAAAAATGTGTGTTTAATTATTTCATTAAAATACTTTATTCTTAATGTGTGTATGCTTTTTCAACCCTTTCAAACTGTAATATTAATAATGGATAGGTGTCTTATTGACAACTCTCCAATATTAACCTGGCTTAATGTCACCTTACAATAGCAAGGTGACATTAACCCCTTATTACCCCATATGCCACTGCTACAGTGCAATGGGAAGAGAGAGGCCAAGTGCCAGAATTGGCGCATCTTACTGATGCACCTTTTCTAGGGTGGCTGGGGGCAGATGTTTTGAGCCAGGGGGGCCAGTAACAATGGTCCCGAATTGGCTTTTAATATCTGCCCTCAGTCACTGGCTTTCCCTCTCTGGCGGAGAAAATTGCGCGGGTGTCCACTCAATTTTTTTCCATGAATAAACACTTTAATTTGACACCTACATCTCCAAATTTTTTCACACATACACTAACAACACTAGTAATCAGGCACATATATAAATCGAAATGATATGCAATGGTTTACTGTATGTAAACAATGTGTCATATCCAGTCGGTTTCTGCAATGATTTTACCGAAGCCGACAATTGAATTATCGGCTATTCTGCTATCTCCCTCTCTATGAAATATAAATATATCTATGTATATGTGTGTCAATGACATATATATATAGACACCTATTCTGTGTGTATATCTATTCTATCTATTCTATTCTAACCTGTCAGTGTGATTTTACTGTATAGACGCATATGAATTGCCGGCTTTTCAAAGGACACCGGTGTGCTAAAATCGGACAGCACTCGCATGGTGTGAGTGCTGTGCGATTCTTTTCTCGCACCCATTGACTTATATTGCGGGTATGCGATCCGATGAGATCCGATTTTCGATTCCAATCGGAGCATGCTGTGAATTTTTTTCCAGCCCGATCTTGATCCGATCTGAGCTGGAAAATAAAGCGCAGATGAATACACCATCATAGATTAACATTGGTCTGAATTCAATCCGATTTTTTATCAGATTGAATTCGTCCGATTTCATCGCAAAGTGAGCATAAGCCCTTAAACTACTCTTCCAGCTCCAAAGGAAAGGAGTGCTGTTTTTGGAAGCAGACTTTGCTTGTACGGTTTGTGGCCACCATGCCGTATTTGTAGAGCCCTTGTACTGCCAGAAGAGCAGTAATCCCTAACAACTTTCCACATTTTGGAAACTACGCACCTCAAGGAATCCATCAATGGGTGAAGTGAGCATATTCAACCCACAGGTGCTGCACAGAATTTTATAACATTGGGACGTGAAAATGAAAAATTATGTTTTTTACACAAAAATGTTCATAGAATCATAGAATGGTAGAGTTGGAAGGGACCTCCTGGGCCTTCTGGTCCAACCCCCTGCTCAAAGCAGGATTCTCTAAATCATCCCAGACAGATGTCTATCCAGCCTCTGTTTGAAGACTTCCATTGAAGGAGAACTCACCACCTCTTGTGGCAGCCTGTTCCACTCATTGATCACCCTAACTGTCAAAAAGTTTTTTCTAATATCTAATCTGTGTCTCCTCCCATTCAGTTTCATCCCATTGCTTCTAGTCTTTCCTTGTGCAAATGAGAATAAAGATGATCCTTCTACAATGTGACAGCCCTTGAGATATTTGTAGACAGCTATTAAGTCTCCTCTCAGTCTTCTTTTTTGCAAGCTAAACATTCCCAAATCCTGCAACCGTTCCTCATAGGACATGGTTTGCAGACCGGTCACCATTCTGGTGGCTCTTCTCTGAACTTGCTCCAGTTTGTTGATGTCTTTTTTAAAATGTGGTGCCCAAAACTGGACACAGTATTCCAGATGAGGTCTGACCAAAGAGGAGTAGAGGGCAATAATGACCTCACGTGATCTAGACTGTATGCTTCTGTTGATACATCCTAGAATTGCATTTGCCTTTTTTGCTGCTGCATCACACTGTTGACTCATGTTAAGTCTGTGATCAATTAGTATACCCAAGTCTTTTTCACATGTGCTGTTACTTAGCCCTATTCCTCCCATTTTGTATATGCTTTTTTCATTTTTATTGCCCAGATGTAGTACTTTGCATTTTTCCCTGTTAAAATCCATTCTGTTAGTTGCTGCCCACTGCTCCAGTTTATGTATATCTTTTTGAATCCTCTCTCTCTCTTCTCTAGTATTAGCTACCCCTCCTAGCTTTGTGTCATCAGCAAAAATGTTATTTTTGTGTAACATTTTTAATTTTCACTATGAATAAAAGGAGAAAATGGGCCCAAGCATTTTTAAAATAATTTCTTGTAAATGAAGCAATACCCTATAAGTGATCACATACTTCTGTTTTTGCAACCAACAGGGCTCAGAAGAGAAAGAGAGCCATTTGACTTTTAAGGAGCAGAGTTTTCTGTTGTTTATGGCAACCGTTTGCAGAGCCCTTAAGCTTCCAAAAGAGCAGAAAACCTCAAAAAGTGACCCTATTTTGCAAATTACACTCAGGGAAATCATCGATGGGTGTAGTGACTATTTTGACCCCACTGGCTTTTTCCAGAAATTAGTACGCAATTTATATTGCAGAGTGAAAATTGCAAATATGCCATTTTAGTGCCCAATAGATGGTGCCTGACTTGTGCTACATAGATTGCTAAAAGGGTTGAGGACCTAACAATTGATGACTCATCTCAATATAAGATTGGTGGGGGTCCGACACGCTCACAATCAGCTGAAAGTGCTCGAGCAGCGACCCAAACTAAGGTTAGATCCACATTGTGCTTGTGGATACTGTTGCATCCATTTACCATAGCAATCCACTAAAGAGATATTACTGTATGGTATACATCTCTTTGCAGAGAAAGTTCAATCTGCTGCGCTTTCCTAAACATTTACATAATTGCATGCTGGCCAGATGGAGGGCGAAAGATCACTCTTTTAGGGTCCCGTTACACATAACAACTCACCAGCGATCCCGACAACGATATAAACTTGTCAGGATCGCTGGTGTGTCGCTACATGATCGCTGCTGAGCTGCCAAACAGGCAGCTCAGGCAGCGATCAGGACAGCGACTATGCTGGTAACAAGCGACGCACGTCGCTTAGTTACCGGCAGTGGTGCAGGGAGCTGGTAACCAAGGTACACATCGGGTTTCTAGGCACCGCTCCGTGCTTTGAAACCCGCTGTGTACCTTGGTTACCAGCTCCACTAACATAAAGTCTCCAGATGTAAACTTTATGTTAGGTGAAAGGACGCAGACAGCACCTAACCTAAGCTATGAATGGGCTATATGCAGCAACCCCGTATATTGCTTGGTAGCCGCTCCCTGAATACTGCAGTACATTCACTTCAATGGGAGATAAGGCTCATTAATCGTCTACTAAGGAATATCTGGGGCTGCTGTGTTCTGCCCATAAATCGCATAGGTCCGACTGCTGCTGAGCAGTTTTCAGCTGATAAGTGGGTGTGCTGGTGTCTGACCCCACAGATCTCAAATTCAAGAACGATCCAGCGGATAGATAATTATCGATTAGGTCTGGAGAACCCCTGTAAGTGCATTCTCCCTTCTGCAGCAACATGTGGCTCTGAAGTGTGGTTTGGGCATTCTGTAGGGTCCAGAGGAGGGGGCCAATTAGCTTTCCATGTATCTATTTTACAAGATTTTTTGGGTTGGAGCCACGTTGCTTTTCGAGCGCCTTTGAACTACTGTCAACAAGGACAACCTCTGTTTTTCCTTTGACAGACGACAGATCTGAGTAGGGGCTTGTTTTTTGCAGGATGAGATGTTTTTATTTTGATTTGCTTTTTATTCCAATTTTTGAGAAACAGAATGAATAAATAAAAAGCAATTCATGAATTTTCATATATTTTTTCTATGATATTTTACGCTGTTTGCCGTGCGGTAAATGTGATGACTTTATTGATTGGATCAGTATAATTTCAGAGACGTCAGGGTTAGACAGTATTTTCATAAATTTGCCATATTCTGAGAGCTATAACTTTTTTATTTTTACACTGAGCGAGCTCTGTGGGGGGTGCTGTGGAGGTGTTGACTTTTTAGTTATACCATTTTAAACTACGTAACATTTTTTTATCGTTTTTTTTCCAATTTTTAGCTGGCAGAGTGAACAAAAAACAGAAATTCATAACTAGTTTTATTTATTTTTTCACACCAATCACTGTGCGGTAAAAGTGATTAGGTAGCTTTATTCTTCGGGCCATTACGATTACAGTGATACCAAATTTATACCGTTTTTTTTATATATTATTTTTTACCAACAATAATTTGTTTTTCCATCGTTTAATAGCTGTAACTCTTCTTTTCTTGTTAACTGAGCTATATAAAGGATTTTTTTTGCGGGACAAGAAATGACATTTTAATTGATACCTTTTTTGTATGTAATATTTTGATCCCTTTTTATTCTATGTTTTGTGTGTTGGTATGTTGAAAAAGCTATATTTTTAGCTCTTTTTTTTTTACGGTATTCCACCAAATGGTATTATTGATGTGTTCCGGATGCAATGATACTAAATCTGTGTACTTTTTTACTTTACTTTTTACAGAAAAACAGTGTTTTTTGCAAACATTTTTCTTTTTTTTAATTTTCGCTTTTATTTTCTAAATTTTTAGAAACTTTATTTTACTTTTTTAAAATATTTTTTATTTAGTCCCAGGATGGGAAAATAGCTTACCCTGGTTCGATCACTGCAATGCTTTTGCATTAGGGCATTAGAGGTGTCAATCATACAGAGGCTGGAGTTGTCATGTCCTGATCAAGGCAGGACCTTTAGAAATACCTGGGTGACTGCATGACCCTTTTTTTGGGGGTCACCATCAGCATGACGCGATCACAATAGCACTGTGCCGATCAGAACAGAGAGGGAGCCGCCTCCTTATATAAGCAGATCGATGCCGCTGTCCAGTGTCAGTGTAGTCAAAGGCCCGTGATCGATGCTAAAACCGATCGAGGGCATTACTGCAGGGAATCAGCTATGATGTATCGCTGACACTCATTGATTATGATTATTTCACTGGCATTGCATGTGAGCACCCGCGATTTGCCTGAAAGCACTTCCCGATGCGCTGTTCATGTATGGCGGACGTCGGTAAGGGGTTATAACAGTTTTGCACAATTTGTCTCAAACAGTTTTAGTGTTACACTTTCTATTGCTGGCTGCAGAATGAATTAACTGAGAATCAGTCAGTAAGCTCATTCTGATTGGCGAGTTATCTTCAGCTGCTTCATGGCCACAAAGTTGAGCTCATTTTTCATATGGCCGTAAATCAGCTGAGTGGAGTTCAATATAGTAGTGATAAAAGATATAATCTCTCCCATCAGAACTATCTTACTGAAGGACTCTTTGTAAACTCTTTCTGCAGGCAACAACAGAGAGGGCAAATCAGAGGCTATAGAAAGCTAGTGGTGCAAATCTTGAATGAAACAGAAAAAATATTTTTAGCCACAAATACACTCATTTATAAGAAAAAAAAATTGCCTACAAAAGTGTCCATCTCCTTTAAAGATCAATCAATCGCCTATGTGACCAGTTTAGGGATTCATGTACAGAACAATATTAGGCTTCTTATACCTGTACAGCGGCATAGGGCCATGAGGTATACCTAAGATAGTCCTTATTGGTCCTCAGTATCTTGGGGATTTACAGGCATTCCAGAGAAAGAGCATCTGATATACAGAGATATGATTCCGGCGAACACCGAGTGCCTACGGTTTGGTAGTAATGAGCCGTAAGGACTTTGTATTTTCTCAATGTCTTCAGAACTGCCTAATGGTCTATACAGGGTGGGCCATTTATATGGATACATGGTGCATTGCCGCTGTGGTGGTCACCGCGTGGCTCCGCTCCGTTAGGGCGGTAGGACCCACTACGAGGTTTGCCGTGACGTGGCAGTGGGCTTCATACAGTTTGATCAGAATGTTAAACTAAGAACCTCATGTTCAGTTATATAATTTTTGCCTAGCGGCTTTAGATCAACGTATGATTTTTGGATGTGCGGTTCATGCTCTTTGTTTTATTTTTGTACAAAGCATGTTCTTGTTTCTTTCTTGGACCAGCACTCATCCCATTTGGCACAGGTGATTTTAATTAGCAGGAGACTGCAAAGTAAGGGGTCTAGCCCATTTTAGCTCTCACTGAAGAGCTGGAGGAAGGTGAGTTTCAGTGCTCCTTTCATTTTGGTGTGGGTGCCGTGTGGCAGCCATTGTTGCGGTGGCTTTGTGCTGCTGGGGTGGCGCGGTCTGGAGTCATGGGGACTCAGTCTTGCAGCATGGGTGCTGTGGGGCAACAGGCCATCTGCCCTGCTGGTGCATTGCCACTGTAGTGGTGGTCGCCGTGCGGCTCCGCTCCGGTAGGGCGGTAGGACTCACTACGAGGTTTGCCGTGACGTGGCAGTGGGCTTCATACAGTCTGATCAGAATGTTAACTCCTTTCTACCATTTGATGTTCTATCCCGTCCTTGTGCCCTGGGACTTAATTCCCAAGGACGGGATAGCACGTCATATTTGATCGGACGCGCTCACGGGGGGAGCGCGGCCGATCGCAGCTGGGTGTCAACTGATTTTCACAGCTGACATCCGGCACTAAGTGCCAGGAGTGGCATGGACCGCTCCCGGCTCTTTAACCCCCGGCACACTGTGATCAAACATGATCGCAGTGTTTCGGTGGCTGTAGAGGGGCTCTACGTTATAAACTTGTGTGAAGCACTTGGGGTTCAAAGTGCTCACCACACATCTAGATACGTTACTTAGGGGGTCTAGTTTCCAAAATGTTGTCACTTATGGGGGTTTTCCACTGTTTAGGCACATCAGGGGCTCTCCAAACGTGACATGGTGTCCGATCTCAATTCCGGTCAATTTTGGCTTGAAAAAGTCAAACTGCGCTCCTTCCCTTCCGAGCCCTGCCGTGCGCCCGAACAGTGGTTTTCCCCCACATATGGGGTATCGACGTACTCAGGAGAAATTGCACAACATCTTTTTCTGTAAATTTTCTCCTTTTTCCCTTGTGAAAATAAATAAATTGTTTGTAAAAGATCATTTTTGTGACTAAACAGCTAAATGTTCATTTTTTTCTTCCACATTCCAAAAATTCCTGTGAAGCACCTGAAGAGTTAAAAAACTTCTTGAATGTGGTTTTGAGTACCTTCAGGGGTGCAGTTTTTAGAATGGTGTCACTTTTGGGTATTTTCTGCCATATAGACCCCTCAAAGTGACTTCAAATGTGAGGTGGTACCTAAAAAAATGGTGTTGTAAATTTTGTTGCAAAAATGAGAACTCTCTGGTCAACTTTTAACCCTTATAACTTCCTAACAAAAAAAATTTTGTTTCCAAAATTGTGCTGATGCAAAGTAGACATGTGGGAAATATTATTTAGTAACTATTTTATGTGACATATTTCTCTGTTTAAGGGCATAAAAATTAAAAGTTTGAAAATTGTGAAATTTTCAAAATTTTCGCCATATTTACATTTTTTCATAAATAAACACAAATTATGTCGAAGAAATTTTACCACTATCATGAAGTGCAATATGTCACGAGAAAACAGTGTCAAAATCGCCAAGAGAGACAGTGGTCAGAATTGTAAAAATTGGCCCGGTCATTAACATGCAAACAACCCTCGGGAGTAAAGAACCTCATGTTCAGTTATATAATTTTTGCCTAGCGGCTTTAGATCAATGTATGATTTTTGGATGTGCGGTTCATGCTCTTTTTTTTGTGCAAAGCATGTTCTTGTCTCTTTCTTGGACCAGCACTTCTCCCATTTGGCACAGGTGATTTCATAGAATCATAGAATCATAGAATGGTAGAGTTGGAAGGGACCTCCTGGGCCATCTGGTCCAACCCCCTGCTCAAAGCAGGATTCTCTAAATCATCCCAGACAGATGTCTGTCCAGCCTCTGTTTGAAGACTTCCATTGATGGAGAACTTACCACCTCTCGTGGCAGCCTGTTCCACTCATTGATCACTCTAACTGTCAAAAAGTTTTTTTCTAATATCTAATCTGTGTCTCCTCCCATTCAGTTTCATCCCATTGCTTCTAGTCTTTCCTTGTGCAAATGAGAATAAAGATGATCCTTCTACAATGTGACAGCCCTTGAGATATTTGTAGACAGCTATTAAATCTCCTCTCAGTCTTCTTTTTTGCAAGCTAAACATTCCCAAATCCTGCAACCGTTCCTCATAGGACATGGTTTGCAGACCGGTCACCATTCTGGTGGCTCTTCTCTGAACTTGCTCCAGTTTGTTGATGTCTTTTTTAAAATGTGGTGCCCAAAACTGGACACAGTATTCCAGACGAGGTCTGACCAAAGAGGAGTAGAGGGCAATAATGACCTCACGTGATCTAGACTGTATGCTTCTGTTGATACATCCTAGAATTGTATTTGCCTTTTTTGCTGCTGCATCACACTGTTGACTCATGTTCAGTCTGTGATCAATTAGTATACCCAAGTCTTTTTCACATGTGCTGTTACTTAGCCCTATTCCTCCCATTTTGTATATGCTTTTTTCATTTTTATTGCCCAGATGTAGTACTTTGCATTTTTCCCTGTTAAAAACCTTTCTGTTAGTTGCTGCCCACTGCTCCAGTTTATTTATATCTTTTTGAATCCTCTCTCTCTCTTCTCTAGTATTAGCTACCCCTCCTAGCTTTGTGTCATCAGCAAATTTGATCAGTTTACCCCCAATTCCTTCATCTAAATCATTGATAAAGATGTTGAACAATACAGGGCCCAAAACAGAGCCTTGTGGTACCCCACTTGAGACATTCTTCCAACTGGATGTGCAGCCATTTACGACCACTCTTTGAGTCCGATCACTAAGCCAGTTATGAATCCACCTAACAGTTGCCTTGTCCATTCCATACTTAGTCATTTTTTCAATAAGAATTGTGTGAGATACTTTGTCAAATGCTTTGCTGAAGTCAAGATATACTATATCTACAGCATTTCCCTGATCCACCCAGTCAGTGATTCTGTCATAGAAGGAAATTAAGTTAGTCTGACATGACTTTATTAGTTACAAACCCATGCTGACTCTGTTTAATCACTTCATTCTTATGCAGGTACTTACATACATGTTCTTTAATAATTTGTTCAAAGATCTTTCCTGGTATAGAAGTCAGACTCACCGGCCTGTAGTTCCCTGGGTCCACCTTCTTCCCCTTTTTGAAGATAGGAACAACATTTGCTCTTCTCCAGTCTTCTGGGACTTCTCCTGTTCTCCAAGAATTTTCAAAGATTATGGACAGTGGTTCAAGAATTTCTTCTGCTATCTCCTTCAGTATTCTGGGGTGTAATTCATCTGGACCTGGAGACTTGAATTCATTTAGGTTAGCTAAGTGTTTCCTCACTGTCTTTCTGTACATAGGAGCAGTATTATAGTAGTTATATTCTTGTACATAGGAGCAGTATTATAGTAGTTATATTCTTATACATAGGAGCAGTATTATAGTAGCTATATTCCTGTACATAGCTGAGAACAATTAAAAGTGGGCACCACCCTGCAATAAGCATGTGGTATTGGGATCACTTTTTGCATGTAAAGTAGCAACATGAAAAACCAACAAGAAAAAAGACACATGCATATATTGAAAGGATCACCAAAAGAAAAATTAGGTAAAGTAAAGCAATATATATATATATATTATATTGCTTTACTTTACCTAATTTTTCTTTTGGTGATCCTTTCAATATATGCATGTGTCTTTTTTCTTGTTGGTTTTTTATATTCTTGTACATAGGAGCAGTATTATAGTAGTTATATTCTTGTACATAGGAGCAGTATTATAGTAGTTATATTCTTGTACATAGGAGGCGGTAGTATAGTAGTTATATTCTTGTACATAGGGGCAGTATTAAAGTAGTTATATTCTTGTACATAGGGGCAGTATTATAGTAGTTATATTCTTGTACATAGGGGCAGTGTTATAGTAGTTATATTCTTGTACATAGGGGCAGTATTATATAGCTATATTCTTGTACATAGGGGCAGTATTATAGTAGTTATATTCTTGTACATAGGAGCAGTATTATAATAGTTATATTCTTGAACATAGGGGCAGTATTATAGTAGTTAAATTCTTATACATAGGAGCAGTATTATAGTAGTTATATTCTTGTACATAGGGGCAGTATTATAGTAGTTATATTCTTGTACATAGGAGCAGTATTATAGTAGTTATATTCTTGTATATAGGGGACAGTATTATAGTAGTTATATTCTTGTACATAGGAGCAGTATTATAATAGTTATATTCTTGAACATAGGGGCAGTATTATAGTAGTTATAGATTTTAATTAGCAGGAGACTGCAAAGTAAGGGGTCTAGCCCATTTTGGCTCTCACTGAAGAGCTGAAGGAAGATGAGTTTCAGTGCTCCTTTCATTTTGGTGTGGGTGCTGAGAGGCGGCCATTGTTGATGTAGCTTTGTGCTGGTGGGGCGGCGCGGTCTGGAGTCATGGGGACTCAGTCTTGCAGCACGGGTGCTGTGGAGCAACAGGCCGTCTGCCCGACTGGTGCATTGTCACTGTAGTGGTGGTCGCCGTGCTTCTCCAATCCGTTAGGGCGGTAGGACCCACTAAGAGGTTTGCCGTGACATGGCTGATCAGAATGTTCAACTAAGAACCTCATGTTCAGTTATATAATTTTTGCCTAGCGGCTTCAGATCAATGTATGATTTTTGGAGGTGCGGTTCATGCTCTTTTTTTTTTTTCTTTTTGTGCAATTTATATGGATACACCTAAATAAAATGGGAATGGTTGGTGATACCAACTTCCTGTTTGTGGCACATTAGCATATGGGAGGAGTAAAACTTTTCAAGATGGGTGGTGACAATGGCGGCCATTTTGGATACAACTTTATTTTTTTCAGTGGGAAGAGGGTTATGTGACACATCAAACTTATTGAGAATTTCATAAGAAAAGCAATGGTGTGCTTTGATTTAACATAACTTCATTCTTTCATGAGTTATTTACAAGTTTATGATCACTTATAAAATGTGTTCAAAGTGCTGTCCATTCTTTTGGCTTGTCATTGCAACCCTCTTCTCCCACTTTTGATGCACTGATAGCAACACCGCAGAAGAAATGCTAGCACAGGCTTCCAGTATCCGTTGTTTCAGATGCTGCACATTAAGACTGTAGTACAGCTGTTTGCAGGGTCCTCATAGATGTGCACAGGTCTTCTACTTCTGTATGTCAAGCTCATTCTTGGGTAAAACAACTTCAGAATTTGCAGTAGATGGAAGTTTCAAAACTCCAGAAAAAAGGACTTGCGTGGTATTCTGACTTTGAGCACAGTCCTTAGGGAAATTTTGGTTTTCTGATAGTTTTGCTATAATATTGCAAACAAAAGAACACCAAAGGTTTATGGTTAGTGACCTGGAGACATAACAACAAAAGTTGGACATGGTTAATTGGCCATGGATGTAATTGATGAAAACAGGAGCCCTGACTTAATAGACCTTCAACAAACACAGTTCGTCTTTGATACCCTGGTATGAATAGCGCATTCAATAGAACAAGTCCGTGTTTTTTTTTTTTTTAAATATTTCTTTCACCAAATCTGCCACTTTAGTTTTTCTTAAACCTGGCAAAACATTTCTCCCTGAACTTCTCATCTCATTTACAGTCTTAACTTTGCTGAAAACAGAGAGATTAAACAGAAACAGCTAGTCGACAGATGGGATATTCGAAGGGGATACTTGTGTAAATAATTTATCTACGTAAGTCCCCAGTGACCTCGGGGAAAAAGAACCACATGTAGTGAGATCTGTGGGTATGAGGGAAATAAGGGTGTGTCCTGTGTTATTTTGTTTTCTGATATTTTGTAAATAAAAAATAATATTTTTGATTATTTTTGTTCTTGTATATATGCATGGAAAATTTTACCTTTTTTTTTATCTTTTTTTTTTTTTTTACTTTTAGGTCATGCGAGCATTAACATGGCAAGGCACTATATTTGAATATGGACGTACAAAAAATACAAAGGCTTTAAAAATCTTTAAAGAGAAATGAAAGAAAAAAGAATGAAAGCGAGAGAAAGGAGAAAGAGAAAAAAATGAAAGAATGAATAAAAAGAAAAAGAGAGAATAAAACGAAAGAGAGGGAAAAAAGACAAAGAGAGAAAAGAATTAAAGAAATAAAGCGAGAAAAGGAAAGAAAGAAAGAAAGAAAGAAAGAAGAGAAAGAAAGGAAGAGCGAGAGAAAGAAAGAGAGAAAAAAGAGGAAGAGAGAAAAAGAATTAAAGAAATAAAGAGAGAAGGAAAAAAGAAAGGAAGAAAGAAAGAAAGAGAAAAGGAAAGAGTAAAATAAAGGAAAAAAGGAAGGAAAGAAGCAAATTAAGAAAGAAAGAAAAGAAAAAGATAAAAAAGAAAGAGAGAAGCAAAGAAGGAAAGAGAGAAGGAAAAAAAGGGAAGAAGAAATCAGGAAACAAAAAGTGCATCAAATTCTGACACTTTTTTTTACCTAATAATGGTCAGAGTTCAAAAATGCAGAACTACACAGAAAGAAGATACAATAACTTTGGCACAAATAACATATTTTCAAATCATAACAAAGTAAGTTTTCCAAACGAACTCATGGATGATAGTGGAAAATATTGCAATCAAAAGTAATCAAAACATTAAGTAATCACAACAATATAATCAACAAATCAATAAGTAATCAAAATATTTGACGCATATCACAGCAATAAAACTGAGTAAAATGTAAAGGCTACAGACAAATTAGATGGAAAAATTGCATATAATTTTCCTATATAAATATTTACATATAATAAACTTTCTCCAAGTTTCAGTCTGTAATTTTCATTCCTTTATTTATTTTCAGACCTCCTGATATACAGTACAGTTTTATGGAGAGCAGAGAAAACAGGCTATAGATAAAGAGTAAAGAAGTACAGATCTGTGGCAGATCTCATATATGAGCAGTGAAGTTATCAGCATGCAAGATGCACACAAACCTAATATCCAGCCTACATTACTGAGAGAGATAGTCCCATGAGAGAAAAATCTAAAAGTTCTATCAAGCTGCAAAATGTACAGTACAGACCAAAAGTTTGGACACACCTTCTCATTCAAAGATTTTTCTGTATTTTCATGACTATGAAAATTGTAGAATCACACTGAAGGCATCAAAACTATGAATTAACACATGTGGAATTATACATTACACTTTATAAAAAAGTGTGAAACAACTGAAAATATGTCTTATATTCTAGGTTCTTCAAAGTAGCCTCCTTTTGCTTTGATTACTGCTTTGCACGCAGAAAAGGTGAACGGATGGACTCTACATGCCTGGTTCGCACCATGAAGCATTTTGTAAAGTGTAATGTATAATTCCACATGTGTTAATTCATAGTTTTGATGCCTTCAGTGTGATTCTACAATTTTCATAGTCATGAAAATACAGAAAAATCTTTGAATGAGAAGGTGTGTCCAAACTTTTGGTCTGTACTGTACATTTTGCAGCTTGATAGAACTTTTAGATTTTTCTCTCATGGGACTATCTCTCTCAGTAATGTAGGCTGGATATTAGGTTTGTGTGCATCTTGCATGCTGATAACTTCACTGCTCATATATGAGATCTGCCACAGATCTGTACTTCTTTACTCTTTATCTATAGCCTGTTTTCTCTGCTCTCCATAAAACTTTAGAAACTTTCCCCTCTCCCCACTGCAGACCTGTGCACCAACCCCTCCCAATCCCTGCTGCTATCTCTGATACTAAGAGGAGGGAAGGAGAAGAAAAGAGAATTTTCCGGACCATAAGTTCTCATGGGTTTTGAACTTTTTTGCAGAGAGTCAAATAAAGGATTTAAAGCAGCAAAATGATAAAAATGTAACCAATTGTATTTAGAACATTCCTTAACTTTGCATTAAGGAAGCAAATAAACAATGAAAAATAATAATTTCCTTTAAACACATGCCCTGTTTCCACATTACTACAATATTACCATGTCAACATAAAAATGAAAGAAGCTCTTTCATAGGTAGGAGTAATTTTTAAGGGAAGGTAATATATACAACTTTTGGGTGATTCACCACCTATAGTACTTTGATATATAGGAATATCCTTTTAGTGGGTGAGAGAGTGTTGCCACTCATCCATGTCAGTCTGACCTCTGAAATCGAGCAGAAGTAACTGCAAAAAAATGGATGAACCCATTGATGCAAATACACCTTACACTGAAAAGGGCCCCACGCCCCCATAAAAGCTTACCAACATCTCACCAATAGCTCATTTCATGACATGGCCACAACATTTCTATTGGATTAAGGTTTTTTGTATACTTAATATGTGTTTAGGGCTCTGCTTTTTGAGAAAACTAAGATTCTGTAAACTTCAGAGTTTGATCACTCATCCTGACATTGTACTATAAATTTTTCTTACCCAATAAAAACCAGAATTCCGATTCATGGGGGAAAGTAATCCTGGTCTTCAAACTAAAGGCCTTTCATCGCTTTTATAAAAACTTGATTCCACCTCACCCAGTTGCTCTATGCTCATCCACCTGGAGCTCAGACACCGACCTCGCCTTGGCCTCACATCAAGAATAATAAAAAAAAATTGGAGTCCGGCTCAACAGGACTGGATTTTCCATTTCTTTTTATTTTTCAAAAGAAAATTTAGTGCATACAACAGAAAAATGTACATGGTCGACATGACTCAGTCGACGCGTTTCGACTGCGCTAAGCAGTCTTACTCATGACTGGGTCATGTCGACCATGTACATTTTTCTGTTGTATGCACTATATTTTCTTTTGAAAAATAAAAAGAAAAGGAAAATCCAGTCCTGTTGAGCCGGACTCCATTTTTTTCTATTATCTTTCATTGCTTTCTTTGGTGGTCTGGATGTTGGTTATTATGTTGGAGTGCATTGTTTTGGAGAACAATTACTTCCTCTTAGATATCTCCTTTTGCATATTACTTTTTTCTCATACCTATATTTTTTTCAAACTTAAAATACAGTAAAAGAGGGGTAGATGAAAGGGTCTGAATGTGGCCAAACACATTCTTAAGACTTCTGACTTCCCACTACACATGAAATGTAACCTTCTGAGGGTGCATTTGCTCTTCATGGGTGAAGGAGAGTAAACCTCTGCCTGACATCTTTGACAATGGCTCATCTTCATGGAAAACAAAAGGATCTGGCATTTGGTTCCAAAATGCCCCATCCTGCTCTCACCTGACATCATCTGTAAGGGAACAAACGGGAGGTTCCACAAATAACCAGAACCCCCAAAATCAAATTTGGCCGTCTTTAATGTGTATGAAGCTTTGACATGACTCCACTTTTCATCCATAATGCCTAATCTCTTTTTTTGTATTTTTTTTTTTCAAGAATACTGCTATGGTTTATAGAAGTGGGGAAGAAATATGTTGTGTGTCAGAATACAATAATCATATCAGAATTTATTGAAATGATATCAAATGTAGACAGATGTTTAATAAAGGACCAAATCATCGTAGAGGTCTTGTCTTGGGCAGCAGCTGCTACCCCTGACTGTAAGGTCACTCTGCAATCTGTCAGACCCACCATTTTCACAGTTCGAGATGTCTTTGATATGATCTGACAGAAACTCATGTGCAGTTTAACATCTTTGGCCATGTAACCTGATAGCACTCCATTTGCTCTCATGGAATTACTCCTGACATTGAAAATCAGCACCGTACATTGAGATAACCTGGGAGATTTTCTAAAGCTTCCTGCGATGGAATAAACCAGGTTCAATATTCCTGTTGGTATTCTGCAATTTCATTTTAACTAGATGACCACAATATTATGGGTTCTTTGATATTCTTGCATCAAGAGACCGAAGCTAACAATTATCATTATAATAATTTTATTCTTCCAGCTAAAATACCACAAATTCAAGGTCCGACATACTATCTATGCAACCTTTGCAGACACAGGAGCCCCACAGCCTATAATAATATTACGCCTTACGGTCTGCTAGACCAGACATTGATAAGCATGCTCATTTCCATCCTTTTTTTCTAAATATCTGTAACAATAAATTAGGTGGTCAATGGCCAGCACACCCTAAAATCAAATTAGGAGTTAGAAATCGAGGCTCTGACCCATAAAGAAATGAAAAGAAAATTTATCAAGAAATTCGACCTGGAAAACTGGTGTTTAGTGCTGCCCTCATCATCTCCCACCTCAACTACTGTAGTATCCTCCTCTGTGGCCTCCCTGCTAACACTTTTGCACTTCTCCAGTCCTTCCTTAATTCTGTTGAACGATTAATCCAGATCTCTCCTCACTATTCCTCCATTTCTCCCCTTCAAATTCTTTTGTTTGCTCTCAGTTCCCCAACGTATCCAGTTCAAACAACTAACATCGACCTACAGCGTCATTCATAATCTGTCAACTCCGTATATCTCCAAACTAATCTCCCGATGCCTTCCAACACATGATCTCTGGTCCTCCCAAGATCTCCTTCTCTCCTCCATACTTCTCTTGAATTCTGTGCCCCAACATGTCCGATTATCCACCACATTTGGAGCTTTCAAAAAGAACCTGAAAACCCATCTGTTCAAGAAAGCTCACAGCCTTCAATGACTTCACTGCCACTACCAGGGCCGGCTCCAGGTTTTTATGGGCCCCGGGCGAAAGAGTCTCAGTGGGCCCCCTTAACACAGACTACGATTCATGATGCACAGATACTGCAGAGAAATATGGGTACAGCACAACGCCAAACACTTCTCTTCTTCCATTACATGACTGATACCTATTGTAAATTGTACAATAGCTCAAAACCCGCCAAATCCTCACAGCGCACAGTACAGACTAGACAGTACAGTCCTCCATACAATATTATGGGCACCACATAGTCTCTCCCTCATCACCCATATAATACCCCATGCAGGATGTCACCCCTCCATCCCCCATATAATGCTCCATACAGAATACTGGACCACATATAATGCTCCATACAAAATATGGAGCTCTCCTCTACACTGTGCTGCGTTCTGCACTGTTACGGCTCAGGAAAGGGCGCTGTGGAAAGACTCCCCATTATCATCATCATTGCCTGCCCATTATCATCATCATTGCCTCCAATATCATCATCATTGCCTGCCCATCATCATCATCATTGCCTCCCCATCATCATCATCATTGTCTCCCCATCATCATCATCATTGCCTCCCCATCATCATCATCATTGCCTCCCCATCATCATCATTGCCTCCCCATTAATATCATCATCATCATTGCCTTCTCATTATCATTGCCTCCCCATCATCATCATTATCATTGCCTCCCCATTAATATCATCATCATCATTGCCTTCCCATTATCATTGCCTCCCCATCATCATCATCATTGCCTCCCCATCATCATTACCTCCTCACCACCATCACTGCCTCTCCTCACCACCATCACTGCCTCCCCCCACCACCATCACACATACAGCACCGCAGCGCTCTCTCACATACACACACGCAGGCACACACACCTCACCTGTCCGGTGTCCACGCCCTCTCTGCCACAGCCGGCCGCTGAATGATGATGTCATTCAACAGCGCTGCTGTGAGAGGAAGCGCCGGTGCAGGCGCCCCCTGGAGCCCAGAGCTGCGGCAGCGGAGGCACGGGGAGAGGTAAGTATTGCGCCGGCTGCTGCCGGGGCCCTGAGCAAGCGGGGGGGGCCCAGTGGCGGCGCTGGCACCGCTAACGGGCGCCGGGGTGCCTGACGGCGAGTGGGCCCCCCACCTACTCAGGGCCCCGGCACTTGCCCGGGTATGCCAGGTGCTGACGCCAGCCCTGGCCACTACATCACTAGCAGTGGTGCCACCTCACCACCACTACCGTAGCTGCCGCAACCCCAAACCTACTGTCTCCATCCCCATTATCCTGTAGACTATAAGACCTCAAAGGCAGGGTCCTCTTTCCTCTGTTCCAGTTTATTATAGTTAGTTTTATATTTGTCTTTTATATGCAAGCTCTTCTCATGTACAGCATCATGGAAACTAATGGTGCTCTAAAATGAAATGATAATAATAATATTAATAATAACAACAATATGACTCCGGTGATGAAGCAGTGATCATTAGAGCAGATTGATTTTTGGAAGATCATAGAGAACAACACATCCAAATACAAATGCTAAGAAAAGCTAAATTTCTCTTTCGAGAGGTCTAGACAAGAGTCACATTATATGGATGAAACGCACCCCCCTCTAAAAAAAATGTTTAATCCCCACCATAATATGTGTATTAGTCCATGGAATAATTGCAAAACCAAATTTAACATGAGAAATTCTAAGTAGGAGGTCAAAACGATCTGCATTTTCTTCAGACCCCATTCCTGCTTAAAAATAGGTGCAAATCTTCTAAAAGCCAGATGCCTCCTGAATAATATAGTATCACAAATCTCTGAAATGTAATACATTGTATAAATACGGCCATTATACCTTCATCAGGTTCATCTGCTTCTCATTTTCCAGGGTACGGTAGCATCATTAGTTAAGCTGGGTATTGTGCATTTATGATCTTCAGGAACATGGCAGAAAATAGAACAAGACTAGATATACGGACGCAAATTACAAGCGTTTTCTTAAGGCAAGAAAGGCGAGAATTAGAAAGGCTAACAATAGGGCCCAAATGAAAAAAACCTGCCAGCTCCACCAATGTGCCTCGCTGAATTATGAATATTCCGACCGTTTAGTCCAGACACATATAACAGTTTTCCTGTTTGGATTTTTTAAAGCTCCAATATGCTAAAAATTAGGTAATAAAACCGCCAAACCGTATTTCTGGAAACTATAGAGGGATAAGCAGGTCTGTTTCATAGCCTTGGATTAAACAGAAACAGTTAAAACACTGAATGCTTTAAAGCTTAAATCAAAGCAGAGAAGAGAAAATAGAGACGGGAAAACAGGAAAGAGAGACTGGTTCTCAGTTCCTCCAAGCCAGGGATTAAAGTTCTACCATACCATTTAACTCTTTGGTGAGGACCATTTTATTCCTTATTGACCCCTTTAACTTTGGCTGCTTATAAAACATCATAGATAATTTTTCCATTTGTAAACTATTCGTACTAAGAGTTCAGCAAACATCAAATAAAAAAATACAAATCCGAAAAAAACCACGGAAGTTTTGTTGCCATAAAATATTTCAAATTTTTATTACAATTAGTAGAAAGCATCAATACAAAAAAAAGGGTATAAATTGGGACAATAACACAAATAAAAGCAGCAGCTAGTTCATAGTATAAGAAAATAATGGAAAGAAATCTGTTGCACAATAGAAATTTTTCCAATTGGCAAAAAGAAGTCTAACTCTAGATGATGATGAAAGAAATCTGAGTCTCATAGATCAAAAATATATATAATAAAGTGCATGTGCAAGAAAGTCCAAAACCAGCTTAATTAAATGAAAAAAATCCTAAATGAAAGTATGTACAAAGTTTAGTTGATTAATAAGATCAATGAAATACAGCAAATCTTTACAAAGCATGTATTATATCTGAAATGAATAAATAAGGTGCATGTAATAAGGAGGTAGTATGATGTTAAATTCATTAAAACAATAAGCCCATATATAGAGCATGTGCAAAATGTGGCTTGTTTAGTGAAATAAATAGTGGATAGCCAGGTTATTTGATTCAAATACCAACCGGACAATTCTTGAGAATTAAAAGAATCTGCTCTGATGAGGAAGATTTCCTTGAACAAGCAAATGATTTGTCCCATAGATTTGAAGAACAAGGCTACTCCAAGAGAAGCATCAAGAGAGGCTTCAGAGGGGCAAAAAAAGCGGAAAGAAATAATCTTCTGAAACCAAAGGAGAAACCTAAAAATGAATCCACGGTAAGATTCATTTCAACCTATAGTCAAAAGTGGTCTGAGATGAGGAAAGCTCTGGAAAAATGCTGGTCTGTACTCCTTTTAGACCCAACACTGTGTAAATTTATTCCAAAAGGTCCTTCCATCACCTACAAAAGGGTAAATATTTATTGTAGTCCATGGTAGTGAAACGTTTCGGTCCTAAATTTCGGACCTTCATCAGCCACATTAAGTACCGGGAGAGGGTAGAAATACCCAATTCAAAGGTAAGCAGTAGATACTGGTGGGATCAGGTAGATCTCCAAAGTACTACCTACTCTGGCACCTTTCAGGCTGTGCACACGATTTATCTTTCTTCCATCACCTACAGACGTTCATCAAATTTGAAAGACCAATTGGTCCACAGCCATTATCCTGGATCACAACCACAGTTGACCCTTGGACCCATAAAATTGAAGTGGGGATTCTATCCTTGTGGAAGATGTTTTTCCTGTCCCAATATGCACCATGCTACTCATTTTGAATCCTGTGACGGTAAGAGGAATTTCAAAATTATGCAACATATCACTTGTGACACCATAGGAGTGATCTATTATGCTGTGTGCCCTTGCCCCAAGGTATATGTGGGACTTAAGGTACTGCCACACTAAACAATCCCGCTAGCGATCACGATAACGACGCATACTAATGCGATCGCTAGCGGGATTGTTTCTATATCGCTAAATGCAGCCACATTCAGCGATATAGTTAACGACGCTATCGCCGTTAGCGATCTTCTTAACGACTTTAGCGGTACAAAAGTACCGCTAAATCGCTAAGAAAAGGTGCCACACAGCGATAAGATACTTACCCAGCGGGAGCGCCGACGAGAAAATAGGGTCCGGAACGATTCCAGCGACGAGCGAGATCACAGCAGGAAGCTCGTCGCTGGAAGCTGCCGCACTGAACAACATCGCTAACAGGATCGCTAAATAGTGACGTTTTTTAGCGATCCCGTTAGCGATATTGTTTAGTGTGGCATACCCTTTACATTAAGGGCCCTAAAGATTAGGACAAGAGAACACTTTTGTGATATTCTCAATGCCTGTGATGTTAATGATTTGACTCTACTAAAACAGTTACCGAAACATTGCAACATTTTTCACAATTGTGATGCTAAATTGTTGAGAGTCACAGGCATTGATAAAGTTCATGTTGGTATCAGAGGAGGAAATTGGAGAAAAAGTCTAGCTCAATTAGAAACCAAATGGATCTCCAGAATTGGATCAATTCAACCCTCTGGTTTGAATGAAATATTTAGTTATGCCCTTTTCTATAAACATGTTTGTTTTTGCTTTTAATCTTTTATTTGTATTTTAACCTTTTCATTTTCCATTTATAGTCTTTTATCTTCACACCTTTATGCCGTTGATCATTGGGTTGCTTCGTTAGTTGGCGACGGAAATGGCGATCTTGATTTCCATCTCACTGAGGGAAGAAATTTCAAATTAAAGAAGAACATACATCATATTTTTGAATGGAGAATTTGACCAAGAGTCTATCTATGTCTATGAGTATGTGTGCATGTATTTATGTATTTGTATATCTGTATGTATGCATTTTCACTTGTTTATTTTAAATGTGAATTTTTTATCACAGATATTTATCTCTTATATCCTATATCTTATATCATTTAATATATTTATAAATGTATATATTCCTTTACCTACTTCACTATCTTACAATATCGATATGATATTGTTTATAATATCACCACACAGCCTTATCATTTTTATCCAAAAAATTGTTCTACTGAGTTTATGCCAGTAATTTTCTAAATCCACTGCTTTCCTCTGCACTTATCTCCCATTCACTTTATTTATATGATTTTATTTCACATATCTCCATATTGATTGCATCCATTTTTTTCCTTTATAGATCCCTCCACATATTTAATGCGTGCATGGGCCTTTTTTCTGTGGCACAGTTGCTGGGATGACCTGTTTGTCCCGGGTCTGCTTCTCCCCTCTGCCCTGGCGCACGGGACTGGGGGGATGATCGTGCGCCGTCGCGCCTGTGCTGCCATGGTGACACAGATGCTTTAGGTTCGGCACTCCCCCTCTGCCCTGACGCATCGGGCGGTGGGTGGTCTGCTGTTTTCCTGAGGCATTTCCGTCGTTGCCGTGGCAGCGCGTCCTGCGAGTGCCCGCCTCTTCCTCCTGTCTCGTGCTTCAGGCTCGGGGATGGACGGACGCTGGACGGCGTTACCCTAGCGATACTGCGTCAGTATCTGGCGGATGTGACGCACTTAACCCGCTGCCACTAATGACTCCCATAAAATATAAAAGCACGCATGTATGGCACTAACACACATCCCCTGGACGAAGCTGAGTGCTGTATTTCATTGATCTTATTAATCAGCTAAACTTTGGACATACTTTCATTTAGGATTTTTTTTCCTTTAATTAAGCTGGTTTTGGACTTTCTTGCACATGCACTTTATTATATATATTTTTGATCTATGAGACTCAGATTTCTTTCATCATCATCTAGAGGTAGACTTCTTTTTGCCAATTGTAATAATTTGTATTGTGCAACAGATTTCTTTCCATTATTTTCTTATACCATGAACTAGCTGCGGCTTTTATTTATATCATTGTCCAAATTTATACCTTTTTATGCATTGTTGCTTTCTACTAATTGTAATAAAAATTTGAAATATTTTATGGCATCAAACTTCAGATTTTTTTTCGGATTTGTATTATTGTTTTGGAAGTGCCACTTGCTAGGAAAAATATATAGTTTGATCAAATAAAAAAGTTTAGAACCATGCAGCTTGTAACTAGAATTTATGATTTTACCAAGTCTCTTGTATGTAATTGTCTCTATAACGTAAGCTATAGAGTGGCAAGAATTATTTCAGAACTTGCTCTCATTCAGCCCCATGGTTTACATAACCCAAATTAATATCCCTCCTACAAATTATATTGAAGGGTTATTCCAGGTTTTCGTTGGCATCGGGTGAAAGAGTCTCAGTGGGCCCCTTTAACATGTACCACAATTCACGATGCACAGATCAGATATGGCAGAGAAATATAGGTATACTACAATGCCAACAATTTCACTTACTTCTTACATTACATGAGTGATATCTATTGTAAATTCTACAATAGGTCAGAAACTGGACAGTATAGTCCTCCATACAGTATTATGGGCACCACATAGTGCACAATACAGAATAATGAGTGCCATATATTACTCCATACAGTATTATGGGCACCACAAAGTGCTCTATACAGAATAATGAGCCCAATATAATGCTCCATACAGTATATGGGCACCACATAGCGCTCCATACAGAATATGTGCACCATATATTGCACCATACAGTATTATTGGCATCACATAGTGCTCCATACAGAATATGTGCCTCATATGTTGCTCCATACAGTTTTATGGGCACTACATAGTGCTCCGTACAGAATAATAAGCCCCATATATTGCTCTATGCAGTATTATGGGCACCACATAGTGCTTCATACAGAATAATGAGCCCCATATTTTGCTCCATACAGAATAATGAGCCCCATATTTTGCTCTATACATAATAATGAGCCCCATATTTTGCTCCATACAGAATAATGAGCCTCATATATTGCTCCATACAGTATTATGGGCACTACATAGTGCTCCATACAGAATAATGAGCGCCATATATTACTCCATACAGTACTATGGGCACCACAAAGTGCTCTATACAGAATAATGAGCCCCATATAATGCTCCATATGTAATGAGCCCCATAAGATGCTTCATATATAAGAGGCCCCATATGATGCTACATGTATAATGGACCCCATATGATGCTCCAGTGTATGATGGGCCTCATATAATGATCCATATATAATGGGCCCCATATATGATGTTCTAGTGTATGATTGGCCCCATATAATGCTCTATATGTAATGGGCCCCATATATGATGCTCCAGTATATGATGGGCACCATATAATGCTCCATATGTAATGGACCCCATATATCATGCTCCATTGTATGATGGGCCCCATATAATGCTCCATAAATAATGGGCCCCATATATGATGCTCAAGTGTATGATGGGTCCCAAATAATGCTCCATATCTAATGGGCCCCATATATGATGCTCCAGTGTATGATGGGTCTCATATGCTCCATATACAATGGGCCCCATATATGATGCTCCAGTGTATGATGGTGTCACGGGTGTGTCGCTGCGAAGATCGTCGCGATTGCACACCCTGACTTCTCACAGCTGAGTTTCTGGTGCTGGGTGTTTTTCGGCAGAGAGGGAGTTAATTCTTCCTCTCTCTGTGCTGGACTAGACCAGCCTCGCTCAGCTGCAATTAATGTTGTGGTAATTGGTTTCCTTCAAATACCTGCCTGTCTGCTGGGGAAGTGTCGGTGAAAGCATTCATGCAGACCAGCAGAGCGGATCGTTGTATGGTGAAGGCTGAAGTTAAGAGTACCTGTGTGGTCTTTTTCCCCTCCTTGCTTTATCATTTATCTCCGTACTCGTTGGTGTCCCCTCTGTTTCCTGTGGTATTACTTTTGTATGCAAGGTGGATTTTAGTTTACCCCTTGTACTGTCTCGTTCATTTATTACTGTGTTTAGGCATATACCTACCAGTCCCCGATGTTGTGATCAGGGTCCTTCTCAGGACTGGATCACTGAGGTTCAGGGATCCTCAGGAGGTAGGGGTTACGCTGGCGGCCTGGACCTCTGTACCATCAACAGTACCTCCAGGTAGAGGGATTAGTCAGGACCCCAGCTTAGGGTCAGCATAGACCCCAGACCTCCTGTATGCAGTAACAGCGTGACATTTTCACTGACCACTAAAGATTTTCTCCAGTCACCATGGATCCAGTAGTCAGTCTAGCTCGGCAGTTGCAGAGTTTGTCCATGGAGCTGGCGGACGTTAAGTCCAAGGTTT
Source organism: Oophaga sylvatica (assembly GCA_033576555.1). NCBI lineage: Eukaryota > Metazoa > Chordata > Amphibia > Anura > Dendrobatidae > Oophaga > Oophaga sylvatica. The sequence continues at coordinate 948,065,612 of JARQOD010000001.1, read as the reverse complement.
TGTACCCCCCGGAGCAGGCCGGACCTGAACCTAAAGTAGCTCTCCCGGACAGATTAACTGGGGGGCGGGACAAGTTTTTTGCTTTCCGGGAGGCATGTAAATTGTACTTTCGGCTGCGACCTCGGTCATCTGGGAGTGAGGAGCAAAGGGTGGGGATTGTCATCTCGCTCCTACAGGGAGACCCCCAATCCTGGGCGTTCGCTCTTCCCCGAGCTCCCCAGCTCTCCAGTCAGTGGATGGGTTTTTTATGGCTCTGGGTCTTGTGTATGATGACCCGGATCGGGTCTCCCTTGCTGAATCTAAGTTACGTAGGATCCAGCAGGGAGATCGTCTGGCAGAGGAATTCTGTTCGGAGTTCCGTAGGTGGGCCACGGACACCCAGTGGAATGACCCGGCTCTTAGGAGCCAGTTTTGTCAAGGTTTATCTGACAAATTAAAGGATGTGCTGGCACAGTATGACCCTCCCACGTCACTGGAAGCCGCTATGGCCCTTGCTATTCATATTGACAGACGTCTTCGGGAGAGGTGCGGGGTAACCTTGCCCCCTGTGATGACTCCACCTTCCTCAAGGGTCCCTTATATGGAGCTTCCCCTGGCCAGTCCAGAGGAGCCTATGCAATTAGGAGGGACATCATTCCGGGGGAGGGGATCGGTGGGGCGCCACAAAACAGGAGGTTGTTTCTTCTGTGGAAAAAAGGGACATTTTATTAGGGGGTGTCCATCCCGTCCTTTGCAGAGTGAGAAGTCGCCGGAAAACTATTGATCCCAGATTGTGTGGTGGACGGCAATCTGGGAGTAAGTATTTCGTCCCTAAGTTCGTCTCAGTTTCTCGTACCGGCGGAGGTGGTGGTGGGTGCGAGAGCTGAGAGGATATCTGTTCTTCTGGATAGTGGGTCCGATGCTAACCTGGTGGATGCTCGCTTTGCCCGGGTTCAAGGTATGCGATTGAGTGTGTTGACTAAACCCGTCCCCATATTCTCGATCTACGCCAGACCTCTCGGTCAGGGAAGTTTTTTGCAAGCAGTGCATAACATAGATCTTCAAGTGGGGGCGTTACATAAAGAACTGTTGTCTTGTTATGTGTTGGAGGGTCTTCCCACTCCTATAGTGCTGGGCCTTCCTTGGTTAACTAAGCATAACCCGGTTATTGATTGGCAATCCAGAGAGATAAGCCAATGGAGTGAATTCTGTAATAAAAACTGTATGAATACGGTCATTGGGGCGGTCGCTCCTAGGGCCTTACCTCCATTTCTGGTGGACTTTGAGGATGTATTCTCGGAGAAAGGGTGTCAAGAACTACCTCCTCATCGCGAGTATGACTGTTCTGTTAACTTGCTCCCTGGGGCCAAGTTACCGAAATCTAGGTTGTATAACCTTTCTGGTCCTGAGAGACAGGCCATGAAGGATTATATTTCAGAGAGTCTGGCTAAGGGGCATATTAGACCTTCATCTTCCCCGGTGGCCGCGGGGTTCTTCTTTGTGAAAAAAAAAGATGGAGGCCTACGCCCTTGCCTGGATTTCCGTGAGCTTAATCGGATTATGGTCCGAGATCCGTATCCGCTCCCACTTATTCCCGATGTCTTCAATCAGATCGTGGCTGCCAAATGGTTCTCTAAGTTGGATCTCAGGGGGGCATACAATCTGATTAGGATGAAGGAGGGGGATGAGTGGAAGACGGCGTTTAACACTCCGGAGGGGCATTATGAGAACCTTGTCATGCCATTTGGTCTGAGTATTGCCCCGGCGGTGTTTCAACACTTTGTAAATGACATCTTTCGCCACCTAATGGGACAGTTTGTGGTCATATATCTGGATGATATCTTAATTTACTTGCCGGATCTTGTGTCTCATCAGGAGCATGTTAGGCAGGTGTTACAGATCTTGCGGGATAATAAACTGTACGCCAAATGGGAGAAGTGTGTGTTCGCCGTACAGGAACTTCAGTTTTTAGGATTCCTGGTGTCAGCATCCGGTTTTCGTATGGACCCTGGGAAAGTGCAGGCAGTTCTTGAGTGGGATCTGCCAGAGGATCTTAAGGCATTACAACGTTTCCTGGGGTTTGCTAACTACTACCGGAAGTTCATTCGTAATTTTTCGTCCATAGTTAAACCTCTCACAGACATGACTAAAAAAGGGACGGATTTTTCAAAGTGGTCTGACAAGGCTTGTCAAGCGTTTTCCTCTTTGAAAAAATGTTTTGCTTCAGCACCCATACTTATTCAACCTGATGCGTCACAGCCGTTCATTGTTGAGGTGGACTCTTCCGAGGTAGGGGTGGGAGCAGTATTGTCACAAGGTTCGTCCCCTGGTAAATGGCATCCGTGCGCCTTCTTCTCTAAAAAATTGTCGTCCGCTGAGAGGAATTATGATGTCGGCAATAGGGAACTCTTGGCCATTAAGTTGGCTTTTGAGGAGTGGCGTCATTTTTTGGAGGGGGCAGTCCACCCGGTCACCGTCATTACCGATCACAAAAACCTGCTATATTTAGAGTCCGCTAAACGTCTGAATCCCAGACAAGCTAGGTGGTCGTTGTTTTTTACCAGGTTTAATTTTGTCGTCACATATCGTCCTGGCTCAAAAAATGTTAAGGCGGATGCCTTATCTCGCTGTTTCCCAGGGGCTGGGAATACGGAGGACCCGGTTCCGGTCCTTCAGGAGGGGTTGGTGGTGTCGGCATTATGCTCTGAGCTTGAGGAGGAGGTATTGGAGGCTCAGGGGGACGCCCCTGTAGGACCTCCAGGGAGACTGTTTGTTCCAAATCAGTTGCGACAAAAGGTGATCGAGGCACACCATAATTCAGCTTTGGCAGGACACCCAGGGAGTAAAGCAACTGAGGATCTCCTCTCGCGCCGGTTTTGGTGGCCTAATTTCCATAGGGAGGTGGTAAATTTTGTCGCGTCCTGCGAGGTTTGTGCGCGCTCTAAGACCCCACATACCCATCCGTTGGGGACCCTCTTACATTTGAAGATCCCGGAGCGTCCGTGGACTCATCTGTCTATGGACTTCATTACGGACCTTCCGCCATCTTCGGGTAAAACAGTCATACTCGTTGTAGTGGACAGGTTCAGCAAGATGGCACATTTTATCGCTCTTCCTGCTCTTCCTAATGCAAAAACTCTTGCGCAGGTGTTTATTGGGGAGATTGTAAGGCTTCACGGGGTACCCTCCGATGTGGTGTCGGATCGGGGGTCTCAGTTTGTGTCCAAATTCTGGAAAGCATTTTGTACACGGCGGGGGATGCAGTTGTCATTTTCATCGGCTTTTCACCCGCAGACCAATGGTCAGACAGAGCGTCTGAACCAGAGCTTGGAGACATATCTCCGGTGTTTTGTGTCAGAGAACCAGGAGGACTGGGCTTCTTTCTTGCCTCTGGCGGAATTTGCTCTTAATAATAGGCGGAGCGAGTCCACTGGTAAGTCCCCGTTTTTTGGGGCATATGGTTTTCACCCCCAGTTTTGTACTTTCAATAGGGGGGGCTCATCTGGGGTTCCTGAGGAGGAACGATTTTCGTCGTCACTTGCTTCAGTGTGGAGAGGAGTGCTGAATAATCTGAGTACTATGGGGAACCGATACAAACGTATGGCTGATAGGAGGAGAGTGTCTGGTCCGGACCTAAGTGTGAACGATCTGGTATGGTTGTCTACCAAAAATATAAAACTTAAGGTTCCCTCCTGGAAACTGGGTCCCAGGTTCATCGGGCCATACAAGATCAGTGCTATAATTAATCCGGTTGCATTCCGTCTTGACCTCCCTCCTACATTTAAAATTCATAATGTGTTCCACAGATCGTTGCTTAAGAGGTATGTGGCGCCGGTGATACCTTCACCTTTACCTCCTCCTGTGGTGGTCAATGGTAACTTGGAGTTCCAGGTGTCGAGAGTCATCGATTCACGTCTGAATCGCCGGTCCCTTCAGTACCTTGTTCATTGGAGGGGTTATGGTCCTGAGGAGAGGACGTGGGTTTCTGCGTCGGATATTAACGCAGACCGATTGGTTCGGGCCTTCCACACTACTCACCCAGATAAACCCGGCCCTGAGGGTCCGGAGGCCCCTCGTAGAAGGGGGGGTACTGTCACGGGTGTGTCGCTGCGAAGATCGTCGCGATTGCACACCCTGACTTCTCACAGCTGAGTTTCTGGTGCTGGGTGTTTTTCGGCAGAGAGGGAGTTAATTCTTCCTCTCTCTGTGCTGGACTAGACCAGCCTCGCTCAGCTGCAATTAATGTTGTGGTAATTGGTTTCCTTCAAATACCTGCCTGTCTGCTGGGGAAGTGTCGGTGAAAGCATTCATGCAGACCAGCAGAGCGGATCGTTGTATGGTGAAGGCTGAAGTTAAGAGTACCTGTGTGGTCTTTTTCCCCTCCTCGCTTTATCATTTATCTCCGTACCCGTTGGTGTCCCCTCTGTTTCCTGTGGTATTACTTTTGTATGCAAGGTGGATTTTAGTTTACCCCTTGTACTGTCTTGTTCGTTTATTACTGTGTTTAGGCATATACCTACCAGTCCCCGATGTTGTGATAGGGTCCTTCTCAGGACTGGATCACTGAGGTTCAGGGATCCTCAGGAGGTAGGGATTACGCTGGCGGCCTGGACCTCTGTACCATCAACAGTACCTCCAGGTAGAGGGATTAGTCAGGACCCCAGCTTAGGGTCAGCATAGACCCCAGACCTCCTGTATGCAGTAACAGCGTGACAGATGGGCCCCATGTAATGATCCATACATAATGGGCCCCATATATGATGTACATGTGTATGATGGGCCCCATATAATGCCCTATATACAATGGGCCCCATATGTGATGCACCAGTGTATAATGGACCCCATATAATGCTCCATATATAATGGGCACCAAATATGATGCTCCAGTGTATGATGGGCCCCATATAATGATCCATATATAATTGGCCCCATATATGATGCTCCAGTGTATGATGGGTCCATAATGACCCATATATAATTGGCCCCATATATGATGCTCCAGTGTATGATGGGCCCTTATATAATGATCCATATATAATTGGCCCCATATGTGATGCTCCAGTGTATGATGGGCCCATAATGACCCATATATAATTGGCCCCATATATGATGCTCCAGTGTATGAAGGGCCCCATTTAATGATCCATATATAATGTTCCCCATAGAGTGGGTACGGAAAGTATTCAGACCCCTTTAAATTTCTAACTCTGTTTCATTGCAGCCATTTGGTAAATTCAAAAAAGTTCATTTTTTTCTCATTAATGTACACTCTACACCCCATCTTGACAGAAAAAAAAAGAAATGTAGAAATTTTTGCAAATGTATTAAAAAGAAAAACTGAAATATCTCATGGTCATAAGTATTCAGACCCTTTGCTCAGTATTGAGTAGAAGCATCTTTTGAGCTAGTACTGCCATGAGTCTTCTTGTAAATGATGCAACAAGTTGTTCACACATGGATTTGGGGATCCTCTGCCGTTCTTCCTTGCAGATCCTCTATAGTTCCATCAGGTTGGATGGTGAATGTTGGTGGACAGCCATTTTCAGGTCTCTCCAGAGATACTCAATTGGGTTTAGGTCAGGGCTCTGGCTGGGCCAGTCAAGAATGGTCACAGAGTTGTTCTGAAGCCACTCCTTTATTATTTTAACTGTGTGCTTAGGGTTATTGTCTTGTTGGAAGGTGAACCTTCGGCCAAGTCTGAGGTCCAGAGCATTCTGGAAGAGGTTTTCATCCAGAATATCTCTGTACTTGGCTGCATTCATGTTTCCTTCAATTGCAACCAGTCGCCCTGTCCTGCAGCTGAAAAACACCCCCACAGCATGATGCAGCCACCACCAGGTTTCACTGTATTGTATTAGGTATGTAATGAGCAGTGCCTGGTTCTGTCCACACATACCGCTTAGAATTATCACCAAAAAGTTCTATCTTCGTCTCATCAGACCAGAGAATCTTATTTCTCATAGTCTGGGAGTCCTTCATGTGTTTATCAAACTCTATGTGGGGTTTCATATGTCTGGCACTGAGGAAAGGCTTCTGCCACAAAGGCCCGACTGTTGGAGGGCTGCAGTGATAGTTGACTTTGTGGAACTTTCTCCCATCTCCCTACTGCATCTGTGGAGCACAGCCACAGGGATCTTGGGGTTCTTCTTTACCTCTCTCACCAAAGCTCTTCTCCCACGATTGTTCAGTTTGGCTGGATGGCCAGGTCTAGGAAGACTACTGGTGGTCCCAAACTTCTTCCATTTAAGGATTATCAAGGCCACTGTGCTCTTAGGAACCTTGAGTACTGCTGAAATTCTTTTGTAACCTCGGCCAGATGTGTGCCTTGCCACAATTCTGTCTCTGAGGTCCTTAGACAGTTCCTTTGACCTCATGATTCTCATTTGGTCTGACATGCACTGTGAGCTGTGAGGTCTTATATAGACAGGTGTGTGCCTTTACAAATCAAGTCCTATCAGTTTAATTAAAGACAGATTGACTCCAATGAAGTAGAACCATCTCAAGGAGGATCACAAGGAAATAGACAGCATGTGACTTAAATATGAGTGTCTGAGCAAATGGTCTGAATACTTATGCCCATGTGATATTTCAGTTTTTCTTTAATAAATTTGCAAAAATGTCTACATTTCTGTTTTTTTTCAGTCAAGATAGGGTGCGGAGTGTACATTAATGAGAAAAAAATAAACTTTTTTTGAATTTACCAAATGGCTGCAATGAAACAAAGAGTGAAAAATTTAAAGGGGTCTGAATACTTTCCGTACCCACTGTATGTAGTTCAGTTTCGAGAAAGGGTTCAGTACAAACCTGATGTTTTAATAAAAGCTATTTGATGTATAACCACACATGGAGCTACTCCTTTTTCACAGCAGCGGGGTCTACCAGAATGTCTATCTCCTACTTCTACTAAAGTTCATCAGTGGCTGACATAAGCAACTGATATGACTTTTGCTCACACAAGTGACCTCATGAGGGGTGAATATCAGTGATGAGTGAACATGCTCTTATCCGAGCACGCTCCGGTGTTATCCGAACATCTGGGAGTGTTCATATATTATGTTCACGTCCCTGTTGCTATAGGAAATCCCCACATGTATTCAGGCTGTCTAACAAACAGGCAATCCCCATATGTGTTCAGGCTGTCTAACAAACAGGCAATCCCCATATGTGTTCAGGCTGTCAAACAAACAGGCAATCCCCACATGTGCTCAGGCTGTCTAACAAACAGGCAATCCTCACATGTGTTTAGGCTGTTTAACAAACAGGCAATCCCCACATGTGCTCAGGCTGTCTAACAAACAGGCAATCCCCACATGTGTTTAGGCTGTTTATCAAACAGGGAGTCCCCACATGTGTTCAGGCTGTCTAAAACGACATACGAACACGGGAGTCCCGTCTCTACATGGGTTAGTTTCAGGCTGTCTAACAAACAGGGAGTCCCCACATGTGTTCAGGCTGTCTAACAATATAATAAAACTTGGCACTCAACTTATGTGATAAAGAAGAATTTTATTGCAGTCATATACAACATTTCGGTCCCACTCTGGACCTTTATCAAAGCTCTGCAATGAGTAATATAGTGAAAACAAAAATGACAATATGTACAAAATGAACTAACATTTATACAGGAGAGAGTATTTTATATTTGTCCAAGAATAAAGGAAAAAATCAAAGTAAGAAAGAATTTTTTTTTATATATATATATATATATATATATATAGAAAAAATATTGCATGTTGTCTTTATTATAGATATTAATCATCTGTTTCTTCTTACAGAGTAGCCTGTATTGAGCTGAAAATATGACTTCCATGTCTCTTGCACTCTGGATCCTCCAAAAATTTCTCTTCCTACTCGACTGCTGAACTAGTCTTTACCAATATTATGCTGATATATTTTCTTTGTTGACATTATTTTTTACATAGTGCTCCAGCCCTTGCGTTATAATACAGCACATTATAGTAACAGATATGTTTAGAATCGCTCTTACAGCTCCAGGATATCACCTGGAACGCAAGCTTTAGCTAAGTGGAATGCAGGAGTGATGTCACATCCTGTGACGCACTTCCTCCTTTAGCCTCAGCGTTAAACCCGCCCTCCAGGCATAAAGCAACACTTACACAGCGCTGCACTCATTCCAACAAGCGGTGGATACCGTGTTGGAAGCGGGACTGCATCATCCACTACACGACCACCGGTAAGGAGCACTTTCTTAGACTATCTTCTCTCCATATTTCCACATATTTAAATTGCTGAACCTGCAAGCGCTTCAGCCTTTAATTAATATTATATGCTCTCCCACAGAGTAGCTTTGTTAAGAGTCAGGACTTCCTAGTAAGTTACAAACTGCACTGGGGTATTGGTATATAATTATTCAGAGAACCACAATATACTGAGCACAATGGTTATATATGCATGATTAATTAGGTCACACTATATATACTGACTATTCTTTTTTATCCACATATTGGATAATCGTATTACCCCTATGGGAGGGATCACGATTTGATTCCCATGACCTAAAGGAACATGTTTTCTGAATTTAATGTACCCTTATTTCAGATCACATGCTGCACGGATAGCATGGTATTTAAATCAGTGAACTCTGGAAAATTCCACTCCTATTATACACCTATCAGAAGGTACTGCATTAAGGTCTGTTTTCACAAGTGTCCATATTTACTGTTGCACTAAAAGGGACATTTTATTTATAGATACAGCTTTATCTTCATTTTCATGCACTTGTCCGGAGAATCATGATTTCCACACTAATCTTAGGTATGTCAGTCAACCTTTTTTTCACCATGCTTAACTGTTTTTTTTTTTTTTTTTCACCATTCATAACTTTCAGTTTGACCTACTTTGAAATCCTCTTTCCCACTTTCTATATTCCATGATGCAGTCCACGTTACTTCAAATTATTGACATTTACCCAGATCAGGGATACACAACAGTGAAAGCAGTCGGGTAGGTCCTTTTCTTTATTTGCTCTAACGCAAAAAAAATCTCCTTTTTTTATATAAAAGAAACATTTTTTTTCCTCAGTCATTTTTTCTATATATATATAAATTACACTCTACTGTATAAATGTTAGTTCATTTTGTGCATATTGTCATTTTTGTTTTCACTATATTACTCATTGCAGAGCTTTGATAAAGATCCAGAGTGGGACCGAAACGTTGTATATGACTGCAATAAAATTCTTCTTTCTCACATAAGTTGAGTGCCAAGTTTTATTATATTATCACGTGGTTGAGTTCCTACTTGAGCACCTTGCACAGCTGTGCCACGTTATATTATATCATCAGGCTGTCTAACAGTCGCAAATAATGCTGCCATGGGGACTCAAACATAATATACGGGCACTCCCAGACACTCAGATAACAGCCGAGCATGCTAAGAGAAGACATTATCCGAGCACATTCACTCATTAGTGAATATGATCTCTGTAGGCACATGTTACATTTGTAGGGGCTGATATGACCTCTGTAGGCACAGGTTAAATGTAAAGGGGCTAATTTGACCTCTGTAGGCACATGTTACATGTGTATGAGCTGATTTGAGCGTTGTAGGCACTTGTTACATGTGTGGGGGCTGATAATACCTCTGTAAGTCCATGTGACATACGTAGTGGCTGATAATATTTCAGCCTTACAGAAGCTCGTTTTTGGTGAATCAATACCGTAGTCATCCATCATCCCCAACGTTACTATATTAATGAATTCCTTCCTCTTCACATACCCCTTGAGAAATCAACCCTCTTCACAGTATTATAATACATAATCATTATAATAAATCAATAAAATAATAGTTTCATAAATGTATAAGTAATCATATTTAATAAAACACCTGTTTAAGCATCAAATACACTTTTTACTCAGAAATCACCACCTTATCCCAAACCATAAGATCCAGTGTATTATTGTTTGCCACTGTGCCGCATAGATACTTTCAACCAGACAGTAGCAGAACTCAGAGCACATTGCAGCCAGGAAACAACGCTGCACCGTTGCCTCCTGAGAGATACTTCAGACCGCCTCAGGTGAGATAGTCTCATGATAAATGTGGCCTGAGAAAGGATTTATAAAATGATCAGGGGGAAGTGTTTTTATAATAAGACATTAAGCACAAGAACAAGAAAAACAATCTGAAATTGATTGGGGGCAGGGCACAGAAGCAAAATGAGAAATATTATTCTACTCACACAGGAGTGAATGCATGGAATAAAATTCCAAGAGTTGTGGTTGGAAAACCAAAGTAAGTACCAATGCTCTTGAAATTGTTTGACATTGTATCCAGATATGTTACAGGTTTAATCAGTTAGGATTCGGGTGCTATGACCCCCACGACTCATATGGTAAGAAGGACTCAACTGAACACTGCTCTTCTCCAATGATGATGAGTCCATTAAAAACTAACTTTAGTCTTGGAGACAAGCAGTACACAACTGAGTTTTTTTTTGCCACAATGAGCGTTTTTGCCCTAGATTCCCAGTGATAAAAACTTCTGAGATGTCTATTAAATGTCCACAATTTTCCAAAAGTTCAGTTACTCTTTAAACATTTCTGAAATAAACAGCTAAGATACAAGTTAAAGGAGATATTATTATGGCAGAGTAGATGGACCATGCGTTTTACATCTCTCTTTCGAACATTTTGAAAGTTTACAAAAAAAAAAAAGGTGAGATTGTAGAATTTTTTTTCATAGAGTTAACATTCAGTGCACAGAGTAAGAAAGATGTACAGTATATAAGACATTGGGAACAGAGTAGCCGGCAGGTCATAGGTGATCTGTTCTTGAAGTGAATGAGCAGGTTGTTCCTGATTTTGTTGTGTTGGCCTTCAGGCCAGTAGATTAGGATTAGATGAGACATATCATCATGGTCAACTTAAAATCAATGACATGTTTGTGAATAGGTGAAAGGTAGTCAAGTATCAGCTATAATTATATAATACCCCCAATCACTGTTACCAGAGCTAAAAGTGACAGAAAGTCATCAGCTTCAATTTACAAGTTATTATGTATTTAGTGAACAAAAAGTAAAACATTAAATATAAAAATAAATGCCGCGCTAACTAAGAACACCTGATAGAAACTAACAATATTGGACAAAGAGAATAAAAAGAGGAGAACTCACTGTTTTATTCTCTTTGTCCAATATTGTTAGTTTCTATCAGGTGTTCTTAGTTAGCGCGGCATTTATTTTTATATTTTTTGTTTATTAACCCTAGTAGGTTAGCACAGAGCCTACTTTTAATTGCCAGCAGCTTATAAGCCACTAAGATTTTCATTTTTTTTTTTTTTTTTCCCTTTTGTGTTCATAGTTTTTTACGCTCACCTTGAGATATACACATTTTTTTCCCACATCGTGAGCTGAATCTCACAGTCAGCTCACTCTAGGTCAGGACTTCTGGCCACGACCATGCCTTGGTCATCACTGCACATCAAATCTGTTTATGTCATGGACATTTGATGCTTGGTGACCATTGAGGTCTGGTACAGTTTGGAAGTCCTGGCCTAGAGTGAACAAGTAGAAGATAAAACAGAAAATAAAGTGCAGCACTTGTCATTGCTCGCTATTCGGTCCTCGGGGACTCATCTTTCTGCCATCGTAGCTCCGGACTGTTCACCTGCAGCTGGGACTTACAGTCATGTAAGTTGCCCTCCATATAACGCGCCTGCGCATTGCAATCTTGAATTGCGCACGCGCAGTATGCTTTGCCCGCAGATTGCAATGCGCAGGTGCATTATATGGAGGGCAACGACTACAATTCCAGAAATAATGGAGACAGCGGCGAACAACATGTTAAGGCAAGTACCCAAAACACCGCCCACCTGACCTGACTGCCATCATTTAAATATCCCACCAATTTAGGGTGACAGATTCCCTTTAAATGGGGTCAGAGGTTTGTTTTCTCCAGTCCCTTCCATACAATTTATACTAAAATGATGATTTTCTGCAGCCACCACTAGAGGAAGCATAGGAACTTACTGTACACTAGCTATACATTAAACTCAGTAATAAAACATTAGTTAGTAAATAAAGCTGGGTCTAAAACAATATACTGGTAAAAGTTCTTCATAAGAATCCAGTAAATAAGTGAAATTAAATTGTGAAAAAAAAACCCACTCTTGTCTTTCTAAGTGTTTCTAAGATAGATTTGTAATTGCAAATGACCAGGTGAAACATTATAATGGAATATCTCAACAAGGACAAAAACCTACAGAATGTGTACAACAGCGTACTTCAATTCTTATCTCGCTAATGCATGCAGCCACTTAATCTTTGGGCGTATTATTGTTGAGTGTCCCCTCGTACATAGTATTCAAGCTCTTGAGTTGAAGTCGGACCTCTCTATGAATCTTACTTCATCTTGGAAGAGTAAATATTGTACTCTGATGTATTTCAGTGCTCGGAAAGAAATCTGTCAATTTACAGATGGAAACTGGAGATGTTCAAGTACCTTAGATAGAATCTTGCCTAACCTTTCATAGCAAATCCCTGTACAAGGGCTTATGGATCTCAAAACCAAGGAAATGAATATATAATGGAATAGCTTCAAGGTAAAGAGCAAACTGGCAACTGGGGCTTCAATTTCTATATAGATGTAGGAAAGCTGAATGTGTCATTTACCTATTGTTAATAACTTAGTTAAAGTAATGCAGCAGTCTTACTCCATCAGATGGAAAACCACAGAGAAATCTATCTATCTACAAAAAGAAAACACTAACCAGAATCTCCAAACAGAATAAAGCAAGTCTGAACAGGTGCAAGCTGCTATGACTGCATAATACACAAACAATAGAATTCAGCCTCATTCTGTGATCGCTAAGATGTCTGCAAACATTGAATACATGAAAATTGGACTGCGTTACTGCATTATAGAATATACTTATAAAAATGAAAGAACTAAGCACACAAATTGGCCAATTCATGAGTGCCCACTAGCCATGGCAAGGCGTTCCTTTCATTGATAGTTCCCTAATATTTATCAAATATGCCTCTCCCAGACTAAAAGATTTTGATCTATTATCTATCTATCATTTATCCATCTATTATTTATTGTTAGACAGTGATGGTAATTATAAGCGCGGGCCGTTATGTGTCCCTCCAGAATGCGCATAGAGGCATATTGAACCCTCTGGAGAGCATTGCGATTACAGCCACAGCTGTGGTTACAATGCAAAATAAAAGTTAGTGTGGACTTGATCAAGCTATTTGACCATGTCAGATTTAGGAAAACCTGACAAGGGTTTTTATTTTTTTTAGAGATCTGTAGGTTGGTAGTTAGTGTTGAGTGATACGATACTGCAAATATCGGGTATCGGCCGATATTAGCTGTATCGGGCTTTCGATTCCGAGTACCGATATTTTCGTCATATCGGATACCGGAATCGGGATTGTCACTGTCACTGTCAGTGTCCGTCGGTCGGGTCTGTCAGGAGTCAGCGGCACTTACCTGGCAGAAGATCTCCGGCGGTCACGGGCTGGACTGCTTCATGGCCGCCATCATCTTTCCCCGGCGGTCACATGCAGTTTCTCGCGATAACTGCAGTGACTGCTGGGTAATCGCGGCCGTAAAGCAGTCCGATGACGTCACCGCCGGGGAAGCTGGTAAGCAGCTGTGCTGCGCCGGGATGTCAGGCTCTGCCTGTCATTCCGATGTAGCAGAGCTGGATCGTCGTGGGACTGTCGTTATGGACTGCGTCGGACAGGTGGTATACTGTTGGTTTGTTTTTTTTCTTTTTTTACAGGAGATCGATGGCGTCGCAGGAATGAGAGTACAATAAAAGAAATGAAAACTGTGTTGTCTCTTTTATTTCATTAAAATACTTTTTTCTTGCTTTGTCTTTTTTTATACATTTAATAACTTTGGGATTAATAATGGATCGGTGTCTTATTGACGCCTCTCCATTATTAACCGGGCTTATTGTCACCGTGCAATCAACGGTGACATTAACCCCTTATTACCCCACTTGCCACCGCTACAGGGCAGTGGGAAGAGCCGGGTAAAGTGCCACAATTGGCACATCTTTTGATGCGCCAAATGTGGGGCTGCTGTAGCCTGGTATTATCAGGCTGTTGAGGGCCAAAATCCATGGGCCTTGACAGTCTTTTAATACCAGGCCGCAGCAGTCTGCATTTTACTTGGCTGGTTAACAAAAATAGGGGGACCCCTACGCCGTTTTTTTTTCGAGGGGATCCCCTATTTTTGTTAACCAGCCAAGCTAAGCAGACTGCTGTGGCCTGGTATTATCAGGCTTGCAAGGTCCATGGATATTGGATCCTTACCAGCCTGAAAAACCAGGCCTCAGCGGTCTGCTTCATCTGGCTGGTTAACAAAAATAGGGGGGACCCCATGCCAATTTTTTTCGAGGGGATCCCCTATTTTTGTTAATCAGCCAAGATATGCAGACTGCTGTGGCCTGGTATTATCAGGCTTGCAAGGTCCATGGATCTTGGCTCCTTAACAGCCTGAAAATCCAGGCCTCAGCAGTCTGCTTCATCTGGCTGGTTAACAAAAATAGGGGGACCCCACGCCAATTTTTTTCGAGGGGATCCCCTATTTTTGTTAATCAGCCAAGATATGCAGACTGCTGTGGCCTGGTATTATCAGGCTGGCAAGGTCCATGGATCTTGGCTCCTTAACAGCCTGAAAATCCAGGCCTCAGCGGTCTGCTTCATCTGGCTGGTTAACAAAAATAGGGGGGACCCGACGCCATTTTTTATTCGAAGGGAACCCCTATTTTGTTAATCAGTTCCCTCTGACGTCACTGATTGTGTCCCTGGCTGACCTGAAGTGAAAGTGGAAAGCAATCAATTAAGCTTTCCACTTCCTCTCCTGTCAGCCAGGAGAGGAACTCATTCATTTGGGGGTTTACTGTGAGGCTGCAGCATTAGCTGCGTCCCTGCAGTAAACATTAACCCTTTCTGAAGGATTACACCGTGGGACCTGACTGTGCATGGGATAGGTAAGAATAATTTTGCTTTTTTATTTTATTTTTATTACAGGAAATGTTTTTTGCAGTCAAATAAAAGATGGTCAAAAACATGTGTCTTTATTTCATTAAAATGATTTTTAATTAAAGTGTGTGTGTTTTATTTTTATTTCATGCAATACGATTAATAATTGATAGTTGTCTAATTGACAGCTCTCAATTATTAACCTGGCTTAAGGTCACCTTTCAATTGCAATGTGGCTTTAACCCCATATTAACCCATTCGCCACCGCTACAGGGCAATGGGAATAGACGGGCAAAGTGCCAGAAAGGGCGAATCTAATTATAGATTTGTCTTTTCTGGGGTGTCTGGGGGCAGATGTTAGTAGCCAGGGGGGGCCAAAAATAATGGTCCCTCTCTGGGCTATTATTATCTGCCCCCATTCGCTGGCTTTGTCTGTCTGGTTGCGAAAATAGGGCGGGAGCCCACACATTTTTTTTAAACAATTTTACACCTCATATATGTATATATATATATATATATATATATATACATGTCATTGAATTTGTGACACATATGTATATATATTTATAGTTCATACACTTCTACATAGTATAATAGCCGCTAATTCAATTGACGGCTTTTGTGAAAATGCAGAACCCGACATGAAATGACACTTGGTGTACATAGGGTTAACCATGTCTTTTCATGTCCTTTGCTATCTGATTTGCACAAACAATTACATCAGTCTATGTGTGCAAAATTTCACACCTGTAGGGGTTAATTAAAGGTGTAAATTCGTAGCAAAAAAGTCCGGTTTTTTTACAACGAATTTACACCTTTAATTAACCCCTACAGGTGTGAAATTTTGCACACATAGACTGATGTAATTGTTTGTGCAAATCAGATTGCAAACGACATGAAAAGACATGGTTAACCCTATGTACACCAAGTGTCATTTCATGTCGGGTGCTTCTGTCTTTTCACAGAAGCCGGCTTTACCCGGCAATTGAATCAGAGGATATTTTACTATGTAGAAGTGTATAAACTATACATATATGTATATATATATATGTCACAATGACATGTATATATATATATATATATATGTATTCTATGTGTGTATATTTAGTGTTTACAAGGAAATAAAGGTTTTTTTTAGTTGCGATATTTTGTTCCCATAGACTTACATGGGACTTCCGGTATCGGAATCGGATATCGGCGATATTTAGTGATATCGGCGATACCATTCCGATCCGATATTTTTAGATATCGAGCAGTATCGCTCAACACTATTGGTAGTGTAACGGATCTCTCCCGGCACTCCGGGTTTTGGAGTGGCCCATGTCCACGACTCTCATTTAAACTTTCAGCTTAGGTCTGGGTGTGTCAGTTTTTGGTTTGCTAGCAGCAAAGAAGGAAGCTCTGTGCATGACAGGTTTGTGTGAGTCTGAACGCAGGCCAGAGCCACAAAGCAAAGCCCCTTATGCACAGACGAGGGATACAGTGATGCAGTTGCCCACAGAAACAGAGTGCTACATATTGTGATGGACAATCCGGCTCCGATCTGGAGGATAACGTTTGCCTTTTGTAAGTTGCCAAAATAAAAAAATTTAAGTTGGACTAACCTGGGTCACTGCCTCTTTACTGTACTGTGTGAATACCGCTGCATTACACTATCTATTTATCTATCTAACTATTATCTATCTATTAGCTATCTATCGCCATAAGATCCGTTTATCTTAGTAACATAACACCATTTTCTGAAGATACCTACATTACTGAGGATATAACGACACTACCTTCATTCCATACCGTTACTTTACCATGTGGACACCTCTTTGACCTCTCCTATATAATCATATATAATGGTGCACTTTGGTCAACAGAAAGGACTAAATAACTGCATCTTGTAGTGTATAATGTAATATTCCATTATTGTGAAATCGGAGGTGATGAGATGATGATAAAACCAATTAGAATGAATATAATGGCGATGCTTCTCTTGCCACTAATTATACCAAACCAACAAAAATAATGAGAATGACATATAAAAGTGCTAAAGATATGATAGGAAATAAATATTAACCCCTTCATTTCCCATTTTTGAGCTTTCATTTTTTTCCTCCCCTTATTCCAAGAGCCACAACTTTTTTATTTTCCGTCTCCATAGCCGTATAAGGGCTTGTTTTTTTGCTGGACAAGTTATACTTTTGAATAACACCATTCATTTTATCATGTAATGCATTGCAAAATGGGGCAATTCCCCACTTGTTTTTTTTATTTAACATGTTCACTATAAGGTAAAAATTACCAGGAAATATGATTCTCCAGGTCAATACTAGTACTCAAGTAAAAAAAAAACTATACGTGTTTTATATCAAAGTGGGGGAAAAAATAGGAAATTTGCAAAAAAAAAAATTATGTGTATGTTGCCATTTTCCGAGACCTGTTTTAAATTTTCTGGGACTGAGTGAGGGTTTATTTTATGCACACTGAGCTGACATTTTTGATGATAAAAAATTGAGGTAGATGTGATGTTTTGATCGCCTCTTATTACATTTTATTGCAATGTTGAGGCGGCCAAAAAAATGTAATTCTGGCGTTTTGAATGTAGCAATATGGGAAGGATAGATGGATAATAGCTTACTCTGACCTCCAATGATCCTCATATTGGGCTCTGTATTACCCCACTGGAATAAATCAGCGGCTGCCCATGGATGGAGATAGCCGGACTGCTGTCCTATAAACAATAAATGGAGTGGCAGAGCTTATATTTTGTTCAGTAGGGTTATTTTAGATCTAAGTTCTCCGGATCAGTAGAGGTTCCAGTGGTCGGATTCCCAGTTGTTAGCAAGCTATTACTTATATTGTGAATAGAAAAAACCCTTTAAGCATTGCAAAAAAAATCATGATCTCTGAAGTATGCATAAGCTAAAACATATTCTGTACAGCAGATATACAGTGGGTTCGGAAAGTATTCAGACCCCTTTAAATTTTTCACTCTGTTTCATTGCAGCCATTTGGTAAATGCAAAAAAGTTCTTTTATTTGCTCATTAATGTACACTCTGCACCCCATCTTTACTGAAAAAAACAGAAATGTAGAAATTTTTTCAAATTTTTTAAAAAAAGGAAAACTGAAATACCACATGGTCATAAGTATTCAGAGCCTTTGCTCAGTATTGAGTAGAAGCACCCTTTTGAGCTAGTACAGCCATGAGTCTTCTTGGAAATCAGGGGCGGGCTGGGCTGAGTGGCAGAGAGACAAATGCCCCCCGGGTTTCTCACCCAGCAGCTGTACAGGGCCGGCCGCCTGATGGCTACGCTGCGCACAGCAAATTGTGTGCGGCCATGTCCGCTATACTGTGACGCAGATGGCAGCAGAACCAGGCACATCACAGTCTATCAGTGCACACATCTGTGCCGGGGCTGGGAGCTGTGCACGGCCGTTTAACCTTGACGGCTGCGCAGCTCCCACTTCCTCCATGTTATCTGTACTTGTGGGTCAGGTGTCGGGCGTGCACGATGACGTCATCGCGCACGCGCCGACATCTCCCAGACACTGAAAGCAGAGAGGCGATGCAGGGGAGCAACTGTGAGGTAAGTATGAAAAACTTTTTTGTTTTCTTTATAAAATTAATTCAATGGGTGAGGGGGTGAGGGTAACTGCAAGTGATGAAGTGTAGGGTGTAAGGGGGACTGCACATGATAGAGTTTGGGGGTTAAAGAAGGCTGCACATGATAGAGTGGGGGGTAAGTGGGGCTGCACATGATTGAGTTTGGGGTTAAAGGAGGCTGCACATGATGTAGTGGGGGTAAGTTGGGCTGCACATGATGCAGGGGGAGTGGGGCTGCACATGATGGAGTTTGGGGGTTAAAGTAGACTGCATATGATGGAGTGGGGGTAACTGGGGCTGCACATCATGAAGGGGAGTGGGGCTGCATATGATGGAGTTTGGGGGTTAAAGGAGACTGCACATGATGGAGTGGGGGGTAAGTGGGGCAGCACATGATGAAGGGGCAGTGGGGATTCACATGATGGAGTTTGGGCGTTAAAGGAGACTGCACATGATGGAGTGGGGGGTAAGTGGGGCTGCACATGATGAAGAAGTGGGGATGCACATGATGGAGTTTGGGGGTTAAAGGAGACTGCTTGTTATAGAGTGGGGGGTAAGTGGTGCTGCACATGATGAAGGGGGAGTGGGGCTGCACATGATGGAGTTTGGGGGTTAAAGGAGACTGCCCATGATGGAGTGGAGGTAAGTGGGGCTGCACATGATGAAGAGGGAGTGGGGATGCACATAATTGAGTTTGGGGGTTAAAGGAGACTGCAAATGATGAAGTGGGGGAGTGGGGCCACACATGATGACATGGGGGGTAAGGAGGATTGCACATTATGAAGGGGGAGTGGGGCTGCACATGAAGTGGGGGTAAAGGGAGCTGCACATGATGAAGTGGGAGAGTAAGGGAGACTGCACATGATGAATGGGAAGTGGGGCGGCACATGATGAAGTGGGGGGAGTGGGGATGCACATGATGAAGTGGGGGTAAGGGGGACTGCACATGAAGTGGGGGTAAGGGGGACTGCACATGATGAATTGGGGGTTAGGAGGACTGCACATGATGAAGTGGGGTAAGGTGGACTGCACATGAAGTGGGGGATAAAGGGAACTGCACATGATGAAGTGAGGGTAAGGGGGATTGCACATGATGAAGATGAAGTGGGGCTGCACATGAAGTAGGAGGTAAGGGGAACTGCACATGATGAAGTGTGGGGAGTAAGGAGGACTGCACATGATGAAGGGGCAGTGGGGCTGCACAAGATGAAGTGGGGGTAAGGGAGACTGCACATGAACTGGGGGGCAAGGGGGACTGCACATGATGAATTGGGGGTAAGGGTGGGGTGGGGAGAGCAAATGATCAATTGAAGGGGGGTGGGGAGAGCAAATGATGATCTAGAGGGAGAACAAATAATGAATTTTGAGGGTGGAGGAGTAAATGATGTATTGAATCTGGAGTAGAGCAGTTGATAATGAATAGAGGGTGGGAGAGAAAGACATGACAATGAATTGGGGTGGGAGGGGCATGTAAATATAATGAATTGGAGTTAGGGTTAGAGCGGGAGGTACATAGTGGAGGGCGTTGATGATGAAGTGACTGGTAATGAATTGGGGGAAAGAGTACAGGTGCTAATTAATTTATATATTAAATGGGGAAAGTGGCTATTTATAGTTAGTGGGTGCACAGTGATGGATTATAATTCATATTTGGAATGGTGGGTTAATAATAATAATAATAATTTTATTTCTGTAGTGCCAACATATTCCGCAACACTTTACATTTTAGAGTGGACTTGTACAGACAATGGACATTAAGTATAACAATAAACACATAGATCAACAGATACCAAAAGGAATGAGAGCCCTGCTCGCGAGCTTACAATCTATGAGGTTGCATAATAGCCAATTATATATTGATTGTGGGGTGCACCTCTGAATTCAGATTTGTAGTGTAGAAAAAAGGGAAAATGGGGGGAATGTGCTCTGGAAGTGGTGCTCTAGGTAACTGTGCTATTTTATGCAGAGACGAGTCCTGGCTGGAAGAAGTGATGGCGGTCTGTGCTGGATGAAAAACAAAAGCAAAGAGGAAGGACTGCAGCTAGAGACATCACTGGTGAGTCAGTGTGTTAACTGTACACTCACACTATACACTGTATACTATATACAGAGCTCCTGTGTATAATGTCACTGGCAGTGGTGATCACTGTATTACTTGTACACTGACACTTTTTACAGAGATCCTGTGTATAATGTCACTGGTGATCCCTGTATTACCTGTACACTGACACTCTATACAGAGCTCCTGTGTATAATGTCACCAGTGATCACTGTATTACTTGTACACTGACAGTAAATACAGAGTTCCTGTATACAATGACACTTAGTATTGTGTTTTTTTTAATTAATGATCAGTATTGTAGTATTCATTCACTATTTGGTGGTAATATGTGGTCTGGTCATGGTGTGGGGGTATTTGTTCCTTGTATGTGGTATTATTCGGTCACTGTGTGGTGGTAATATGTGGTCTGGCCATGGTGTGGCGGTATTTGTTCCTTGTATGTGGTATTATTCAGTCACTATGTGCAGGTAATATGTGGTCTGGTCATGGTGTGACGATATTTGTCCCTTGTATGTGGTATTAATGGTTGTTTAAAAAAATGTAAATGTATGTCACCCATTCCCTTAAAGAGAAATACATAAAAATATATTTATTTATAAAAGCTTATAGTACAGTAGGGCCCGGATGAAAGAATCTTCTGTGTCGTGGTGTCAGCTTAAAAATTATTTTGGCCAGAACAAAAGCTGCTGGTTATGAATGTGATCTGGTGTTTGATGGGAACTGTTAATATCTGATCAATGAGGATTTGGTATTGAGTTTTTCCAAGAGTGGGCAGTGGGACGGTGGAAGCGGAGTTGGTATGGAGCCTGGGCAGAGTCTCAAGGGAACCTGAAAATTTTGACAGTATGGGATCCCGAAATTCCTAGTGGAAGCCCTGGTCTGTCTCATAAGCTGCAGACCGCAGCTTCCTGAGACTTCAGTGTGCTCACGCGGGTGGCACAATGACATTATTGCCTCATGCCACTCTGTGGACCGGAAGAGAAAATGGAGGCTGCAGTGTCGGGAATCAGGATGAGGTGAGTATAAACTTCATTATTTTTAATATGGAGAACTGAGGCCATCAAACTATATATATATATATATATATATATATATATATATATATATGGGAGAACTGGGGCTATTATACTAGATATGTGGGGAGAACTGGGACCATCATACTATATATGGGCAACTGGTGCCATCGTACTATATGGTGGGAACTGGGGCCATCGCACTATATATATATGGTACTATATATGTGGGGCTGTGGGGACCACCATACTATATATGTGGGGCAGTGGGATACCTTCATACTATATATAATATATATAAATAAAAGAAACTGTGGGGACTATCATATGGGGGCTGTGGGGCCACCATATTTCATATAGGGGGCTGTAGGGACATGTTACTATATATAGAAGGGATTCGGGATCATCATACTATATATAGGAAGATGTGAGGTACATGATATCGTAGATAGAGAGCTGTAGGGGACCATCATACTATATATAGGGGGTTTTTGAAACATACTATTTGTGGGGAGGGATCTTTAGTATATATAGAAAACTGTAAAGCCTCAAAGGAGTCAGTGGGGATATCATATTGTATATAAGGGGGCTATGTAGCCATTTTACTATATATAGGAAGTTTTGTGTTCCTCAATGTATAATAAAGGGGTATTGGGGGCTGTAGAACCATCATTCTGTATATACAGAGCTGTGTGGGTGCTCAGAGGACATTATTTGTTATGAATGGGGACATCATTAATTTTGATAGGCACACTCAGGTTCCTTTTTTAGGGGGGGTGGGGACATTGTTACTTTAAGTGAACACTCAAGGGTATTTGTTGCTGGAAGGGGGCACTTGGGATATTATATCCTTCAAAGGAGCATACAGGTCTTTGCACAGTACTGTAGGGGCATTAATACTTTCTGTGGGACACTTTAATTTTTGGGGGGTGGGAGTAATCCTAGTAATGACATAATTGATTAAATATTGGGAATTTATCTACAGGTGTAGTGTTGATTTGACTTCATTGGTGTTTTCCAGAAATAAGCAGCAGTGGATGTTACTGAGTGAAAATTTCAATTCTGCTATTGTAGTGCCCAATACATAGTACATTGTAGTGCCCATACATTATACCTAGCTCATGCTTCTGTAGATATGGACCTGTAGTGCAGCGGGTGGGTGCAATGTGACAGGCAGGGACCACAGGGGAAGTTCACAGCAAAACGTGTTTAATGTCACAAACTCACACAAGTGTACAGCACTCGGTATCCTCCGGATTGCAGCCGGGAAACGAGATAGTCCATAAATTTAGCTGGTAGCCAAGGGCAATTGCACCAATGTATCCTGCTGTGGGGTGCCAGAAGTTCGCTCTGCTTGGCTTTGGTTCCCTCACACAAATTGAGCTTTTGCAGAGCCATCTGCTTTGCTTGCTGCAGACTTCTCACTGACACACCCCAACCCTTTCTGCAGGGTTTTTTCTCTAAAATGGAATCTATGGCCATAGGACACTTGCAAGATCCAGCCTGGAGGAAACGAACCAGCCCCACTACCTTCTTGCAGTCAGTTTCAAAAATAAAAACCCATACTGGGTTTTCCTGAACAACTCCTTGGTCAAATAACTTGACCAGGTTCATGCTTACTTTTATTCTGCTTTGTGACTCACAGGCATCATGCTTTGACCACAACGCACTCCAGAGGATCTAATACACTTTTGAGCGCATCCTAGGGGACACATAGCGACCCTCGCAAATAACACCAGTCGCTGTCTCACAGACCCCATAAATTATGGAGGTTCTCATCACTTCAGAAATATCAAACATGTGGACACTATATGTGATATAGGCACACTGTGGAGATCAGAAGGGAATGGGGAATTGGTTTCATTTTTTTTTAAGCTGTTGGTGCATCATGGCGTCACTCCTGATAAGCCTTCTCCACTGCTCGTTCTTAAAATTATATCTAAATATTATATTGCACTGCTAGGACAACGACTTCTTGATCAAAATGTTTGGCCCTGATAAAATAAAAAAGCATATACTCACCTCCCGTGCCGGCACCGTTCCTGCTGTGTCGGCACTGACTCTTCCCGGGGCTCCTGTGCTGTTGTTGTGACATGGAAGTGCGGCGTCCAATCAGCACTGGCATTACTGGCATTCCTTTTGTTGAACTGAACATAAAGAGGAAGTCAGGACAGCAGCTAATCTCTCACTTCCTCTTCATGTTCAATTTAACAGAAGGTGGAGACAGTGATGCCAGCACTGATTGGGCACTGGGCTCATGTGTCACAACAACAGTACCCTGGGGAGAGCGAGTCCAACACCACAGGAACATTGCTGGCACAGGAGGTCATTATAATCTTTTTTATTTTATTAGGGCCAATCTTGGGGTATGACAAGGAGTCGTCCAAGTAATGGACAACTTCTTTAATGATATGTCAGTAGTCCTCACAATTGGTGGCCCTGATATTGTGGTCTACCTTTAGATCTGTTAAGCCAGCCATATACATTAGATGGATGTTGGCCGAACAATACTTTGTCCGATTGTTTGACTGATAGCCTTCTAATCCGACTCTCCTATACATAGGAGCGCTCCTTTGGCCTTGTTGTCTATCAGAAAGCTGCCTGCTTATCTTCACGATCAGCAGTCCAAAATTGGACATGCATTATCAACATCTCTCTTGACTATTTGTATCTGTGGGTTCAGCCAACAAATAGTCTACAGTCATGGCCAAAAGTTTTGAGAATGACACAAATATTATATTTTCACATGATCTGCTGCCCTCTGGTTTTTATGTGTGTGTTTGACAGATGTTGTTATCACAGACAGAAATATAATTGCAAACATATGAGTAACAAAAGCTTATATTGACAGTTAGAATGAGTTAATGCAGCAAGTCAATATTTGCAGTGTTGACCCTTCTTCTTCAGGACCTCTGCAATTCTCCCTGGCATGCTCTCAATCAACTTCTGGACCAAATCCTGACTGATAGCAGTCCATTCTTGCACAATCAATGCTTTCATTTTGTCAGAATTTTTAGGTTTTTGTTTGTCCACCCGTCTCTTGATGATTGACCACAAGTTCTCAATGGGATTAAGATCTGGGGAGTTTCCAGGCCATGGACCCAAAATCTCTATGTTTTGTTCCCTGAGCCATTTAGTTATCACCTTTGCTTTATGGCAAGGTGCTCCATCATGCTGGAAAAGGCATTGTTGATCACCAAACTGCTCTTGGAGGATTGGGAGAAGTTGCTCTTGGAGGACATTCTGGTACCATTCTTTATTCATGGCTGTGTTTTTAGGCAAGACTGTGAGAGAGCCGATTCCCTTGGCTGAGAAGCAACCCCACACATGAATGGTTTCAGGATGCTTAACAGCTGGCATGAGACAAGACTGGTGGTAGCATTCACCTTGTCTTCTCCGAATGAGGCGTTTTCCTGATGTCCCAAACAATCGAAAAGGGGATTCATCAGAGAAAATAACTTTACCCCAGTCCTCAGCAGTCCACTGCCTGTACCTTTTGCAGAATATCAGTCTGTCCATGATGTTTTTTCTGGAGAGAAGTGGCTTCCTTGCTGCCCTCCTTGAGACCAGGCCTTGCTCCAAGAGTCTCCGCCTCACAGTGCGTGCAGATGCACTCACACCTGCCTGCTGCCATTCCTGAGCAAGCTCTGCACTGCTGGTAGCCCGATCCCGCAGCTGAAACACTTTTAAGAGATGGTCCTGGCGCTTGCTGGTCTTTCTTGGGTGCCCTGGAGCCTTTTTGGCAACAATGGAACCTCTCTCCTTCAAGTTCTTGATGATGCGATAGATTGTTGACTGAGGTGCAATCTTTCTAGCTGCGATACTCTTCCCTGTTAGGCCATTTTTGTGCATTGCAATGATGACTGCACGTGTTTCTTTAGAGATAACCATGGTTAACAGAAGAGAAACAATGATGCCAAGCACCAGCCTCCTTTTAAAGTGTCCAGTGGTCTCATTCTTACTTAATCATGACAGATTGATCTCCAGCCATGTCCTCATCAACACCCACACCTATGTTAATGGAGCAATCACTGAAAAGAGGTTAGCTGGTCCTTTTAAGGCAGGGCAGCAATGATGTTGAAATGTGTTTTGGGGGATAAAGTTCATTTTCTAGCCAAATATTGACTTTGCAAGTAATTGCTGTTAAGCTGATCACTCTTTATAACATTCTGGAAAATATGCAAATTGCCATTAGAAAAAGTGAAGCAGTAGACTTTGTAAAAATTAATATTTGTGTCATTCTCAAAACTTTTGGGCATGACTGTAATGTTTATTGTGGCATTTAGTGGCATGCCTTGTCAGTTTATATGGATGTGGATGCCTTTACTTTTATATTTTGCAAAGATAGATCGATATGAAATAATTATTTCTTTTCACATCACATGTTCAGCTATTTTCGTTATCATGATCTTCAATATCACAATTGGTGTCTGGCTACACCGTTCATTGACCATTCTTAATTAATGTATTCATCAATAAAAGGAAGGATATTGTACATGCAAATGATGACTACAGCAATACAAAGGAAGAGGCTTGGAGCTCTGCTGTCCAGTGCTTAAAGAAGGGACAATCAATACACTCTGAAGACAGGTAAGAAGTGAAAGCTTAGGAGGCTAAGATAACAGGTTAGGGAGTGTACTGTTTGCTTTCTGGCGCCAAAGAGTATTCGCGAGATTAAAGGTCCCAAATCTCTCATTCACGACATTTCAAACTGACCATCATCATACACTCATTAAATCAAGGACAAAAGAAGAAAGGAGTTTGTTTTTTCAGGACGACATCCTAGAATACGAGTTTTAATTGGAGTAAGCTGATTTTCAGCAATTACTGTATTGTTGTCAGGGCGTAGTGCTTACGGAGCCCACCCAGCGATGGCGCCCACCCTGCTGTACTTTAGATCTCATCCTCTTATATTGGAGGGATGTATTTTTTAGAGATCACCGGTTGGAATACACAATCTTTCACTTCCTTTGCTAATTTGAAAATTGTAGAAAGCGAATAGAGAAACCAGATATCCCGCAGTGTACTGATGACTAAAGTCAATTCAAGGGAAAATAGTACAAAGAAGAAGAGAGAAGGAGTTATCTCATATTGGACTGGGAAATAAAGTATATGGAAGATGAGGATTTAACAGGGGACTTAGAATAGTAATTAAGATTATAGTGGATTAAAACTATTAAAGGAGATTTCATATAAAGACAATCCCTTATATAATAGAAGTAAAGCCAGGTGTTCAGCTGATCACCTCAGGTCGGCATCTCTAGTCCTCCACTACTCTACTCTGTATTCGATTATTATTATTATTATTATTATTAATAATAAAGAATAGTAGGAGACCATATAATTTATAGATTAGTTATGTCTGACAGAGCTGCATTTATATTGCATCTTTCTTGTCTGCCTCTTTAAGGTGGTTTCCAGAGTGGACATATTGACCGAATAGGATTTATGGAAAGCTGTTGTTATCATGAGACAACCATTTAAAGGGGTTTTATTTAGTGATAAAATTAAGAAATAATCTAATTTTTTAATATGAACAGTACCAGATTTATATATCATGAGGCAACAGACACAGAAGTCTAGTGCCTTAGGCCTCTTCTTGTAATATAAAATATCCAAAGTCACTGTTATGGTTGGCGGATTGCACTAAATAAAATAAATAATAAAGTGCAATTGCGACCTGGGGTCCACGGCGCAGAGATCTATAACTGCTGCTGGTGAACAATGACGGAATGGCACTGCGAGTGTTCAACTTAAACAGACTACGTTACCTCCACACAGTATGAACAGAACGCAGAGTATCTAACTCTGTTAACTTCACAGAGCGATACTAAACCAAATAATAATAAGTGCAATACAGTATTAATGTCACAGGGATATAGTACGTGGATAGCACACTGTGTTAACGCCACACAGTGTGAACAGAACGCAGAGTAAGAACTCTTATGGCCCTACATACAATACCCTACTGCCTAAACTGAGAGCTGGCTAAAGGGTTGATCTTGCTCTGTGACTGAACCGTGCTAATAGCACACGAGTACGATACAGATGCCAAGTCCAGGTAATTACCCCAGTCCTTAAACTACTGAACCTGTACCTAACCGGAACCAAAGCATATAGTGAACTAAGGCACAGGACTTAGACGGACACACGCAACTGTGCAAAGTGGTAGAGTATCTACACACACACACAAACATGAATGAGACTAGCGCCTGCGTGCTCCTCTGAAAGCCTTTAAAACCCTAGGCTCTACCCCAAACACTCACGCCCAGCAGTCTGTGACATCACCCGAGGGTCAATCCGGAACTGCCACATCACCAAAGCAGCTGAAATCCGAACACCAACGAGAAGACACCACATCACGCACATGCTCAGTAAGGTGAGCTCTGGACTTAGACTCCAGAGGCAAGGCGGTGACTTTACCATAGACTTGGCTGGTGAGCCAGTAGTAACCAAATGTCTACCATGAGCCTGAGCAAGACGTGGGACCGAGGTCTGTGCTGAGCAGCAGCTATAGCGGCCAGACCCGAATGGGAGACCACAGCACCAGGCAATAATATTAATTATAATAATCTTTATATAGGGCCAACATATTCCGCAGCGCTTTACATTTTAACAGTTTCAAGACGCAAGTCATAAGTAACCACGTTAACAATACAATAATTAAAGCAAAATAAGACGACCCTGCTCGTGAGAGCTTACAATCTACAATGAGGTGGGGGAGATACAAAGTACAGGTGTGTATATACAATGGTGTATTTACAATGATGGTCCAGCCATCTTGAGGGAGTGAGGGATGGAGATAGTGAATGGGCTACACACGCACACTTACACCTAGAATGACTTTGATTAGTGAACGTGATAGGCCGCTCTGAACAAATGTGTTTTGAGGGAGCGCATGAAACTATGCATATTGTGGATGGTCCTAATTTCTTGGGGTAGAGCATTCCAGAGGATTGGCGCAGCGCGGGAGGAGTCTTGGAGTCAGGAGTGGGAGGTATGGATTAGTGCAGAGGTTAGTCATTTGCAGAGCGCAGCAGTCGGTTAGGCCGATAGATAGAAATGAGGGAGGAGATGTAGGGGGTGCTGCACTGTGGAGAGCTTTGTAGGTGAGAACAAGTACTTTGAATTGGATCCTATGATGAATGGGCAGCGAATGTAAGGACTGGCGAAGAGCGGACGCGTCCGAGTACCGATTAGCCAGATGGATGACCCTGGCTGCTGCATTAAGTATGGACTGGAGAGGGGATAGTCGAGTAATGCTTGGAATCTATCCTGCACAGCGGGAGAATCCCGGCATCTAACAGTCACACCACTTAAGCAAAAAGACTAAGTAGGTATAGTTTAAATGACAGGCACAGCAACCAAGCTGGACATGCCCTATAAAAAGTCAAGAAGATCATTTGATTTTAGATCTAGCTAAGCATAGTAGGAAGAAACAAGAATGGAATATGAAGGGAATCTGTCAGTAGAATAAACTCTCCTAAGCTGTCTACATCTGCATGTAGGTCATGGAAAGTTGAATAAAATAACACCTTGCTATCTGCAATTCGATGTATTTTTCCAGAGAAATCTAAATTTGTATTAATATGTAAATGAGCTGTTATGATCTATGGGTTAGACATAGATCTCCTTCAGAATCTGCCTCAAGAGCTTATTTGAAATGACAGGAGGCGATAACAGTGTGAGACATGTAATGACTGACAGTCTGTTCTACTGATCCACATGTCTCACACTGGGAACGCCTCCTTTCATTTCTAATGAGCTGTGGAGGCAGATTTCCAGAGAGGTCAGTGTCTGGCCCATGGATCTTAGCAGCTCATTTACATATTAAGAAAAATGTGGATTTTTCTGGAATAAGACATCAGATTGCAGATATCAAAGTATCATTATATTCAACTTTCTATGACCTGCAGATGGCTTAGGATGGTTGATCCTACTGACAGATTTCCTTTAAATTGGGGAAATTGTAATTTTTGGAAACACTTAGGAGAATGAACAATGTAAAACCAAAACTTTATACTGTGTCAAAAATCTTAGATTCATGTTAGAGATATTCCCAATAAATATGAGTAAAGTTGAATTAAATTCTGCTTGAATATTACAAAAATATGCATTCTGTAGAGTGTATCAAGAAAGGCACATCCAGCCCATGAATGGCAGCGCTGGATGTGCCTTTCTTGATTTACTCATCCTGTGTGAGCCTGAATCTGGCTCTTTCACTTGGATCCACCCGAGGCAAGCTGCAAGCCCTGTCTATTGAAAAGTATCCCAGAAGGATTTTTGAGGATACATAATCTAAAGCCATATTAGTCTTCTATCAGGTGAGTGCATAAAATTGTGCACACTCTAAAGACTATAATATTGTTTTTACGCACTTAGGGCGCCGCGATTTGTCTATTCTCTCCCAAACAGGGTTTTTTTTTTTTTTTTTTTGTATTCTGTAGAGTGTGGAACGTTTATATTTCATTTCAACATGGATTCAGCATAATGGCAGTTGGCTGTCCATCATTTTGATGATCTGTAAAAGGGCCGTCAAAAGGTTAAAAAAATAAAAAATACTTATACTCACCTTATCACTCACATCTACTGGCCTCTGCACCATCCCATATTTGGTCCTCGGCACATCTTCTTACCACTGCCAGCAATGAATTCCCCAGCCTCTTCACGCTATGCCAGAACATTTAGCTCTGAGGAGACCAGGTACATTTACACGCATGAGCATGCAAGGTCACAGACCAAGTTGTGACTTCATGACTTCATGACCTTATATGCAATTGCGCAGAATCATCACAGGCCTCATCAGAGCTGGAAACCCTGACCTACCTTGAACAGGCACAGAGATTTAGTGCTCGGCAGCAGTGATCAGATGAGTCAAGGACTGGACAAGGGACTGTGAAGAGTGGAGTTTCTGGAGAAGTCTCTATAAGTGTTTTTATTTTCAAAATCTTATTTTTAAATGCTCCAGAGAATAATAAGGGCATGTTCAATTCATGGAGAATAACTTTATAACTTTACTGCAAATCGAATTTCCAAGGAAAATCTGCACGATTTGATGAATTTGGATTTTGCCAAATCCGCTCATCTGTAATTCCGAAATATCTTTAATATACCGGCAACACAAACTGTTCATGTATGAATGCAATTCCACCAGTCATCTGCCATAAAAAAAGACATTCAGCCTGTACACTTTATCACTTTTACTTGTTTGTGTCAATAAATAATAGGCACCCAGTTGCACATTTACAAAATGTTTCTAGAAACTTTTCTTTTTTGAAAATGCATTAAAATATTAATAAAAATTAAAAAAAATCTTAAAAACAAATACAGAAAGAGAATTCTTTATTAAAAGTAAACCATCTATATGCAATTATTTCATTAATTGCAATTTCATTAGGTGTAATTGTCAATCAGCCCCCTTAATGCTTCAGTCTAACTATCTGATAATAGACTCTAAAGACTTTTCTCTCATGTCCTGGGGCTCTTCTTCACACATACTGTAATTATAAGCTACCAGGAAGCCTCATGGCCACTAGCAGTCTACTTGCCATGTCTCCCTGACACTCTGAAATGCTCAGGATTAGGACTTTAGTAATTGATACAAATTGTCTGTCAGTGTCACTAATGCTATCACAGACTTCACTATGGAGGTAATCCCGTGACTGCCGGACCAGCACTAATCACTGCCTCATTTCTAGAGAATACCGTCCCAGAACTCTTGAGATACCTATTACCTAGTTCCATCCTGGGTATTATGTAGCTGATAATAGGTCATGTAGTTTACCAATGCCTTCAACAAAATTTTACCTTGAGGTTGGAGAAAGGAGAAGTTGGTAAAAGTCCATTGGCATCTTCGCTTACATTGATATTTTTCTGTGAATGGCACATTAATGACATTTATAAAAATGTAATTAATTTTCTTATTTATCTTATAGAATCATAGAATGGTAGAGTTGGAAGAGACCTCCTGGGTCATCTGGTCCAACCCCCTGTTCAAAGCAGGATTCTCTAAATCATCCCAGACAGATGTATGTACAGCCTCTGTTAGAAGACTTCCATTGAATGAGAACTCACCACCTCACATGACAACCTGTTCCACTCATTGATCACCCTAACTGTCAAAAAAATTTTTCTAATATCTAATCTGTGTCTCTTCCCATTCAGTTTCATCCCATGGCTTATTTCATATTATACATTATGGTTTGGTTCTCCATATACAATACTTTAGATAGCCGATGTTGGCAAAATGCTTGTTTTGATGACAACTATCTCATTTGACAATCCTATACATTGATTGATCATTGGTCGGGTATTTTTAAGGAAGAAAGTGGAGTAAGTCATTGTCAGACATCTCTGGTGGCCGCTAATAACTTGAAAAAACAAAAAGATCTGGTATTTATCTTCTCTGTCATCATTTGTCAGTCAGGAGAACCCAACTCTCATTGGATGGTCATCTGATCCAGCTGAAAAATATGGATTTGGTTGAGTTATAGGGATTGTACTGTGAGAACAAGTTATCACCTATCCATGTGATAAGTGATAACTTATTGATTGGTGCTGTCTTACTGTCGGACCCCACACCCATTGTCAAAGTGAGGAAATTGTATCCACGTTAGAATGAAACGGCAGTGCGAATGCTCGACCGCGACTTCATATATATAGCATATATATATATATATATTCAATATAACTAACGGATTACTAATGGATAGGGGTTTTATAGATGCCTCTCCATTACTAAGCCATGGGCTTGATGTCACCAGACAATACAAAGGGGACTTCAACCCCACAAATATGAACCCCACTTGCCACCGCCACAATGCGTGTGGGAAGAGCCAGGCAAAGCTACAGAATTGGCGTAGCTAATAGATGCACCTTTTCTGCAGCATATGCGGGCTGCTATTTTTGGGTGGGGAGGCAATATCCATGGCCACTTATCAGCCTGAGAATATCAACCCCCAGTTGTTAGCTTTTGCTTGGCTGGTTGTCAAAAATGGGGAGGACACCAATCCATTTTTTAAATTATTTATTTAAACAATTAAAAATACGGCATGGGGACACCTATATTCTTGATAACCAGCCTTGCTTAAGCTGACAGCTGAAGATTGCAATTCACAGCTGTCAGTTTTGCCTGGCTGGTTATCAAAAATACAAGGGAACCACATGTCATTTTTTGGGCGGTCCCCCATTTTAATAACCATAATCAGCAGAGGGAAAGCCGATGGCTGGGGGCTGATGTAAATATTCTGAGAAAAATACATTATTTATAAAGTTTTCCAAGCTATTAATATCAGCTCACAACTGTATACTTAGCCTTTCCTGATTATTAAAAAAAAATAAAATTTAATAACCAGCAAAGGCTAGGCACACAGCAGTGCACTGATATTAATAGCCTAGGAAGGGGCCGTGGATATTAGCCCCTCCCAGACAAAAATATCAGCTCTCAGCCACCTCAGAAATGGCACATCCGTAAGATGCACTGAATCTGGCACTTAGCCTCACTTTTCCCACTTGCCCTGGTGCGGTGGCAAGTGGGATGATAGCTGGGGGGGTTGATGTCACCTTTGTATTGTCAGGTGACATCAAGCCCAGAGGTTAGTAATGGAGAGGCATCTATGAGATGCCCCCGTTACACTAATCCCATAGTCATAATGTGTAAAAAAGCACACACACCCAGAATAAAGTCCTTTAATTGAAAGAATGACACAGACTCCTTAATGAATCTAAATTGAACCATACTCATATCATCGTCCAGTCCACAGAAGCCAATGTCTCCTATAACTGAATTAAAATAACAAACAAAAATATTTCTCATCTGTCTGCAGAGAAGATAATAATCCATTTTTCCCGCAACGGGTCTAGTGGATTTAACTGAGTTCATTGGCTGTAATCTCCCAGGAACTTTCTGATGGCTGGCACTGTGAGAACTTTCTCACGCTTGGGTTGATGTCAGCCAGGTGATAGGAGTTCAATGTGAGACACTGAGCAGCGGTAACACACGCTGCTCAATTTCTCTGCTGGATGGCAGGCTGTATAGTCGCATCATGCAACAATGCAGCCTGCTATCTAGATGTAGGAAGGCTCATGGAGCCGAAACGTTGCCGTCATATGTGGGTATAATAAAATATCCACTTTTTTTCTATTGACCAGTGGAGTGCTGCCTGTTTTTTGAATATTAAATTGACAAGTATTGACAAGTATATGTATAGATTTGCACCCTATATATTTGTTTCTATGCTGCTCCAGCTTTTATCTTAAATAGATGTAGCATAGCTAGACCTGGTGAGGCCAATATCCATGGTGCTTTACCAGCCTGAGAATACCAGCCCCCAGTTGTTTGCTTTAGCTTGGCTGGTTGTTAAAAGAATAGCCATGGTCATCCTGTCTCTTGACATTGTAGATGCCATGAACTCAACTAAAACGAAAAATACAAGCACCAGCCAACAGAGCAGGAAAGGTCTATGGATCATAGAGGATATGGATCAAAATAATTCAGCACTTACTCGATGGGGGGGATAAAACTTTATATCCCTGTTTTCCAAGCACACCTTTTTCTCGTTAGTTTGACAGTGGTCCTGATTGAATGATCCCACTTGAAGTAAGTCACAAGAATTTAATTGACAAACTAAGGTGTTATCTTGTCCCCCCAAGGAGTAAGTGCTGAATATTTTGATCTATATCCTGTATGATCCACAGTTCATTTTAGCTCCGTTGGCTGGAGCTCCTCTTTTTTCATTTCAGTTGACTTTATTTCATGGATAGGTGATAGCAAAGTTGGAACAATTCCTTTAAAAATATATTTCCATTATTGAAAATAATGGCCTAAAGGGCAAAATCTTGCCTTGCTTTGAACAAAAAGGTAACATCTGAGTTCTGAAAATTTACCAAATTTCTATAGAAGTAAATGGAGAGAGCTATTCATGTGCTGCCACCTCTCTACTCAGCTCAAGAATGGGGTTCCACAGCAATCCACATCTATAGGACATTTATGACAAATTTTGTGTTCAAGATGCAAATGCCCCATTTAATTAGAAAAAGTGAAAATTACTAATGGGCATACTTTATTGCCAATACCTCTTCCTACACCTGGTGAAATATTTTGAATGGTCTAACTTTATATTTGATAATGGCAACAATATTACATACATGTGAAATTTT
Source organism: Oophaga sylvatica (assembly GCA_033576555.1). Lineage (NCBI taxonomy): Eukaryota > Metazoa > Chordata > Amphibia > Anura > Dendrobatidae > Oophaga > Oophaga sylvatica. The sequence goes on along the minus strand of JARQOD010000001.1, from coordinate 948,030,844 downwards.
TGTGAATCTCCTGCACAAAGGATAATAGTAATAAACTGATGGCTGCTTTGTATACTTGAGTCCCGCGATTTTCTACAATATTGCACATCAAAGACGCCTGAGTGATATAGAATGCTGAGAAGGGTCTCAGATAACGCTGTGAATTCCCTGATTGAATGCAATTACAATGTAATCATATTAGACTTCTCCTATAGGTTGATTTGATTTATTTTGCTGACAGCAGAAAACAATAGCTTAAACATATTTGCCATGGAACAGGGGAGACTGGGCTTATCCCTCTAATTGAATAAACTTGTCTGAGTGTTCAGCTTGTTGCACAATGGAAGAACATCTGAGGAGCCCCTTGTCCTTCGCTCTCTGAGCGCTTTCATCAATGTATCGTGTTCTATTCTAAGAACCAGAGACAACAATGTGACACTATAAAATCCTCTGGTAAACTTGAGAATAATCACATTTGGAAGATCAGGGACATTCTATTCTTGTGTGTGCAGAAGATAGGTTAGGACCATTCAAAGGCTCGATTCAGCAATATAATGTACCAAAAGTGGAAGTCGTAGTGGTAACGTGAACTCTGCATGTTTGTAACGGGCTATTGCTGCAAACTACACTCTTACCTCCTCAACCACTTCCTCCCTGTTTATAAGGATTAGGCTGGAGTCACACATAACGTATAAAAATCGGTCCGTTTTTTATGGCCGAGAATCGCATAAATGTTTCATGAACAGTGATCCGTATGTCATCTGTTTTCAATGCGAGGATGTGATTTCCTCGCATCAAAATATCCGTGTGTCATCCGTATGGCATCCGTACAGCGGGATTTTCTCGCCGGCTTGCAAAATGGACATATAATGGATCCATGGCCTCAAATATTAGTGAAAAAATATATACAGTCTATATATATATATATGTATATATATATATATATATATATACATATATATATATATAATATATATATCAGTGGGACACATATATCTATTTATATTTCATACAGGGGTAGATAGCAGAATAGCCGATAATTCAATTGTCGGCTTCTGTAAAATCATTACAGAACCCGACAGGATATGAGACATGGTTTACATACAGTAAACCATTGCACATCCGTTATTTTTTATATGTACCTCATTAATAATGTTAGAAGTGTATGTGTGTAAAATTTTAGAGCTGTAGGTGTTAAATTAGAGGTTTCACGGAAAAAACTTGAGTGGGCTCTCGCACAATTTTCTCCACCAGAGAGTGGAAGCCAGTGACTGAGGGCAGAAATTAATAGCCTAGAGAGGAATCATTGTTTTTGGCCCCCTTGGCTAAAAAAATCTGCCCACAGCCACCCCAGAAAAGGCACATCTGTAAGATACGCCTATTCCAGCACTTACTCTCTCTCTTCCCATTGCCCTGTAGCGGTGACATCTGGGGCAATAAGGGATTAACACTTGTTATTGCAAAGTGACTGGTTAATAATGGAGATCTGTCAATAAGACAACTATCCATTATTAATCCACTAGTCTGAAAGGGTTAAAAAACACACATTAAGAATTAATAAACACACATTTTTTCCATCTTTATTACACTCCCATTCGGATATGGATGTACGTCCGTGATCCTGTTTGGGAGACTAATATAGCTTGATGAAAGGCTGCAGCACTGCCAATCAGCAAGCTTTTCCAGTGTGGGCACTTCTGGCATCATCACAGTCATGCCAAGTATTGACATGACTGTGATTGGTAGGTGCAAAAAAAATAAAAAAAAGAAGTGGGGTCCCCCCAATTTTTGATAACAAGCTCAGGTAAAGCAAACAGCTGTGGGCTGCAGCCCTCAGCTGTGTTTTATCTTGGCTGGCTATCAAAAGTACTGGATGTTAAGGTTGGCAGATTGCACTAAATAAAATGAAATAATGAAGTGCAATCGCAACCCGGGGTCCACCGTGCAGAGATATACAACTGCTGCTAATGTGAGCAATGATGAGCTAAAGACAGCGAGCTAGCACCCTAATAAGACTGCGCTAACTCCACGCAGCAAGAACAGAACTCACAATACTCAGCTCTGTTGGCTTCACAGAGAGGTAGGGTTAAAGGGTTGAGCTCGCTCTTTAACTGACCCGTGCCAATCACACACGTGGCCGAAACAGGTGCTGAGTCAAGAGAAAAAACTAAAAAGATGCTCGAAACCCTGTTGACTTCACAGGGGAGCACAGCTCAATTGATTGGATTTTGCTCTGTAACTCAACTGTGCTTACCGCACACTTGAAGGAGACAGATGCTAAGCCAAGTGGGCTGAAAAAACCTTAAAAGGCTAAAGCTAAATACACACACACACGTAGCATATGCACACCACAAGCCTGAGCAAGACACTGGGACTGACGTCTATGCTGAGCAGGACCAGCAGCGGCTGGACAGTGCCTAGGATCTATCCTGAACAAAGGGAGAATCCAAGCACCGTTTTTTTGCATTATATTATTTAAGTAAATATAGAATTAAAAAAAACGGCTTTGCTCCCCTTCATTTTTGATAACCAGAAAAGGTAAAACATACAGAAGTGGGCTGGTAGTCTCAGGGTAAGATAGTCAATGAATATTTGGTCCTCCCCAGCCTAAAAAAAAGCAGCCCAGAGCTGCCCAAGAAAAGGCGCATCCATTAAATGCACCAATTTTTTCACGTTGCCCAGCTCTTTCCACTTGCCCTGATGCATTGGCAAGCAGGGCAGTATTTGGGGTTAATTTGAGCTGTGTAAAATCCACTGAAATCAAGCCCAGAGGTTAGCAATGAGGCGAACACCCCCATTACTAACTCGGTAAGTGAATAGTTAAAAAAACACACACACAGGAAACAAATACTTTATTTGAATAAAGACTCTCCCACACTCCCTCACTTACCCATTTTTTTATTAAAATTAAATCAAGGAAGTTCTGATGGCAATCCAATAGTGAAATGTCCCACCATGGCCTTCGAATGCTATGAAGTCTAGTTCTGCGAAAGTTCACAGAACAAAATTTCATAGTTCATTCTCATTCAGTGGCAGGGATGGAAATTTCCATGCTCGTGCCTGTCGTTGACCGTGAGTAACCCTACTGAGCCTCATTCTGAGAATGAGACTCAATAGGGTTACTTGCGGTTAACGGCAGGCACAAGCATGAGAATTTTCGTGCCTGGCGCTGAATGGCAGTGAACTATGAAGTTCATAAGAAGATTATGATGGACGTGGACGATGTCTCAGCTGACTGGACATGAGTGTTTGGTGGAGCCTAGCATATAAAAGACTCTCAGAGGCGCACTAGTGTCATTTATGTTTCGTTGTGAGTGGGTGGTTACTCTACTACTCTGTCTGCATATTTTCATGTGTCTGTCTATGCTCTAGGATTGTACATGTTGGCAGGCAGGTAACACACTAATGCGTTTTGTTCCCATGGCTCAACGCCTGAGTCTCTAGTTGGCTACATGTGTTGGGTGTCTGTCAGGCACAAATTCAGTAGCGTCAGGACAGAGGTAACTAGCTGCTTGGCTTAGCATCTGTTTCGTTCATATGTGCGGTTAGCACAGTTCAGTTACAGAGCAAGCTCAACCTTTATGTGTCCTCTCAGTAAAGGCAACAGGGTATTGTATCTAGCGTCATAAGAGTTCTTTCTCTTGACTCTGTGGATCGCCCGCCAGGGCAGTGGGATACTCGGTATCGGGCCGGTGTATTGAGGAGATGTGTCACAGCGGCAATGACCCAGTCCGTGGCCCTGGGCGTCCAATGAAAGGGGAATTATTTACAGGGGATGTTTAGAGTTTGTAGTGTAGGTTTTCGTGACGCCACCTGTGGTATCTGGTCAATGGTGACCAGCGCTGCGGTGCAGATCCCCTGGGATAGATGGTGAGATGCAGCAGAGTTGGTACAGTCTCCCACAGGTGAGACTATGGGATCCCAAGGCAGGCAGATGTTGTGATAGGTAGTAATGGTGCTGCAGGATGTAGCTGAGTGCAATGTGTGTCGCAGGAAGAAACTGAGAAACAGTCAGTGAGTTGCAGTTTCCAAAGCTTTACTTACAGTTTTGCAGGCAAAGCATCCAGGGCATTGAATACAGGTCGTACTGGAGTAGCTCTTGAACCCGCAGACGCAGCTCTGCAGACTGGTCATCATCCAGGGTCTGTGCGTCAGCCTCAGCGAGAGCCTGAAGGAAGGATGCCGCCTCCTGGTGGTATGTAATGGCTGGGCGCCTAGGGGGCGCTGGATGGCTGACATTTGGTTCATGTAACACCTGGATTGCTCTGTCTTTAAAGTCAGGTCAGGGTTTTGTTGTGCCATGATGCACAGCTGTGACCTGTGGGTGCTGGACAGGAGTCCCTCAACAAACTGCTCCTTCAACAATCTGTCTCCATCCTGCACGCTGTCTGGGTCAATCTGCTTTATGGCCCACAGTGCCTCTGACGGGGTCGTCTCGTCAAACACTCGTCCTCCAGTCACTCCGAATTCAGGCTAAGAGCATGGGTCAACCATTCAAAGAATGAGTCAGACAACAAGCTGGTTCAAACTCAGAGCATACTCAGAAGGCTACTAGCTGGCAGCGATCTCAGCAACGTCTCCGTTTATTTCCGCATACACAGGATTATATAGACATAGCAGACAGGATGACAGGGTGGGGGTGGACAAACGGTTAACTGTATATTGCTAACATCTGCAAGCGTGGGCAAACTGTATATGTCTAGCATCTACCATCTCTGATTGGTTAGGTCTTGTTCAGACAGGTCTGTGGTTGACATCGTGTAAAGTTCAGCCGTTGTAACTCTTCTTGTTGTGGTCTTGTTCAGCCGTTATCCTGGAACTGGAGATGCATACTTCAGAGGAAACAGGTGTAGGTGTTGGTTGATGTTGGCACCATCTTAGCTTAAGCTTTGTTTCTGACATAATATTCGACAAGGAAAAACTTATTGTTTCCACAAAATGGTAGCAAAGCATATATAAGTATATATATGTAACAGTATAAGAATATTTACCTTGACACCTCCTGAAGGTTAAGAGCATAATCCGTATACTGTCCTGCATCCTTTGTTTGCACCAAAAGAACCTCACTTTTATTTTTGCTGCAGTGCGGGTGTCAAAGGTGCTCCTCAGCTTAGCCAGAATTTGCTTAACAGTCTCTTTATCAGTGCCCTGCCAGGACTTTACTTCTCTTTGCGCTGCACCAGTTAACTGTCCAATGAGAATGTTCACTTTTTGGTTTTCAGACAGGGGGTATACATCAAATAAACTGCACAGTCTCTCCCTGAAATCGCTCAGGGTATACGGCTCCCCTGAGTATTGTGGTAGCCAGGCCGCTCCCGGTTTATATGGCATTGAGAGCGGCATTATAGGGACTGCTGCGGTGGTCACCAGATCTTGCTGCGCTCTGGGGACTATGGCTGCGCTGGCAGCTGGGTTCTGCGGCGCTATTGGAGCTGCGGCTGCATCTGACTCTGCATCTGGCGGCGCTATGGGGGCTGCGGCTGCGTCCACCGCTATATCTTCTCCTGCATGAGACATCTCTCCCCCCCAGTTAATCTTAGCCAGGCTCTGCAAGCTGCCATTTTTCGTGGTCAGCACCTCACTTTTCGCGCGCTCTCATTCTGGCTCCGCCCACGACGGCACGCTTCTCTTCTCTATGCGCACCTCGTCGGCGTTGTAATGGCGGCAACTGCACAAACTTTCAGCAAAGTCTCTGGCACAATTAAACAGTTCAATATAGGCACACAGGACCCGGTGATACCGGGCTACGAAATCCTGTTCGTGAAGCCAAAATGGATCGCCCGCCAGGGCAGTGGGATACTCGGTACCAGGCCGATGTATTGAAGGGATGTGTCACAGCGGCAATGACCCGGTCCGTGGCCCTGGGCATCCAATGAAAGGGGAATTATTTACAGGGGATGTTTAGAGTTTGTAGTGTAGGTTTTCGTGACGCCACCTGTGGTATCTGGTCAATGGTGACCAGCGCTGCGGTGCAGATCCTCTAGGATAGATGGTGAGATGCAGCAGATTTGGTACAGTCTCCCACAGGTGAGACTATTGGATCCCAGGGCAGGCAGATGTTGTGATAGGTGGTAATGGTGCTGCAGGATGTAGCTGAGTGGCAAAGCATCCAGGGCATTGAATACAGGTCGTACTGGAGTAGGTCAGCCTGAAAGCAGTTCAGGATCCCCTTATTACAGGTGGGATGTAAGGTCTCCTTTCTAGCGCTGTTCTGTGAGGCATTGGCTGCTATAAGCTCCTTCCAAGTCCTCTGGATTCTCTCTCTCTCATATTAGTTGAACTTCACTCTCATTACATGCAGCTGTAGCCTGCTTCAGGAATTAATCACTTATGGAGTCTCCGGCTCCCATGTGCTGCTGCTGTGTGGAAGAGTCTTAATAGGGACAGAGAACATGCCGTCCTCTGCCCTCCGGATTCTGCTGCTGGGATTTTACTACACCCTCACAGCCTCGGACTCCAGGGGTCCGGTCTCCGGCGCTCAGCCCTGGGGATGAGCCCTGCTATGGCTTCAGTCCCCCCAACTTGTCTTTTCCACGTCTTCCCTCTCTCGTCCCTCCAGCTACACTCCCTAGCTCCTCCCCCATCCAGAATATCCCATGGAAGCTCCCCTCAAATCAGGTGTTTGAGCTCCCCCTTCTGGTCTGGAGTCAGAAAGGTGTCGCATGCTGTGTTACCTGCTTAGGGATGCCTCTTTGCTTTCAGGCATGACATAACCCTCCACTGGAGGAAGGCAAGGTCACTGTGGCAGCCACACTCCTGGGGTGCCTCATTCCCCCCTAGTGCAATTCAGTACTCCTGGACTGAGGAAACATAAAGAATAACATATTATAACTATTTACAGGAATTATAACATTAAATATATACATTTGGCGGATTCTGAAATGCGGTGTCCTTTTTCACCCTAGCAGAGTACAATGTGAGGGACCCGCCTCAAACCCTCAACGTAGGCCTTGGGCGGGCTACAAGGCATGGATGATTCCCCCATGTCTTCAGCCACGCCAGGCGTTTTTTTTTCTGTGGAAATTAATATTAACTATTTACTAGTGTTGAGCGATACGATAATGCAAATATCGGCTATCGGCCGATATTAGCTCTATCGGCCTTTCGATAATTCGTTTCGATATTTTCGTCTTATCGAATACCGGAATCGGATTTGTCACTGTCACTGTCTGTGTCCGTCGGTCGGGTCTGTCACTGTCAGTGTCCGTCGGTCGGGTCTGTCAGGAGTCAGCGGCACTTACCTGGCAGAAGATCTCCGGCGGTCACGTCCTGGACTGCTTCATGGCCGCCATCCTCTTCTCCCTGGCGGTCACATGCAGTTTCTTGCGATAACTGCAGTGTCTGCTGGGTAATCCCAGCCGTAAAGCAGTCAGTCGATGACGTCACCGCCGGGGAAGCAGGTAATCAGCTGTGCTGCATCGCGATGACAGGCTCTGCCTGTCATTGCGATGTAGCAGAGCTGGATCGTCGTGGGACTGTCGTTACTATGGACTGCGTCGGACAGGTGGTATACTGTTGGTTTGTTTTTTTTCTTTTTTTACAGGAGATCGATGGCGTCGCAGAAATGAGAGTACAATAAAAGAAATGAAAACTGTGTTGTCTCTTTTATTTCATTAAAATACTTTTTTCTTGCTTTGTCTTTTTTTTATGCATTTAATAACTTTGGGATTAATAATGGATCTGTGTCTTATTGACGCCTCTCCATTATTAACCGGGCTTATTGTCACCGTGCAATCAACGGTGACATTAACCCCTTATTACTCCGCTTGCCACCGCTACAGGGCAAGTGGGAAGAGCCGGGTAAAGTGCCACAATTGGCACATCTTTTGATGCGCCAAATGTGGGGCTGCTGTAGCCTGGTATTATCAGGCTGTTGAGGGCCAAAATCCATGGGCCTTGACAGTCTTTTAATAACAGGCCGCAGCAGTCTGCATTTTACTTGGCTGGTTAACAAAATAGGGGGATCCCCACGCCGTTTTTTTTTGAGGGGATCCCCTATTTTTGTTAACCAGCCAAGCTAAGCAGACTGCTGTGGCCTGGTATTATCAGGCTTGCAAGGTCCATGGATATTGGATTCTTACCAGCCTGAAAAACCAGGCCTCAGCGGTCTGCTTCATCTGGCTGGTTAACAAAAATAGGGAGACCCCACGCCAATTTTTTTCGAGGGATCCCCTATTTTTGTTAATCAGCCAAGATATGCAGACTGCTGTGGCCTGGTATTATCAGGCTGGCAAGGTCCATGGATCTTGGCTCCTTAACAGCCTGAAAATCCAGGCCTCAGCGGTCTGCTTCATCTGGCTGGTTAACAAAAATAGGGGAGACCCCACGCCAATTTTTTTCGAGGGGATCCCCTATTTTTGTTAATCAGCCAAGATATGCAGACTGCTGTGGCCTGGTATTATCAGGCTGGCAAGGTCCATGGATCTTGGCTCCTTAACAGCCTGAAAATCCAGGCCTCAGCGGTCTGCTTCATCTGGCTGGTTAACAAAAATAGGGGGGACCCCACGCCATTTTTTTTTCGAAGGGAACCCCTATTTTTGTTAATCAGTTCCCTCTGACGTCACTGATTGTGTCCCTGGCTGACCTGAAGTGAAAGTGGAAAGCAATCAATTAAGCTTTCCACTTAAGGGCCCGTCTCACATAGCGATATCGCTACCGAGATCGCTGCTGAGTCACTAGTTTTGTGACGCAGCAGCGAGCTCACCAGCGATATCGCTGTGTGTGACATTCAGCGACGATCAGCCCCCCTGCCGGGTATCGCTGATCGTCGCTGAAATGTCAGGACCTTTGATCGCTGGTTTCCCGCCTGTCGGGTGACCCGACATGAAATGACACTTGGTGTACATAGGGTTAACCATGTCTTTTCATGTCCTTTGCTATCTAATTTGCACAAACAATTAAATCAGACTATGTGTGCAAAATTTCACACCTCTAGAGGTTAATTAAAGGTGTAAATTCGTAGCAAAAAAGTCCGTTTTTTTTACAACGAATTTACACCTTTAATTAACCCCTCACCGGTGATTATTTGTTACTTCCTGGTCTTGGTTGGAATTCAGCTAGCATTCTGCTGTCTCCTGCTATCATTCAGATAAGTTTCTTTCTGTTTTTTTTTCTGTGGTTTGATTTTCCTTGTTTTTGCTGCCTTGCTTTTGAGTTCAGCCGGGTCCCCTTTGAGGGCTTGTGCTGGTCTCTGTTCTCTTTTTGAATTTGTTCATTTGCTCTGTTCCTGTGATTTTTTACTGCTGGGTAGCTGCGTGTTCACACCAGAGATCTGATATAGGTGGTCGAGACCGTGTGGTCTCAGCATTTTTGTATTCAGAAGTGTTGGAGTTTTTCCTAGGGTTTTGCTGGGTTGCAGACAGTATTCTCTCCTGTACTGTCCTATCTAGACAGTTTTGGCCCCAGCGTTTGCTCAATCTATTTTCTGTCTGCGTTTGTGTTTTCATCTTGTCTAACCGCCATTATATGTTTGGGGGCTTCCTATTCTGTTGGGGCTCTACTCCGGGGCAGTTAGCTTTCCTCTTTCCATCTTCAGGGGAAGCTAATCTCTCCGGCTGTGACGAGGCATCTAGGGCACCGTAGGAACGTCCCACGGCTGCTTCTAGTTGTGCGGTTAGTTTAGGGGTCTGCAACCTATTAGATCCCAACCTCTCTGGTGTCTGGCTGCCTTTGCGTTTTTTGCTCTTGCCCTTCTCAGCTACCAAATCATAACAGCCCCGTATATGATGCTCCAGTGTATGATGGGCCCCATGGATGATGCTCCAGTGTATGATGGGCCTATATAATGCTCCATATATAGTGGGACCCAAATGATGCTCCAGTGTAATAATGGGCCCCGTATATGATGCTCCAGTGTATGATGGGCCCCATGGATGATGCTCCAGTATATGATGGGCCTATATAATGCTCCATATATAATGGGCCCCATATGATGCTCCAGTGTATAATGGGCCCGTATATGATGCTCCAGTGTATGATGGGCCCCATGGATGATGCTTCAGTGTTTGATGGGCCTATATAATGCTCCATATATAATGGGCCCTATATGATGCTCCAGTATATGATGGGCCCCATGGATGATGTTCCAGTGTATGATGGGCCTATATAATTCTCCATATATAATGGGCCCCATATGAAACTCCAGTATATGATGGGCCCCATGGATGATGCTCCAGTGCATGATGGGCCTATATGATGCTCCAGTGTATAATGGGCCCCGTATATGATGTTCCAGTGTATAACGGGAACCGTATATGATGCTCCAGTATATGATGGGCCCCATGGATGATGCTCCAGTGTATGATGGTCCTATATGATGCTCCAGTGTATAATGGGCCCCGTATATGATGCTCCAGTGTAAAATGGGCCCCGTATATGATGCTCCTGTATATGATTCGCCCCATGGATGATGCTCCAGTGTATGATGGGCCTATATGATGCTCCAGTGTATAATGGGCCCTTATATGATGCTCCAGTGTTTGATGGACCTCATTTATAATGCTCCAGTGTACGATGTGCCCCATATATAATGCTCCAGTGTATAATGGGCCCTATCTATGAAGCTCAAGTGTATGATGGGCCCCATATATAATTCTCCAGTGTATACTGCTCCCCATATATTGCTCCAAACATTAAAAAAATGAAATACCTCTCCTGGCTGGGCACTGCTCTACTCTGGACTCCTCAGCGTCGCCTTCTTCCAGCTTTCTGCACTGTGACTGTTCAGGCAGAGGGCGCACAGACGTGACGTCATCACGCTCTCTGACCTGAATGTCACTGTCAGGAAACGCGGAAAACGTCACAGCGGTGGAGCATGGAGAGGTAAGTATTGCAAGTGCTGGGGTCCTGAGCAAGCAGGGAGGGCCCACTTGTGGGAGCCGGGAACTGGCACAGGGTCCCTCATAGAACGCCGGTGTCTCTGATGGCGAGTGGGCCCTGTAACAGAGGGTTGTAACAGAGAGTCACCCCCCAGCCTGTGCTCATGGACCGTACTGTAATCAGGCTTACATTAGCATTCGTTGCCTGTATCTGGTGGGGACAAGCTTGTCTTTACTCCACTCTGCAGGGGGCATCACCAATACACAAACCTGTACAGAGACTGCAGACAGGGTTTCTGGAATGTTCTTACTCCTTGGAGCTATGTTTAAGGGGGTGGGTGTTGGGATCAGCCCCCTTTGCTGGGCAGAGATACTAAGGGCCCCGTCACACATAGCAACTCACCAGCGATCCCGACAATGATATGAACTTTTCAGGGTCACTGGTTTTTCGCTACATGATCGCTGGTGAGCTGCCAAACTGACAGATCTCAGCAGCGATCAGGACAGCGACTATTCGGGTAACAAGCGATGCACGTCGCTTAGTTACCCTACGTGTACGTTAGATACCAGCGCGCTGGTGCAGGGAGCTGGTAACCAAGGTAAGCAGCGGGTTTCTAAGCGCCGCCTGGCGCTTAGAAACCTGCTGTTTACCTTGGTTACCAGCTCCCCTGCACCAGCGCACTGGTATCTAACGTACACGTAGGGTTTCTAGACGCCTAGAAACCCAATGTTTACCTTGGTTACCAGCTCCTACTCACTGATCTCTGGTCTCCCACCTGTCACACGCAGCGATGTGAGCTGGCCAGCGGGAGACCAACGATCAAAAAAATGTCCAGGACATTCAGCGACGATCAGCGATACCCAGCGATATCGCTGGGGAGATCGCTGTTGCGTCACAAAACTTGTGACTCAGCAGCGATCTCGCTATGTGAGACGGGGGCTTAAGAGAGGTAGTACTATAAGCCACATGTTCAGTTAGTTGATACTGTGTGCTTTGAAGGACAGAGATCTGCAGCTGTGGCTGGACCCTGGTATCATGTATGGAGATTGGAGATTATTTTGCCACATTGAATTGTGATGTCTCACCATCCAACTGGATTTTAGGACTGAATCTCAAAACTGTTGTTGGGTGTTGATGGGCCAGGGGCTAGGATCTTATTCTGAGGCGAGATCCTAGTGTCCGTGTGTGGATCCCGTGGAATGGTGTTATGTCCCTTATCTGTTGGATCCATTGAAATCATCCCAGGATTTTTTTGTCTTTTCCCTGGCGTCGGATTACCGGGTGGCGCCCCCGGAACTGTTTCCCTCTTGGTGTGGACTTTATTGTGTACTCTTAAGCTATTGATATTTTATGTTATGTGCTCCCTGTGTCAATAAATCCCGTTGGATTGATCTTTGGCCTGGTGTCCCTGCTCTGTCGCACACACTGTCACAGGCCCCCCCACCTGCTCAGGGCTCCAGTACTTGCCCGGGTGCGCCAGGTGCTGATGCCGGCCCTGGGGGGGTACAGCCCAGTTAAGGAGGTGGAAAAACTGGCATATGTTGATGTGTAGGCTAGACGTTCAGCAACTGCAAATGGAGGAATTGGAGAAGTCAGAAGAAGAGAAGGACAAAGCGAGCGATTTTGCTAGCAACGTATGTGTCATCAGGAGAAGGTGATACAAAATCCTTTGAAACCCAGGCATGGTTCATTTTAATGAAGGTGAGATCACCAACATTTTTGGTCGACAGCCGGGTCCTTCTTTCTGTCAGGATTGATCCAGCAGCACTGAAGACTCTTTCTGATAGCACACTACCAGCAGGGCAAGCGAGCTCCTGTAAGGCATATTGTGCCAATTCATGCCTGGTGTCCAGTTTACAGGCCTAGTAGTCAAAGGGGAATGAACTGTGAGGGATAACATCGATAGGGGAGGAGAGGTAATTTTGAACCATAATTGACAACTGCTGTCTCCTGTCTGTTGCAATAATCGATTCAGTATTAACAGTCGTGTGAGCAGTCCTCGAGAAATCAGTCCACAACATGGTCATGAAACCCCTGTCTCAAACGCCACTTCGGCTGTGTGCACCACAAACACCTCTTCCATGTTGCCCAGTACGGCTCGTGGTAGAACCTACACCGCCTCTAACAAATGGTTTACCAGAGTTGCTTGTTTGTTCGCCAATATTAGCTCTAGGTTCTCTTGTGGCATGATGTTCTGTAATTTGCCTTTATAGTGTGGATCGAGGATGCTGGCCAACCAGTAGTCGTCATCCTTCATAATTTTGGTAATATAGGGGTCCCTTTTTAGGATCCGCAAGACATAATCACACATGTGGGCCAATGTTCCAGGTGTCAATGATACACTGCCAGTGGTGGGTGGAGGAGCACTTTCTGGCAAATCCACATCCCTCCAGTCATGAACAAACCCTATACCTGTCCTAGGCAAGCCAACATTTTCTCTTGCCCCTGAGAAGCATCCTCCTCCCCAAAATAATCATCCCCCTCATCCTAATCCTCCTCCTCTTCCTCTTCTTCCTCCACCTCATCCAGGACAGTTCCCTGAGCAGACAATGGCTGACTGTCATCAAGGCTTCCCTCCTCCTCTTCCTCCTCCGCTGCAGACACCTGATCCTTAATGTGCGTCAAAGTTTGCATGAGCAGACGCATAAGTGGGATGCTCATTCTTATAATGGCGTCGTGTGCGCTTACCAGCCGTGTGCATTTGTAATAATTATAGGGGATAACTCAGGAGACTTCTTGCGTGGAACAAGACAACTATAGGACACAGTCTTATAAGTGGTAAAATCTATATTATCACACGGTGATTCAAACAGGTGCAAAGCAAAGCTCAAGTCCACAACACTTGGTGTAGAAAATAAATGCAGCTTAACAGTCTATAGGAAACTTCAGAGAGAAATGCAATCAAGCAGAGAGTCTATGAAGCACAGTTCAACTTGAGGATACTTGACACGAATAAGTCTTAGTTTAATCCAAGCACAGGTAGGCAGTTCAAATGATATCTTTAGCTCAACCAAGGAGGCCTGGGTGATAGTCTCAGTTTTAAGCAGCGCAGAGCTGCAACAGCTTACATGTCCAGCAAATGCAGAGGGGAGTAACACAAGCAGCCAGATGAAGGAGGATTACTGGAAACCGGTGTATGCAGCAGGAACTCAGAGCAGAGTAGCAGGATCATAAACAGGTTCACAGGAGCAGGTACAAAGCCAGGGAGCCACCAGAGGTCAGAAGCTGGATGCAAGGCAGAATACTCTAGCACAGACTAAAGGCTGGGGTGGAGTTATATAGCAGGAAGACACAGTGCACATGAGACCAAAGACGCCATGTTGGAAAAGGGCAGTAATGCACAAAAGGTGATCAAAAATGTTCAGAGTCCTGACATTACTCCCTCCTTAGAAGCGGCCTCAGGACGATCCTGGACCTGGTTTCTCAGGGAATCTCTGATAAAAACGAGAAATATTCTGTTGGGCATTGATGTTTTCCACTGGTACCCAAGAGTCTTCCTCAGGAAAATATCCCTGCCATCTTATTAGATATTGGAGTCGATTCCTGCGAATCCTGGAATCAATAATTTCCTCCACCACAAATTCTTCTTGCCCATCAATCACCACAGGCTGTGGAGGTGGCACAACACGTCCCTGGAAGGTATTAGGAGATACAGGCTTTAGTAAAGATACATGGAAAACTGGGTGTACCTTCATAGTCCTAGGCAGCTTCAGACGGCAGGCCACGGAGCTCACAATACCGTTGATCTTGAAAGGGCCAATGAACTTCTGTCCAAGTTTTTGTGAAGGAACGTTTAATTTCAGATTCTTAGTTGCTAACCACACGGAATCTCCTACCTTGAACATGGGTGCAGGTTTACGGAATCTATCAGCCGATCTCTTATAATGTTCTTGAGCTGTAGTCAGGGACTCCTTCAGAACCTCCAAATTTTGCCTCATCGCAGTCAGCCTTTCCTCCACTGCCGGAACCGGAGAATTAATCGGAGATCTAGGTAAGATACACGGATGATAACCCAGATTGGCAAAGAAAGGTGTAAACTTAGTGGAGGCGCTCTGAGAATTGTTGTATGAAAATTCGGCTAACGGTAGCAACTCCAACCAATCATCCTGGAGATGGCTGACATAGCATCTTAAATATTGTTCCAGCATCTGGTTGGTACGCTCAGTCTGACCATTTGTCTGGGGATGGTAAGCGGAAGAGAGACAGACATTAATATTGAGTGCAGAGCAAAACCCCTTCCAGAATCTTGAAGTGAACTGAACTCCACGGTCAGAGATGATCTCATCCGGGACCCCATGCAGCCGAAAAACATTCTGTATAACCAAGTTCACTGTATCCTTAGTAGTGTTGAGCGATAGTGCTCGATATCTAAAAATATAGTATCGAAATTGTATCGCCGATAGCACTAAATATCGTCGATATCCGATTTCGATACCGGAAGTCCAATGTAAGTCTATGGGAACAAAATATCGCAACTAAAAAAAACCTTTATTTCCTTGTAAACACTAAATATACACACATAGAATACATATATATATATATATATACATGTCATTGTGACATATATATATACATATATGTATAGTTTATACACTTCTACATAGTAAAATATCCTCTGATTCAATTGCCGGGTAAAGCCGGCTTCTGTGAAAAGACAGAAGCACCCGACATGAAATGACACTTGGTGTACATAGGGTTAACCATGTCTTTTCATGTCGTTTGCAATCTGATTTGCACAAACAATTACATCAGTCTATGTGTGCAAAATTTCACACCTGTAGGGGTTAATTAAAGGTGTAAATTCGTTGTAAAAAAACGGACTTTTTTGCTACGAATTTACACCTTTAATTAACCCCTACAGGTGTGAAATTTTGCACACTTACACTCATGTAATTGTTTGTGCAAATCAGATATCAAACTACATGAAAAGACATGGTTAACTCTATGTAAACCAAGTGTCATTTCATGTCGGGTTCTGCATTTTCACAAAAGCCGGCAATTGAATTAGCGGCTATTATACTATGTAGAAGTGTATGAACTATAAATATAAATATATATATATGTGTCACAAATTCAATGACATGTATATATATATATGAGGTGTAAAATTGCTGAAAAAAAATGCGTGGGCTCCCGCCCTATTTTCGCAACCAGACAGACAAAGCCAGTGAGTGGGGGCAGATAATAATAGCCCAGAGAGGGACCATTATTTTTGGCCCCCCCCGGCTACTAACATCTGCCCCCAGACACCCCAGAAAGGGCAAATCTCTAATTAGATTTGCCCTTTCTGGCACTTTGCCCGTCTATTCCCATTGCCCTGTAGCGGAGGCGAATGGGTTAATAAGGGGTTAAAATGACCTTGCAATTGAAAGGTCACTTTAAGCCAGGTTAATAATTGAGAGCTGTCAATCAGACAACTATCAATTATTAATCCTATTGTATGAAAGAAAAATCAAACACACACACTTTAATAAAAAAGAAGTTTAATGAAATAATCACACAGTTTTTGACCATATTTCATTTACCTGCTAATACCATTTCCTGTAATAAAAATAAAATAATAAAGCAAAATTATTCTTACCAATCCGATGTACAGTCAGGTCCCACGGTGTAATCCATCAGAAAGGGTTAATGTTTACTGCAGGGACCGCAGCTAATGCTGCAGCCTCACAGTAAACCCCCAAATGAATGAGTTCCTCTCCTGGCTGACAGGAGAGGAAGTGGAAAGCTTAATTGATTGCTTTCCACTTTCACTTCAGGTCAGCCAGGGACACAATCAGTGACGTCAGAGGGAACTGGTTAACAAAAATAGGGGATCCCCTCGAAAAAAAATGGCGTGGGGTCCCCCCTATTTTTGTTAACCAGCCAGATGAAGCAGACCGCTGAGGCCTGGTTTTTCAGGCTGGTAAGGATCCAATATCCATGGACCTTGCAAGCTTGATAATACCAGGCCACAGCAGTCTGCTTAGCTTGGCTGGTTAACAAAAATAGGGGATCCCCTCGAAAAAAAAAACGGCGTAGGGGTCCCCCTATTTTTGTTAACCAGCCAAGTAAAATGCAGACTGCTGCGGCCTGGTATTAAAAGACTGTCAAGGCCCATGGATTTTGGCCCTCAACAGCCTGATAATACCAGGCTACAGCAGCCCCACATTTGGCGCATAAAAAGATGTGCCAATTGTGGCACTTTACCCGGCTCTTCCCACTTGCCCTGTAGCGGTGGCAAGCGGGGTAATAAGGGGTTAATGTCACCGTTGATTGCACGGTGACAATAAGCCCGGTTAATAATGGAGAGGCGTCAATAAGACACCGATCCATTATTAATCCCAAAGTTATTAAATGCATAAAAAAAAGACAAAGCAAGAAAAAAGTATTTTAATGAAATAAAAGAGACAACACAGTTTTCATTTCTTTTATTGTACTCTCATTCCTGCGACGCCATCGATCTCCTGTAAAAAAAGAAAAAAAACAAACCAACAGTATACCACCTGTCCGACGCAGTCCATAGTAACGACAGTCCCACGACGATCCAGCTCTGCTACATCGCAATGACAGGCAGAGCCTGTCATCGCGACGCAGCACAGCTGATTACCTGCTTCCCCGGCGGTGACGTCATCGGACTGACTGCTTTACGGCCGGGATTACCCAGCAGTCACTGCAGTTATCGCGAGAAACTGCATGTGACCGCCGGGGAGAAGAGGATGGCGGCCATGAAGCAGTCCAGGCCGTGACTGCCGGAGATCTTCTGCCAGGTAAGTGCCGCTGACTCCTGACAGACCCGACCGACGGACACTGACAGTGACAGACCCGACCGACGGACACAGACAGTGACAGTGACAAATCCGATTCCGGTATTCGATAAGACGAAAATATCGAAACGAATTATCGAAAGGTCGATAGAGCTAATATCGGCCGATAGCCGATATTTGCATTATCGTATCGCTCAACACTAATCCTTAGCTGAGGGGAGGCTGGTGCATGGAACAAAATGAGCGGCTTTAGTCAGGCGATCAACTACCACCAAGATCGTATTCATGGCCCCTGATGTAGGCTGCTCCACAATAAAGTCCATTGATATAGACCCCCAAGGGCGGGACGGAACAGGTAATGGTTGCAGAAGATCCGTAGGTGCCACATGAGGAGTCTTGTAACGAGCACATACCTCGCACGAAAGAACATAGTCCTTGGTATCCTTCAGGCAAGTTGGCCACCAGAAAAATCGGCTTAGGAACTCTTGTGTCTTCTGTACCCCCCTGTGATCAGCCAACTTGGAGTCATGTACCAACTTGAGGATCTGCAGACGGATGGCTTCAGGGACGTAGATACGTCGATCTCTGAACCACATTCCACCCTTAAAGACAAGATTAATATCAACAGGTGGGTTGGCCAGAAATACATCACCGTCATAAGCCTTCCTGAACTCCTTCCACAAGTCTTGATCGTGGATAACTCCGATGAAATTGGCATCAGATAGAATGGTCTTGGACGGGGCTCCAGGTACGGAGTCCACAGCATGGATTCGGGATAAAGCATCAGCCTTCCCATTACGAGAACCTGGACGGTACGAGATAACAAAATTAAATTGATTTAAAAATAAATTCCAATGAGCCTGATGAGGAGAAAGACATCTAGCGGATCTAAGGAACTCTAAATTGAGATGGTCAGTTAGCACTACGATCTGTTGTGCAGCTCCTTGAAGATGATGCCTCCATTCCTTGAAAGCCACAATAATAGCCAGCAATTCCTTGTCTCCCACGTCGTAATTCTTCTCTGCTGAGGTTAGTCTACGGGAAAAGAAAGCACAAGGATGTAGCAGCCCCTTCTCTCCAGTTCTTTGAAAGAGAATAGCCCCCAAAGCATTATCAGAAGTGTCCACCTCCACAATCAAAGACAGTGTTGGATCTGGGTGTATCAACAGTGGTGCTGAGGTGAAACAGATCTTAAGCTGATCAAAAGCTTCTTGAGCCTGTGAAGACCACTTAAAAGGCTTTTCCTTCTTTGTCAAGGAAGTAATGGGACGGACATTATCAGAAAAATTTCGAATGAAACGTCTGTAGAATTTTGCAAAACCAATAAAACGTTGGACCTCCTTAATGTTCTTGGGTACCGGCCAGTCAATGATAGCCTGAATCTTACCGGATTCCATGTTCAGCCCCTGAGGAGAGATGATATAACCTAAGAACTGTATCTCAGAACGATGGAACTCGCATTTCTCTGGCTTGATATACAGATGGTTTTCTTTCAGATGTCTTAAAACTGCTTTGACATGTTCTTCATGTTCCTGTAGAGAGTCAGGAAAGATTAAAATATCGTCCAAATAGATCACCACAAACTGGTCCAACAAATCTCTGAAGATGTCATTAGCAAGGTGTTGAAACATTGCAGGGGCGTTACAAAGCCCGAAGGGCATCACGAGATATTCAAACTGTCCATACTGGCACCTGAATGCTGTCTTCCACTCATCCCCTGGACAAATATGCACCAAATTATAAGCCCCACGAAGATCCAGTTTAGAGAACACCTTAGCATGGCGGACTCTTTCCAGTAATTCGGGAATCAGTGGCAAAGGGTAATGGTTTCGTATGGTTACCTTATTGAGTTCCCGATAGTCTATACAGGGTCTCAGGGTCCCATCCTTCTTCTTTACAAAAAAATATAGGTGCCCCTGCTGGTGAGGAAGAAGGACGTATGAAGCCTTTGGCCAGGTTTTCATCAATATACTCCTTTAAGGCTTGGAGCTCAGGTGCCGCCAAAGGGTATACGTTGCCAAAAGGAATAGCTGCCCCAGGAAGCAGCTCAATGGGACAGTCATAATGCCTGTGTGGAGGAAGCTGATCTGCATTCTTCTTGTCACAGATGTCAGAGAACTATTTTTATGCTGAAGGTAAAGTAAATACCTGTACAGGTGGTTCCGTAGCAGTGGACTCAGAGACAACTTCAGTTGATGCTGGGTTGCTCCTTTGTTGGAAAGATAATCTCCTTGGTCTCCCAGTTGATAGTTGGATTCTGAGAACGCAGCCAAGGGATGCCTAAAATCACAGGAAAATGAGGAGAAGAAATTAGCAAGAAAGAGAGTTTCTCCTGATGATTAGGCTCCAACAAAATCTCAAGGGGTGCGGTCTCCTGATCCACAGGCCCGGAGATTAAAGGTGACCCATCCACTGTTTCCATGGTAATTGGAGAGGCTCTTTGCTGAATTTTAATACCATGCTCTTTGGCAAATGCGATATCCATAAAATTGCCACCTGCACCAGAGTCAATCATAGCTGCACTGGAAATCCACTGTCCAGAACACAGGATCTTAATAGGGAGAGAACAGTGAGAGTTCTTTTCCTTAAGCTCCTTGGGTGGTGAAGTCATAGAAAGTGAATGGAATACAGCGTTTATAGGCAGGCTACATTCAGAGATGTCAGATTCATCATCACAGTAGTCATACTCTCCTACCGCTGCTAGCACCTTGTTAGGCCGCTTGGGACACTTAGGACAGTTGATTAAAAAGTGGACAGACTGGCCGCAGTAGAAACATAGACTTTCACAAAGTCAATGCTCCTGGCGCTCATTACTCTCGCGCTACTGAACAGAATCAATTTGCATGGGCACCTCCTCCACCTCCCGAGATGTTTTACCTGCAGGCTCTCTGGAAGGAAGGGAAAAGTTAGAGATACAGTTCAAGGCAGCAAACTTCTCCTGCCTACGCTCAGAAATGTGAATGTCAATGCGCACACAATGCTGTATACATGTCTCTAGCTCTTGTGGTGATTCAGAGCGAGCTAACTCGTCCTTTACAATGCTAGACAGACCCTTTTAAAAATAGGCAATTGTGCATAACTGTCCCAATTGGTATCTACTGGTAATCTCCTGAATTCGGTAGCATACTCAATAACAGAACGTTTAGCCTGGCGTAAAGACAATAAAGCAGATTCAGCAGTTACACGGCGATTAGGATCATCAAACATTAATGCCATAGCGGCCAAGAAATCATCCACGAGACTCAATCATCGGATTCGCCCAGGCGAGCGCTCGTGCGGTCAGCAGCATTATTACACACAATACTTTAGATCTATCATTAGGGAAATGGTCAGCATGCACATCAAAATATAGCATACATTGATAGACAAAGCCTGAAATTTGTCGCGATCACCATTAAATCTGAATGGGGGCAACTTAGGTGGGCAAGCTGGTGGCGGTTGCCCAGAAGGTTGTGCCGCTTTTTGCGTGCTTATGTCCTGAAAAGCCCATCCATACTGGGACTCCATGCCAGTAAGTTTATTTTCCTGGGCTGCCATGCGGGTGCTTAAGTCCTGCAAAGTTTGTCCAAGCACCTGTTCATTGCATTCAAAGCTTCCAAACTTCTTTTGCAGACCTTCCACATCTTTCTGCAGTGATCTAATTATGGAGAACACCTGCTCTAATCTGCCTTCTGCAGTCATTGTTCCAGCAGTCTCCTCTTTTGAGGCTAGAGTATCCTGTAATAATTATAGGGGATAACTCAGGAGACTTCTTGCGCGGAACAAGACAACTACAGGACACAGTCTTATAAGTGGTAAAATCTATATTATCACACGGTGATTCAAACAGGTGCAAAGCAAAGCTCAAGTCCACAACACTTGGTGTAGATAATAAATGCAGCTTAACAGTCTATAGGAAACTTCAGAGAGAAATGCAATCAAGCAGAGAGTCTATGAAGCACAGTTCAACTTGAGGATACTTGACACGAATAAGTCTTAGTTTAGTCCAAGCACAATTAGGCAGTTCAAATGGTATCTTTAGCTCAACCAGGGAGGCCTGGGTGATAGTCTCAGTTTTAAGCAGCGCAGAGCTGCAACAGCTTACATGTCCAGCAAATGCAGAGGGGAGTAACACAAGCAGCCAGATGAAGGAGGATTACTGGAAACCGGTGTATGCAGCAGGAACTCAGAGCAGAGTAGCAGGATCATAAACAGGTTCACAGGAGCAGGTACAAAGCCACCAGAGGTCAGAAGCTGGATGCAAGGCAGAATACTCTAGCACAGACTAAAGGCTGGGGTGGAGTTATATAGCAGGAAGACACAGTGCACACGAGACCAAAGATGCCATCTTGGAAAAGGGCAGTAATGCACAAAAGGTGATCAAAAATGTTCAGAGTCCTGACAGCATTCCTCAAAACACTGAATGACTTTACATAGGTCTTTCAGCTGCCCTTAAACTGCCTGCTCGTGTATCCTCCCACAAATGCATTACAGCCTGCCTCTGTTCGCACAGCCTCTCAACCATGTGCATGGTGGAGTTCCAGCTTGTTACAACTTCTATGATTAGGCGGTGCTTGGGGAAGTGGAGCGATCGCTGCAGCCTCTACATACAACTGGAGTCTACGGACGAGCGACGGATGTGCGAGCACAGTCTATGCGCCTTATGGAGCAGGGCTGTAAACTCCAGATAATTATTTATGAAGCACTGCACCACCAGGTTCAAGGTGTGAGCCAGGCAAGGTATGTGTCTGAGTTTTGCCAGGGCTATGGCCGCCACAAAATTATGGCCTTTCTCACTGACTACCTTGCCTGACTCAAGATGTTGACTGCCCTGCCATGACTGTTTCTCGCTGCAAGTAGTCGGCCAGTACCTCCGCGTGTGTCTGTTGTCACCCACAGACATCATCTTTAAAAAAGCCTGCTGACGCTAACCACTAGCTGTTCAATAGTGTGACACCTCGTGTGCAACACTGCCAGCTGCGGATGGAGTGCTCGTGCGTCTGTGCTCTGTCGACGAGCTTTTGCTTCTGGAGGAGAAGGAGGAGGGTCGAATTCCTACAGCCAACTGTTACCTATACCGTGGGCTAGGCAGCACTGTCCCACCGCCGCTGTCCCCTGTGGACACTGCATCCACCATATTAACCCAGTGCGCAGTGTTGGACATGTAACGGCCCTGGCCATGTCAACTGGCCCATTTGTTGTGATGTGCAACTTTCTACTCACTGATTGTTTCAGTGCATGGACAATGCGGTCTTTCACATGCAGGTGGAGGGCAGGGATAGCTTTTATAGAAAAGAAGTGCCGACTGGATAGGTCATAGCATGGGACAAGGTAGGCCATGAGCTCTCAGAACGCTGCGCTTTCAACCAAACGGAAGTGCATCATCTCTAATGAGATCAGTTTGGCAATGTAGGCGTTCAAAGCCAGTGTACGCGGATGAGAGGATGAGTACTTTCTTGTCCTACTCAGAGTGTCTGCAAGGGTGAGCTAGACTTGAGAACTGCATATGGGGGAACTAGCGGTGGACATGGCGGAATGAGAGGGGGTTGGTGATGGTGAGGTGGTGGTGGTGGTGGTGATGGCCTAGATTCAGTCTTTCGTTGCAAAAACATTGTGATTCCGTGACTGCTTTGGCCTTGGCCTCAACATTTGGTGGTGTGCTAACCGGTGGGCTTACAGTGGGGGAAGCAATGTAGCATAGCTGGCTACCTTCAGTCGGAGCAGGTGCACATGTGCTACCTGAGGTTTTGTAGTCAGTCCACGCTTGCAAGTGCATGGTGTTTAATTGTCTAAGTATGCAACTGATTTTCAAATTTTGAAGATTTTTCCCTCGGCTAAAGGTCCTTCCGCATTTCTTACAGATAACCTTTGCCTCATCAATAGGATTATTGTCAAAAAAGTGCCACACTGCACAATTCCTACTATGGGATACATTTTCCTAAGTATGCAACTGATTTTCAAATTTCGAAGATTTTTCCCTCGGCTAAAGGTCCTTCCGCATTCCTTACAGATAACCTTTGCCTCATCAATAGGATTTTTGTCAAAAAAGTGCCACACTGCACAATTCCTACTATGGGATAAATTTTCAGGGCTTGCACGCTGTGCTAATTTGACTGACTGGCCAAGCTGTCCTGCAACTCTTTTTTTTAACACGTTTTTGGACTGCTACGGGGCTGCCAGATAACCGCAGCTGCGATGTCGATGCCTGCTGCGGATCCTCCTCCTCTTCTGAGCTATTGCCAGCGGCACCCTTTTCCCCCAATGGATGCCGGATCAACAACTGGGTCATCCATCACCTCCTCTTCAATTTCATCTGCACCTTCCTCTGTCACCGTGTAAGGTGGTATAGTGTGCGAAAAGGGGCACCTGAGTTTCATCAGGATCAGAATCTGGCTCAGTAGACTGCAAGGGCAATGTAGTGCTCTGGGTGAATGTACCAGAAGAATCATATAGCAGTGGCTGTGCATCAGTGCACTCCATGTCAGATTCTGCTTGGACTGGGGAATTCAGGATTTGACTTGATAACCAGGCATGCTATGTGAAAAGAGCTCAATGGAGTAATCTGAAGTGTGGCCTGCCGCATCCTTCACTTTTGGTGTGGGTGAAGGACACAAGGAAAGGTGTTGTTCCTGACCAGGAGCCTGCACTGACGACTAAGTGCTTGTATTTTTTGAAACTTTAGAAGAGGAGGCGATAGAGCTGGAGTCTGTTTCGGCAATGTAAGCCAAAACCTGTTCCTGATGCTCCAGCTTTAAAAGCGGTTTACCTACTCCCAGAAAAAGGAGCCTTTCAGGCCTTCTGGAGCCAGACAATGACGCAGGCTCAACACATCCTGCCTTAGGTGCTATTGTGCTTTTGGCACTACCAGCAGATGCACCACCACCACCATCAGTACCAGCTGGCCCCCACCGCCCACGTTTCGCGGCCTCTTCCACCATACTTCTTCATGTTTGGGAAAATGTACCAAAAATACCAGCAGATATATGGTACTGTATCAGAAGCATATAGCTGTATACGGTGAAGGGGAAAATTTAAATCTCCGTATAAATTTCGAGAGTAACACAAAGACGCACTCTCAGTAAAGATTTGACCAGAATACAAAAAGCAGAAAAAGGGTAATGTATCAGAAGTGTACAGCTGTATACAGTGTTGGGGTAATTTTAAATCTCCGTATATATTTCCGGAGTAACACACAGACGCTCAATCAGTATGGATTTGGCCAGAATATAAAAAGCAGAAAAACGGTACTGTATCAGAAGCGTACAGGTGTATACGGTGAAGGGGAAAATTTAAATCTCCGTATATATTTAGAGAGTAACACACAGACGCACACTCAGTATGGATTTGACCAGAATACAAAAAGCCGAAAAGCGGTACTGTATCAGAAGCGTACAGCTGTATACAGTGTTGGGGTAATTTTAAATCTCTGTATATATTGCCGGAGTCACACACAGACGCTCACAGGCTCAGTATGGATTAAACCAAATATAAAAAGCAGAAAAAGGATACTCTATCTCAAGCGTACAGCTGTATACAGTGTTAGGGTAATTTAAATCTCAATATATATTTCCGGAGTAACATACAGATGCACACTCAGTATGGATTTGACCAGAATATAAAAAGCAGAAAATGGGTACTGTATCTGAAGCGTACAGCTGTATACAGTGTTAGGGTAATTTTAAATCTCCATATATATTTCCGGTGTAACATACAGATGCACACTCAGTATGGATTTGACCAGAATATAAAAAGCAGAAAAGGGTACTGTATCAGAAGCGTACAGCTGTATACAGTATTGGGGTAATTTTAAATCTCTGTATATATTGCCGGAGTCACACACAGACGCTTACAGGCTCAGTATGGATTAGACCAGAATATAAAAAGCAGAAAAAGGGTACTGTATCAGAAGCAAAAAGCTGTATACAGTGTAGGGGAAATTGTAAATCTCTGTATATATTTCCGTAGTCACACACAGATAGTCAGCAAGCATGTACTTGTCCGTGAGACCAGCCGGTACACGGTAGTGTGTGAGGAGCGTACACCTCTATACGGTATGGGAAAAAAATGAACACTCTGTAACTGTGCAGAAAAAATGAATAAAAGTATTAGTGCTGTGTAAAAAGCAGCCTGCACAGCAGTTTACACACAGCAATACAGCTAGCAGGCAGCCTAATAACCAGTGCTGCTGCACACATGAAAATCCTCCCCTGTCACTGGCAGGCAGCCTAATAACCAGCGCTGCTGCACACAAGAAAATCCTCCCCTGTCACTGCACGCTAACTGTACAGCACAATTGCTATCAGCACAAGCACATAAGAACTTCTCTTTCCTGCCCTAACTCTCTCCCTACTGATAAACAGCGTCAGCAGCCTCTCCATACTGTTAAGATTGACAGAAGTAAAATGGCTGTCGGCGGTCAGGGCTTTTATAGACACTATGACGCCCCCCAAAGCAAGCCAATCACTGCAATGCCCTTCTCTAAGATGGTAGTGGACTCTGCCCATGTCATCTCATTGCCCACAGTGTACGTCCTTGCTCATTGGCTGAAAAAAGGCGCCTGCAAGCATTAAGGGAAAACTGACTTTGGCGCTCTGGTCGACAACCGCATGGCTGACTTTACTCTATCGTCTGGTTTCGCTTGTCGAAACTCGACTTTAGCGAAAGTCGTCGACTTATGAATCTGACCGACCTGTTTTGCTCAACTCTAGTCC
>JARQOD010000001.1:947901715-948004511 GCA_033576555.1 Oophaga sylvatica | reverse complement strand
CAAACCTGTTTTTTTAGATTTTTTTTTGGATTTGCTTGCTTTTAAGTATTTAATAAAAAGTAAAAAATTTAACTTTCTACATTTGCATTTTTCTTTGCAACACACTACTAAAACTTTTGCATAGTTCTAAGTTTTTTTCTTTAATTTTCCCAATTTCTTTCCATATCCAATAGCTATTAAAAAAAAAATTGGGTGAAAATTTAAACATTGGACCGGGGGCATTGTTAGGCTTACCCCTTTGTTGTTTTAGAAAAAACACATTACATTATCCCCATATCAGCCTTGTGTTGGTTCCATATAAGCCTTTTTGTCGTAAACCCTGTCCCGTGTGCCATGCAGTGTTGTGTAGACTGTCCTAAAGCATATTCCTTTTTTCCCATACAGCCTTGATGACTGCCCAAAAAGCCTGTTATTTGTGTCATACAGCATTGTAGACTGCCGTAACAGCCTGTTGCTTTTGTCAAAAAATCTTTGGTCGTGCCGAAAAGTCTCTGGGAAAAAAAATCTTTTGACTGTGTCATAAAAACCCTTGTACTCTGAGGCAAAAATTCCTATTGCTCGGGGCACCTTCAGCGTTCCCCCCTGCTGCTGCTCGCCTGTCTTGCTGTACAGTGTGTTCTTCTTTTTCCACTCACCCCCCCTTATTGACTTTTCCCCAACAAGGGCCCCATCCATCTTGTTACCCCAGTTTTCTGTCTGAAAAAAACCCTTCAGGCAATTAGGATGAATGATTGCACAGGGGAAGAGGATTAGGGACTAAGCAACATTCAAATTTTTTACAGTTCTGTCATCCACACATTCTGGGAGGTGGTTCCTGTAGCCACGGGGGCATGTTTGCAAAATCCGAAGGGCTATTTTGGAGGATGAGGATAACTGGACATTTGGGGAACATATTTTAAAAACAGGTTGGCACTCCCAAAATTTCTCACTTCATCACTCGAGCGTGGGTGAGGGGGATACGAAGATCCAACCATCACCCCCCCCCGGGTGTCATTTACTCTGGGCAGGGTGGCACAATGAACCCAAAACATGTTTTCTGGCCATCAACGACCGCCAAGTTTCCCCTTAAATTTTTACCAGTTTGACTCTTGGGTTTTTTACCAGAGGCGTAGCTATGGGTTCGCTCAGGGGGGGGAAAAACTGATGGGCCCCTAAACCCGGGACACTGATTGGGGCAACCTGCGTGCCGCACAAGGCACAAAAATAAGGGGGCCCCTTTCTACCCCCCAAAAAAAGGGGCAAATTTTGCATTTTAGGGGGTCTTTGGGGGTGCAAAGGGGTCATTATTGTTCTTGCACAGGGGGCCCTTTTTTGTTGTGGCCGCCTGGGTCCCCTAACCCGGTAATCATGATTATAATATGGTGGTTAGGGGAACCTCAGGAGATAACTGCCTGTTATTGAAAAAAAAAGTCATACAAAGAAAAAAGCATTGATAAACCGCCTTATGGTGACATAAGTGGGAGATACCAGTCTTGCGGACATATGGATTACTGCACAGTTATGGGGTGACTACAAAAGGACGTTCTTTCTGGCGGAGTCATTCACTTTTCTATTTGGCCCGGACCGACATGTCATCTTCTCCAGCCAGGACTCATCTGCAGAGATTATAACAAAGACACATCTGACTTCTCACATTTCCAGCACCGTTCACATGTAGAATCATGAAATCCTAGAATGACAGAGTTGGAAGGGACCTTCGGGGTCATCGTGCCCAACCCCCTGCTCAATGCAGGATTCACTAACCCATCTCAGACAGATGTCTGTCCAGCCTCTGTGTGAAGACTTCCATTGAAGGAGAACTCACCACCTCTCATGGCAGCCTGTTCCACTCATTGATCACCCTCAATGTCAAAAAGTGTTTTCTAATATCTAATGTGTATCTACTCCCTTTCAGTTTCATCCCATTGCGTCTCCTGTTTTCATGTGTAAATGTATTCCCAACCTGCACAAACTCCTCGTCCTGCCTATACCCCAATACTGAGCCACTGCTACCATGTCCCTATTACTGCACCTGCTGTGTGGTACAAAAACAGAGCTCCTCTTACTGCTTCACATAGTAATACCACCACTGCCCCTTATATCGTAATAATGTCTCATGTGTGCTCTCTAAATGGTAAAATTGCCCCCTAGAAAATATTAATTTCCTGTTCATGTGCCCTCCACATTTTGTCCGTAGAAAGTAATAATACTCCATGTGCAACTTTGATGGTCACAATACTGAGAGCCCCTATAACAATAATGTTTAAGTGTCCACTTAACATTTAATAATGTCCCCATGTATAACGCCTCTATATACAGTATGTTGGGGCCACAGATCCCCTCTACATCATATGATGATCCCACAACTCCCCTATACACCATATGATGATCCCACAGCTCCCCTATACACCGTATGATTGGCCCACAGCTCCCCCTATACACGATATGATGATCCCACAGCTCCCCTATACACAGTATGATGATGCCACAGCTCCCATATACACTGTATGGTAGGCCCACAGCTCCCGTACATACAGTATGATGTCCCCCAGAGATCCCCTATACATAGAATGATGTCCCACTGCTCCTCCAATACACAGTATAATAGTTAATAACGTTCTGACACCATGTGACGCCTGCACTGAGAGCTCCTCTGCAGGGAGGAAATTGCCTTTATTTCTCCCGGCAGCCTTGCTCTTCCAGTCATAAGGGTTGCGCTGGCAAGGTTTCAGTCACCGCTCTGTGTATAAGGAGTGGCGGCTGTAACCTCACCCCCCGCACTGACTGACAGCCGCCTCAGCACCGTCTGACACCCGGCAGTTAACCTACAGGTGCCCCTATAAATAATAATAATAATGCTTCTTAAGTGCCCCCTTAATATTTAACTGAGTCCCCCTATGTACAGTTGCAATGGCCCCAGCATCACTGATGTGAGCAAGGGGTCTTGTGACGACTCTTTCAGCTTCTCCCAATTATCTTCTATTGAGTGTAGTCAAATTTATCTATCCGAAACGTGCAAATAGCAAACGTGGCATGACCGCCTGATCGCACCAGTGGTCTTGAGATCTCATGATGGCAGGCGCACCCCATCATGATTTTGCGGTCTGTAGTCTCAAAGCGACTGCAGACATTTATCCCACGCCTTTAATAACTTTATAATAATAAATAGCTTATTATTAAATTATTAAATAGAATGCAGCTCGTGGTTATTGTATGGTTATACTTATTAGGGGGCAGACAGACGGACGTATTTCTCGTGCGAGGATCACATCGCAATCCTCAGACTGAAAGTTGGCTCTCCACACCTGAGTGTTTATAGCTGCATAGTAATCCAGCACGCTGTCGCGCTCATGTCAGGAGCGGTACCAGCCAGTCTGAGGATTGCGGTGCGATCCTCGCATGAGTTATACGGCCGTCTGTCTGTGCCCTTGTTATAATAATACTGAAATATTAATCTATTATTAAAGTATTAACGAGCTCACAAGTAAAAAAAAAGCCCCCTACCTACCCCGTCTCCCACCCACACCCCAACAGCCCATCCTCTCACATGCACCCCTTAGTGTTCTGTCCCACTGACCCCACAATACCCCTATCCTCTCACATTCACCCTCAGTGCCCCGTTGCCCCTCCCCCACTTCAGCCCCCACAATACCCCCATCCTCTCACATTAACCCCCTCAGTGCCCTAGCCCCCACAATACCCCCATCCTCTTACATTCACCTCCAGTGCCCTGTAACCCCTCCCCACAATACCTCCATCCTCTCACATTCCCGCACAGTGACCATGACATGCCTGAGCAGAATGAATTTAATAAATTACATCCCCACTTACCAATGAAGCTTGCAGGTAGTGACTGAGGCAGGAGCAGGAAGTGTCCAGTGTATGCACACAGAGGGCACTAGGACCAGTGGGGCTGAGACAACCAGAGCCTGCAGGGCAGAAAGTGAAACTACAGCTGCTGCCTGCCAGAAAGGAAGGAGCTCCTCTGGTGAGACAGCAGCTACGTGTACTGCGCACACACAGACTGGCACTGCAACCTGTGGCAGAGGGAGCAGGCATAGTGCTGCTCTCTCCCTGACACGTCAGATACTGGCCATGTCTCCTAGTGGGCCAGAAAGGAAGGAGCTCCTCTGGTGAGACAGCAGCTACGTGTACTGCGCACACACAGACTGGCACTGCAACCTGTGGCAGAGGGAGCAGGCATAGTGCTGCTCTCTCCCTGACACGTCAGATACTGGCCATGTCTCCTAGTGGGCCCCTGCATGTGACTGGGCCAGGGGCAACGACCCCCTCTACCCCCCCCAGTAGCAACGCTACTGGTTGTTACTCTGCTGAATCCCCACTACAAAGACATAATACCATTGCTCCTTCTGTCTTGCACTGGGATCACAAAATGCGTGAAGACAAGTGCCCACTGGTAGAGAAACTACTAATGGCTTTCCCACCTGAAAGCGAAGGCTCAGTGGAAGAACAAGGCAGAGGAGGAAGTCGCCAACGCGGCGGGGGCACAGCCAGAACCTCGGAAGGCAGGGTTAGCATGGCTCCACCATCTGATGCAGTCCATAACAGAAGGAGGCAGCATTTCCACAATGTCTCCACGATATAACTGATGGGTTTTCCCCATTTAAATTTTGGGTCACCAAATTGATCACATACCTGAGCTTGCCCTTTATGGCTTGGAGATGCTGGCCTGCCCTTTGGCAAGTGTACAGAACATGCCAGAACGTGTATTTAGCATGGCAGAGGGTGTGCTTACAGACAGGCGTATCTGCCTGTCCACAGTCAACGTGGGCAAGCTCACATTCATTAAATGAACCAGGCATGGATCTCAAACGACTTACCTCTAACTACACAACTTTACCAGCCACACCCAGCTTTCGTTAGACTCTATTTGCCATTTGTTTAATTTTGGTGCATCCCCACAAAAAAAAAATAGAAAAGGTTTTGGCTACCTCATTCGCTGCCTCTACCACACATACCTGTAAAAAGCGCTGTGGAATATGTTAGCGCTATATAAAAATAAAAAAATTAAAAAAAATAAAGATTATTATTATTACCTCCACTTCCTCCTCATCCTCCTCTTGGACCTCGACCTCCTGGTTCAAGATAATACTTTGTTTTTTAATTTAATTTTTGTTATTTTCATTAGTTCCCCTTAAAAAATGTTTTCAAAATATATAAAAATGGCTTAAAAAAAAACGCAAAAATTGAAAATAACAAAAAAAAATAGTGTCATATGACTCCCACTTCAACTCTTAACCCCTTAAGGACCAAGCCATTTTGTAGGTTAATGACCAGGCCAATTTTTACAATTCTGACCACTGTCATTTTTTGTGCTTATAACTCTGGAACGCTTCAACGGATCTTGGCGATTCTGAGACTGTTTTCTCGTGACATATTGCACTTCATGTTAGTGGTAAAATTTCTTCGATATAACTTGCGTTTAGTTATGAAAAAAACTGAAATATGTCCAAAATTTTGAAAATTTTGCAATTTTCAAACTTTTAATTTTTATTCCCTTAAATCAGAGAGATATGTCACAAAAATTAGTTAATAAATAACATTTCCCATATGTCTACTTTACATCAGCACAATTTAAGTTATAAGTGTTAAAAGTTGACCAGCAATTTCTCATTTTTTCCAACAAAATTTACAAAACCATTTTTTTTAGGGACTACCACACATTTGAAGTCACTTTGAGGGGTCAATATGACAGAAAATACCCAAAAGTGACACCATTCTAAAAACTGCACCCCTCAAGGTCTTCAAAACCACATTCAAGAAGTTTATTAACCCTTTAGGTACTTCACAAGAATTGAAGCAATGTGGAAGAAAAAAATAAACATTTAACTTTTTTTCCCCAAAATTTTTCTTTCAACACAATTTTTTTTATTTTGTCAAGGGTATCAGGAGAAAATAAACCACAATATTTGTTGTACCATTTCTCCTGAGTACACCGATACCCCATATGTGGAGGAAGACCAATCTTTAGGCGCACGGCAGGGCTCAGAAGGGAAGGAGCATCATTTCAGATTTTGAATGTCAAATTGGCTGGAATAGAGAGCGGACACCATGTCATGTTTAGAGAGCCCCTGATGTACCTAAACAGTAGAAACTGTTGCACAGCTTCTGAATCCACACCTTTGCAGTAGAAAACTTCACAGAGCAGGCTTCATGGGATAACAAGCTTTTACTTCTTACAACATGAGGTAAAAGGAAAATGCACAGTCATTTCAGCATTGCATCAGGAAAACAGGAACAAAAACGAAAATGAAACTACAAGTGAGACTATTTCTTATACAATACATTAAACAGAAGGAAACGATACACAACATCGCCATCTACTGTCAGGTCAGCATAAAGTCCTCCTTTTACTTATAATAAGTCCTAATCTTTTGCATATGCCAACACCCTTTCTCAACAGTAAAGACTTATTCAATCAAACCCAACTTTTTTATTAGTCTCTGATGTTTATCAGCATTCAACGCCTTCGTGAAAATGTCTGCTGTCATTTCTTCAGTAGGGCAATACTCCAACTTCAAGACTCCTTGATCCTGATGATCTCTCAAGAAATGATATTTCACATCAATATGCTTGGTTCGTGGATTGACTCTTTCCATCTGAGCAAGAACAAGACATCCTTGATTGTCCTCTTTTAGTTTTGTTGGTTCCAACTATGGTTGTCCTAGGTCTGTTAACAATTGTCTTAACCACAGTACTTCTTGACTCGCATGTGCTGCTGCAACATATTCTGCTTCTGTTGAAGATAGTGTCACAATTGACTGTTTCTTATTGTCCAAATTATTGGTCCACCTGAGAGAAAAAAAATATGTCCACTGGTAGATCTTCTGTCAGTTGGATCTCCAGCCCAATCTGCATCAACATATCCTGTTAAAATGCAATTATCACCTGTGGGTAATTTCAGCTTAACATTGCTAGTTCCTTTCAAATAACGTATTACTCTCTTCACAGCATTCCAATCAGCTTTATTTTGTTTTGATACCTTTCTACTCAGGATTCCTACTGCTGCTGCGATGTCTTGTCTTGTAACTGTCGATAGATACAGTAGTTTTCCTATTGCTGATCTGTATTCTTCATTGTTTGGTAGCATATTCTTTTCACTGTTCATCTCTTTGAGATAATTAGTTTCCATTGGAGACTTTACTGTTTTTGCATCCTTTAGCCCAAATTTTTCTGTTATGTCTTGAATCATGTGATTCTGATTCAGTAGGAAACTTCTGTCTTCTTCTCTTTCTATGTGTATTCTTAAGTACTGTTTTACATTTCCTAAGTTTTTGATTTCAAAATTTTGTTTCAGGGTTTTTAGAATGTTTTCTTTATCCCTTTCTTGTTTAAAACAAATCAAAATGTCGTCTACATATATGAGTACATAAATCCATCTATTACTCAGCCTTTTTGTGTACAAGCATGGATCAGCTTTACTTCTTTGAAATTTTTCATTTGTTAGTACTTCCGTGATTTTGTCATTCCACGCTTTAGCTGCTTGCTTTAAACCATATATGCTTTTCTGTAGTTTACAAACTTTGTTTGGATTTCTTTCATCTTTGAATCCTGGAGGTTGTTCCATGTAAATGTCTTCTGTTAAATCTCCATTCAAAAAAGCTGTCTTTACATCCAGATGTCTTAGTTTCATCTTTTCCACTGCTGCAACTGTAAGTAAAGTTCTTATTGTAGTGTGTTTGACAACTGGAGCAAATGTTTCATCATAGTCTTCTTCTTCTTCTGGAAGTCGAGCTATGTCTTCCCAAGAGATAGATTCATACATTTTACTTGTACTTGCCTTGTATGAGAGACGTTTTGGTGGTTTTCCTTTGTTCTCTCTTGTTGAACGTCTTGGTTCTGTGTCTGTTTGTAGTTGTGATTCTTCACTTTCAGTATTTTGTTCTTCATTAATTTCTACTTCTTTCTCATCAGATATTTCTTCAGTTATGTCACTATTGTTTTTCTCATTTTTTGTTTCAACTGAAATCATGTCTTCATTTAAATCTTCAATGAATGTCACACTGTTACTCACCGTAACTCTGTCTGTTTTGGGATCTAATATGCTATATCCTTTGCAGTTTTCACTATATATATTCCTTCCATGGATCTGTTTTGAAGTTTGGAACGTTTTTTCTGTTGGAATGAATATAAAAACTAGGGATAAGTGATATTGCCCGAAATCGTATCGGAATTCCGATTTCCGATATTGGAAAAATATCGGATATCGGAATTTCCGATTTCCGATATCAATGCAAGTCAATGGGAGAAAAAAATTGGAATTAAAAAATGACCACTACAGTGCTATATAATGGATAAAATGGAGGGGAAACACCTCAGGATAATGAGGAAGGAGTATGCAGAGGCAGAGGAGCAAAAAAATCGCTAGAAAAATGCACAGAGCGAAAAATGTAGCAGGAAAACTGGTAGCCATCTTCTTAACAGCGGTGTTTTTTCTTTGGGTTAGGATTAGTTGGGGTAGGGTTAGGGTTTATGGTTAATAGGGTAAGGGTTAGAGCGAGCGTTGTCGAAACACGGTTTGGAGCAGGAGGTACCCGTGCCCTTGGGCACTCCCGAGAACCAGCTGGCGATGCTGGAACTCGGTTTACCCTTTGGGGGATGCACCTGTGTCCGTACTTCACTGCCACGGAACAGCCGGCGTGGCTGGATCCCGCCTCTTGTGCTTCTGCCTATAGGTGTTTGGCATCTGTCGTCCTTTTTTTCCACTTTGGTCTAACGAGATACAGCTGGCGGTACTGTTGCCTAGAAACACAGCATGCTGTGAAAGTGGCAGTCACAGAAATGGGCACTAGCTGGCGGTACTAGAGCCCAGAAACACAGCATGCTGTCAAAGTGGCAGTCACGGAAATGGGAACTAGCTGGCGGTACTAGAGCCGATAGACACGGCATGCTGTGAAAGTGGCAGTCACAGAAATGGGCACTAGCTGGCGGTACTAGAGCCAATGGAAAACAGTATGAGGTGAAAGAGTCAGTCACAGAACCAGGTGCTACCAAGTAGAGGCCAGAGCACGGGCATAACAGATTACGCTGTGTGCAACATAGGCACATGACAGAGCATGCATACTGCTACCAACCATGCATGTAACCTGTGTACTGTGGCCCAGGGCAGCAAAAGTCACCTGAAATCCAGGCCTGGTTCATTTTTAGGAATGTAAGCCGGTCCACATTTGCAGCGGATAGTCTTGTGCGTTGGTCTGTTAAGGGTATGCCACACTAAACAACATCGCTAACGGGATCGCTAAAAAACGTCACTATTTAGCGATCCCGTTAGCGATGTTGTAGTGTGCGGCATCTACCAGCGACGTGGCCCCTGCTGAGATCCTGCTGTGATCTCGCTCGTCGCTGACATCGTTCCAGACCCTATTTTATCGTCGGCGCCCCCGCTGGTATCACTATATCGCTGAGTGTGGCACCTTTTCTTAGCGATTTAGCGGTACTTTTGTACCGCTAAAGTCGTTAAGGAGATCGCTAACCGCGATAGCGTCCTTAACGACATCGCTAAGTTAAGCCGCTATCAGCGATATAGAAACAATCCCGCTAGCGATCGCATTAGTATGCGTCGTTATCGTGATCGCTAGCGGGATTGTTTAGTGTGGCAGTACCTTTAGTACATTGCCAGTTGCACTAAAGACGTGTTCAGAAATCACACTGGCACCAGGACAAGCCAGGACCTCCAAGGCATACTAGCTAAGCTCGGGCCATGTATCCAACTTGGAGACCCAAAACTTGAAGGGGGCAGATCCATCCTGAAGCCCACTGACAGGGGTGAATAGGTATTGTGCCACCATGTCACGGTAACGTTGCCTTCTAGTGTGTTGCACTGTCTGTGCTGATGGTGCCTGAACTGTTTGCGGGTTCAGAAACCGTTGAAACAGGTTGGGTAAACTGAACCTGTCAGTAGCAGATGTACTGCTTCTGCTACCGGCTTCTGAACGGATTCCGCTGGGCCCAAGACGCAGTGAGGTGCCTGCTAGTGCACGCGCATCACTGCTATGCGGTGGAAAAGAGTACATGAGTGAATTAACCAGTGCTTCTTGGTACTCCTGCATTTTACGCGCCTGGTTCAACAGTGTAATTAGGCTTTCAAGGCTGTCCCGGTAACGTGGATCTAAGAGGGTGGCCACCCAGTAGTCATTTGTGTGGAGAATACGAGCCACGCGTGGGTCTTTTCTCAGACACTGCAGCATGAAGTCACTCATGTGCTGAAGGCTGCCAACTGGCCATGCATCGCTGTCACCAGCTGGATGAATGTGCTCTGGCTAATTTGCCTCACCCCATCCACGCTCTATCTGGTGACTACTAGTAGAGCGCTGTGTACTTTCCTCCTCTAGCTCAACCTCATAGTCCTCCTCATTCTCCTCGCTTGCTGTGTCCTGCCTGGACTTTTGTGAGGCACCCACAAAGCTTTGTACCAACCGGGCCGATGAAGATTGCCTGGTTGGTGCAAGTGTCTCATCATACTCCTCCTCCTCCTGAGAAACCTCATCTCTTAGTCCTTTAAGTGATGATTCCATAAGGCATATAAGGGGAATAGTCAGGCTGAGTAGGGCAGCATCCGCGCTCACCATCAGAGTGGAGTAGTGTTGAGCGATACTGCTCGATATCTAAAAATATCGTATCGAAATGGTATCGCCGATATCACTAAATATCGTCGATATCCGATTCCGATACCGGAAGTCCAATGTAAGTCTATGGGAACCAAATATCGACATTAAAAAAAAAACCATTCTTGCCTTGTTGGTTAATTGTACATGAAGGAAAACAACAAAGACTAATGTAGAATGTATTGGGGGAGGTTGAGGAGACAATAAAGACATACATGTTTAACCCAATGCATTGGAATAGCATTGATATATTTTTTTGGGGAAATATGTTTGGATTGACTAACAAATTGACAATGTTGTTAACCTTTTTCTATTTTGGCAAATATGTATGTTTCACAACTTCCATGCTCTTCACCTTTTTAACTTTTGCCAGTGCCACACTTCTCCTTCATAATCTTCAGCAGCATCATCTTTCTCATCAAATTATTCTTCATCTTCACCTTCTTAATCTTCTTCTTAAACTTCTTGCTATTCATGTTTTTGTTTACATTACTCATATTGTTATTATTAAACTAATTAATCTTCTTCATATTCAAATTCTTCATCTTCTTCCTCTTCATCTTCTTCATCATATTCTTATTTGTGACAGAGATTCCTGTACTTGTAATCTGTAAAAGTATGAATTGTTCATCCTTCCGTTCTTGCTGTCACAAAAGATTTAAATTACAATAGTATTTGTCCGTGTTCAGTTTAGCCTGCAGCAGCAGCAGGCATTTTCCAGGGGCACCACGAGGAGGAACGGACTCACCCCCATACACTGCTTAGTCTTCTTCTGCTTAGAATTTAGAGCATATATTTTGCTCTTCATTTTGGTCTTATACTTCATGTTCTTCTGCTTTTTGATCTTTTGCTTATTGTTCTTCTGTCTCTTGTTCTGTATCTTGTAGTTTGTCTTAACCTTCTTTGTCCTGTTGGTGATCTTCTTCTGGGTAATCTTTTATTTTTTCTTTGTGATGGTGTTCAGGCTGGTTGGCTTCATGCTCGTCGTCCTTGTTGTCGTCATCTTCTTCTGGGTGGTCTTTAAGGTCGTCTAATTTCCGAGAAACAGCTGACGTTACTGGAACCCTGACGGGTATCAGATGGAGCAAGAGACAATGGAAGTAACGAGGACCAGCTGACTGTGCTGGAACCCGGACGGGTAGCAGAAGGAAAAGAGGCAATGTCACAACCGAGTACCAGCTGACTTTACTGTGACACGGTTACTAAGCAGGAGGTACCTGTGCTCCAAAGCACTACCAAGGACCAGCAGACGTTGCTGGAACTCGGATACGGAGATGGAGGCACCTAGGCCAAAAGCACTGGGGAGAACCACTTGACGGTACTGGACCCCGGACGGGTAGCAGAAGGAAAAGAGGCAATGTCACAACCGAGTACCAGCTGATGTTACTGTGACACGGTTACTAAGCAGGAGGTACCTGTGCTCCAAAGCACTACCAAGGACCAGCAGACGTTGCTGGAACTCGGATACGGAGATGGAGGCACCTAGGCCAAAAGCACTGGGAGAACCACTTGACGGTACTGGACCCCGGACGGGTAGCAGAAGGAAAAGAGGCAATGTCACAACTGAGTACCAGCTGACGTTACTGTGACACAGTTACTAAGCAGGAGGTACCTGTGCTCCAAAGCACTACCAAGGACCAGCAGACGTTGCTGGAACTCGGATACGGAGATGGAGGCACCTAGGCCAAAAGCACTGGGGAGAACCACTTGACGGTACTGGACCCCGGACGGGTAGCAGAAGGAAAAGAGGCAATGTCACAACCGAGTACCAGCTGACGTTACTGTGACACGGTTACTAAGCAGGAGGTACCTGTGCTCCAAAGCACTACCAAGGACCAGCAGACGTTGCTGGAACTCGGATACGGAGATGGAGGCACCTAGGCCAAAAGCACTGGGGAGAACCACTTGACGGTACTGGACCCCGGACGGTAGCAGAAGGAAAAGAGGCAATGTCACAACCGAGTACCAGCTGACGTTACTGGACACGGTTACTAAGCAGGAGGTACCTGTGCTCCAAAGCACTACCAAGGACCAGCAGACGTTGCTGGAACTCGGATACGGAGATGGAGGCACCTAGGCCAAAAGCACTGGGGAGAACCACTTGACGGTACTGGACCCCGGACAGGGTAGCAGAAGGAAAAGAGGCAATGTCACAACCGAGTACCAGCTGACGTTACTGTGACACGGTTACTAAGCAGGAGGTACCTGTGCTCCAAAGCACTACCAAGGACCAGCAGATGTTGCTGGAACTCGGATACGGAGATGGAGGCACCTAGGCCAAAAGCACTGGGGAGAACCACTTGACGGTACTGGACCCCGGACGGGTAGAAGAACGCACCCATGAAAATGTAAGTTGACAGGACGCAAGCCGTCTGCAGTTACCAAATCACACAGTCCTACAGTGGGTGCTTATCCTATTGTTACAATGGAAACCGCCTTTATTTACATATCCCACAGCACACATAGGAATCACCTAAACTGCAGGCACCATAGAGTCGGCTAACCCGAATGCAACACGACAGCACAACTTATTGGAGGATAATTGACGTTCACACTGCCAGGAAACAGCTGTCGTGCTGTAACCAGGCTGGCCAGGAGTCAGTACCCCTGCCAATTACTTACGAGCAACAAATGGCGGTGTTGTAGCCCAGGGAGTAGAGTTCAGGTGGTAGAAAGATGAACATAACAGGAGACATGGAAAACGTTGCCAAACAGTTATTTAATCTGAAAACGGACAGGCAAATTCAGGTGAGATCCATGCCTTGTTCATTTTCAGAAAAGTAAGTAAAAGTAAGTTGGTCTACATTCTCTGAGGATAGTCGCATGCGACGGTCTGTTACTACACCACCTGCAGCACTAAAGACACGCTCAGATAAGACACTGGCAGCAGGGCAAGCCAGCACCTCCAATGCATACTGGCTAAGCTCTGGCCATGTATCCAACTTAGAGACCCAAAATTTGAAAGGGGAAGAGGCATCTGGGAGTACACTTAGAGGGAAAGCCAAGTAGTCTGTCACCATCTTACGGAAACGTTTCTTCCTGGTGACTGGAGCCGTCTCGGATGGTGTAGACCTTGCTGGCGCTGTCACAAAATTTTGCCACATTTGTAACATACAGTTCTTGCCCTGTGCAAAGCCGCTGCTTCTGCTTCTTGTTGTAGAGGTGTCTACACTGCCTCGACGCACAGAGCTGCTTTGTAAAGCAGTAGCAGCAGCAGCAGCTCTCTCGGCTGGAATGTACAGCAGTATGGATTGCACCAGTGTGTCTTGGTACTCCTGCATTTTACGTTCCCGGTTCACCGGTGTTGATGAGGGTTTGTAAGTTGTCCCGGTAGCGAGGGCCTAGGAGGGTGTACACCCAATAATCTGACGTGCTGAGAATGTGGGCGATGCGGCGGTCGTTTCTCAGGCACTGAAGCATGAAATCAACCATGTGCTGCAGACTCCCAACTGGCCAACAAAGGCTGTCCTCTGGAAGAGGCGTCATCTCTGCCTCCTCTGCATCACCCCACCCTCGCTCTACATACTGACTACAGCGTTGTGTACCTCCCTCTGTAGGGATTTCTTCCTCCTCCATTGACTCCTCCTCCTCCTCCTCACAAAGTGAGCCCTGCCCAGCCCTTTGTGAGGAACCACGTTGCGCTGACTGTCCTGAAGGTAATTGAATTTGTGACTCCTCATCCTCCACCTCTTCCAAAACCTCTTCCTTTAGTGCTTTCAGTGATTTCTGAAGCAGGCAGATAAGGGGGACAGTCATGCTGACTAGTGCATCATCTGCACTCGCCATCCGCGTTGAGACATCAAACGCACGCAAAACGTCGCAGATGTCCTTCATAGAGGCCCACTCAGTAGTAGTGAAGTGTGAACGGCGCAAATTGCGAGTTGATTGCGCCTGTTGCAGCTGATACTCCATTACTGCTGGCTGCTGCTCACACAACCGCTCCAACATATGTAACGTGGAATTCCACCTGGTGGGTACGTCACATATGATGCGATGTTCAGGAAGGCGAAATCTGACTTGCAGAGCTGCAAT
The DNA here is from genome assembly GCA_033576555.1 of Oophaga sylvatica. Lineage (NCBI taxonomy): Eukaryota > Metazoa > Chordata > Amphibia > Anura > Dendrobatidae > Oophaga > Oophaga sylvatica. Next base: position 947,989,875 of record JARQOD010000001.1, on the reverse strand, counting down.
GCGCGATCTGGCCATGCTGGAACGTCGCAAGTGAGCGCACTCTAGGCGGACCTTGTGCAGCAGTGCATCAAGATCCGGATAGTCCCTCAAAAAACTCTGCACGACCAAGTTGAGCACATGTGCCAGACATGATATGTGAGTGAGGTTGCCAAGGCCCAGAGCTGCCACCAGATTTCGGCCATTGTCACACACTACCAAGCCTGGCTGGAGATTAGCTGACAAAAACCACACGTCGCTCTCCTGCTTGATGGCATCCCAGAGCTCCTGCGCTGTGTGGCTTCGATTCCCCATGGGAATTAATTTCAGGACGGCCTGTTGACGTTTGGCCACGGCTGTGCTCATATCGGTCGCAACAGGTAAGCGTTCACGGGTCCATGTGGAGGTACACCGTGACGGCTCGTGCAGCGATGATTCTGAGGAACTGGAGTAGGAGGAGGAATCAATGTGCACAGACTGGATTCCTGCAATCCTTGGAGTTGGCAGAACACGTACAGCGCCACTGGCAAGATCTGTACCCGGCTCCACAACATTGACCCAATGGGCAGTGAGGGAAAGGTATCGTCCCTGGCCATGGGTACTGGTCCACGCATCTGTGGTCAGGTGGACCCTGCTACTGACGGCGTTTAGTAGCGCATGTTTAATGTTTCCCTCGACATGTTTTTGCAGAGCAGGGACAGCTTGCCTGCTGAAATAAAATCGGCTTGGCACATTATATTGTGAGACTGCCAATGCCATAAAGTTCCTGAAACTGTCAGTCTCCACCAGCCTGAATGACAGCATTTCAAGGGACAGGAGTTTTGCAAGGCCAGCATTCAGAGCCTGTGCTCGTGGATGGTTTGCCGAGTATGGCCGTCTTTTATCCCATGCCTGTGTTACCGATGGCTGTTTTTTGTTCTGGGAGTGTGACGATGACTGTGAACTTGCTGCAGTGGGTGGAATAACAGTTTGTCTATGGACAACAGTGACCGAGGTTCTTCCATGGAGATCCTGTGAGGAAGCCGAACCAGGTGTGTGAGAGCTGGAGGTATAGGCTCGAATATGACCTAAAGATGTAGGTGCTGCTGTAGGTTGGCCTACATCTCCAGTGTGTCTTTGTAACTCAGCTACGTGCTTTGTCCGTACATGTTTCCACATATTTGTGGTATTCAGGTTCCTGATATTTTTACCTCTTTTAACTTTTTGCTTACACAGTTTGCATTGAACATAGCAAATATCAGATACAAGTCTGTCAAAAAAGGACCACGCAGTGCAAGACATGGGAGCGCCAATTTTGACATTTTTAAGAGAACTGCTCTCAACAGGTGCCAAACTGGAGGCTACAGGCAAGCGAGTCTGCAGCCTACCTCTCCCTCCTCTTTGTACCGTTGGGACAATCTCTTCCTCAGAGCTGCTCCCACCACCTTCCTGTTGCTCACGCCATGTTGGGTCTCGGACTTCATCATCTCCACTAACCTCTTCCAACACCTGCTGCTGTTGGATGGTCTGGGCAGCACCATGCTCCACAAAACCTGGCACCTGAGTCTCATCATCATCATAAGATGCGTTCTGCGGTGTGCTGTCCATCGGCACTGGCTCACCCGCCTCTTCAGATTGAGAGAGACACAGCTGTTGCGCATCACTGCATACTCCCTCTTCTTCAAATTGCAGAATGCTGCTTGCCTGTGCCCGTGTTTGCGAGCCAACAGATTCTGAGAACAGAAGCAGAGACTCAGCTGGCTCCAGTACAGAACTCTCTGACTGACTGGGCAATTTGACAGGCGGTGAACAGACAGATGGTTGCTCAACAGTGTTGTGTTCCTGAGAGGAGGTGGAAGGAATTGAAGTCGATGCATTGGCTGCCATCCAACCAACAACGGCTTCAATTTGTTCTTCCCGCAGCAGGGGGGCACGCCGAGCTCCTACCAAAGTGCGCATAAAGGAACGCTCACGGGGAAAACTGGTGGATGCTGTGTCACTGAGGGCGGCAGCAGCCACAGAATCCCCACGTCCTCTCCCTGCTGAAACTCCACGGCCACGACCACGTGCCTTACTCACTGACTTCTTCATCTTGGTAGATTGATAAAGTCAGAAAAGTTATAAGGCCTAAGTGTGGTTATTACGCAGAGACTGAAGTGAACACTGAAACACAACTGTTCACAATCTGTGAAAGGCTACTCCTTTGTCTACTTCTATAGTGTTTGCAACCAATGTATTGGATACGGATGGAAGCGCGTCACACTAATAGATTATATTTTAAATGGAATGGAGCAGAACCAATTGGAGATAAATGAAAAGGATGAGCCACTGAGACACGCTCAGCAGAGTACAAGCAGCAGTGCTTGAACAAGTAACTGGAGCGTGATGTGCACTCAAAAAATAAAAAACACAGACTGAAGTGAACACTGAAACACAACTGTTCACAATCTGTGAAAGGCTACTCCTTTGTCTACTTCTATAGTGTTTGCAACCAATGTATTGGATACGGATGGAAGCGCGTCACACTAATAGATTATATTTTAAATGGAATGGAGCAGAACCAATTGGAGATAAATGAAAAGGATGAGCCACTGAGACACGCTCAGCAGAGTACAAGCAGCAGTGCTTGAACAAGTAACTGGAGCGTGATGTGCACTCAAAAAATAAAAAACACAGACTGAAGTGAACACTGAAACACAACTGTTCACAATCTGTGAAAGGCTACTCCTTTGTCTACTTCTATAGTGTTTGCAACCAATGTATTGGATACGGATGGAAGCGCGTCACACTAATAGTTAAATTGCATGGAGCTGCAAGAATTACACTGAAGGAAAAAAAAAAGAGTCTGTGAGTGACATGTGCAGATGCCTACAGACAGCGTTGCATGCAGAGCAAACTGCAGCGTCACCTGCACTCACACACACCTTGCAGAGCTGTTAAAACAACACTGCAGGCAAAAGGAAGCTTTACACAGCGGTTGGTGCTAGCCTGCCTATAGCACAGTACACTAAATCGCAATCTCTAACTGTCCCTCAGAGTCAGCACAGCAGCGTTCTGTCCCTTACTGAATTCACAGCACAGTGACGCTAAAATGGCGGCGGCGCCTTTTATAGTGCATTCTGACATCATTTCAGCATCCAATCACAGCCATGCCATTAGTTAACATGACCGCAGCAGTACAGGATGTGCCCACACTTCTTAGGATTCCTCATTGGCTGACTAAAATCACATTGCCTCGCAAAGAATTATGGGAACTTCCGATTCCGGTATTCGATAAGACGAAAATATCGAAACGAAGTATCGAAAGGCCGATACAGCTAATATCGGCCGATATCCGATATTTGCAGTATCGTATCGCTCAACACTAGAGTGGAGTCCTCGAAGCACTTCAAAATGGTGCATATGTCCTTCATGGTTGCCCGCTCAGTGGTTGTAAAGTGGGAGGGCTGAGATGTGTGTCGCCTACTTTGCGCCTGCTGCAGCTGCAACTCCAAAATTGCAGGTTGCTGCTCACACAACCTCCGCAGCATATGCAAAGTCGAATTCCACCTGGTGGGGAGGTCAACAATGATGCAGTGCTCGGGCAGGCCCAATCTGCGCTGCATGGCTGAAAGGCGCGATGCAGCCATGTTTGAACGCCGCAAATGAGAGCACTAGTATCTGACTTTGTGCAGCAGCTCCTCAAGGTCAGGATAGTTCCTAAGGAAACTGCACCACCAAGTTTAGGACATGGGCAAGGCATGGAATGTGAGTCAGACCACCTAGGCCCAGAGCAGCGACCAGGTTTCAGCCGTTGTCACACACCACCATACCTGGCTGGCGGTTGAGCGGCGCAAGCCATATGTCACTCTGCTCCTTGAGCGTGTTCCACAGCTCGGTTGCGGAGTGGCTAACATTACCCAGATAAACCAATTTCAACATGGCCTGTTGATGTTTGGCCGATGCAGTGCTGAAATCGGTTGTTGTGGTACGTCTGGGTGCAGGCGAGTCTGACGAGGAGTATGAGGAGGAGTCAATTTGTACGGAGGAGAGGCCTGCAATCCATGGAGTTGGCAGGACCCATGCACTTGCACTGTCTACTTCAGTTCCAGGCTCAACTACATTTACCCAATGGGCGGTGATGGAAATATAGCGTCCCTGGCCATGCAGACTGGTCCACGCGTCGGTGGTCAGGTGGACCTTGCTACTAACTGCATTTTGTAGCGCATGCTTAATTTTACGCTCCACATGCGGTTGCAGGGTGGGGACGGCTTGCCTGCTGAAGTAGAAGCGGCTGGGAACGCTGTATTGTGGGATTGCAAACCCCAACATATCGATAAAGGCTGGCTTGCTCACCAGCCAGAATGGTAGCATTTCCACTGCAAGCAGTTTGGCAATGCGAGAATTCATGCCCTGTGCTCGTGGGTGGTTTGCCGAGTACGGGCGCCTTTTCTCCCACACCTGTGTGACAGATGGCTGCACACTGGATTGGGAGTGAGAGGATGCCAGCGATTGGGATGCTGATGCTGACGAAGTACAGACAGTGTGCCGCTGTACAACACTGCCTGCAGATGCACCCTGGCATTCTGGCGAGGAAGCGGGAGCAGCTGTTTGCGAGCTGGAGGAAGAGGTGGCTGAAGAGATGGAAGGTGGGGGACCAGCTGCAGGTGGCGAATCATCTTGGGTGTGATGCTGCCACTCCACAGGGTGCCTCTTCCTGACATGCGTCAACATATTGGTGGTATTAAGGTTGCTGACGCTCTTCCCTCTCCGCACAGTTTGTCGACAAAGCTTGCATCTGACTACTGTAACGTCATCTGCAACTTGGTCGAAAAAGGCCCATGCACCCCTGTACTCTTTAAAAGTGCCCTGCTCCTAACGGGTGCTAAAGTTGAAGGAGCAGACAACAAATTTTTCCCTCTTCCTCTCCCACGTGGACGGCCACGCTGCGCCACACCTGCAAGCTCTTCCTCTGAGCTATCCCTACTTGCTTGCTGCCCCTCAGCATGCCATGATGGGTCAAGGACCTCGTCATCCAATACATTTTCATCAGCAGAAACTGGCAGCTGAGTTTCATCATCATCTGCTGACTGGGGTCTGGTCACTGTGGGCACTGGCCCACCCTCCACTTCTTCCTCAGACGCACACAGTGGTTGTGCATCTGTGCACACTACCTCTTCTTCAGCTGCAGGAATGCTGTCTGGCTGGCACACAGATTCCAAGCCAACAGATTCTGAGAAGAGGATTAAGGTTGGCTCCTGGCCTTCTGAATGTCTGGGCAATTTAGTGGGCGATGAAGAAGCAGATGGGTGCTGCTCTTCAGTGGCCTGACCCGATGTGGTGGACAGGTCCTGGGAGGATGCTGCACTCATTGAGGTGGATGCCTCAGCTGCCATCCAACCAACAACGGTTTCTACTTGATCCTCTCTTATCAGCCTATGGCCCTGTGCTCCTAACAAGCTGCACATAAATGACTGCTGCCGGGTGAAAGTAGGTGCTGAGTGACTTGGGCCTGCTGCTTGCTCTGGATGTGCACCATGTCTAGCTGCTGATGCACCTCTTCCACGGCCACCACGGGGACGTCCCTTACTCCCTGCCTTCATCTCTATTGATGGATTCAGAACAGCAATTTCACTATTAGATTCAAGATCTCTCCCTATCTCCAACAGCAACCTATCCCTATCTGCTTTCACAGTAGAGTGAGGCTAAAATGGCAGGCTCAGCCTTTTATACTGCCTGATCACACTATCCAGCCAGCCAATCGCAGCGTAGCCCCTAGCTAGCAAGTTTGGACGCCTCCTACCAAGCTTAGGGGAGTTACACAATGTTGTCAGCAATTCTTCAACTCCACGGAGCGCTCAGAGGCTGAAGGATTATGGGATTTCCGATTTCCGATGTGAAAAAAATATCGGAATCGGAAATTGGAATTCCGATATAGCAAATATCGGGCCGATTTCCAATATTGCAATATCGGAAAGCTCATCCCTAATAAAAACTTTACATCCAAAAACTTTTAAATGATTGACACTTGGTTTCATACCTTGCCACAGTTCATATGGAGTTTTCTTCAGTTTTCTGGAAAAAAGTCGGTTCTGTAGATATGTAGCTGTCATTGCTGTCTCACCACAATATTTCTCTGGTAGTTTAGAATCTGTCAGCATACATCTCATCATCTCTGTTAGAGTTCTGTTTTTCCTTTCTGCTACTCCATTTTGTTCAGGTGTGTATGGAACAGTTTTCTGATGCTCTATTCCATTTTGTCTTAAGTAGTCTTCTATTTTGTGACCTGTAAATTCACCTCCATTATCACTTCTGATGACAATTGGCTTTCTTTGAAATTTGTTACTTGATCTTGTTACATAGTCTACAAGTTTATCAAAAACTTCACTTTTGTTCTTAATTAAGTATGTGACTGTGTATCTTGAGTAGTCGTCTATAAAATTCAACATGTATCTATTGCCTCCTGATGTAGTCACTTTCATGGGTCCACATACGTCAGTATGCACCAAATCAAGTGGTTTTTCACTTTTCATCTCACTTTCTTTTGGAATAGATATCCTTGTGGCTTTGGATTTTATACAACATTCACATCTTATGGTAATTGAGCAATCTGATATCTTTAAATGTTTTGTCAATTCTTTTCTCTGTAGTTCCCTTATACTGTCCGGGTGTCTATGTCCTAGACGTCTATGCCACATGTGAATATAGTTTTTGTGATCATGTGTACATACCTTCATCTGTTCCTTTGGTTTGTCAAAATGATATAATTGTTCATCTGCCTTGACTTTGGTTATCATCTTGTTTCCTGCAATAATTGCATACTCATTGTCTTTGCATTTTACTGTAAGTCCTTTTGCTGTTAAACGTTTCAAAGATAATAATCCGCCTTCCAATTTTGGAACATTAGTGTTGAGCATTCCGATACTGCAAATATCGGGTATCGGCCGATATTAGCTGTATCGGAATTCCGATTCCGAGTTCCGATATTTTCGTCTTATCGGATACCGGAATCGGGATGTCACTGTCACTGTCAGTGTCCGTCTGTCGGGTCTGTCAGGAGTCAGCGGCACTTACCTGGCAGAAGATCTCCGGCGGTCACGTCCTGGACTGCTTCATGGCCGCCATCCTCTTCTCCCCGGCGGTCACATGCAGTTTCTCGCGATAACTGCAGTGACTGCTGGGTAATCCCGGCCGTAAAGCAGTCAGTCCGATGACGTCACCGCCGGGGAAGCAGGTAATCAGCTGTGCTGCGTTGCAATGACAGGCTCTGCCTGTCATTGCGATGTAGCAGAGTTGGATCGTCGTGGGACAATCGTTACTATGGACTGCGTCGGACAGGTGGTATACTGTTGGTTTGTTTTTTTTTCTTTTTTTACAGGAGATCGATGGCGTCGCAGGAATGAGTGTATAATAAAAGAAATGAAAACTGTGTTGTCTCTTTTATTTCATTAAAATACTTTTTTCTTGCTTTGTCTTTTTTTTATACATTTAATAACTTTGGGATTAATAATGGATCGGTGTCTTATTGACGCCTCTCCATTATTAACCGGGCTTATTCTCACCGTGCAATCAACGGTGACAATAACCCCTTATTACCCCGCTTGCCACCGCTACAGGGCAAGTGGGAAGAGCCGGGTAAAGTGCCACAATTGGCACATCTTTTGATGCGCCAAATGTGGGGCTGCTGTAGCCTGGTATTATCAGGCTGTTGAGGGCCAAAATCCATGGGCCTTGACAGTCTTTTAATACCAGGCCGCAGCAGTCTGCATTTTACTTGGCTGGTTAACAAAAATAGGGGGGATCCCCACGCCGTTTTTTTTTTCGAGGGGATCCCCTATTTTTGTTAACCAGCCAAGCTAAGCAGACTGCTGTGGCCTGGTATTATCAGGCTTGCAAGGTCCATGGATATTGGATCCTTACCAGCCTGAAAAACCAGGCCTCAGCGGTCTGCTTCATCTGGCTGGTTAACAAAAATAGGGGGGACCCCACGCCAATTTTTTTCGAGGGGATCCCCTATTTTTGTTAATCAGCCAAGATATGCAGACTGCTGTGGCCTGGTATTATCAGGCTGGCAAGGTCCATGGATCTTGGCTCCTTAACAGCCTGAAAATCCAGGCCTCAGCGGTCTGCTTCATCTGGCTGGTTAACAAAAATAGGGGGGACCCCACGCCATTTTTTTTTCGAAGGGAACCCCTATTTTTGTTAATCAGTTCCCTCTGACGTCACTGATTGTGTCCCTGGCTGACCTGAAGTGAAAGTGGAAAGCAATCAATTAAGCTTTCCACTTAAGGGCCCGTCTCACATAGCGATATCGCTACCGAGATCGCTGCTGAGTCACTAGTTTTGTGACGCAGCAGCGAGATCACCAGCGATATCGCTGTGTGTGACATTCAGCGACGATCAGCCCCCCTGCCGGGTATCGCTGATCGTCGCTGAAATGTCAGGACCTTTGATCGCTGGTTTCCCGCCTGTCACACGCAGCGATGCGTGCCTGTCAGAGGGAAACCAGCGATCAAAAAAAGGTCCTGACATTTCTGCGACGATCAGCGATACCCGGCAGGGGGGCTGATCGTCGCTGAATGTCACACACAGCGATATCGCTGGTGAGCTCGCTGCTGCGTCACAAAACTAGTGACTCAGCAGCGATCTCGGTAGCGATATCGCTATGTGAGACGGGCCCTTAAGCGATGTTACCCGCAGTGTCGCTGTCCCAGATCGCTGCCTGAGCTGCCTGTTTGGCAGCTCAGCAGCGATCATGTAGCGATACACCAGCGAATCCTGACAAGTGCATATCGTTGTCGGGATCGCTGGTGTATCGTTATGTGACACCCAGCCTTTACTCTCCTGTCAGGCAGGAGAGGAACTCATTCATTTGGGGTTTACTGTGAGGCTGCAGCATTAGCTGCGGTCCCTGCAGTAAACATTAACCCTTTCTGAAGGATTACACCGTGGGACCTGACTGTGCATGGGATAGGTAAGAATAATTTTGCTTTTTTTTTTATTTTTATTACAGGAAATGGTTTTTGCAGTAAAATAAAAGATGGTCAAAAACATGTGTCTTTATTTCATTAAAATGATTTTTAATTAAAGTGTGTGTGTTTTATTTTTATTTCATGCAATAGGATTAATAATTGATAGTTGTCTAATTGACAGCTCTCAATTATTAACCTGGCTTAAGGTCACCTTTCAATAGCAAGGTGGCTTTAACCCCATATTAACCCATTCGCCACCGCTACAGGGCAATGGGAATAGACGGGCAAAGTGCCAGAAAGGGCGAATATAATTATAGATTTGTCTTTCCTGGGGTGTCTGGGGGCAGATGTTAGTAGCCGGGGGGGGCAAAAATAATGGTCCCTCTCTGGGCTATTATTATCTGCCCCACTCACTGGCTTTGTCTGTCTGGTTGCGAAAATAGGGCGGGAGCCCACGCATTTTTTTTCAGCAATTTTACACCTCATATATATATATACATGTCATTGAATTTGTGACACATATATATATATATTTATATTTGTATTTCATACACTTCTACATAGTTTAATAGCCGCTAATTCAATTGCCGGCTTTTGTGAAAATGCAGAACCCGACATGAAATGACACTTGGTGTACATAGGGTTAACCATGTCTTTTCATGTCCTTTGCTATCTAATTTGCACAAACAATTAAATCAGACTATGTGTGCAAAATTTCACACCTCTAGGGGTTAATTAAAGGTGTAAATTCGTAGCAAAAAAGTCCGTTTTTTTTACAACGAATTTACACCTTTAATTAACCCCTACAGGTGTGAAATTTTGCACACATAGTCTGATTTAATTGTTTGTGCAAATTAGATAGCAAAGGACATGAAAAGAAATGTTTAACCCTATGTACACCAAGTGTCATTTCATGTCGGGTGCTTCTGTCTTTTCACTGAAGCCGGCTTTACCCGGCAATTGAATCAAAGGATATTTTACTATGTAGAAGTGTATAAACTATACATATATGTATATATATATGTCACAATGACATGTATATATATATATGTATTCTATGTGTGTATATTTAGTGTTTACAAGGAAAGAATGGGGTTTTTTTAGTTGCGATATTTTGTTCCCATAGACTTACATGGGACTTCCGGTATCGGTATCGGGTATCTCCGATATTTTAGTGATATCGGCGATACCATTCCGATTCCGATACTTTAGCATATCGGAAAGTATCGCTCAACTCTATGGAACATACAACACATCCTGTACAAGTATCTTTGAATCTTGTCCGAACTTGTTTGAACAATTTAGAATACCTTGTCCAATACCTTCTGTGGTTATTTTGCTTCCATCTGCAAGATAAATGGCTTCTTTCTTATTTAAATCAAGATCAGTAAAGAAATTCTTGTCACTTGTCATATGACTCGTTGCTCCTGAATCAATAAACCAACCAAGTGATGATTTCTTGTCTGTTATTTTGAATGTGCCATTCCAATTATTCTCACACGAATCGGAAATTGTTTTTTACTTTCTGTGTATGCTTTTTATGTTGTAATTTTTGTTGCTCTGCTTTCCATATGATACAGTCTTTCTTTAAATAACCTTTTTTCTTACATCTGAAGCATTCTCTTGTCTCTTTATTATAGGGTTTTTTAAATTCTGTAGCTTTAAGAGCATTTTCACTGTCCTTATCAGTAGAAGAATCATTGATTTGTTCTTTTCTTCTCTGATATTCACCTATGAGTCTTGTTTTCACAAAATCTAAAGTAATGTCAGTTTCTGGTCTTGTCTCTAGTGCATTTATTAAAGCAGTATATGAATCTGGTAAACTGCACAACAATATAGCTGCTATATGACTTTCTTTAATATCTTCACCAATAGATCTTAGCTGAGATATCACTTCCATAATAGAGAATATATGCTTCTGCATGTCACTGTCTGCACTTAGTCTCATACTGTAAAGCTTTCTTAATAAAAATAACTTGTGATTTAAGCTGGGTCTCTCATATAGTTTTCTTAATGCATCCCACATTCCTTTCGCTGTTTCTTCATTTCTTATATGTATAATTGAGCATCATCCACTAATAAGCTAATGGTGGCTCTTGCTTGTCTATTCTTTTTATCCCATGTCTGATTATCTTGATCTGGTCTTTCTGTAACAATTACTTCCCATAGATCATCCTTAGACAATAACATCTCCACTTTGAACTTCCATAGCTGATAGTTCTCATCATTCAGTTTAGCTACTGTGAGTTTTAGCTCTGTGCTACTTGTCATTTTTAACTTATCTTACTTGTTTGGAGAGACTTGCACTGAAGAATTCTTCTGCATTCACCAGGGTCTTGCTGAGAGTTCCAGTGTCCTGGAACTGGGGTGACTGTCATCAAGAGATCGGGTACTGCGATTACATCCCAGGGACGCCGATCTGAGGCAGAGGGTCGGGAGCTCGATCGCAGCAATCAGCGCTGCCAGTGCAGGAAGCTCGGCCACCGCAGCGCTGAGCTCCTGCACTGATCGGGCAGGAGAAGTTGAAATTTCAGCCTCTCCTGCCCAATCGCTGCTGTGTTTGGTCAGTCAGATTGACTGACCAATCACAGCACTGTGGGTGCGGGGACCGACTGCACCTCTTGCCATGCCTGTCAGCTGTCATAGACAGCTGTCGGCACTGAACTACCACTGCGTGTTTACACGCAGTGGTAGTTCAAAGGCATGACGTGCACAGTCCGTCCTGGTGCCGGAACTGACATCCTGCCATGACGACTGTGCATGTCAATGGACATTAAGAGGTTAAACATACATGTGCAGTTGCATAGGACCCATCAGTGAAGTATCACCTTGCCTTGGTTGATTAATTTATGTGATAAGAACCTTCATTTTTTAAGCACATCTTACTGAGCAACAATATAGCTAGATTTAATGCATGTGTGGCCCTCCAAAGAAATGCCACCCCACTGTCAAACCGGTCATGCTGAAGGATGTTGCAGGCAGCAGATCACTCTCCACGACGTCTCCAGACTCTGTCACGTCTCTCACATGTGCTGAGTGTGAACCTGCTGCCTGCAACATCCTTCAGCATGACCGGTTTGGCAGTGGGTCAGTAATGGTGTGGGGAGGCATTTCTTTGGAGGGCCACACACCCTCAATGTGCTCGCCAGAGGTAGCCTGACTGCCATTAGGTACCGAGATGAGATCCCCAGACCCCTTGTGAGACCATATGCTGGTGCGGTTGGCCCTGGGTTCCTTCTAATGCAGGACAATGCCAGACCTCATGTGGCTATAGTGTGTCAGCAGTTCCTCCAAGATGAAGGCATTGAAGCTATGGACTGGCCTGCCCATTCCCCAGACCTGAATCCGATTGAGCACATCTGGGACAGCATGTCTCGCTCCATCCACCAACGTTATGTTGCACCACAGACTGTCCAGGAGATGACAGATGCTTTAGTCCTGGTCTGGGAGGAGATCCCTCAGGAGACCATCCTCCGCCTCATCAGGATCATCCCAGGCGTTGTAGGAAGGTCATACAGGCATGTGGAGGCCACACACAATATTGAGCATTAGAGATGAGAAACTTTGCCTTTTTAGGGTCGAGTCGGGTTTCGTGAAACCCGACTTTCTCAAAAGTCGAGTCGAACGAAGTAGGCCGACTAACGGAAAAGGTCGGGTCGGAGTCGAAAATCCGACCCCAATGCAAGTCAATGGAGAATAAAAGTCGTCAGGGAGTGGAGGACAGTAAACACACCTACAGTGCCTATTTCAATGCCAACTACATAAATTCTTATTACTTAAGCTTGTCAACCTAAATTTACTTTATAATAATAGTAATGCATTGAAAACTGGGTTTTTTTTGGCTAAAGTTGTGGGGGGGCAGGGCTGGCTCCAGGTTTTTGTGGGCCCCGGGCCAAAGAGTCTCAGTGGGCCCCTTTAACTCATACCACAATTCATGATGCTCCGATACGGCAGAGAAATATAGGTAACGTACAATGCCAAATACTTCACTTCTTACATTACATGACTGATATCTATTTTAAATTCTACAATAACTCAAAAAACGGACAGTATATTCCTCTATCCAGTATTATGGGCACCACATAGTGCGCCATACAGAATAATGAGCCCCATATATTGCTCTATACAGAATAATGGGCTCCATCTAATGCTCCATACAGAATAGGCCCCATATGTGCTCCATATGATGCTCCATATATAAAGGGCCCTATATGATGCCCCATAAATAATGAACCCCATATGATGCTCTAGTATATGATGGGCCCCATATATGATGCTCCAGTGTGTGATGAGCCCCATATAATGCTCCAAATATAATGGTCCCCATATATAATGCTCCATATATCATAGTCTCCATGTGATGCTCCATATATAATGTGCCCCATATGATGCGCCATATATAATGGGCCCCATATGATGCTCCAGTATATGATGTGCCCCATGGATGATGCTACAGTGTATAATGGGCCCTATCTATGATGCTCAAGTGTATAATGGGCCCCATATATAATTCTCCAGTGTATAATGCTCACCATATATTGCTCCAACCATTAAAAAAACGAAATACCGCTACTCGCTGGGCACTGCTATACTCTGGATTCCTCAGCGTCATCATCTTCTAGCTCTCTGCACTGTGACTGTTCAGGCAGAGGGCGCAAAGACGTCATCGCGCTCTCTGACCTGAATGTCACTGTCAAAAAACGCGGAAGTCATCACAGCTGTGAAGCAGGGAGAGGTAAGTATTGCAAGTGCTGGGGCCCTGAGAAAGCAGGGGGCACACTCGTGGGTGCCTGGAACTGGCATAGGGCCTCTCATAGTATGCCGGTGTCTCTGATGGCGAGTGGGCCCCCCCACCTGCTTAGGGCCCCGGCACTTGCCCGGGTGCGCCACGTGCTGACGCCGGCCCTGGGGGGGGGACAGCCCAGTTATGGAGGTGGAAAAAGTGGCATATGTTGAGGTGTAGGCTGGACGTTCATCAGCTGCAAATGGAGGAATTGGAGAAGTCGGAGGAAGAGGAGGACAAAGCGAGCCATTTTGCTGGCAACCTATGTGTCATCAATGGAAGGTGGTACAAAATCCTTTGAAACCCAGGCATGGTTCATTTTAATGAAGGTGAGATCACCTACATTTTGGGTCGACAGCCCGGTCCTTCTTTCTGTCAGGATTGATCCAGCAGCACTGAAGACTCTGTTAGCACACTACCAGCAGGGCAAGCGAGCTCCTGTAAGGCATATTGTGCCAATTCAGGCCAGGTGTCCAGTTTACAGGCCCAGTAGTCAAAGGGGAATGAACTGTGAGGGAGAACATCGATAGGGGAGGAGAGGTAATTTTGAACCATAGTTGACAACTGTTGTCTCCTGTCTGTTGCAATCAATTCAGTATTACCAGTCTTGTGAGCGTTACTCGAGAAATCAGTCCACAACATGGTCATGAAACCCCTGTCTCCAACGCCACTTCAGCTGTGTGCACCACGAACACCTCTTCCATGTTGTCCAGTACGGCTCGTGGTAGAACCTGCACCGCTGCTGTGTGCTGGGAATGCCTCTAACAAATGGTTTACCAGAGTTGCTTGTTTGTTCGCCAATATTAGCTCTAGGTTCTCTTGTGGCATGATGTTCTGTAATTTGCCTTTATAGTGTGGATCGAGGACTGCTGGCCAATCAGTAGTCGTCATCCTTCATAATTTTGGCAATGCGGGGGTCCCTTTTTAGGATCCGCAAGACATAATCACACATGTGGGCCAATGTTCCAGGTGTCAATGATGCACTGCCAGTGGTGGGTGAAGGAGCACTTTCTGCCAAATCCACATCCCTCCATTCACGCACAAACCCTATACCTGACCTTGGTAAGCCAACATTTTCTCTTTCTCCCTGAGAAGCATCATCCTCCCCAAAATAATCATCCCCCTCATCCTAATCCTCCTCCTCTCACACTGAGATCTGATTTAGTAGGTGGCGAGATCGTGTGATCTCAGCATTTTTGAAATCCAAAGTGTTGGAAGTTTTGCTAGGGTTTTGCTGGGTTGCAGATAGTATTCTGTCCTGTCCTATTTAGGCCGTGTTTGGCCCCAGCGTTTGCTCACTCTATTTTCTGCCTGTGTTTGTGTTTTGTCTTGTCTAACCGCCATTATATGTTTGGGTGCTGCCTATTCCTTTGGGGCTCTATTCCGGGGCAGTTAGCTTTCCTGTTTCTATCTTTTAGCTGTAGCTAGCTCTCCGGCTGTGCCGAGGCGTCTATGACCACCGTAGGTATGCTCCACGGCTGCTTCTAGTTGTGCGGTTAGTTTAGGGATCTGCAACCCATTAGTTTCCAACCTCTCAGGTGTTCGGCTGCCTTGCTGTGTTGCTCCTATCCTCCTCAGTTACCAAATCATAACAGATAACCTTTGCCTCATCAATAGGATTTTGGTCAAAAAAGTGCCACACTGCACTCTTCCTACTATGGGATAAATTTTCAGGGCTTGCACGCTGTGCTAATTTGACCATCTGGCCAAGCTGTCCTGCAACTCTTTTTGTTTTTTTTAACAGTTTTTGGACTGCTACGTGCCTGCCAGATAACCGCAGCTGCGATGTCGATGCCTGCCGCGGATCCTCCTCCTCTTCTGAGCTATTGCCAGCGGCACCCTCTTCCCCCAAGGGATGCTAATCTGGGTCAACAACTGGGTCATCTATCACCTCCTCTTCAATTTCATCTACACCTTCCTCTGTGTCACCGTGTAAGGTGTTAAGTATGCGGTAAGGGGCACCTGAGTTTCAGGGTCAGATTCTGGCTCAGTAGACTGCGAGGGCAATGCAGTGCTCTGGGTGAATGTACCAGCAGAATCAGATAGCAGTGGCTGTGCATCAGTGCACTCCATGTCATATTCATCTTGGACTGGGGAATTCAGGATTTGACTTGATAACCCAGGCATGGTATGCGAAAAGAGCTCCATGCAGTAATCTGAAGTGTGGCCTGCCGCATCCTTTACTTTTGGTGGGGGTGAAGGACACAAGGAAAGGTATTGTTCCTGACCAGGAGCCTGCACTGACAACTCAGTGCTTGCACTTTTTGAACCTTCAGAAGAGGAGGCGATAGAGCTGGAGGCTGTTTCGGCAATGTTAGCCAAAACCTGTTCCTGATGCTTCGGCTTTAAAAGCGGTTTACCTACTCCCAGAAAATGGAGCCTTCCAGGCCTTCTGGAGCCAGACGATGACACAGGCTCAACACCTCCTGCCTTAGGTGCTATTGTGCTTTTGGCACTACCAGCAGATGCACCACCACCACCACCATCATTCCCAGCAAGCCCCCCTGCCCACGTCTGCGGCCTCTTCCACCATACTTCCTCATGTTTGGGAAAATGTACAAAAAATACCAGCAGATATATGGTACTGTATGAGGAGCGTACAGCTGTACAGTATATGGCGTAGGGGAAAATTTAAATCTCCCTATATATTTCCGGAGTCACACACAGATGCTCACTCAGTATGGATTTGACCGTAATACAAAAAGCAGATATACGGTACTGTATCAGAAGCGTACAGCTGTATACAGTGTAGGGAAAAATTGCAATCTCCGTATATATTTCCGGTGTCACACACAGATAGTCAGCATGTATTTGTCCATGATACCAGCAGGTACACGGTACTGTGTGAGGAGCGTACAGCTCTATACGGTGTCGGAAATAATGAACTGTCGGTAAGTGTGCAGAAAAAAAGAATCAAAGTATTAGTGCTGTGTAAAAAGCAGTCTGCATAGCAGTGTACACACAGCAATACAGCTATCAGGCAGCCTAATAACCAGCGCTGCTGCACACAAGAAAATCATCCCCTGTCACTGCACACTACGCACAATTGCTATCAGCACAAGCACAGAAGAACTTCTCTTTCCAGCCCTAACTCTCTCCCTACTGATAAACAGCAACCTCTCCCTACTGTTAATATCGGCAGAAGTAAAATGGAGGTCACAAGCCAATCACTGCAATGCCCTTCTCTAAGATGGTGGTGGACGCTGCCCTTGTCATCTCGTGGCCCACAGTGTACGTCCTTGCTCATTGGCTGAAAAAAGGCGCCTGCAAGCATTATGGGAAAACCGAATTGGGCGCTCGGGTCGACGATTTTTGAATCTGACCGACCTGTCTCGCTCAACTCTACTGAGCATCATTTTGACTTGTTTCCACTTTAATTTTGTCTTGTTTTGATTTTCATTTCGACTTGTTTTCACTTTCATTTTGGGGGTCTCTCCAAATCCAGGCCTTCATTGGTTCAAAAATTTGATTTCTATTGATGATTTTTGTTTGATTTTGTTGACAGCACATTCAACTTTGTACACAACAAAGTATTCAATGACTATAATTCATTCATTTAGAACTAAGATGTGTTATTTGAGTGTTCCCTTTATTTTTTTGAGCAGTGTATTAAAGGCCTGGTCTCTACCTGGGAGGCTTGACACCATTTAATTTATCTATCATCTATCTATCTATTATCTATTAACTATCTATTTATCTATTATCTATTATCTATCTAGCTATCTATTATCTATCTATCTACCTATTATCTATCTTCTATATATCATCTTTTTATCTATTATATCTAATATCTATCTATCATCTATCTATCTATTATATATCTATCTATCATCTATCTATCTTCTATGTATTATCTATCTATATCTATTATCTATCTATCATCTATCTATGTATCTATCATCTATCTAATTTCTATCTATCTATTATCTATCTATCTATCTATCCATCTATCTATCTATCTATCTATCTATCTATCTATCTATCTATCTATCTACCTGTCTACATCTATCTATCATATCATTTATCTATTATCTATCTATTGTCTATCTATCTATTATCTATCTATCTATTATCTATCTATTATCTATTTATCTATCATCTATTATATATCTATTATCTAGCTATCTATTATCTATCAATAATCTATCTATTATCTATCTATTTGTCTGTCTATTATCTATCTATCTATCTATTATCTATCTATTATCGATCTGTCTATCTATCTGTTATCATAGTTAATCAGATCGGGCCCCAACGTTTGCTCATACTATTTTCTGTCTGTGTCTGTATTTCCTCTTGTCTAACCGCCATTACATGTTTGGGGGCTTCCTATGTTCTTTGGGGATCTGCTCCGGGGCAGATAGCTTTCCTCTTTCTATCTTTAGGTGTAGTTAATCTCTCAGGCTGTGACGAGGCATCTAGGACCAACGTAGGAACGCTCCACGGCTGCCTTTAGTTGTGGTGGTTAGTCAGGGTACTGCAATCCAGTAGATTCCAACCTTTCTGGTATATTGCCGTTTTTGCCTGCTCTCCTCAGCTACCAAATCATAACAGTATCACCGGCCAAACTGAAAATTATATGGTACTCACAGAAGAGAAAAATAGTAAAAAGGAAAAAAAAAGGGGAGTTGTCAGAATTTTTTTTTTCCTGTTTGTTGCATTTTTTCCCTCTTTTTCTCTGGGTGCTGAGGAGGAATTTTTTTTTCTCTCAATGGAGTTTGCACAATTGTCTGGCCGTGTGGATCAGCTTGCCACTGAAGTTCGGAGTATTGCTACCTATCTTGCAGGGTTGCCGGTTGTGGAACCTAGGATTCCCATGCCAGATTTGTTTTTGGGGGATCAAGCTAAATTTCTGAATTTCAAAAATAACTGTAAGTTGTTTCTTGCCTTAAAACCTAAGTCCTCAGGGAACGCAGCACAGCAGGTTCAAATTGTCATCTCTCTCCTGCGCGGCGATCCTCAGGATTGGGCTTTTTCCCTGACACCTGGGGAACCTGTTTTGAGTGATGTTGATGCATTTTTTCTGGCTCTGGGGTTATTGTACGATGAACCTAATGTCACTGATCAAGCTGAAAAAACCTTGTTGGCATTAAATCATGGGCTTGAGGACGCTGAGTTGTACTGTCAGAAATTCCGAAAGTGGGCAGTCTTGACCAAATGGAATGATGATGCTTTGGCAGCCCTTTTTCGGAAGGGTCTGTCAGAGAATGTAAAAGATGTTATGGTGGGTTTCCCTGCTCCCTCTGGTCTCAATGATTCTATGTCATTAGCGATTCAAATTGACAGACGTTTGCGTGAGCGTAGAGGTATGCGTGGAATAGTTTTGCCTTGTGAGCCAGCTTCTGAACCCATGCAGTGTGATAGAGTGGCTTCTGGGGCACAGCGTCATGAGTTTCGAAAACGCAATGGGTTATGTTTCTACTGTGGTGATGCCTCTCATGCTATTTCAGTCTGCCCTAAGCGGGGAAGACGTTTTGCACGGTCATTTGTCTTGGGTAGTGTTCAGACTAAATTTCTACTAACTGTTACCCTGATTTGCTCCCTGTCCACATTTTCTGCTCAGGATTTTGTTGATTCGGGAGCAGCTATTAACCTGATGGATTTTGATTTTGCTAAACGTTGTGGGTTTCCCTTGATACCCCTACGGAAGTCTATTCTCCTACTGGGGATTGATTCTACCCCTTTGGCTGAGAATAAACCCCAGTTCTCTACTCAGGTGATAATGAGGGTTGAACCTGATCATCAGGAGAGTTGCAAATTTTTGGTGCTGTATAATCTGCATGACATTATTGTACTAGGGTTCCCTTGGTTACAGTCTCATAATCCTGTTTTGGTGTCACGACGTATAACAGATATATTCTATGATAGTAAGCTATATCTAATGTGACAACATTCTATATTACATATAATAGAAAATATCAACATGTATACATAGTATCTGCCAGCAATGTCTTACCTGACATAATATCCTATGAATTGTGGGTCTATACTGTGTACGTGTCACGCTGTCTCTGGATAGAGGTGGACCGGGGTCTAAGCTGACCCTGAACTGGGGTCCTGACTAGTCCCTCTACCTGGAGGTACTGTTAATGGTACAGAGGTCCAGGCCACCAGCGTAACCCTGTCTCCTGTAGATCCCTGACCACTGTAATCTAGTCCTGAGAAGGACCCTGATTACCACCACAGGGAATGGGCAGGTCACAGCTTACACACAGTCTTAGACAAACGAAACAGACAAGGGGTAAAGAAAACACTGTCTTGCATACAAAACTTCCACTACAGAGGAACACAAAAGGTAAAGGAGATAAACAATAAGCGTGGAGAGGAAAAACCACAACAGGCACTCTTAGCTTAAGTCTTCTCAGAAACGATCCTCTCTGCTGGTCAGAATGAATGCTTTCACCGGCAACTTCCCCAGCAGACCAGCAGGTATATGAAGGAAGCTAATTAACAAAACATCAAACGCAGCTGGGCGAGGCTGGTCAGTCCAGCACTGAGAGAGAAAGAATTAACTCCCTCAGTGCCGAAAAACACCCAACACCAGAAACTCAGCTGTGCGAAGTCAGGGTGTGCAATCGCGACGATCTCCGCCGCGACACACCCGTGACATTTGGATTGGAAATCTGTGTCTGTAACCAGTTGGGGCTGCCAATGTGTTAATGCCAACACTCCTGTTTTTTCTGTCTGTGTTTAGTGAAAGTAAGTCTGCATCCTTGCCCCCCCCATAGGAGCTATGACTGCGCTATTGAATTAGTGCCTGGTAGTAAATTCCCTAAAGGTTGCCTTTTTAACTTGTCTGTACCTGAACATGACGCTATGCGGTCTTATATCAAGGAGTCGTTGGAGAAGGGTCATATCAGACCATCCTCTTCACCCTTGGGTGCCGGTTTTTTCTTTGTGGCCAAAAAGGATGGTTCAATAAGGCCGTGTATTGATTATCGTCTCTTGAACAATATCACTGTGAAATATCAATATCCGTTACCCTTGATTTCTGACCTGTTTTCCAGGGTGAAAAGTGCTACTTGGTTTACCAAGCTTGACCTCAGGGGGGCGTATAACCTTATTCGCATTAAGCACGGGGATGAATGGAAGACGGCGTTTAATACCCCAGAGGGGCATTTTGAGTACCTAGTGATGCCCTTTGGGCTCACTAATGCTCCTTCCGTCTTCCAGTCCTTCATGAATGACATTTTCAGGGATTTTGTGGATAAATTTCTGATTGTTTATTTGGATGATATCTTGATTTTTTCCAATGACTGGGACTCTCATGTGAAACATGTTCGGACTGTGTTCCAGATTTTGAGAGAGAATGCTCTGTATGTGAAGGGATCAAAGTGTCTTTTTGGCGTACAGAGGATCTCATTTTTGGGATTCATTTTGTCTCCATCTGTTATTGAAATGGACCCGGTCAAGGTTCAGGCCATCTGTGATTGGGTCCAACCTTCTTCATTAAAGACTCTTCAGAGATTCTTGGTTTTACAAATTTTTATTGTAAATTTATTGGTAATTTCTCTGTTATTGTTAAACCATTGACTGATTTGACCAAAAAGGGTTCTGATGTGGTGAATTGGCCTCCTGAGGTAGTCTCTGCGTTTCAGGAACTTAAGCAGAGATTCACTTCTGCTCCTGTTCTACGGCAGCCTGATGTTTCTCTGCCATTTCAGGTGGAGGTTGATGCCTCTGAAATTGGGGCAGGTGCCGTTTTGTCCCAAAGAGATCCTGAGACCTCTAAAAGTAACCCTTGTGCCTTTTTCTCTCGAAAATTTTCTCCAACTGAACGTAATTATGACGTGGGTAATCGGGAGTTATTGGCCATGAAGTGGGCTTTTGAAGAGTGGAGACATTGGCTGGAGGGAGCCAAACATCAGGTGGTGGTCCTCACGGACCATAAGAATCTGGTTTATCTGGTATCAGCCAAGCGACTTAATCCTAGACAGGCCAGGTGGGCCTTGTTTTTCACACGTTTTAATTTTGTGGTTTCCTTTCTTCCTGGCACTAAGAATGTTAAGGCGGATGCCCTCTCGAGGAGTTTCCTTGCGGACTCTCCTGAGTTATCTGATCCTGCTGTTATTTTGAAAGAGGGTGTAGTTCTTTCCGCCATCTCGCCCAATTTGAGACTGGCTCTGGAAGGGTGTCAGGAGGATAAACCCGAGCGCTGCCCTATTGGGAAATTGTTTGTCCCAGACCGGTGGAAAAAGAGTGTGATGTCTGAGATTCATTGTTCCGTGTCCTCAAGCCCCTGATTTAATGCCAACAAGGTTTTTTCAGCTTGATCAGTGACATTAGGTTCATCGTACAATAACCCCAGAGCCAGAAAAAATGCATCAACATCACTCAAAACAGGGTCCCCAGGTGTCAGGGAAAAAGCCCAATCCTGAGGATCGCCGCGCAGGAGAGAGATGACAATTTGAACCTGCTGTGCTGCGTTCCCTGAGGACTTAGGCTTTAAGGCAAAAAACAACTTACAGTTATTTTTGAAATTCAGAAATTTAGCTTGATCCCCCAAAAACAAATCTGGCATGGGAATCCTAGGTTCCACAACCGACAACCCTGCAAGATAGGTAGCAAGACTCCGAACTTCAGTGGCAAGCTGATCCACACGGCCAGACAACTGTGCAAACTCCATTGAGAGAAAAAAAAAATTCCTCCTCAGCACCCAGAGAAAAAGAGGGAAAAAATGCAACAAACAGAGGAAAAAAAAAAAATTCTGACAACTCCCCTTTTTTTTTTTCCTTTTTACTATTTTTCCCTACTGTGAGTACCATATAATTTTCAGTTTGGCCGGTGATACTGTTATGATTTGGTAGCTGAGGAGAGCAGGCAAAAACAGCAATACACCAGAGAGGTTGGAATCTACTGGATTGCAGTACCCTGACTAACCACCATAACTAAAGGCAGCCGTGGAGCGTTCCTACGTTGGTCCTAGACGCCTCGTCACAGCCTGAGAGATTAACTACACCTAAAGATAGAAAGAGGAAAGCTATCTGCCCCGGAGCAGATCCCCAAAGAACATAGGAAGCCCCCAAACATGTAATGGCGGTTAGACAAGAGGAAATACAGACACAGACAGAAAATAGTATGAGCAAACGTTGGGGCCCGATCTGCCTAGACAGAAAAGGAAAGGAAGCATACTCACTGCAATCCAAAAAAAAAACCTAAAAAATGCCAACGCTACTAATTGCAAAAACACCTGAGATCACACGACCTCTACCACCTAAATCAGTTCTCTGGTGTAACAAAACTAAGCCGCAGCCACTGAAAAAACTGGAAAAGGCAAATGAACAAGTAACAGTGGCTCCAGAGGAACTGAGAGGAGCCCAAGCCCCCCGGGGGGGGGGAAACCTGGCTAACCTCACAGAAATGCAGAGAAATATGCAAATGGTAAGCACAAAAACAAAAAACAGAAAATATCTTATCTGAGAGCAGGAGAAGAGGCAAGACTCAGCAAGCTTCCAAGTGAACCAGGAAACACAGTTGAGACAAGAACAATTGATCACCGGCAACCATGATGGGAGGGAACCTCCCTTATATCCAGCCAGTCTGTGATTCCTGATTGGCAATCTTCATTGAATGGTTCAGTACTGTTTGTAACCACCAGAGGGAGCTTCTGCTCAGAATTCATTACTAAAACATTCACAACATCTATCTACGTATCTTTCTATTGTAGTGCAGCAGGGTTGTGCAGTGTGGCAAACAGGCAGTGACCACAGGAAAGTTCACAGCAAAACGTGTTAAATGTCCAATCTCACACAGTGCACAGCACGCGGTATCCTCCGGATCGCAGCCGGGAAAACAAAGACAGTCTGTGAGCGGTTGCTGTGGGCTACTGCACTGCCGTGTACACAGGCCTTTTGACTCTGCATGGCCCTGTGTTGCCTCACACAGGTTGAGCTCTGCAAAACCTCCTGCTTTGCCTGCTTGCATGACCAAAACTGACACACACCCCACCCCTTTGCTGCAGGGTTTTTACAACAGAATCTGTAGCCGGGGAAGGAAATGGACCTTCCCTCTACTATCCTGTAGTCCATTTCAAATATACAAGCCAATGGCCGGTTATCTTAAATCTGCATTGAACAAATAGCTTGCCCAAGATCAACACTTACCGTATATACTCATGTATAAGCCGACACGTGTATAAGCCGACCCCCCTTATATTGCCACAAAAAACTTGGAAAACTTATTGACTCGTGTATAAGCCGGGTGTATAAGTTGCCATCCTGCTCTGCGCTCCCCATCCAGCTCTGTGCACCCCCATTCTCCTCTGTGCTCCCCTCCTCCGGCTCCATCCTCCTCTGTGCTCCCCTCCTCCTGCTCCATTATCCTGTCCTGCTTCGTGCTTTCCATCCTCCCCCGTCCTGCTCCGTGCTCCCCAATCCAGCTCTGCACTCCCCCATTCTCCTCTGTTCTCCACCCTTCCTGCTCCGTCCTCCTGTGCCCCCCCGTCCTGCTCCGTGCTCTCCGTCCTCCCCCCGTTCTGCTCCATGCTCTCTGTCCTCCCCCCGTCCTGCTCCGTGCTCTCCGTCCTCCCCCCGTTCTGCTCCATGCTCTCCGTCCTCCCCCGTCCTGCTCCGTGCTCTCCGTCCTCCCCGTCCTGCTCCGTGCTCTCCGTCCTCCCCCCGTTCTGCTCCGTGCTCTCCGTCCTCCCCGTCCTGCTCCGTGCTCTCAGTCCTCCCTCTGTCCTACTCCATGCTCTCCGTCCTCCCCCGTCCTGCTCCGTGCTCTCCGTCCTTCCCCGTCCTGCTCCGTGCTCTCCGTCCTCCCCCGTCCTGCACCGTGCTCTCCTTCCTCCCCCGTCCTGCTCCGTGCTCTCCATCCTCCCCCCGTTCTGCTCCATGCTCTCCGTCCTCCCCCCGTCCTGCTCCGTGCTCTCCGTCCCCCCCGTCCTGTTCCGTGCTCTCTGTCCTCCCCCCGTCCTGCTCCGTGCTCTCCGTCCTCCCCCGTTCTGCTCCGTGCTCTTCATCCTACCCCCGTCCTGCTCCATACTCCTTGTCCTCCTCCATGCTCCCCCCATCCTCTTCCATCATACTCACCCTCCCCGTGCCATCGCTGAACGTCCCAGCCGGCAATCCTGCGTTCTCCCCGGCTTCCTGCAGCTCTCCTGTGCTGAGCGGTGAGGTAATACCGCTCATTAAGGCCATGAATATGGAGGCCACGCCCATGGGAGTGGAGTCTCGTCCATATTCATGGCCTTAATGAGCGGTATTACATCACCGCTCAGCACAGGAGAGCTGCAGGAACCCGGGGAGAACGCAGGATTGCCGGCTGGGACGTTCAGCGATGGCACGGGAAGGGTGAGTATGATGTCCCAGCCACCGGCTCCTGCCGTGGCACCCCCTCCCCGCTGGTTTCTGCCCTATGACTCATGTATAAGCCGAGGGGGCATTTTCAGCACAAAAAAAGGTGCTGAAAATCTCGGCTTATACACGAGTATATACGGTACTTCTATTCTGTTTTGCAATCACAGTTATGCCTGTGACTGCAACGCACTCCCTCGGCCTCCATATGCTTCTTTACACATCCTGGGGGACACATAGCGACCCTCGCATATAACACCGGTCACTGCCTCATATACTCCTCCTCTGTTCAAACTTGTGGGGTTGAACATTTGTCACCATACAGGGGTCCATGACAGGGCATCCGCATTTCCCTGTGACTTCCCTGCCTGATGTTCAACTGAGAAACTAAAGTTTTGTGGGGAAGGGAACCATCGGGTGACTCGAACATTCCTCTCTTTTATGTTTCTCATCC
This sequence comes from Oophaga sylvatica, assembly GCA_033576555.1. Taxonomy (NCBI): domain Eukaryota; kingdom Metazoa; phylum Chordata; class Amphibia; order Anura; family Dendrobatidae; genus Oophaga; species Oophaga sylvatica. Next base: position 947,964,438 of record JARQOD010000001.1, on the reverse strand, counting down.
AGATGAGGGGTGAATGGTCCATTACCAAACGAAACTGATGCCCGAGCAAATAGTAGCATAGGGACTCCAAGGTCCACTTAATAGCCAAGCACACCTTCTCTACTATGCTATAATTTTTCTCTGCCGGGCTCAGTTTCCTGCTCAAATAGGTGACTGGATGCTCCTCCCTGTTCACCTCTTGTGACAGCACCACTCCTAGGCCTACCTTTGAGGCATCTGTTTGCACGATAAAGGTTTCCTTGAAGTTGGGCTGATGAGGACTGACTGTCCACACAACGCTGACTTCAGGGACTGGAATGCTTCCTCAGCTTGAGGATTCCACCGGACCATCACTGTCTTCTTACCTTTTAACAGGTCCATTAGGGGTGCTGATTTCCCAGCAAAATTGGGTATAAACTGGTGGTAGTACCCAATGATGCCAAGGAATGCCCTCACCTGTTTGGTACTTAATGGCTTGGTCCAGTTTTGAATGGCCTCGATTTTGTTTACTTGGGGCTTGATAACCTGTGACCGATCACGTAACTATAATGGCTTCCATGAGTCCTCTTGCGCATTTCTTTGGGTATGCTGTTAACCCCGCGATCCTGATAGACTCCAGCACTGCTTGTACCTGGGACAGGTGGTATCCCAGTTGGTACTAAGGATGACTATGTCATCCAAATAGGCCAACTCGTAATTCTGATGAAGCTCTAACACAATGACCATCAGCCTCTGGAATGTGGCTGGATCCCCATGTAACCCAAAATACAGGACAACATACTGATAGAGACTCTCTGATGATAAAAATGGTCTTTTCATTTGCCGACACCATTAACGGAACCTGTCAGTAACTTTGGTGAGTTCGAGCATGGTGAAGTACTGGGCTTCCCCGTCTCTCAATTAGCACATCTACCCAGGGGAATTGAATAGAGGTCAAACTTAGATACCTTATTAAATTTCCTAAAGTCATTACAAAAACATAATGATCCGTCTGGTATTGGGATCAGCACAGTGGGGCTAGCCAACTCACTACGGGACTCCTCAATGACTCCAAACTGAAGCATTTTCTTCACTTCAGATGCAATGGCTTGCCTTCGGGCTCCTGGCGCTCGATACGGTTTCATCCGTACCTTTACCCGGGACTCAGTGACAATCTCATGTTGTATCACAGAGGTCCGCCCCGGCAGTTCTGAGAATACATCCGTATTCCACTGCATGAGAGCCTGAGCCTCCTGACGCTGCTGTTTGGTGACAGCCTCATTTATTTTAACCTGACCCCCTGCTGTGTCCTCGGCCAGTGCCAGCCGGATCCCTGTTGGTATGACTGGAGTCACCTCCATGACCAAACATTCCTGGTCCTTCCAGGCTTTTAGCAGGTTGATGTGGTATAGTTGCTCGGTTTTCCTTTTTCTGGGTTGGTACACTTATAATTCACCTCTCCTACCTTCCCCGTATCTCATATGGCACTTGCCACTTGGCCATGAGCTTACTCTCGGGGGTGGTGTCACGGGGCAGTAGTGGGAAAACAGGGGACGAGGAACCTTGGCCCCTGAATTGCCCCTCAGGCTAAGGGGGTGCCTTTTCTTTCCTTAACTTGGGGGTACACTTGAAGGTAGTGAGGCCCAAGTTACTGACCTGTCCCTATCTCCTGTTTAGTCATGAGCTAAAACCCCCAACCCCCTCCCCATGAGGTGAGACAGGGAATAAAGAGAACTGCACCAATATAACAAAAAGAAAGAAAAGACAAACACCTAAACTTAGCTTTCTCTGCTGCAATGCACCGCACAGCAGAGTAAGGCACCAGATCAAGGTAATAGCTGAAGTACCACTGCACTCAGCAAGATCCTGACTCTAGCTTGGTTGGTCTTCAAAGAGGAAATGTATCACCAACAGTCAGCTGACGCATCAGGTGACTTTTTAAAGGATGGTGGGAGTGGTCACCACCTGCACCAGCCAAATCAGCAGCAATGTAATTACACCAGCGGCCACCGGGGGAAAAGACTGACATTAACCCTCGATGGCCTGAAAGGATAAAAGTTTTAGTATGAAAAGCAAAATCTGCCACAGATCCAAAAATGGGTCGTGACAGGTGGGCACTATTACCAACACCTGGTCACCTTTCTTTAAAGGTCCTGACCATTTATCTCTTATTGTACATGAAGCTCTGTGAGGCCTGGGCATCCAGTAGATGCTCTATTACTATGATCCGTACTGCTGCAATCCGGTCCTGCATGCTCGCTACGTGCTCAATTACGCTCCGATGCGGAGTTGGCTCCTGTTCCCACATCTCCTTAGCTACATCGAACAGTCCCCTTGAATTGCAAAAAGAGAAAATCCTGCTCAACGATGAAGTGAAAAAAAAAAAAATCTTTATTCACTTGTCATTCCAAATACAGAGAAGTATCAGCATAGATGGCAGCAGATGAATGCGTTATATTTAGTGTTGAGCGATACGATACTGCAAATATCGGATATCGGCCGATATTAGCTGTATCGGCCTTTCGATTCCGAATACCGATATTTTCGTCATATCGAATACCGGAATCGGGATTGTCACTGTCATTGTCAGTGTCCGTCGGTCGGGTCTGTCACTGTCAGTGTCCGTCGGTCGGGTCTGTCAGGAGTCAGCGGCACTTACCTGGCAGAAGATCTCCGGCGGTCACGGCCTGGACTGCTTCATGGCCGCCATCCTCTTCTCCCCGGCGGTCACATGCAGTTTCTCGTGATAACTGCAGTGACTGCTGGGTAATCCCGGCAGTAAAGCAGTCAGTCCGATGACGTCACCGCCGGGGAAGCAGGTAATCAGCTGTGCTGCGTTGCGATGACAGGCTCTGCCTGTCATTGCGATGTAGCAGAGCTGGATCGTCATGGGACTGTCGTTACTATGGACTGCGTCGGACAGGTGGTATACTGTTGGTTTTTTTTTTTTCTTTTTTTACAGGAGATCGATGGCGTCGCAGGAATGAGAGTACAATAAAAGAAATGAAAACTGTGTTGTCTCTTTTATTTCATTAAAAGACTTTTTTCTTGCTGTGTCTTTTTTTTAAAGATTTAATAACTTTGGGATTAATAATGGATCGGTGTCTTATTGACACCTCTCCATTATTAACCGGGCTTATTGTCACCGTGCAATCAACGGTGACATTAACCCCTTATTACCCCACTTGCCACCGCTACAGGGCAGTGGGAAGAGCCGGGTAAAGTGCCACAATTGGCACATCTTTTGATGCGCCAAATGTGGGGCTGCTGTAGCCTGGTATTATCAGGCTGTTGAGGGCCAAAATCCATGGGCCTTGACAGTCTTTTAATACCAGGCCGCAGCAGTCTGCATTTTACTTGGCTGGTTAACAAAAATAGGGGGACCCCTACGCCGTTTTTTTTTCGAGGGGATCCCTATTTTTGTTAACCAGCCAAGCTAAGCAGACTGCTGTGGCCTGGTATTATCAGGCTTGCAAGGTCCATGGATATTGGATCCTTACCAGCCTGAAAAACCAGGCCTCAGCGGTCTGCTTCATCTGACTGGTTAACAAAAATAGGGGGGACCCCACGCCAATTTTTTTCGAGGGGATCCCCTATTTTTGTTAATCAGCCAAGATATGCAGACTGCTGTGGCCTGGTATTATCAGGCTGGCAAGGTTCATGGATCTTGGCTCCTTAACAGCCTGAAAATCCAGGCCTCAGCGGTCTGCTTTATCTGGCTGGTTAACAAAAATAGGGGGGACCCCACGCCAATTTTTTTCGAGGGGATCCCCTATTTTTGTTAACCAGCCAAGCTAAGCAGACTGCTGTGGCCTGGTATTATCAGGCTTGCAAGGTCCATGGATATTGGATCCTTACCAGCCTGAAAAACCAGGCCTCAGCGGTCTGCTTCATCTGGCTGGTTAACAAAAATAGGGGGGACCCCACGCCAATTTTTTTTGAGGGGATCCCCTATTTTTGTTAACCAGCCAAGCTAAGCAGACTGCTGTGGCCTGGTATTATCAGGCTTGCAAGGTCCATGGATCTTGGCTCCTTAACAGCCTGAAAATCCAGGCCTCAGCGGTCTGCTTCATCTGGCTGGTTAACAAAAATAGGGGGGACCCCACGCCATTTTTTTTTCGAAGGGAACCCCTATTTTTGTTAATCAGTTCCCTCTGACGTCACTGATGGTGTCCCTGGCTGACCTGAAGTGAAAGTGGAAAGCAATCAATTAAGCTTTCCACTTCCTCTCCTGTCAGCCAGGAGAGGAACTCATTCATTTGGGGGTTTACTGTGAGGCTGCAGCATTAGCTGTGGTCCCTGCAGTAAACATTAACCCTTTCTGAAGGATTACACCGTGGGACCTGGCAGTGCATGGGATAGGTAAGAATAATTTTGCTTTATTATTTTATTTTTATTACAGGAAATGGTTTTAGCAGGTAAATAAAATATGGTCAAAAACTGTGTGATTATTTCATTAAACTTCTTTTTTATTAAAGTGTGTGTGTTTGATTTTTCTTTCATACAATAGGATTAATAATTGATAGTTGTCTAATTGACAGCTCTCAATTATTAACCTGGCTTAAAGTGACCTTTCAATTGCAAGGTCATTTTAACCCCTTATTAACCCATTCGCCACCGCTACAGGGCAATGGGAATAGACGGGCAAAGTGCCAGAAAGGGCGAATCTAATTATAGATTTGTCTTTTCTGGGGTGTCTGGGGGCAGATGTTAGTAGCCAGGGGGGGCCAAAAATAATGGTCCCTCTCTGGGCTATTATTATCTGCCCCCATTCGCTGGCTTTGTCTGTCTGGTTGCGAAAATAGGGCGGGAGCCCACGCATTTTTTTTAAACAATTTTACACCTCATATATATATATATATATATATACATGTCATTGAATTTGTGACACATATATATATATTTATATTTATAGTTCATACACTTCTACATAGTATAATAGCCGCTAATTCAACTGCCGGCTTTTGTGAAAATGCAGAACCCGACATGAAATGACACTTGGTGTACATAGGGTTAACCATGTCTTTTCATGTCCTTTGCTATCTGATTTGCACAAACAATTACATCAGTCTATGTGTGCAAAATTTCACACCTGTAGGAGTTAATTAAAGGTGTAAATTCGTAGCAAAAAAGTCCGGTTTTTTTACAACGAATTTACACCTTTAATTAACCCCTACAGGTGTGAAATTTTGCACACATTGACTGATGTAATTGTTTGTGCAAATCAGATTGCAAACTACATGAAAAGACATGGTTAACCCTATGTACACCAAGTGTCATTTCATGTCGGGTGCTTCTGTCTTTTCACAGAAGCCGGCTTTACCCGGCAATTGAATCAGAGGATATTTTACTATGTAGAAGTGTATAAACTATACATATATGTATATATATATGTCACAATAACATGTATATATATATATATATGTATTCTATGTGTGTATATTTAGTGTTTACAAGGAAATAAAGGTTTTTTTTAGTTGCGATTTTTTGTTCCCATAGACTTACATTGGACTTCCGGTATCGGAATCGGATATCGACGATATTTAGTGATATCGGCGATACCATTTCGATACGATATTTTAGATATCGAGCAGTATCGCTCAACACTAGTTATATTTGATAACGCATTCATCTGCTGCCATCTATGCTGATACTGCTCTGTATTTGGAATGACAAGTGAATAAAGATTTTTTTATCTTCACTTCATCGTTGAGCTGGATTTTCTCTTTTTGCAATGTTCTACGTCTGACACAGCGGTTCCTTGCTCCGATTCCTGGTATGCTGCACTGGTGAGCTGGACTTTCATTTCTAGCCCCCTTGGATGCCTGCTATACAACATCTCAAACGGGGAAAAAACTGTGGATGCCTGTGGAACCTCACTGACAGCGAACATCATATAGGTCAATAACATGTCCCAATTCTTCCCATCCTTGGCAACCACCTTTTTGAGCATGGCTTTGATTGTCTTATTAAACCTCTCCACCAACCGGTCGGTTTGTGGGTGGTACACCGACGTATGTAGCTGTTTAATCTGGAGCAACTTACATAGGATCTCCTTTGGTGTCCCAAGGTGACAAAATATGGCAAATAGCTCGCAGGCTATTAGCTTGGCCGATGTGTGCAGGAGAGGTATCGCCTCCGGGTACAGAGTGATGTAGTCCATTATGACCAAATATGTTGATAGCCATGGGCGGATTTCACTATGGGCCTACCAGATCCATTGCGATCTGCTAAATTATACTTTTATGATGGGCAGAGGTACCAAGAGACTCCGGTAGATCGCTCTGGGTGAGGATAGTTGGCACTCCGGACATGTGTCACAGTACCTCTGGACCTCCGCTTAGACCCCAGGCAAAAAAAACGCTGCAGAATGCGCTCCTGTGTCTTTTTATCCCCTAAGTGCCCTCCTAGCATATGGATGTGAGCCATATCGATGGTAGGATTGGGGCACCACCAGCTGTTCCACCACCTCATCACGGATTTTATCTATCTGGTACAACAACTCCTGGTGGATAACCATGCGAGGAAAGGCTGTCTCAGCACCTTGTTGCTGAGCTATTACATTAATTTTGGGCCCGGGCTAGGGTGGGATCCTGGAACTGAGCTGTCCCGAACTTACCAGAGGACACCTCCAGCTCAGGGATCGGTGGGGTCTCCTTGACCTTTCCTGCCCATACCTCTAAGGGAAGCATATCGGGGTTACACTCTGCCCCTATGTTGGCAACCCCTACGGCAGGCATCCCTGAAGGTACTGTCACACTAAGCGAGATCGCTAACGAGATTGCTAAAGAGTCACCAATTTTATGACGCAGTAGCGATCTCGTTAGCGACGCAGCTGTGTGTGACATGTAGCAGTGATGTGGCCCCTGCTGAGATGTCGTTGATCGCTTATGAACGTTCTGAGCCGTTTTTTGGTCGTTGGTGTCCCGCTGGTGAGCCTGAATCGCTGAGTGTGACACCCTTTATGAACGACTTTACCAGCGTCGCAGGTGGGACTAGGTTTTCCCAACGACCACAGAGGTCGTTATACAGATCACTGATCTCTGATGAGATCTTTGTGTTTGGAAGCTAACTAGCGACCACATAGCGATCGCACTAGCGATCTCGCCAGGTCGTGTCATTATCGTGATCGCTAGTGCGATCGCTAAGTGTGACAGTGCCTTGACTCGGGACCTTCAGGTTCTGCACCCAGAATAACATTTAGCTTGGGAGGATTAAACCTGGTCGCCCACAGGGACCAGAACAGGGGCAAGTCTCTTCTCATCACAGTCCTATCTAGCTAGCTATTATCTATCTATCTATCTATCTATCTATCTATCTATCTATCTATCTATCTATTTTCTATATATCTCTCTATCTATATATCTAGCTATCATCTAGCTATCTTTGCATTTGAACTGCAGAAAATAATGATGACCATTATGCCCACAGTGTTAAACATGGTTGGACTGATGTACTGATTGATGAAAGGAAGAAGTGAGGGACAATCATTTACACTGATTCAACTGAAACATCATATGAAACATGAGAGTTGGGGTCAATATCATTCAGTTTGTTTTGGTCTCATTTATAGTGCAAGCTGTACCAGGAAAGCCAACAGCACAGTTCAATCTTCTTAAACAGCCCCTGGTGACAAAAAGTCATTTTAAAACATCCAGTAGTGAAATAATGTATGTAGAATTAAAAAAAACAAGAGTATATAAGGTATATATAAATGAAATGGTTCCTTGTTAGAGCCAATAAATTCATATTTTAAAGGAGAAAAAAACATGTTTTAACACTTTTTTGTAGGAAAAAACAAATAGAATGGCTTTTAATAACAGCAAAAATAAAAAAGAAACTGAAGCATTTTAGATATTAATCTTCTTTAAACACGATTCATCAAGATGTGCGCACAACACATGTGCCTCTTCTAAGTAGCATACTCCCCTGTGCGCTGCCCCAGAAATGCTATTCCAGTAAAAGACTGGAATAAAAAACACCACCACTTTTCATGAATTGGATGGATGGATGGGCAGGCGTAACCGAGGCTCGTCCTGCCCTAGCTCTTTCCCAGCAACAACCCCAGTTGCATCCATTTTGACATAGCTGATCGAGAGTGGCGTGAAAACTCCAACAGTGGCAGACATTTTTTTGTGCAACTCTGCATTGTCAAAATAATTGCATCTTTTCAACATTTATACACCACTTAAAAGTGGTGTAAAAGATTTGATGAATCGACCCCCATGAGTTTGGAGTTTCAAATTTTTTCTCCAAAAAATAAGAGATACATTGGAAATATTTTAATTTATGATTTAACAAAACAAGCAAAGAGGAATGTTATTCAGTATCACTGTATAGAAATAAAGCACATTGTAAGAGCAGTTATGCTGCTACTTTAAGAAATAGTAAAACTATTCCAAGTTCCAAGTTTATAAACAAGGAGAACCATAGATGAAGCTCACACTGAAAATATGCTGGACTTCTATTCATATTAATACTTTACAAATGTACAGTATATGTTGCATTGGGGTCTTACATATTTTAAATTCACATTTATTTCAATTTTTTCATAGAAATATTACTTACCTTAAATATTTCCCAAGTATTTCAATTTTAATTTATCACCCAGCGCAACACTTTATATTGCTCCAAACATAAAAAAATTGAAACACTCATCTTTCTCGTAAGTCACTGATCTGCTCCAGATTCCTCAGCGTCCCTGTCTTCCTTTTCTCTGCACTGTCACTGTTCAGAGCAGAGAGTGCGCTGTAGTGATATAATCGCACCCTCTGACCTTAAACATAGAGTCAGAAGATGTGGAAGATGCCGCAGCTGAGGAGGAACAGGGAGAGGTATGTATTGCAAATAACGGAGCCCCTTAACAAGTGGGGGGGCCCGCTTGTGGGTGCTGGCACCAGGCCCCCATAGCGTGCTGGTGTCTCTGATGAAGAGTGGCCCGTCCATCTGCTCAGGGCCTAGGTGCGTCTGGTGCTGATGCCAGCCCTGGTCATCGGGATTCTCTCAATCATGTAGAGTAGAAGCTCTTATAGTCAGTGATGTCTTCTCTCTATATCTCTCCTGTAGAGTGTAAGCTTTTATGGTCAGTGGAGTCATCTCCCTCCTTTAGAGTGTAAGCTCTTATAGTGAGCATGGTGCTTCTCTCCCTCATGTAGAGTGTAAGCTCTTATGGTCAGTGGGGTCGTCTCTCTATCTGTCCTGTAGAGTTTAAGCTCTTATGATCAGCGGGGTCATCTTTCTCTCCTGTAGAGTGTAAGCTCTTATGGTCAGTGGAGTCCTCTCTCTTTATAGCGTGTAAGCTCTTATGGTCAGCGGGGTACTCTCTCTCTCCAGTAGAGTGGAAGCTCTTATGGTTAGCGGGATCATCTCTTTCTCCTGTAGAGTGTAAGCTGTTATGGTTGGCGGGGTCATCTCTCGCTCATTCTCTCACACCTGTAAAGTGTAAGACAGACTCCTTAGTGAATGCAATGATTGACAGTCAGAAATTGGGCATGCTAGATTATTATCTCTCCTGACATGATCTCTCGGCGGAGAGTTTTTGTGCCCTCTTCCACATTAAACTGTCAGCCAAGCCCACTGATATCGGTGGGTTTGGCCAAAGGTAGACTACTGTGTATGGGGGCCTATAGACTTATTCAAATATTGTTCTAATTTACCTATTTGTTTCCAATTCTAATGTCTTATTGAGTATGCTTTGACAATTTTGGCCATCATTTTCCACATAACTTATACCCACATTACTCACATCTAGTACAGCACTTCTGAGGGTACAATTAGAACTGCAAGATCCAGGTCTCCTTCTAGTGCACTGAACCTAAATTATTATAGGGATCTGTATGCAAGAAGGAGGGGGGTTATGATTGTAATACAGATGCTAAAAACCAGCAGATATAAAGCTAATAAGCAAGATTCTTCCAATATGGAAACCCTCATTCTTCAGATGAGAGAGCAATGGCGGTCGTGCAGCATGGAAGGAGCCTTCCAGTGAAATATTTAAAATATATGTAATCTAAAAAAAATAATGAAATATCTTTCTGTAATTCTACTTTAATTATATCTCTATAAAAAAGTAGAGGGCAATAATAAGTGAGGTTACTAAGCGATATAAGACTGCAAAGAATGGAGTGTGTACAAATTATCCCTGGTGATGAATGTGGCCATTGCTATTATGTGTTAAAAGGGATCATTTCTTCAAAACTCCTCAGATCTTGATAGTTTTGCAGGCCTGGCAGAAGCTGACTCTGTAGTAAGTCTCACATTACACGTGGATTAGATTTGTAGAAATCCTGTAACTCAATAGGTACCTGCCTATTCTCTCCTGGCGTCAGCCTGCCTGCACTGCTTTGCACTGTAGACATACCTGGCATTCCAGCCATGCCTCCTCACTTGCTAAGTGGCCTGGAGCCGGACTACCAAAACATTAGCTTATTGTTTTGTACAAGACCTTCCCTTGACAGATGAGAAAAGTGTGAAGTTGGTCTTGCAATGGCTTATTACCTCCAGAAGAAGCATACATGACACTCTTTAGCCGTATTTCTGCTACAGTAACATCGGAAAGAGGATACTGTCATGTCCCTTGTTGGTGGATACATGGTGTAGAAGTAAAGCAAGTCTGATATCTCCTGCTGCCTACAAAATGCATTTACATTCAATGAGGTGGAAAATAACAATAGCAATGTCAAATGCCTTGTTCCTGAACATGCACTATCAGGGTCCTCATAGCACTGTCTGACAGCCGGGTGTGTAGTCAGTCCTGACGGTAGGTGCTAAGAGATTTTCGATTTCATCACTAGTAGATGGTCACTGAAAATAAAAAAAATAGCTAACCAAATTTTTGATAATTTTTTGGGATACAGCAGTTCATCCATTCCATGTATTACTTTACTTCAGCACCTCCTAACTAGAGATGAGCAAATTTGTTCGGGTTCGGTCCTGAATACGATCGGAATCGAATATTGTTTTTGCAATATTGTTTAGAGTCAATGGGAGTATAAATTACCGAATATGTTCCGAACCGATCATAAGACATACATTCAGCATGAATATTGTTCGAATATGGCCCGAATATGTCAAAATCAGATTTGGGGACAAAATCCCCAAAAATTCACTCATCTCTACTCCTAATCCAATACAGCTTTAAAGAGGTTTCAGAAAACCTGTTTTTGACTGCAGCTTGTTTTAAAAAACAAACTGTCCTTTACTCTTCCTCCCCAGGTCTGACGCTGAATCTGCACCCTTGTACCCTCGTTTGTCACTGTATGCAGCAGTGGCAGCACTGTAGCCAATAACTGAGCGTAACGAATCTGAGCGGCACCTGTAAACTCGAGCTGAACCACTAAGCTTAGTAATTGGCTGCACGTTTGTCAATACCCTGCCAGCGCTACTGATAATATCAGATCTTCCTATCAAAAAACATAAGTTCTTTTTGTTTACTATATTGTTACCTCCATTCTGGGCAAACATATTGTGCCTAAATTATCTTGCAATTCTACCCTTCTTAGATAGATAAAACAACAAAATATCTCCAATCCGAAGGTCATGGAGATACATAAACAGTATAAAGGACACTTAACCGTGAAAACAACTTTTGTTCATGAATAATAAAAAAAACATGAAACAAACAAATAAGGTATAAAGCAAGGTTGCCTACATGGGAAAACACTGGCAATATATATCAAGTCATCATGATGAGACCGATCTTAGTATAAAACATAGTGTAAACATAGCAAATATAGAGATGATATCAAGGTGATTGTAATCTCAGGTAATATATATAGTTTGTAATTGTTCCAATACAGTTAAAAACAGAAAAAGCATTGGATAAATATAGTAGCAAGATAAGAAAGTACCGTGCATACAGATATATAAATGTAGTACAAGTACCAAAGTTGTGCTCACACTAATTGGAGAGGTAGTGCTGCATGAGTAACCGGACCGCTGTCCTGCAATCCAGCAGTCGAATTTTGTTTTTTTGCATTTTTTAAAATACTAATCACATATATCCAGAATGTAGAAATTTCAAAACAAACGCCTCCCTCATAAAGTGTGCGTGTTGTTAAAAATACTTTTTTGCTCACTCATGATACTCCAAACTTAGACCCATACACGACACAAAAAATACCATTGTTGGGTACCACCGGTTTTCCATAGCCACATAAGTGGAGGTCACTTAGAAATTAATAAGGCTGAGCTTGTACTGAAAATCTCAAAAGTGCTTCCACACAGTCTTAGGCCTCATTCACATGTCAATATACAGTATTTTGATCAGTATTTGTATTCCAAAACCAGGAGGGTCTCTAAAACACGGAACAGAATCTTTCAGTTATAGTTTTTCGGGATCACCCGCCAGGGCAGTGGGGTACTCGATACCGGGCCGCTTCTTAAAGGGAATAAAATACAAAAAAGGTAGAGCTAGCAGAATACATGGGTGGTAAATGTACAATAGTAAAGATCATATGTAAGAAAGCTAAACGCTAATAAATACCACACACATGACCGCCTATGAATAACAAGTGACCAACTGCTACAAATATAGCACACTTCACCAAGAACACAAACACAGTCAAATGGTCATAGTAAAATATAACATTTATTGAAAAAATACTAAAACATGGAATAAGGCAGCCCCCTGAGGAAGAAGTGTTCCCACTCCGAAACGCGCGTAGGGGCGGGCCGTGTGTCTACTGATCTGTGCACCATTGCGTAATTATGATATTTGTTGCATTCTCTGCCACCGTTTATTCTTAGCTTTAGTATGGCATTTTTGCGGTACTTACCTATTAGCACATGCGTTATATCCCATATGCATTGTTTCTACTCTGCTATTTGTAAAAATAGGTGGCAGTTGTTTCTTTAGTCTATATGTTACACAGCATTTATACCCATGATGTGCTGTCATGTTGTTCACATAGCCTGTTTTCATTATGCGCACTGTGAGTTTAGATTCTCCATGCTGCCTTATTCCATGTTTTAGTATTTTTTCAATAAATGTTATATTTTACTATGATCATTTGACTGTGTTTGTGTTCTTGGTGAATTGCGCTTCTTAAAGGGGCAGTGTCACAGCGGCAGTGACCCGGTCCGTGGCCCTGGGCGTCCAATAAAAGGGGTATATTTACAAGGGATAATATAGTTTATAGTAAAGTGTTCGTGACACCACCTGTGGTTTCTGGTCAGAGGTGACCAGCGCTGCAGTGAAGATCCTCTGGGCCTGGTGGTGATGCAGCAGAGTTGGCACAGCTTTCCACAGGCAGAGCTGAATCCCGGACACAGCTGGGTGTAGTTTCCAAAGCTTTACTCACAGTTCTGGTGTGCACAGATGCCCGCTTGGTGCCATGTCCTCCAGGTGAGGGGCTCAGCAAACTCCCAGGTAGTTCAGGATACACCTTTCCAGGACTCCCTTCCATATGTTCTTTTCTCTGTCATCTCACTGTGCTGACTTTCCACCTTTCCTTCCTGTCCAACACCTCACAGTCAGTATCCCAAGCTAGTAGCCGCGGACCTTGTCAGATAGCGTCCTCTCTGCGTTTCCTTGCTCCCTTATGGCTACCTTTTCAGAGAAGATAACTGTGGTTCTGTAGCTGAGGCACCTAAAGATACAACTGCCTCCAGCTTGCTAGCTGAGTATTGAAGTTCTCCACTAGGCTAGGGGCCAGTGTCCCTTCTGCGACCTGGTCACTCCACTATTGGATTGGGCCCCACAGATGGAAAACTCACTATCCGTGCCCCTAGGACCCCTTCTGGCCTTCCAGAAGCTTCACTCTGTTCCTTTCTTATCTAGCTTTCCTCGTCTGGGGGCGAGCTGCTACCAGCCTCAGCTCACCTCACACTCTGTCTGACTCTACAGTCTCTTTTCTGCTCTCTAAGCTTCACTTCCCCTCCTTCTTACTTTCTCCGCCCACTGTCCATACACTCTTTCCTACCCAGCCTGGGATGAGATCATCCTCCCTTAGAGTGTCCGGCTGCTATAGTATGTGTTGGGTGCAGGTGTTAGAGTCTTGGGTGGTGCCCCCTCCTTACCTGAGAGTGGGGCATCACACCTCTGGATGAGGTGCAATACCTCTGTGGTGACTGAACCTTCAGGGGTGCCACATACCCCCCTGTTAAACACAGCACGTCCGCGGGCTGAAAGAGTAAAGCACAGGTGTAACGGAAACATACCAAATTTTGAGTGATGCATCACAACAGGTGAAAAATAAATGAAACGCAACTTCCCTTTATGGGAGGTACTTTTTTCTTAACTGTTGCGTGAATAACAGGTAAATAATAATTCAAGACATTAGAATAATTACTCCTTTTATGCATCCTGACATTCTCCTTCTTTTCATTAAGTGTCTTCACATCTTTCAAAAAGTGCTATCACTATCTATCTTCACCAACTATTGGCAGCAACTGTATCGCCATCAGGTTCACCACCACTTTATACAATATCATACTATCATAATACCATCTTGTAAAACTAACTTTACTTCTTTCCTATTAAACATTATAGTTTACCCTCGTTAAACATTTTTTTACGTTACCAGCTACCTGGTACTTTTACTGTCAGAAAATACTATTATCTTCTTGCTTCAGACCGTTATCAGTTATTAGTTCTCAATACCTATATTCACTATAAAAGACTAGCAACATACATTTTTCACATTCATTTTAGTAAGAAACACAAACATTCTTTGGTCACAACGGGTAACTGTTCTTTTTCTTTAAAAGTGCTATCAAATTCTTCTTCATAAATATTCACATTAATTTATTCAATTTCAAGTGCTATAAGACATTTTCAGAGTAAGTGCAATAAAACTTTTTCATTCAAGTCCAACAACATTTTTCTCTTCTTCTTTTAGTGCAAGCCCCATCAGGGTATTTTCTTAGTAGAGAAAATGAAGGGAGCAGTCCAGCTTCTGTAGAAAGTGCAATTCTTTATTCCAGTGGTTCTCAACCTTTCTAATGCCGTGACCCCGCAATACAGTTCCTCATGTTGCGGTGACCCCCAAACCAAAAAATAATTACAGTCCTCCATACAGTATTATGGGCCAAATATAATGCTCTATAAAGAATACTGGTCCCCATATAATGCTCCATACAAAATATGGAGCTCTCCTCTGCACTGTGCTGCGTTCTGCACTGTTACGGCTCAGGAAAGGGCACTGTGGAAAGACTCCCCATTATCATCATCATTGCCTCCCCATCATCATCATCGCCTCCCCATCATCATTATCATTGCCTCCCCATCATCATCATCATTGTCTGCCCATCATCATTGGCTCCCCATCATCATCATTGCCTGCCCATCATCATTGGCTCCCCATCATCATCGCCTCTCCATCATCATCATTGCCTGCCATCATCATTGGCTCCCCATCATCATCATTGCCTTCCCATCATCATTGGCTCCCCATCATCATCATCATTGCCTGCCCATCATCATTGGCTCCCCATCATCATCGCCTCCCCATCATCATCATCATCATTGCCTGCCCATCATCATTGGCTCCCCATCATCATGATCATTGCCTGCTCATCATCATTGGCTCCCCATCATCATCGCCTCCCCATCATCATCATCATCATTGCCTGCCCATCATCATCGCCTCCCCATGATCATCATCTTTGCCTGCCCATCATCATTGGCTCCCCATCATCATCGTTGCCTCCTCACCACCATCACTGTCTCCCCCCATCACCATCACACATACAGCACCACACACAGACAGCACCGCAGAACTCTCTCACAGACACACACACAGGCAGACACACACACACACTGATACACACAGACACATACACCTCACATCTCACCTGTCCGGCGCCCGCGCTCTCTGCCACAGCCGGCCGCTGAATGATGACGTCATCCAGCGGCGCTGCTGTGACAGGAAGCCCCCTGGAGCCTGGAGCTACGGAGGCACGGGGAGAGGTAAGTATTGCGCCGCCTGCTCAGGCCGGGTCCCCCCTCTCCACGCACAGTGGACTCACCGACCCGCCGCTCAGCTCCGGAGGGTCCCGGGCCGCAGCACTGTGACTCCATGGGAGGAGGAATTGCTGCTGCTACGCCGCCCCACACAAGTGCTGCCTGGGGCGGACCGCCCCCCGCCTGCCCACGCTACGCTTGCGCCCTACGCCCGCCCACACTACGCCCCTGCTACGCCACTGGGCTAAAGCCATCGGAAATATGCTGTATATATGGCTCCGCTCCCATCCTCCCATCCTGTATACATGGCTCCGCTCCCCCCTCCATCCTGTATACATGGCTCCGCTCCCACCCTCCCATCCTATATACATGGCTCCGCTCCCCCCTCCCATCCTGTATATATGGCTCCGCTCCCATCCTCCCATCCTGTATATATGGCTCCGCTCCCATCCTCACATCCTGTATATATGGCTCCGCTCCCATCCTCCCATCCTGTATATATGGCTCCGCTCCCATCCTCCCATCCTGTATATAAGGCTCCGCTCCCCCTCCCATCCTGTATACATGCTCCGCTCCTCATCCTGTATATATGGCTCCACTCCATCCTCCCATCCTGTATACATGGCTCCGCTCCCATCCTCCCATCCTGTATATATGGCTCCGTCCCCCCTCCCATCCTGTATATATGGCTCCGCTCCCACCTCCCATCCTGTATACATGCTCGCTCCTCCTGAGCTCCCACCCTCCCATCCTTATACATGGCTCCGCTCCCCCTCCCATCCTGTATATATGGCTCCGCTCCCCCTCCCATCCTGTATACATGACTCCGCTCCCATCCTCCCATCCTGTATATATGGCTCCGCTCCCCCTCCCATCCTGTATATATGGCTCCGTTCCCATCCTCCCATCCTGTATATATGGCTTCCGCCTCCATCCTGTATATATGGCTCCGCTCCCAATGCCCCCCCCCTCTGTATATATGGCTCCGCTCCCATCCTCCCATCCTGTATATATGGCTCCGCTCCCCTCCATCCTGTATACATGGCTCCGCTCCCATCCTCCCATCCTGTATATATGGCTCCGCTCCCATCCTGTATATATGGCTCCGCTCCCATCCTGTATATATGGCTCCGCTCCCATCCTCCCATCCTGTATATATGGCTCCGCTCCCCTCCTCCTGTATACATGGCTCCTCGTATCCTCCCATCCTGTATACATGGCTCCGCTGCCATCCTCCCATCCTATATACATGGCTCCGCTCCCCCTCCCATCCTGTATATATGGCTCCGCTCCCATCCTCCCATTCTGTATATATGGCTCCGCCTCCCCTCCCATCCTGTATACATGGCTCCGCTCCCATCCTCCCATCCTGTATATATGGCTCCGTTCCCATCCTCCCATCCTGTATACATGGCTCCGCTCCCACCCTCCCATCCTATATACATGGCTCCGCTCCCCCCTCCCATCCTGTATATATGGCTCCGCTCCCACCCTCCCATCCTATATACATGGCTCCGCTCCCATCCTGTATATATGGCTCCGCTCCCCCTCCCATCCTGTATACATGGCTCCGCTCCCCCGTCCTCCCCCACCATACTTACCCTCCTCGCTCCGTCGCTGCAGGTCCCTGCATCCCTGTCGGCGGCGTCAGCTTCCTCCTGTGCGCAGCGGTGACGTAATACCGCTCATTAAGGACATGAATATGGACGCCACGCCTATGGGAGTGGCGTCACGTCCATATTCATTACCTTAATGAGCGGTACTACGTCACCGCACTGCCAGGAGGAAGCTGCCGCGGCCGACAGGGATGCAGCGACGGAGCGAGGAAGGTAAGTATGGATGTCTAATGAAGCCGTCGGCGGCTGCAGCTGTCACCACAGTGCTGCAGCCGCCGGCTCCTTTAAGCGACCCCTGTGTTTTGGTCATTCGACCCCCGCGGGGGTCGCGACCCACAGGTTGAGAACCGCTGCTTTATTCAATCCAAAAATAAAATCGTCACATAACGGTGTCCTCCAAATGCAAAAAGCTGGTACAGCTGGTAGTGCATACTCTCCGCTTTTTGCATTTGGAGGACACCGTTATGTGACGATTTTATTTTTGGATTGAATAAAGAATTGCACTTTCTACAGAAGCTGGACTGCTCCCTTCATTTTCTCTGCTGCTGCATGTCTTGGTCCGGACTTTCAGTCTCGTGCTCCGGTGGTGGTTAACACCCTTTACTTCTTTATACATTGCTGTATTTTCTTAGTTCAACATGAGGGACCCATCTCAAACTCTCAACGGAGGCCTTGGGCAGGCTACAAGGCATGGCTGGTCTCCCCTTTGGACCACTACTTCGGCCACGCCAAACGGTTTTTGTTCTGAGGTCAGTTTTGCAGTAATATAGGGTGTCAGCGCACCCTACAGTCTTTCAAGTAAAACCAAGAAGAAGCACCTTAAGAGGTGCTAAACTATATACAGGTAAAAGTTTTCGGATCATACCTTGTCCATGATCTCTCAGTTTTTATAATCAGGAAAACAGGTGAACTTGGTGCAGGAACCCTACCAGGTTAACTTGTAAAATTTTTAAAGGAACTATATACAACTTATGCAGGTGTTTACTGTTCCACTTACTCTTCCTGAGCCTGGCATCTTCCTGCCGGGGAAGAAGCACCTTTGCTAGTTGTAGTCACACTGGGTGACTTGCTGAATGCGGTGGGGGATGGGAGTACTGTTGCCCCCTGATGGTCTTGCAGGGTCATCAGCTCCTCCGGGATATGGCGGACATGGAGAGCATACCAGCCTCTCTCACCATGGTGTCGGGTGAAAGAAACTCACTCCCCAGGGAACAGGCCACGTGTCGGGGGCCCTCGGATCAGATGTGACTCTACATCCCTTCAGTTGATGAACAAATCAGGGCCCCCTTTCGAGTCCCGGATGAAACCTCAGCCCTGCTGCAAATCAAAGTTAATGACTATGCCTCAGCTCATTGGGCGTAGCTCCTCCATCCACACCCTGGGGGCTGGGGCCATGGCCAGCAGGTTTCATCCTCTAGGGCCTCCCGACGGGCCTGGCGTTTTTTCTCCTCCTGCTCCAATTTGAGGACCTGCTGGCGGCAGAACTCCTCCTCCTCCTGGGTCTGTCAGCGATGAGACTCTCCCTGTGGGAAATCCCATGAGGTCTGACCCTGGGTTCTCCCAGGGGATCACCTCCAGCTGGCGACGTGCTACCTGAGGCAGGTTTTTGGGCTTTTGTGGCTGTAGTATCATACCCTTGGGGTTGAGCACCCGAACCCAGGTGACTTCGATCATCACCTGACCGGGTTTTGGGGACGGTGGTGATTCGCAAGATTCCTGCTGGGCCTCCCGTTCCCCAGGGGCGTCGCCCATACCTTCGCCTCCAGTTACCATATCCGGTGCTGCTGCCTCCGGGGTGGCGGGTGCGGGTTACGTAGGCGCCCGGGATCCAATGGCATTTTCCAGGAAGGTTTTCTTCCAGCGACAGTCAGCTGAGTGCGGAGGTAGCGATGGGTCAATTCCTCCATTTCTTCTTCCAACAACGCCTGGTCGAGGGCTGTCAGGTGGGTGCAGCCTTGATCTTCCTGGCCAGGGGAATCTCCAACTTCCTGCCCATGCCCGACAGGTCTCCACCCTCTGCTCGCCATGGCATCCAGGTACTTTTCGTTCTCCTCCTCTTCGTTTCCTGCCGTTGGGTCTGTCTCCGCCCTTCTCCTGGGGCGGCGCCTTTTTCCTTTGCCGCCAATCCAGGCTAGGAGGCGGACTCCCCTAGCTGTCAGCCATGCTGCAGTCACGTAGTAGTATAGACAGGGGCGTTCATGCTGCTTCGCACCCTTTTGCTGGGTGTCACCCACGACGGCACGCCCTTCATCTCCTTGTGCGCCTCATGGTGTAAATATGGCGACTGTTGTTCAAAACTTTCAGCAAAGTCTCAGGCACAATAGACAGTTCACAATAGGCACACAGGAGCCGGTGATACCGGGTTTCGATATCCTGTTCGTGATGCCAAGTTGGATCGCCCGTGAGGGCAGTGGGGTATTTGGTACTGGACCGCTTCTTAAAGAGGCAGTGTCACAGTAAAGTGTTCATGACGCCACCTGTGGTTTCTGGTCAGAAGTGACCAACGCTGCAGTGCAGATCCTCTGGGCCTGGTGGTGATGCAGCAGAGTTGGCACAGCTCTCTACAGGCAAAGCTTAATCCCAGGGCAGATGTAGGATGTAGAAAATGGTAATCTGGTTGGATGTAGCAGTGTTGGATGGATGACACAGGAATGATTAGAGGACACAGCTGGGTGCAGTTTCCAAAGCTTTACTCACAGTTTTGGTGTGCACAGATGCCCACTTGGTGCCGTATCCTCCAGGTGAGGGGCTAAGCAAACTCCCAGGTAGTTCAGGATATACCTTTCCAGGACTCCCTTCAATATGTTACTTTCTCGGTCGTCTGACTGTGCTGACTTTTCACCTTTCCTTCCTGTCCAAGACTTCACAGTCAGTATCCCAAGCTAGTAGCCGCGGACTTTGTCAGATAACGTCCTCTCTGCGTTTCCTTGCTCCCTTATGGCTACCTTTTCAGAGAAGATAACAGTGGTTCTGTAGCTGAGGCATCTAGTGATGCAACTGCCTCCGGCTTGCTAGCTGAGTCTTGAAGTTCTCCACTAGGCTAGGGGCCGGGTGTCCCTTCTGCGACCTGGTCCCTCCACTATTGGATCGGGCCCAATGGATGGAATACTCACTATCCATGCCCCTAGGACCATTTCTGTCCTTTCAGAAGCTTCTCTCTGTTCCTTTCTTATCTAGCTTTCTTCGTCTGGGGCGAGCTGCTACCAGCCTCAGCTTCCCTCACACTCTGTCTGACTCTACAGTCTGTTTTCTGCTCTCTAAGCTTCACTTCTTACTTTCTCCACCCACTGCTCAAACACTCTTTCCTACCCAGCCTGGGAGGAGACCATCCTCCCTTAGGGCACTTCCAGGGTGCCCAGCTGCTATAGTATGTGTTGGGTGCAGGTGTTAGAGTCTTGGGTGGTGCTCCCTCCTTACCTGAGAGTGGGGCATCACATCTCTGGATGAGGTGCAATACCTCTGTGGAGACTGAACCCTCAGGGGCGCCACATTTCTCTGTAAGATCCACTCCTGGCTTTGGCTTACAAACACTGATGCAAAATACTGACCAATTACTGGTGTGATAGTGGCCT
Source organism: Oophaga sylvatica (assembly GCA_033576555.1). Classification (NCBI taxonomy): domain Eukaryota; kingdom Metazoa; phylum Chordata; class Amphibia; order Anura; family Dendrobatidae; genus Oophaga; species Oophaga sylvatica. Next base: position 947,943,388 of record JARQOD010000001.1, on the reverse strand, counting down.
TAGGAGACCCCAGAGTGTCATATACCTATTTACATGACAATTCCAAGTTTTGTTGTATTGAGATTCACAGAAAACCAATTTACAATACAAATAGGGTAAGTACAAATCAATTGTGTATCCTACAAGCAATGTACCACACTCAAAATAGTAAAACTATATAATTTATTTATTAAAAAAATCATTTAGACATGGAACATCATATTAATATGCATATATACCAGAAAAACAAATAACAAATAAAACATAAGCAGCCCTTTAGGAGAAAAAAAGTGTAATTAATATTTCCTCAAGATATACAGTGGGTACGGAAAGTATTCAGACCCCTTTAAAATTTTCACTCTTTGTTTCATTGCAGCCATTTGGTAAATTCAGAAACGTTAATTTTTTGTCTCATTAACCCTTTTCTGACATTGAACGTGCTATCCCATCCATATGCCCTTAGTCTTAATGCCCATGGACGGGATAGTACGTAATGGGCGATCAGCCGCGCTCACAGGGGGAGTGCGGCTTATCGCCACCGGATGTCAGCTGATTCTCACAGCTGACACCCGGCACTAAGTGCCAGGAGTGGTCACAGACCGCTCCCGGAACTTTAACCCCAGAAACACCAAACAAGTTCGCAGCATTCCGGAACCAGCACAGGGGCTGACAGCCCCTCTGCCTTTGGTCGGAGACCCCGCGGCATGCTGCGGGTCCCGATCATTGCCATGACGACATCCGTGTCTCCAGACCTGAGAGACTTCCTGTCATGAGCAGAGCATGATCAGGAAGGCTCTCAGGTCAATGTAAAATGCATAATAAACAACAATGTAGGCAAGACAGAATACATGATATCATAGTGTCCAAATTAGATCCAAAGCCACAACATATGGATCAGGGATATACCCACCAGACCCTCCAGAATGAATCTGATAACACTGAAAACACGGAGTATGAGTCCACAAACTATGTATATAAAATAATATGCACTTTATTAAATATGGCACTTAATGCATACAATTATAAACAGTAACAATCAAAGTCCAAAATACCTGAGAGAAGTAGGTGATACAAAGTATCCAGTGAGTCCAGACAAAATATTATATGAGGTGGGGGAGCAAAAAGAGGACAATATACATCAGAGGGACCAAAATACATTCCAACAACACTAAATATGTAAAGTGCCCCTAGTTCTTCAGTAACAACTATATGCCATTGCAATAGGCCAGAAGACTAAATAAATAAACAAACTGCCCCATAAAATAAGCAGTATCATAACTACATAGTTATATGCATGCACATGTCCAATTAAATGCTCTTACCCATAGTGCCTCAGTCCGGACCACACAGGAATCAAGCCCCAACGCGCGTTTCGCGTTGGCTTCTTCGGGGGGTGAAACACATGTTCTGGCTTGATTCCTGTGTGGTCCGGACTGAGCACCTTGAGGGGTGCAGCTTTTAGAATGGTGTCACTTTTGGGTATTTTCTATCATATAGACCCCTCCTCAAAGTGACTTCAAATGTGATGTTGTCCCTAAAAAAAAATGGTATTGTAAAAATGAGATATCGCTGGTCAACTTTTAACCCTTATAACTTCCTAACAAAAACAAATTTTGGTTCCAAAATTGCGCTGATGTAAAGTAGACATGTGGGAAATGTTATGTATGAAGTATTCTGTGTAACATATCTCTGAAAATTCAAAGTTGGAAAATAGCAAAATTTTCAAAATTTTTCGCCAAATTTCCATTTTTTTCACAAATAAGCGCAAGTCATATCAAATAAATTTTACCACTATCATGAAGTACAATATGTCACTAGAAAACAATGTTAGAATCGCCAGGATCCATGTAAGCATTCAAGAGTTTATACCTCATAATGGGACAGTGGTCAGAATTGTAAAAATTGTCCTGATCATTACCGTGCAAACCATCCTTCAGGGCAAAGGGGTTAATGTACACTCTGCACCCCATCATGACTGAAAAAAAAAATATTTAGACTTTCCTATATGAAAAAAAAAAGAAATGTAGAAATTTTTGCAAATTTATTAAAAAAGAAAAACTGAAATATCACATGGTCATAAGCAGTGTTGAGCATTCCGATACCGCAAGTATCGGGTATCGGCCGATATTCGCTGTATCGGAATTCCGATACTTAGTTCCGATATTTTCCATATATCGTATACCGGAATCGGAAGTTCCCATAATTCTTTGAGAGGCACTGTGATTTTAGTCAGCCAATGAGGAATCCTATGAAGTGTGGGCACATCCTGTACTGCTGCGGTCATCTTAACTAATGGCATGGCTGTGATTGGCTGCTGAAATGATGTCAGAATGCACTATAAAAGGCGCCGCCGCCATTTTAGCGTCACTGTGCTGTGAACTCAGGAACAGAACGCTGTTCTGCTGACTTTGAGGGACAGTTAGACATTGCGATTTTGTGTACTGTGCTTTAGGCAGGCTAGTTTACCAACCGCTGTGTAAAGCTTCCTTTTGCCAGTGTTGTTTTAACAGCTCTGTGCAAGGTGTGTGTGTGAGAGTGCAGGTGACGCTGCAGTTTGCTCTGCATCCACCGCTGTTTGTAGGCATCTGCACGTGTCACTCACTGACTCTTTTTTTTATTTTATTTTGTGGAATTGGTGCAGCTCCATTCAATTGAAATTAACAGTGATCTATTAGTGTGACGCGCTTCCATCCGTATACAATACATTGGTTGCAAACACTATAGAAGTACAGAAAGGAGCCTTTCACAGATAGTGAACAGTTGTGTTTCAGTGTTCACTGCAGTCTGTGAGGTTTCGATTTTTTGAGTGCAGATCACGCTCCAGTTAGTTCTTCAACCACTGCTGGTTGTAGTCTGCTGAGCATGTGTCACTGCCTCATCCTTCACATTTTTCTCTAATTGGTGCTGCTCCATTATATTTGAAAAAAATCTAATCTATTAGTGTGACGCGCTTCCATCCGTATACAATACATTGGTTGCAAACACTATAGAAGTACAGAAAGGAGCCTTTCACAGATAGTGAACAGTTGTGTTTCAGTGTTCACTACAGTCAGTGAGGTTTTGATTTTTTGAGTGCAGATCACGCTCCAGTTAGTTCTTCAACCACTGCTGGTTGTAGTCTGCTGAGCGTGTGTCACTGCCTCATCCTTCACATTTTTCTCTAATTGGTGCTGCTCCATTATATTTGAAAAAAATCTAATCTATTAGTGTGACGCGCTTCCATCCGTATACAATACATTGGTTGCAAACACTATAGAAGTACACAAAGGGGCCTTTCACAGCTACTGAACAGTTGTCTGCAATGTTCACTGCAGTCTCTCTGAGGAATAACCACACTTAGGCCTTATAACTTTTCTGACTTTCTTTATCAATCTACCAAGATGAAGAAGGCAGGGAGTAAGGCACGTGGTCGTGGCCGTGGAGTTTCAGCAGGGAGAGGACGTGGGGATTCTGTGGCTGCTGCCGCACCCAGTGACACAGCATCCACCAGTTTTCCCCGTGAGCGTTCCTTTATGCGCACTTTAGTAGGAGCTCGGCGTACCCCCCTGCTGCGGGAAGAACAAATTGAAGCCGTTGTTGGTTGGATGGCAGCCAATGCATCGACTTCAATTCCTTCCACCTCCTCTCAGGACCACAGCACTGTTGAACAACCATCTGTCTCTTCACCGCCTGCCAAATTGCCCAGGCAGTCAGAGAGCTCTGTACAGGAGCCAGCTGAGTCTCTGCTTCTGTTCTCAGAATCTGTTGGCTTGCAAACAGGGGCCCAGCCAAGCAGCATTCTGGAATGTGAAGAAGAGGCAGTATGCAGTGATGCGCAACAGCTGTGTCTCTCTGAATCTGAAGAGGCGGGTGAGCCAGTGCCGATGGTCAGCACACCGCAGAACGCATCTGATGATGATGAGACTCAGGTGCCAGTTTCTGTTGAGCATGGTGCTGGCCAGACCACCCAACAGCAGCAGGTGTTGGAAGAGGGTAGTGGAGATGATGAGGTCCAAGACCCAACATGGCGTGAGGAACAGGAAGGTGGTGGTAGCAGCTCTGAGGAAGAGATTGCCCCAACGGTCCAAACAGTAGGGAGAGGTAGGCTGCAGATTCGGTTGCCTGTAGCCTCCAGTTTGGCACCCGTTCGTAGCAGTTCTCTTCCAACAGCCAAAACGGGCGCTCCCAGGACTTGCACTGCGTGGTCCTTTTTTGACACACTTGCAGATGATATTTGCTATGTCAAATGCAAGCTGTGTAATCAAAAAGTAAAAAGAGGTAAAAGTGTCAGTAACCTTAATACCACAAATATGTGGAAACATGTGCGGTCAAAGCACGTGGTTGAGTTACAAAGACACACTGGAGATGTAGGCCAACCTACAGCAGCACCTACATCTTCAGCTCGTGTTGGAGCCTCTTCCTCCAGCTCACACACAGCTGGTTCGGCTTCCTCACAGGATCGCCATGGAAGAACCTCTGTCACTGTTGTCCAGAGACCCAGTGTTATTCCACCCACAGCTGCAAGTTCCCTGTCATCCTCACACTCCCAGGCCACAAAACAGCCATCGGTAGCACAGGCATGGGATAAAAGACGGCCATACTCGGCAAACCATCCACGAGCACAGGCTCTGAATGCTGGCATTGCAAAACTCCTGTCCCTTGAAATGCTGTCATTCAGGCTGGTGGAGACTGACAGTTTCCGTAACTTAATGGCATTGGCAGTCCCACAATACAATGTGCCCAGCCGATTTTATTTCATCAGGCAAGCCGTCCCTGGTCTGCAAAAGCATGTTGAGGGAAAAATTAAACATGCGCTATTAAACGCCGTCAGTAGCAAGGTCCACCTGACCACCGATGCGTGGACCAGTACCCATGGCCAGGGACGATACCTTTCCCTCACTGCCCATTGGGTCAATGTTGTGGAGCCGGGTACAGATCTTGCGAGTGGCGCTGTACGTGTTCTGCCAACTCCAAGGATTGCAGGAATCAAGTCTGTCCACATTGACTCCACCTCCTACTCCAGTTCCTCAGAATCATCGCTGCAGGAGCCGTCACGGTCTACCTCCACATGGACGCTTACCTGTTGCGACCGATATGAGCACAGCCGTGGCCAAACGTCAACAGGCCGTCCTGAAATTAATTTCCATGGGGAATCGAAGCCACACAGCGCAGGAGCTCTGGAATGCCATCAAGCAGGAGAGCGACGTGTGGTTTTTGCCAGCGAATCTCCAGCCAGGCTTGGTAGTGTGTGACAATGGCCGAAATCTGGTGGCAGCTCTGGGCCTTGGCAACCTCACTCACATACCATGTCTGGCACATGTGCTCAACTTGGTCATGCAGAGCTTTTTGAGGGACTATCCGGATCTTGATGAACTGGTGCACAAGGTCCTCCTAGAGTGCGCTCACTTGCGACGTTCCAGCATGGCCAGATCGCGCATTGCAGCTCTGCAACGCAGATTTCGCCTTCCTGAACATCGCATCATATGTGACGTACCCACCAGGTGGAATTCCACGTTACATATGTTGGAGCTGTTGTGTGAGCAGCAGCCAGCAGTAATGGAGTATCAGCTGCATCAGGCGCAATCAACTCGCAATTTGCGCCGTTCACACTTCACCACTACTGAGTGGGCCTCTATGAAGGACATCTGCCACGTTTTGCGTGCGTTTGGATGACTCAACGCGGATGGCGAGTGCAGATGATGCACTAGTCAGCCTGACTGTCCCCCTTATCTGCCTGCTTCAAAAAACACTGCAAGCACTAAGGGATGAGGTTTTGGAAGAGGTGGAGGATGAGGAGTCACAAATTCCATCACCTTCTGGACAGTCAGCGCAACGTGGTTCCTCACAAAGGGCTGGGCAGGGCTCACTTTGTGAGGAGGATGAGGAGGAGTCAATGGAGGAGGAAGACATCGCTCCAGAGGGAGGTGCACAACGCTCTAGTCAGTATGTAGAGCGAGGGTGGGGTGATGCAGAGCAGGCAGAGATGACGCCTCTTGCAGGGGACAGCGTTTCTTGGCCAGTTGGGAGTCTGCAGCACATGGTTGATTTCATGCTGCAGTGCCTGAGAAACGACAGCCGCATCGCCCACATTCTCACCACGTCTGATTATTGGGTGTACACCCTCCTAGACCCTCGCTACCGGGACAACTTACAAAGCCTCATCACACCGTTGAACCGGGAGCGTAAAATGCGGGAGTACCAAGACACACTGGTGCAATCCATAATGTTCTCCATTCCAGCCGAGAGCACTGCTGCTGCTACTGCTTTACAAAGCAGCTCTGTGCGTCGAGGCAGTGGAGACAGCTATGCAACAAGAGGGAGCACAAGCAGCGCCTCTGCACAGGGCAAGACCAGTATGTTCCAAATGTGGCGAAGTTTTGTGGCAGCGCCACAAATGTCTACACCATCCGAGACGGCTCCAGTCAGCAGGAGGCAACGTTTCCGTAAGATGGTGACAGACTACATGTCTTTCCCTCTCAGTGTACTCCCAGATGGCTCTTCCCCATTCAAGTTTTGGGTCTCTAAGCTGGATACATGGCCAGAGCTTAGCCAGTATGCATTGGAGGTGCTGGCTTGCCCTGCTGCCAGTGTATTATCGGAGCGCGTCTTTAGTGCTGCAGGTGGTGTACTAACAGACCGTCGCATGCGACTATCCTCCGATAATGTAGACCGGCTTTCTTTTCTGAAAATGAACAAGGCATGGATCTCACCAGAATTTGTCTGTCCGTTTTCAGATTAAATAACTGGTTCGCAACGTTATCCATGTCTCCTGTTATGTTCATCTTTCTACCACCTGAACTCTACTCCCTGGGCTACAACACTGATATGTGATTCTTCATTTTTTGTTTTAGTCTTAGCCTGATGAAGAGACCTGAGTAGTCTCGAAAGCTTGGAATTTGTTACCATATTTTCAGTTAGCCATTAAACGGTATCAACCACAGAGGACTCTCAAGTATAAATATTTTTCTATTCTTGGAATTGAAATTCATCATTTTATTGTCCTAGTAAAACTTCATTTATTCTTGTTTGAAGTACATACATTTGCAATGGCCACGTAACAAGGCAATAACTCAATATTTTATGCCTACACCCTCCTTGACCCTGGGCTTCAACACCGCCAGTTGCTGCTCAGAAGTGTTAGATGTTCAGATGAAAACAATCGCTGATGTGTTTGTGGGGTTCAGTAACGCCTGCTGTTCCCCTGCTGTGTGTCTGGCAAAAATTACTGCTGCTAACTACAACTTCAACTTCAAACATCTCATACTAGGCCTCTGCCTACACCCTCCTTGACCCTGGGCTTCAACACCGCCAGTTGCTGCTCAGAAGTGTTAGATGCACAGATGAAAACAATCGCTGATGTGTTTGTGGGGTTCAGTAACGCCTGCTGTTCCCCTGCTGTGTGTCCGGCAAAAATTACTGCTAGCTACCTAATCATGGTGAAAAAAACATGACATGTCAAAGTGTCTAGTGCTACACATAGATATGAGGCTACACCCTGATTTCTAAGCTGTAAACATTTGAAACGTCAGCTTTAAAACCATAAAATGATTAGTCTTTGTCACAAATCTGTAACAAAATAATTGTGACATATTATTACAGATATGCACATGTCGAAAACAAATGCAAACACAAAAGCCTACTTATGCTATAGGATACTGATGGTCAACCTTGTCACTCCATAGCTTAGACAAATCCAACTCACATCATGACTCAAATGCTGCAATGTTGGAAGTGCATAATGTGGGTTGAACTTTGACAACTGCTGCAGTGCGAAGGTTATACTTCAGTGTTCTTGCCTTTTAAATAAAAGCATACAAGTAAATATAATAATCCAATGTTGATTAAGGGACGTGATGTACACCTGTAATATTGTGCAAACAATGCATGTAGGAATAGTCCTCTTCAACATTACTTATATTTGTGTCATTTTAAAAAATACATATTTAATTAGAAAGTTAACAGCCCATATCATAAAGGTCCTTCATGTAAACATGATAATCGCTAACAAAAATCATGCATTACCTTGTTAAAGTCAATAGTGCATAGTCACAATAGCAAAATATATACCTGTAAGTGGTGCTGAAAGAACGACAACTGATAGAATAGGTGAATGATATCTATTTATCAGACTGAATAGCGACACCTGTACAATGTCGATATAATACTGTACCTTAACAAAACAGCTGTGTCACAACTCACACTCGTTTTTCTTGTAGCTTGTTATGTAATAGGGCACATGCGTGTATGTTTCATCATAGGTGCATGTTTACTGAGTAAAGCAGTCATGACAACGCCTTTGTGTTGTCGGTACGCTTGCGATGATGAACGATGCGCACCGTGAATGTTAGTCTGCGTCATAAGACGTACAGACGCTCCAATACCCAACGCGTCACAGCAGGAAGCCAGTCTGTGCGTCCAAACAAAGGCGCAACCATACATGCACGTAACCTTTTATAAAGCTATATAAAAAAAAGGATGTAGTAGTAACGCACACTTTATTGAGGTACAGTATTACATCGCCATTCACCATCTGTGGCTATGCAGTCTCATCTATATATACCTTATCTATCCGTTGTCATGCTTGCAAGTCCACAGTCAGGCATAAATATCTGTTTTCACTATGCACTATGCACTTTTTAAATTTTTTGTTTGTTAATATAAATGATTGGCACATATTATCAGTATTACATGATGGAAATTTTAGATATTTTTAAAAATTTTTTACAAAATGGCTTGGTCGTTAAGGGGTTAAAAACATAATCAGCATTACAAGTTATCTTTGACATTCATAAAACTTTACATTTGGTGAATAATATCACTAAAAATTTTTTTAAAAATATCTAAAATTTCCATCATTAAAGACCAGGCCAATTTTTACATTTCTGACCACTGTCTCTTTATGAGGTTATAACTCTGGAACGCTTCAACGGATCTTGGCGATTCTGAGATTGTTTTCTCGAAACATATTGTACTTCATGATAGTGGTAAAATTTCTTCAATATAACTTGCGTTTATTTATGAAAAAAACGGAAATATGGCAAAAATTTTGAAAATTTTGCAATTTTCAAACTTTTAATTTTTATGCCATTAAATCAGAGAGATATGTCACAAAAATTAGTTAATAAATAACATTTCCCACATGTCTACTTTACATCAGCACAATTTTGGAACCAAAATTTTTTTTTGTTAGGAAGTTAAAAGTGTTAAAAGTTGACCAGCAATTTCTCATTTTTCCAACAAAATTTACAAAATCATTTTTTTTAGGGGCCACCTCACATTTGAAGTGAATTTGAGGGATCAATATGACAGAAAATACCCAAAAGTGACACCATTCTAAAAACTGCACCCCTCAACGTCTTCAAAGCCACATTCAAGAAGTTTATTAACCCTTTAGGTACTTCACAAGAATTGAAGCAATGTGGAAGGAAAAAATTAACATTTAACTTTTTTTCCCAAAATTTTTCTTTCGACACAATTTTTTAAAATTTTGTCAAGGGTATCAGTAGAAAATTAACCACAATGTTTGTTGTACAATTTCTCCTGAGTACATCGATAACCCATGTGTGGGGGTAAACCACTATTTGGGTGCATGGCAGAGCTCGGAAGGGAAGCAACGCCATTTGACTTTTTTGGCTGGAATTGAGATTGGACGCCATGTCGCATTTGGAGAGTCCCTGTGTGCCTAAACAGTGGAAACCCCCACAAGTGACCCTATTTTGGAAACTAGACCCCCCAAGTAACTTATCTAAATGTGTTGTGAGAGCTTTTAACCCCCAAGGGCTTCACAGAAGGTTATAACGTAGAGCCGTAAAATTAAAAAATCATGTTTTTTCCACAAAAATGATCTTTTCATCCCAATTTTTATTTTCCAAAGGATAAAAGGACCCCAAAAGTTATTGTGCAATTAGTCCTGAGTACACTGATACCCCATATGTGGGGTAAACCACTATTTGGGTGCATGGCAGAGCTCGGAAGGGAAGCAGCGCCATTTGACTTTTTTGGCTGGAATTGAGATTGGACGCCATGTCGCATTTGGAGAGTCCCTGTGTGCCTAAACAGTGGAAACCCCCCACAAGTGACCCCATTTTGGAAACTAGACCCCCCAAGTAACTTATCTAAATGTGTAGTGAGAGCTTTGAACCCCCAAGGGCTTCACAGAAGGTTATAACGTAGAGCTGTAAAATTAAAAAATCATATCTTTTCCACTAAAATGATCTTTCCACCCCCAATTTTTATTTTCCAAAGGGTAAAAGGACCCCAAAAGTTATTGTGCAATTTGTCCTGAGTACGCTGTTACCCCATATGTGGGGGTAAACCACTATTTGGGCGCATGGCAGAGCTTGGAAGGGAAGCAGCGCCATTTGACTTTTTTGGCTGGAATTGAGATTGGACGCCATGTCGCATTTGGAGAGTCCCTGTGTGCCTAAACAGTGGAAACCCCCCACAAGTGACCCCATTTTGGAAACTAGACCCCCAAGGAACTTATCTAGATGTGTGGTGAAAGCTTTGAACCCCCAAGGGCTTCACAGAAGGTTATAACGTAGAGCAGTAAAATTAAAAAATCATATCTTTTCCACAAAAATGATCTTTCCACCCCCAATTGTTATTTTCCAAAGGGTAACAGGACCCCAAAAGTTATTGTGCAATTTGTCCTGAGTATGCTGATACCCCATATGTGGGGGTAAACCACTATTTTGACGCATGGCAGAGCTGGAAAGGGAAGGAGCGCCTTTTTCAAATGCAGATTTTGATGGAATGGTCTGCGGGTGTCATGTCACGTTTGGAGAGCCCCTGATGTGCCTAAACAGTAGAAACCCCCCACAAGTGACTCCATTTTGGAAACTAGACCCCCCAAGGAACTTATCTAGATGTGTGGTGAGCACTTTGAAACCCCAAGTGCTTCACAGAAGTTTATAACGTAGAGCCATGAAAATAAAAATATCATATTTTTTTCCACAAAAATAATCTTTTTGTCCCCAAATTTTTATTTTTATAAGGGTAACAGGAGAAATAGGACCCCAAAAGCTATTGTGCAATTTGTCCTGAGTACGCTGATATCCCATATGTGGGGGGGAACCACTATTTTGACGCATGGCAGAGCTCGGAAGGGAAGGAGCACCGTTTTTAAATGCAGACTTTGATGGAATGGTCTGCGGGTGTCATGTCGCGCTTGGAGAGCCCCTGATGTGCCTAAACAGTAGAAACCCCCCACAAATGACCCCATTTTGCAAACTAGACCCCCCAAGGAACTTATCTAGATGTGTGGTCAGCACTTTGAACCCCCAAGGGCTTCACAGAAGTTTATAATGTAGAGCCGTGAAAATAAAAAAATCATATTTTTTTCCACAAAAATGACCTTTTTGCCCCAAATTTTTATTTTTCTAAGGGTAACAGGAGAAATAGGACCCCAAAAGCTATTGTGCATTTTGTCCTGAGTACGCTGATACCCCATATGTGGGGGGAACCACTGTGATCGCCTTACTGCGATCTTTGGGAGGCACAATAAACAAATCCACAAAAGGTGAAGAATTGGTTTTCTTTTTTACGCCGTTCCTCGTGCGGTATTAGTGATTAGGTGACTTTATTCCTCGGATTGGTGCGATTACAGCGATACCAGATTTATACCCTTTTTTCATGTTTAGCTTCTGTCACACACTAAAAGATGCTTTTCTTGGAATAATTTTTTGTAAGAAATTTTTGCATTTCCGTATTTTGAGAGCTATAATTTTTCCATATTTCAGCCGACAGAGTTATCTGTGGGCTTATTTTTTGCGGGACGAGCTGACGTTTTTATTGGTACCATATTCAGGCACATAACGTTTTTTGATCGTTTCCTATTCCGATTTTTGTGGAATCAGAATGAACAAAAACCAGCAATTCAGGAATTGTTTTTTTTTTCCTCCGTTCCGTGTGTGGTAAAATTGATAAAGCAGCTTTATTCTTCGGGTCACTACGGTTACGGAGATTCCTTATTTATATATTTTTTTTATGTTTTGGCGTTTTTTACACAATAAAAAATTTTATAGAAAAAATAATTATTTTTGCATCAGTTTATTCCGCGAGCTATAACTTTTTTATTTTTTCGCTGATGATGCTGTATAGTGGCTTGTTTTTTGCGGGACAAGATGACGTTTTCAGCGGTACCATGATTATTTATATCTGACTTTTTGATCGCGTGTTATTGCACTTTTTCCAAGCGGTATAATGATACCGCTTGGAAAAAGTATAATTTACTACTTTTTTGTGTTTTTTTTTTACGGCTTTCACTGAAGGGGTTAACTAGGGTTATTCTTTTATAGATGGGATTTTTACGGACGTGGCGATACCTAACATGTGTATGTTTTTTGTTTTTTATTTTTTTTATTACATAAAAATGTGTATTTTTTAGGGGATTTTTTTTAAATATTTTTTAATATTTTTTTTACAATTTTTTTTAAAAAATGATTTTTTTTAACTTGTCCCTTTATGGGACTTTCACTTTTTTTACTTTTTATTGCAGTTACAATGCATTGCAATGCTCTGGCAATGCAATGCATTGCAACTATAGTGGAAGCTGCTGTGACAATGATCACAGCAGCTTTCCGTAGCTAGATGACCCGGAGGTTGTCATGACAACCCCGGGTCATCAAGGCAGAGATCGGGCCCTGCAAATACATTGCAGGGTGCCGATCTGAGGCAGAGGGAGCTCCTGACCCTCTGCCTCCCCCCCTGAGCTCTGCGATCGCGCTGGATCGCAGCAGTCAGGGGGTTAACAGCCAGGGGCGGTGGGGGCTCCGCTCCTGGCTGTCAGTGCAGGAAGCCTGGCCACTGCAGCGCCGGCTCCTGCACTGATCGCGCTGGAGAAGCTGAAATTTCAGCTTCTCCTGCACGATCGCTGCTGTGTTTGGTCAGTCAGATTGACTGACCAAGCACAGCGCTGTAGGTGCGGGGACCGACGGCAAAGGTCCCCGCACCGCTTGCCGTGCCTGTCAGCTGTCTGTGACAGCTGTCGGCACTGATCTACCACTGCGTGTTTACACGCAGTGGTAGATCAAAGCTATGACGTGCAGAGTCCGTCCTGGTGCCGGAACTGACACCTTGCCATGACGGACTCTGCACGTCAGTGGACATTAAGGGTTTAAGTCAGCCATTCATTGTCTACACAATAAAAATGGTGTACATACTGTTACTTAGCCATCATTAATGGATTCTGATATGTACTTGTATGCTTTTATTTTAAACCGTATAGCAGATTATTTAACCTCTTTTAATTGTGGTTTGCATTGCTTTTCAACATGTTAATGTATGCGTTTATGTTTGTAAATTATTAATTTACATATATTTTTTTAAGTAAAATCATCATCTTCTGGTACTAAAGGTTATATTTCTCTTGTTTGGAGTATAGACATTTTTAATTTACACGTAACAAGGAAAATACTTGATATAGTATTTAAACATCCTCCTTGACCCTGGGCTCCAACACCGCCAGTTGTTGCTCGGAAGTGCTGTTAGCACGGTCAACACTTGCTCCTGTGTTACTGGGGTTCAGTAATGTCAGCTGTTCCCCTGCTGTGTGAATGGCAAAAAGTCCTGCTGCCTCCACGATGTTCTCTTCTCATCCCTGGGCTACAACACCGCCAGTTGTTGCTCGGAAGTGCTGTTAGCACAGTCAACACTTGCTCCTGTGTTACTGGGGTTCAGTAATGTCAGCTGTTCCCCTGCTGTGTGAACGGCAAAAAGTCCTGCTGCCTCCACCATGTTCTCTTCTCATCCCTGGGCTACAACACCGCCAGTTGTTGCTCGGAAGTGCTGTTAGCACAGTCAACACTTGCTCCTGTGTTACTGGGTTCAGTAATGTCAGCTGTTCCCCTGCTGTGTGTACGGCAAAAAGTCCTGCTGCCTCCACCCTGTTGTCTTCTCATCCCTGGGCTACAACACCGCCAGTTGTTGCTCGGAAGTGCTGTTAGCACAGTCAACACTTGCTCCTGTGTTACTGGGGTTCAGTAATGTCAGCTGTTCCCCTGCTGTGTGAACGGCAAAAAGTCCTGCTGCCTCCACCATGTTCTCTTTTCATCCCTGGGCTTCAACACCGCCAGTTGTTGCTCGGAAGTGCTGTTAGCTCAGTCAACACTTGCTCCTGTGTTACTGGGGTTCAGTAATGTCAGCTGTTCCCCTGCTGTGTGAACGGCAAAAAGTCCTGCTGCCTCCACCATGTTCTCTTCTCATCCCTGGGCTTCAACACCGCCAGTTGTTGCTCGGAAGTGCTGTTAGCACAGTCAACACTTGCTCCTGTGTTACTGGGGTTCAGTAATGTCAGCTGTTCCCCTGCTGTGTGAACGGCAAAAAGTCCTGCTGCCTCCACCATGTTCTCTTCTCATCCCTGGGCTACAACACCGCGAGTTGTTGCTCGGAAGTGCTGTTAGCACAGTCAACACTTGCTCCTGTGTTACTGGCGTTCAATAATGTCAGCTGTTCCCCTGCTGTGTGAACGGCAAAAAGTCCTGCTGCCTCCACCATGTTCTCTTCTCATCCCTGGGCTACAACACCGCCAGTTGTTGCTCGGAAGTGCTGTTAGCACAGTCAACACTTGCTCCTGTGTTACTGGGGTTCAGTAATGTCAGCTGTTCCCCTGCTGTGTGTACGGCAAAAAGTCCTGCTGCCTCCACCCTGTTGTCTTCTCATCCCTGGGTTCCAACACCGCCAGTTGTTGCTCGGAAGTGCTGTTAGCACAGTCAACACTTGCTCCTGTGTTACTGGGGTTCAGTAATGTCAGCTGTTCCCCTGCTGTGTGAACGGCAAAAAGTCCTGCTGCCTCCACCATGTTCTCTTCTCATCCCTGGGCTTCAACACCGCCAGTTGTTGCTCGGAAGTGCTGTTAGCACAGTCAACACTTGCTCCTGTGTTACTGGGTTCTGTAATGTCAGCTGTTCCCCTGCTGTGTGAACGGCAAAAAGTCCTACTGCCTCCACCATGTTCTCTTCTCATCCCTGGGCTTAAACACCGCCAGTTGTTGCTCGGAAGTGCTGTGAAGACAGTAAGCACTTGCTCCTGTGTTACTGGGGTTCAGTAATGTCAGCTGTTCCCCTGCTGTGTGAACGGCAAAAAGTCCTGCTGCCTCCACCATGTTCTCTTCTCATCCCTGGGCTACAACACCGCCAGTTGTTGCTCGGAAGTGCTGTTAGCACAGTCAACACTTGCTCCTGTGTTACTGGGGTTCAGTAATGTCAGCTGTTCCCCTGCTGTGTGAACGGCAAAAAGTCCTGCTGCCTCCACCATGTTCTCTTCTCATCCCTGGGCTTCAACACCGCCAGTTGTTGCTCGGAATTGCTGTTAGCACAGTCAACACTTGCTCCTGTGTTACTGGGGTTCAGTAATGTCAGCTGTTCCCCTGCTGTGTGAACGGCAAAAAGTCCTGCTGCCTCCACCCTGTTCTCTTCTCATCCCTGGGCTACAACACCGCCAGTTGTTGCTCGGAAGTGCTGTTAGCACAGTCAACACTTGCTCCTGTGTTACTGGGGTTCAGTAATGTCAGCTGTTCCTCTGCTGTGTGTACGGCAAAAAGTCCTGCTGCCTCCACCCTGTTGTCTTCTCATCCCTGGGCTACAACACCACCAGTTGTTGCTCGGAAGTGCTGTTAGCACAGTCAACACTTGCTCCTGTTTTACTGGGGTTCAGTAATGTCAGCTGTTCCCCTGCTGTGTGAACGGCAAAAAGTCCTGCTGCCTCCACCATGTTCTCTTCTCATCCCTGGGCTTCAACACCGCCAGTTGTTGCTCGGAAGTGCTGTTAGCACAGTCAACACTTGCTCCTGTGTTACTGGGGTTCAGTAATGTCAGCTGTTCCCCTGCTGTGTGAACGGCAAAAAGTCCTGCTGCCTCCACCATGTTCTCTTCTCATCCCTGGGCTTCAACACCGCCAGTTGTTGCTCGGAAGTGCTGTTAGCACAGTCAACACTTGCTCCTGTGTTACTGGGGTTCAGTAATGTCAGCTGTTCCCCTGCTGTGTGAACGGCAAAAAGTCCTGCTGCCTCCACCATGTTCTCTTCTCATCCCTGGGCTACAACACCGCCAGTTGTTGCTCGGAAGTGCTGTTAGCACAGTCAACACTTGCTCCTGTGTTACTGGGCGTTCATAATGTCAGCTGTTCCCCTGCTGTGTGAACGGCAAAAAGTCCTGCTGCCTCCACCATGTTCTCTTCTCATCCCTGGGCTACAACACCGCCAGTTGTTGCTCGGAAGTGCTGTTAGCACAGTCAACACTTGCTCCTGTGTTACTGGGTTCATAATGTCAGCTGTTCCCCTGCGTGTGTACGGCAAAAAGTCCTGCTGCCTCCACCCTGTTTCTTCTCATCCCTGGGTTCCAACACCGCCAGTTGTTGCTCGGAAGTGCTGTTAGCACAGTCAACACTTGCTCCTGTGTTACTGGGGTTCAGTAATGTCAGCTGTTCCCCTGCTGTGTGAACGGCAAAAAGTCCTGCTGCCTCCACCATGTTCTCTTCTCATCCCTGGGCTTCAACACCGCCAGTTGTTGCTCGGAAGTGCTGTTAGCACAGTCAACACTTGCTCCTGTGTTACTGGGTTCGTAATGTCAGCTGTTCCCCTGCTGTGTGAACGGCAAAAAGTCCTACTGCCTCCACCATGTTCTCTTCTCATCCCTGGGCTTAAACACCGCCAGTTGTTGCTCGGAAGTGCTGTGAAGACAGTAAGCACTTGCTCCTGTGTTACTGGGTTCATTAATGTCAGCTGTTCCCCTGCTGTGTGAACGGCAAAAAGTCCTGCTGCCTCCACCATGTTCTCTTCTCATCCCTGGGCTACAACACCGCCAGTTGTTGCTCGGAAGTGCTGTTAGCACAGTCAACACTTGCTCCTGTGTTACTGGGGTTCAGTAATGTCAGCTGTTCCCCTGCTGTGTGAACGGCAAAAAGTCCTGCTGCCTCCACCATGTTCTCTTCTCATCCCTGGGCTTCAACACCGCCAGTTGTTGCTCGGAATTGCTGTTAGCACAGTCAACACTTGCTCCTGTGTTACTGGGGTTCAGTAATGTCAGCTGTTCCCCTGCTGTGTGAACGGCAAAAAGTCCTGCTGCCTCCACCCTGTTCTCTTCTCATCCCTGGGTTTACAACACCGCCAGTTGTTGCTCGGAAGTGCTGTTAGCACAGTCAACACTTGCTCCTGTGTTACTGGGGTTCAGTAATGTCAGCTGTTCCTCTGCTGTGTGTACGGCAAAAAGTCCTGCTGCCTCCACCCTGTTCTCTTCTCATCCCTGGGCTACAACACCACCAGTTGTTGCTCGGAAGTGCTGTTAGCACAGTCAACACTTGCTCCTGTTTTACTGGGGTTCAGTAATGTCAGCTGTTCCCTGCTGTGTGAACGGCAAAAAGTCCTGCTGCCTCCACCATGTTCTCTTCTCATCCCTGGGCTTCAACACCGCCAGTTGTTGCTCGGAAGTGCTGTTAGCACAGTCAACACTTGCTCCTGTGTTACTGGGGTTCAGTAATGTCAGCTGTTCCCCTGCTGTGTGAACGGCAAAAAGTCCTGCTGCCTCCACCATGTTCTCTTCTCATCCCTGGGCTACAACACCGCCAGTTGTTGCTCGGAAGTGCTGTTAGCACCGTCAACACTTGCTCCTGTGTTACTGGGGTTCAGTAATGTCAGCTGTTCCCCTGCTGTGTGAACGGCAAAAAGTCCTGCTGCCTCCACCATGTTCTCTTCTCATCCCTGGGCTTCAACACCGCCAGTTGTTGCTCGGAAGTGCTGTTAGCACAGTCAACACTTGCTCCTGTGTTACTGGGGTTCAGTAATGTCAGCTGTTCCCCTGCTGTGTGAACGGCAAAAAGTCCTGCTGCCTCCACCATGTTCTCTTCTCATCCCTGGGCTACAACACCGCCAGTTGTTGCTCGGAAGTGCTGTTAGCACAGTCAACACTTGCTCCTGTGTTACTGGGGTTCAGTAATGTCAGCTGTTCCCCTGCTGTGTGAACGGCAAAAAGTCCTGCTGCCTCCACCCTGTTGTCTTCTCATCCCTGGGCTTCAACACCGCCAGTTGTTGCTCGGAAGTGTCATTGGCACGGGTACTCACTCCTGCCCAGACTGGTTACAGCACGCCATCTGTTTCCTGTCAGTGTAAACGTCACTTAGCCTCCAATAAGTTGTCCTGTCGTGTTGCGGTCGGGTTAGCCGACTCTATGGTGCCTGGAGTTTAGGTGCTTCCTATGTGTGCTGCGGGATATGCAAATAAAGGCTGTTTCCGTTGTGACAATAGGACAATCACCCACTGTAGTACTGTGGGATTCGGTAACTGCGGCCGGCTCGCGGCCTGTCAACTTAAATTTCCATGGGTACCTTCTGCTACCCGTCCGGGTTCCAGTACCGTCAGCTGGTTCTCCGCAGTGCCTTTGGCCTAGGTGCCTCCATCTCGGTATCCGAGTTCCAGCATTGTCTGTTGGTCCTTGGTAGTGCTTTGGAGCACAGGTACCTCCTGCTTAGTAACCGTGTCCCAGTAACGTCAGCGGGTCCTCGGTTGTGCCATTGGCTCTTTTCCTTCTGCTGCCCCTCCGGGTTCCAGCACAGTCAGCTGGTCCTCGTTACTTGCATTGGCTCTTGTACCTTCTGCTACCCGTCCGGGTTCCAGTACCGTCAGCTGGTTCTCCGCAGTGCCTTTGGCCTAGGTGCCTCCATCTCGGTATCCGAGTTCCAGCAACGTCTGCTGGTCCTTGGTAGTGCTTTGGAGCACAGGTACCTCCTGCTTAGTAACCGTGTCCCAGTAACGTCAGCTGGTCCTCGGTTGTGCCATTGGCTCTTTTCCTTCTGCTGCCCCTCCGGGTTCCAGCGCAGCCAGCTGGTCCTCGTTACTTGCATTGGCTCTTGTACCTTCTGCTACATTTACAAATTGAAGATTTTTTCAATGCTTTTTTGGGTAATCACTCTTGATCTCCAACAATGAAGACGACGACCCTGATGACCACCCCGAAGAAGATGACGACCACAAGGACGACGAGCATCAAGCCAACCAGCCTAAACACCATCACAAAGAAGAAATAAAAGATTACCAAACAGGACTAAAGGGTATGCCACACTAAACAATATCGCTAACGGGATCGCTAAAAAACGTCACTATTTAGCGATCCCGTTAGCGATATTGTTCAGTGCGGCAGCTTCCAGCGACGAGCTTCCTGCTGTGATCTCGCTCGTCGCTGGAATCGCTCCGGACCCTATTTCATCGCTGGCGCTCCCGCTGGGTAAGTATCTAATCGCTGTGTGGCACCTTTTCTTAGCGATTTAGCGGTACTTTTGTACCGCTAAAGTCGTTAAGAAGATCGCTAACGGCGATAGCGTCGTTAACTATATCGCTAAATGTGGCCGCATTTAGCGATATAGAAACAATCCCGCTAGCGATCGCATTAGTATGCGTCGTTATCGTGATCGCTAGCGGGATTGTTTAGTGTGGCAGTACCTTAAGAAGGTTAAGACAAACTACAAGATACAGAACAAGAGACTTAAGAACAATAAGCAGAAGATCAAAAAGCAGAAGAACATGAAGTATAAGACCAAAATGAAGAGCAAAATATATGCTCTAAATTATAAGCAGAAGAAGACTAAGCAGTGTATGGGGGTGAGTCCGTTCCTCCTCGTGGTGCCCCTGGAAAATGCCTGCTGCTGCAGGCTAAACTGAACACGGACAAATACTGTTGTAATTTAAATCTTTTGTGACAGCAAGAACGGAAGGATGAAAAATTCATACTTTGACAGATTACAAGTACAGGAATCTCTGTCACAAATAAGAATATGATGACAGGTCCTTCAGCTCTCAGTGCAGCAGCTCCGTCCCGGGTGTGTGCAGCTCGTGTTCTCTGGTATCAGCCAGCAGCAGATTTCCGGTTCCCGCCATTCCGGTATGAACTGCATTCAGTGGAAGCAAACAGCTGAATAGAATCCCCACCTCTGCTATCTGTGTTGAATGCTGCACTATATATTAATGGTATGAACTGCATTCAGTGGAAGCAAACAGCTGAATAGAATCCCCACCTCTGCTATCTGTGTTGAATGCTGCACTATATATTAATGGTATGAACTGCATTCAGTGGAAGCAAACAGCTGAATAGAATCCCCACCTCTGCTATCTGTGTTGAATGCTGCACTATATATTAATGGTATGAACTGCATTCAGTGGAAGCAAACAACTGAATAGAATCCCCACCTCTGCTATCTGTGTTGAATGCTGCACTATATATTAATGGTATGAACTGCATTCAGTGGAAGCAAACAGCTGAATAGAATCCCCACCTCTGCTATCTGTGTTGAATGCTGCACTATATATTAATGGTATGAACTGAATTCAGTGGAAGCAAACAGCTGAATAGAATCCCCACCTCTGCTATCTGTGTTGAATGCTGCACTATATATTAATGGTATGAACTGCATTCAGTGGAAGCAAACAGCTGAATAGAATCCCCACCTCTGCTATCTGTGTTGAATGCTGCACTATATATTAATGGTATGAACTGCATTCAGTGGAAGCAAACAGCTGAATAGAATCCCCACCTCTGCTATCTGTGTTGAATGCTGCACTATATATTAATGGTGTGCACTCCATACCTCTACTTGCTGCCAAGCACTGCTTTACCATCTTGCAACATAGTTTAATGTGCCTGTTAATAAGGCTTTGGAATAATTCATTTTTGCACTGTGTTTAAAATACTTACTGCTTTATATCCCGGTGACTGGGGCCTCTCTAGATGCTATCAGGTGGAAGGTACTAAAGCATATAGATGTTGCCAGGTAGCCTTTGATGATCTAACCACCCCCTGGTGTGCTGGCCCCAGCTGGCAAATTATCCCAAAACAGCCCCCACAATCCCACTTTCCTGACCCTGTAGTGTGGACTATATATTTAGGAGTAGTCTAAAGGTACTGCCACACTAAACAATCCCGCTAGCGATCACGATAACGACGCATACTAATGCGATCGCTAGCGGGATTGTTTCTATATCGCTAAATGCGGCCACATTTAGCGATATAGTTAACGACGCTATCGCCGTTAGCGATCTTCTTAACGACTTTAGCGGTACAAAAGTACCGCTAAATCGCTAAGAAAAGGTGCCACACAGCGATTAGATACTTACCCAGCGGGAGCGCCAGCGATGAAATAGGGTCCGGAGCGATTCCAGCGACGAGCGAGATCACAGCAGGAAGCTCGTCGCTGGAAGCTGCCGCACTGAACAATATCGCTAACGGGATCGCTAAATAGTGACGTTTTTTAGCGATCCCGTTAGCGATATTGTTTAGTGTGGCATACCCTTAAGGGGCGCACGCAGTAAGGGGGGCGCACGCATCACAGAAAGCAAAGCATCACGAAAGACAAGCATCGAGTAAAAGGCAGTTATCCATGGCAGTTAATCAGGGCAGGAATCAGGTAACCCACACTTTGCTTTCTTTTAAATTATGTTCTCTATCTCTATCCTCCTGTGTTCCCTTGCCATCCACATTCACCGCCCCATCCCCCCTCCATCACGACTCATATACATCAGCCCCTCCATACTTCCCTCTCCCATGTACAGTTCCCATGCACTCCTCACCTTCCTAAGAAAACTCAGCCCATCTTGCCCAAACATATCTCAGAAAAAACCTATTTATAAATCCAACAACTACCTGCTCTTTATCTTCCTACTCCTACTGATTTCAGGGGACATCTCCCCCAACCCTGGTCCATCCCCCAACCTTAATCCCTACCCTACCTCATTTCGAAACCATAATAATCTTGTTAATATTACTTGCACTCCCTCATCTCCTTCTTTCAACTGTGCCCTCTGGAATCCAAGGTCTGCATGCAATAAACTATCTTTCCTGCACAACTACTTTCTGAACAACTCTCTTCATCTGTTGGCCCTCACTGAAACCTGGATTCAGGATTCTGACACGGTCTCCCCTGCTGCCATTTCCTATGGTGGCTTACAGTTCTCCCATTCCCCGAGACCCACAAACAGACATGGTGGTGGAGTTGGCATACTCCTGTCCCCACAATGCACTTTCCAGGTCATCCCCCCAATTCCATCACTCTCATTCCCTTCTTTTGAGGTCCACACCATCAGGCTCTTCCATCCCCTCTCCCTCAGAATAGCGGTCATATATCGGCCCCCAGGCTCATCCACCCAGTTCCTTGACCACTTCTCAGCCTGGCTGCCGCACTTCATGTCCTCAGAACTACCAACCCTTATCCTTGGAGACTTCAACATCCCCATTAACAGTCCTACTTTCACATCTGCATCTCAGCTTCTATCACTAACCACTTCTCTAGGCCTCTCACAGCTTTCAACCTCTGAGACACACAAGGATGGCAACACCCTTGACCTGGTCTTTGTCCGCCTCTGTTCAATTTCCCACCTAAATAACTCACCGCTTCCACTCTCTGACCACAACATTCTCTCCTTCACGCTCACAAATCCTCCACCACCCCAGCGAACTCCTACCTACCGCACATTCAGAAATCTGCAAGCCATTAACCCTCAGACACTTTCAGACTCCCTACACTCTTCGCTGTCCCCAATCTCCTCTTTTTCTTGTCCTAATCTGGCTGTTCAGCACTACAATGACACTCTTAGAAGCACCCTTGACCAAGTAGCACCGCTCACCCTCGAACTTCCAAACACACAGTAAAACAGCCCTGGCTCACATCGCAAACTCACCTTCTCCAGCGATGCTCTAGGAGTGCTGAACGCCTATGGAGAAAAACCCGCACACCAGAAGACTTCATCCACTTTAAATTCATGTTAAGAACTTATAATGCTGCCCTTCACCTCGCCAAACAGACCTACTTCACCACACTGATCTCCTCACTAGCCAACAACCCCAAGAAACTTTTTGACACTTTTCACTCCCTCCTCAGGCCAAAAGCACAAGCCCCTATCACAGACATTTGTGCTGATGACCTGGCCTCCCACTTTATAGAAAAAATAGATACTATCCGTCAGGAAATCTGCTCTCAACCACCAAGTGCTGTGACTCCCATCCCACCCTGCATTTCCCCTGGCTCAATTTCCACATTTGATCCCATCACAGAAGAAGAAGTCTCCAGACTCCTCTCTTCCTCTCGTCCGACTACATGCACTACGACCCCATCCCCTCACATCTCCTCCAGTCTCTTTCTCCTGTTGTCACAACTCACCTAACTACAATCTTCAATCTCTCACTCTCCTCTGGCATTTTCCCATCCTCCTTCAAACACTCCATCATTACTCCACTACTAAAGAAACCCGCTCTTGACCCTTCCTGCACAAACAACTACAGACCGGTCTCCAATCTCCCCTTCATCTCCAAACTTTTGGAGCGCCTAGTCTACTCCCGCCTCACCCGTTACCTCTCCACTCACTCCCTCCTAGACCCTTCACAGTCCGGCTTCCGAACCCTACATTCGACTGAAACTGCACTCATCAAAGTGACCAATGACCTTCTGACAGCAAAACGTAACGGCGACCACTCTCTGCTCATTCTACTCGACCTTTCTGCAGCTTTCGACACGGTTGACCACCGTCTCCTACTGTCCAGGCTCCACTCTCTAGGTATTAAGGACACTGTTCTCTCCTGGTTCTCCTCCTATCTTTCTGACCGCTCCTTCAGTGTTTCGTTCTCTGGCTCCACTTCATCTCCTCTCCCTCTCACTGTCGGTGTACCCCAGGGCTCAGTCCTTGGCCCCCTTCTCTTCTCTCTCTACACCGCCCCAATTGGACAGACCATCAGCAGATTTGGCTTTCAGTACCATCTTTATGCTGATGACACACAATTATACACGTCATCCCCCGACCTTACCCCCGCTGTACTACAGAACGCCACCAACTGTCTGTCCGCAGTCTCCAACATCATGTCTGCTCTCTATCTGAAACTCAACCTCTCCAAAACTGAACTTCTTCTGCTCCCGCCGTCTACTAACCTCCCTAAATCTGACATTTCCCTCTCAGTGGGCGGCACCATAATAACACCCCGGCAGCAGGCTCGCTGTCTGGGTGTTATGTTTGATACCAATCTCTCCTTCACCTCCCATATACAATCTCTTGCCCGCTCTTGCCGCCTACACCTAAAGAACATCTCTAGAATCCGCCCTTTTCTCACCATGGAAACAACAAAAACCCTCACTGTAGCATTGATCCACTCCCGCCTGGACTACTGTAACGCTCTATTACTTGGCCTCCCCATTACTCGACTATCCCCTCTCCAGTCCATCCTTAATGCAGCAGCCAGGGTTATCCATCTGGCTAATCGGTACTCGGACGCGTCCGCTCTTCGCCAGTCCTTACAGCTGCCCATTCATTATAGGATCCAATTCAAAGTACTTGTTCTCACCCACAAAGCTCTCCACACTGCAGCACCCCCCTACATCTCCTCCCTCATTTCTATCTATCGGCCTAACCGACTGCTGCGCTCTGCAAACGACTTTCGACTAACCTCTGCACTAATCCGTACCTCCCACTCCCGACTCCAAGACTTCTCCCGCGCTGCGCCAATCCTCTGGAATGCTCTACCCCAAGAAATTAGGACTATCCACAATTTGCATGGTTTCAGGCGCTCCCTCAAAACACATCTGTTCAGAGCGGCCTATCACATTCACTAATCAAAGTCATTCTATGTGTAAGTGTGTGTGTGTGTGTAGCCCATTCACTATCTCCATCCATCCCTCACTCCCTTAAGATGGCTGGACCATCATTGTAAATGCACCATTGTATATACACACCTGTATTTTGTATCTCCCCCACCTCATTGTAGATTGTAAGCTCTCACGAGCAGGGCCGTCTTATTTTGCTTTAATTACTGTATTGTTAACGTTGTTACTTATGACTTGTGTTTTGAAACTGTTAAACTGTAAAGCGCTGCGGAATATGATGGCGCTATATAAATAAAGATTATTATTATTATTATTAAGAAGATGAAGTACAATATGAATAAGAATAATAGTTTAATAAGAAGAATATGAGTAATGTTAACAAAAAGATGAATAGCAAGAAGTTTAAGAAGAAGATAAAGAAGGTGAAGATGAAGAATAATTTGATGAAAAAGATGATGCTGCTGAAGATTATGAAGGAGAAAGTGTGTCAAAACTTAAAAAGGTGAAGAGCATGGAAGTTGTGAAATATACATATTTGCCAAAATAGAAAAAACGTTAACAACATTGTCAATTTCTTCGTCAATCCGAACGTCTTTAAAAAAAAAAATATTTATGCTATTCCATTTGATTGGGTTAAACATCTATGCCTTTAATGTCTCCTCAACCTTCCCCAATACATTCTACATTACTCTTTGTTGTTTTCCTTCATGTACAATTAACCAACAAGGCAAGAATGGGGTTTTTTTTATTCCGGTATTTTGTTCCCATAGACTTACATTGGATTTCCGGTATCGGTATCGGGTATCGCCGATATTTTTTGGGTATCGGCGATACCATTCCGATTCCGATACTTTTGGGTATCGGAAAGTATCGCTCAACTCTAGTCATAAGTATTCAGACCCTTTGCTCAGACACTCATAATTAAGTCACATGCTGTCCATTTCCTTGTGATCCTCCTTGAGATGGTTCTACTCCTTCATTGGAATCCAGTTGTGTTTAATTAAACTGATAGGACTTGATTTGTAAAGGCACACACCTGTCTATATAAGACCTCACAGCTCACAGTGCATGTCAGACCAAATGAGAATCATAAGGTCAAAGGAACTGGCCAAGGAGCTCAGAAACAGAATTGTGGAAAGGCACAGATCTGGCCAAGGATACAAAAGAATCTCTGCAGTACTCAAGGTTCCTAAGAGCACAGTTTACCAAATGGCTGCAATGAAACAAAGAGCGAAAAATTTAATGGGGTCTGAATACTTTCCATACCCACTGTACTTGTGTTACATAGTTACATAGTTATTAAGGTTGAAGGAAGACTTTAAGTCCATCTAGTTCAACCCATATCCTATCCTAACCTGCCCTAACATGTTGATCCAGAGGAAGGCAAAAAATTACACTAGGCATAAGAAAAATTAGGCAAAAATCAACAGTGTAAAATAGCAAAAACATGGTCCAGATTTCTCCGTACATGGCCACAACCTGACACGCATTTCTCCCCCTGCTTTCTCAAACATTCTCTAATCCCCTTGAGAAAGCAGAGAGCGAAACATGCATTAGTTGTGGTGTGGGCACTTATGGAGAGGTTTGGATTATATTATTGTTATTTTACATTTTTATATATATATATATATATATATATATATATATATATATATATCTTTGATGGGACGTACACTTGTTTGTGTATATATACAATGGTGTGAAAAAGTGTTAGCCCCTTCCTGATTTCCTATTCTTTTGCATGTTTGTCACACTTAAATGTTTCAAATCACCAAACAGATTTAAATAATAGACAAAGATAAACATTAAACACAAAATGCAGTTTTTAACCCCTTTCCGACATCGGGCGTAATAGATCGCTCATGTTGGACTCCCTCCCTTTGATGTGGGCTCCAGAGGTGAGTCCCAACTTTCCTGGCACATGACAGCTGTGATAAAATCTGTAACTTTTATCATAGGTGCACATCAACTGTGAGAGACAAAATCTTAAAAAAATCCATAAAATTACATTGTATGATTTTTACATAATTAATTTGCATTTTATTGCATGAAATAAGTGTTTAATACAATAGAAAAATAGAACTTAATATTTGGTACAGAAACCTTTGTTTGCAATTGCAGACGTAAGATGTTTCCTGTAGTTCTTGACCAAGTTTGCAAACACTGCAGCAGTTATTTTGGCCACTCTTCCATACAGATCTTCTCCAGATCTTTCAGGTTTCAGGACTGTCGCTGGGCAACACTGAGCTTCAGCTCCTTCCAAAAATTTTCTATTAGGTTCAGGTCTGGAAACTGGCTACGCCGCTGCAGGACATTGAAATGCTTCTTATGTAACAACTCCTTAGCTGACTCAGCTAGCTGTGTGTTTCGGGTCATTGTCATGCTGGAAGACCTAGCCATGACCCATCTTCATTGCTCTTATTTAGGGAAAGAGGTTGTTGGCCAAAATCTCTCGATACATGACCCCAACCATCTTCCCTTCAATACAGTGCACTGGCCCTGTTCCATTTGCAGAAAGCACCCCCAAAGTATGATGTTTCCTCCACCATGCTTCACACTTGGGATTGTGTTCTTGGGGTTGTACTCATCCTTCTTCTTCCAAATAAGACAAGTGGAGTTGATATCAAAAAGTTCTATTTTGGTCTCATCTGGCCACATGAACATCTCCCATGCCTCCTCTGGATCATCCAGTTGGTCATTGGCGAACTTCAAATGGGTCTGAACATGTGCTGGCATGAGCAGGGGGACCTTGCATGTCCTGCAGAATTTTAATCCATGACGGCATAGTGTGTTGCTAATGGTAATGTTTGATATTGTGGTTCAAGCTCTCATCAGATAATTGACCGAGTCCTCCCATGTAGTTCTAAGCTGATTCCTTACCTTTCTCAGAATCATCCTTGCCCCATGAAGCGAGATCTTGCATGGAGCACATACCGAGAAAGATTGACAATCATCTTGTTTTTCTTTCATTTTCTAATAATTGTGCCTACAGTTGTTGCTTTCTCACCAAGCTCCTTACCTATTATCCTGCAGCCCATCCCAGCCTTGTACAGGTCTATAATTTTGTCCTTGGTGTCCTTAGAAAGCTTTTTGGTCTTGGCCATGGTGGAGAGGTTGCAATGTGAATGATTGAGCTTGTGGACAGGTGTCTTTTATGCAGGTAACAAGTTCAAACACATGTAATTAATACAGGTAATGAGTACATAATAGGAGGACGTCTTAAAGAAAACCTAACAGGTCTGTGAGAGCCAGAATTCTTGCTGGTTAGTAGGTGATCAAATATTATTTCACGCAATGAAATGCTATTTAATTATTTAAAAATCATGCAATGTGATATAATTTTGTGATACATCAGCAGATTTTAGCACATTTTTTTCTTCATTTTTATTAATATGATGTTACATGTCTTAACTAATTTTTTAATAAATAAATAATGTATTTTACTAATTTGAGCATGGTACATTGCTTGTAGCATAAGTATTGAGATTAACGGTAAATTTATTCGCAACACATCAAATTATCCGTGAAGATTTGGTGAAGCTGGTGGGTTTTAATTTCAAAAAATTCAAACCTTTTTAGTTTGCTGTTTTTCAAAAAAAATTAAGGAATGTTGGCATCTACAGCAGGCTGCTTCTCTCATACACAGACACAGGAAAACAGGAAATACAGTCACATGCTCCTCCTGTGTGAGCCTCTGGGAGTTTTTTTTTTAACTTATAAACAGCATACAAATCTAGCAACTAAACACTCATGGACAGGAATAGAGTTGTTGCACCAAACATATTCCAACACCCCCACTCAACAACTACTTATCCTGTTAGTCCAAATGCGGTTCTGAAGTCCACAAACTTGGCTCTTGATAATGGCTTTGTCATACCAACAGATATCATCTTCTCAGACTCGCAATAGACAAACTCAATCTAAGTC
The DNA here is from genome assembly GCA_033576555.1 of Oophaga sylvatica. Taxonomy (NCBI): domain Eukaryota; kingdom Metazoa; phylum Chordata; class Amphibia; order Anura; family Dendrobatidae; genus Oophaga; species Oophaga sylvatica. The sequence goes on along the minus strand of JARQOD010000001.1, from coordinate 947,914,936 downwards.
ACATAACTGGTGATGTTTTACATCAATGTGCTTAGTCCTTGAACTAATCTCACTGCTGGCAAGTTTAATGCATCAATGGTTGTCCTCATAGATAATTGTTGGATGAGCTAGTGGCTTGCCGAAATCTTCCAAAAGTTGTTTCAACCAAATTGCTTCTTGACTTGCATAATCAGCAGACATATATTCTGCTTCTGTAGAAGATATTGTGACTGACACTTGTTTTCTGCTGGACCAAGAAATTGAATTTTCTCTAACTTGAACAAGTAACCACTTGCTGATTTCCGATCACTCGAATCTCCAGCCCAATCTGCAGCCACATAACCTTTGAGAGTGAGATCTCCTGATGCAGATATCTTAAGATTTAGCCTTTGAGTTTCTGTAAGATATTGAAGAATTCTCTTAATTGCATTTCAGTCTCTTTGGCGTGGCTTGCTTACACGTCGGCAGAGAATTCTGACTATGGCTGTGATATCCGGACGAGTTGTGGTTTCTATGTACAGAAGCGCCCCCACTGCTTGTCTGTAACTTTCAATGCTGTGTAGCAGATCTTCTTCTCCTTCCAACTTTAAGTATGACGGGTCCTTTGGTGTTGATGCACCTTTGGCTTCTGACATTCTAAACTGGTTTAGGATTGCGGAACTTTTAGAACTTTTGTTGAGAAGAAAACTCTCATCTTCCTCTCTCTGGATTTGGATTCCCAAATAATATGTCACATTTCCAAGGTCCTTAGTCCCAAAGTGCTGGTTGAGAATTTCACCTAGCTTTGCAATTTCTTTTTTATCTCGATGAAACATGATTACATCATCTACACATAGGAGAACATACATCCACTCCTTTGCTACGTTTTTTATATACAAACATGGATCAGCTTGAGATCTTTTAAATCCTTCATCCAACAAAACTTTGTTCATTTTCAAGTTCCATGCTCTTGCTAACTGCTTAAGTCCATGGAGAGATTTTTGCAATTTACAAACAAGGTGCTCTTCACCCTTTTTAATATATCTCTCAGCTTGGCTCATGTACAACTCTTCTTCAATGTCACCATGTAGGAAGGCTGTTTTGATGTCAAAATGTCTCACTCTCATCTGTTGAACTGCAGCTATGGATATTAAAGTTCTGAATGTGGTTTACTTCGCAACTGGAGAAAATGTAGCATCATAATGTTCACCGTACTTTTGTGAGTACCCTTTTGCGACCAATCTTGCCTTAAACAGGTGAACTTTACCTTCTGAGTCATATTTGTTTTTGAAGACCCACTTACTGTACATCCAATATCTCTTTTTCCTTGTGGTAGCTCAGTAAGCTCCCATGTCTGGAGTTGGTGAAGGGACTCCATCTCTTCATTGGCATCATTTATCCACTTCTGCTTCTCGTGGACATGCAGTTTTTGCATCTCTGGCCATGACTGTAGCTCTGGTTCCGGAAGTGTTCTGCCCAGATAAGAAAGGCATCTAGCTGGGATACCTTTGTTTGGCCTTTCTGATCTCCTGACTGGATGTTGACTTGGTTCTTCTGTGTCTTGCTTGCTGGCTTCAGAGCTCAGCCACACTTCATTGTTTTTCCTATTCGGTGACTGGGTTTGGTGATTGAGATTCTTGTTCTTGCTTCTTAGGTTGAATAACTGGTGTAACTACATGGAATTTGAGTGATAGAGAGTTTTCATCAATCACTGCATCTCTGCTGATTGCTGATTGTTACTGTGTTGGTCTCTGGGTGCAGAATTCTGTATCCCTTTTGAGTTTCGCTATAGCCCACCAGGGCTCCTTGCTTTGCGTGTGGTTCCCACTTGAAATGTTTTTCTTTGGGAACATACACAAATGTTTTGCTTCCAAATATCCTGAGGTGCTTCAGGTTAGCCTTCTCGCAGTTCCATAGCTCATATGGAGTTTTATTTGTGGCTTTACCTGGCAGTCTGTTTTGAAGATAACAAGCTGTCATGATGGCTTCTCCCCAATACGTTGTAGGTAGATTCACATCAAACAACATGCTTCTTCCACTTTCACAGAGAGCATGGTTCTTTCTCTCTTCAATTACATTTTGTTCTGGGTTGTATGTAATGGTAGTCTGGAACACGATTCCATCCTTTTTCAAAATGGTTTGCACCTTACCACTTGTATATTAGGTTCCATTATCTGCATGCAGGGCTTTTGGCATTCTTCCAAATTTGTTAAACACTACAGCAAGATATTCTTCAATTTTCTGTGGAACTTCATCCTTACTGTGAAGCAGGTAGGCAACTGTGTATCTGGAGTAGTCATCAATAAATGTGAGAAAATATCTCTTCTTGCTAGTAGTTTGAACATTCATTGGACCACATAAATCTGTATGTAACAGATCCAGAGGCTGTGCAGATCTAGTGGCGCTTATTTTAGGAAAGAATTTTTTGGACATTTTCTCTTTAGGACAACTAGTGCACTTCATTATTTGACTACACTTGTTTATTTCAATACCATTTGCAAGTTGAGCTAGCTTCCTTACTGCTTCGGGGTCTCTGTGCCCAAGATGTCTGTGCCATACATGGATACAGTTCTTATGTAGATCAAGTCTGGCACTGTACACTCTTTCTTTGCATTTTAGCTGATAAAGTTCATTTTGGATTTTTCCTTCTGCAAGAGTGTGACCCTTCTTTGAGATGATGCAGCTGTTATCTTTAAAAGTAACTACATTCCCCTTTTGCCTGAGCTTCTTTACTGACAGAAGATTGCTTTCAAGGCTGGGAACATAGAGAACATCCTTTATTGGGATCTTTCTGATTTGTGCTGAGGAAACAGGACAGTTGAGGTAGCCGTCTCCTACTCCTTCTGAAGTCATATAGTGACCATTAGCTAAGATGACCTTTTCTGAATTGCTTTCATTAACGTCAGTAAAGAAATCCTTGTTATTTGTCATATGACTGCTTGCACCAGAATCTATACACCATATATGCTTTGCAGATGGGCCTGTACTGACATTAAATGAGGCTACAACACATGCAGAATCTTCCTTTACAGCTGTTTTAACCTTTTGATGACTGTTCTGCTTTTTAAGCTGACTCATTCTTGCTTTCCAAATTCTGCAGTCTGCTTTAAAGCGGCCGGGCTTTTTGCAGACAAAACATTCACGAGTTTATCTTAGATTGCTCTTATATTCAGGGAAATACTTGTCTTTAATGCTGTTTTCTGCTCTGGATTCATTACTGCTGCTTACATGCTGTGTTTTTCTCTTGAATTGATCCACAAGTTTGCCTTTAACATACTCTAGTGCCAGCTCATCATCTTGCCGTGCATCCAGTGCAGTCATGAGTGTGTCATAACCCTCTGGAAGATCACTTAATAGAAGTGCAGCAACATGAAAATCTTTAATTTCTTCTCCAATACTCCTGAGACGCTCTCTAGGGTGTTTCTTATATAGTCCTTCATATTCTGTCTATCACTTAGCTTAGACTGATACAGCTTTCTCATAACATAAAGCTTATTGTTGAGATTTGATCTTTCATGCACTTTCTATAACTCATCCCACATCGCCTTTGCAGTTGCACACTTGAATATATGCACAATCTAATTATCATCTATACTGAGGGAGATAGTGCTTTGTGCTTTCTGATCTTTCTCTAGCCAATCATCTGGTAATGGATGAGGCACTTGTTCCTGAGTATATTTCCACATACCTTCTCGTATGAGCAGCATCTTCACCTTGGATTTCCAGGACTGGTAGTTCTAGTTAGTGAGGCTTGGCACTGGGAACTTGAGAGGATTGCTGCTATTGGACATCTTCTCTGTCCAACAAGGAAGCTACAGTAGTTTGGTTTGCTCTTCAGGGCATAGTTTGTCTCCTTGCTGCTATTGCTTCTATAGTAGGTATTTTTTGACTTAGTATATTACTTTGTTCCAAATATTTCTAATGGTTACAATACCCTGATTTTGCACTGAGTAGAATAGATTGGAAAACAAATGTACCAGAGGTAGGAAAAGATACTATCGTCCTCCATCACCAAGGGCCATCTGATTGTGAGACCCTTTTTTTAATAGACCACCTGATATCATAATCTGGAGGTACCACTAACAAGTCTACTGGAAGTAAAGAATTTGTGACTTGGATCTTTTGCACTGATGTGAAATGTAGGAGAGACAGAGGAGGAAGAAGCTTCTTATTGTTCCTAATCGGGTTGATGACCGGAAATGGCAAGAGAAACCCAGCATTGACATGAGGGCCATTGATAAACACAAAACGAAACGATGAAAGGACCAACCAGTACTTGGCCCATCTATCTAGCAGCCCTGAAGCTCTTACATGGTTTGGCTTCATGATGTAGTCTTGCTGTTGGGTTCTGTCGCTATATAGTGAAAATAAGTTATAAAGCATGACAAAGCCATATTGTGAGTAGGAGAGTATATTAAATTCTTCCAAGAGTCAAAAGAAGGGAAGACTTTAAAGTTACATCATTATTTTCCTTACCCTAGTGTTAGATTGTCTATATGATTACCATGGATTAGTATTTATCATTTAGTCTTAAAGGAGTCATTAAAAGTAGCCCTAGCCAGCTTGTTGCCCATGTACTGATTTGCCTGCTCTTAGGCTTGCTTCACACCTCAGAAATTCACAGTCTGACCAGGCATGAGTAAATAAATAAATAGTAATAGTACATTGTAATAGCAATGCTCTGATCGAAAAAATGTAAATGCCATCCCAAAATGACAAGGTGCACCCCAATCGGACAGTACCTACCTCTTGTAGGTCATCTCACTGTTGACATACAGTTAGGTGAACTACAAAAGTCCCAAGTGAGGTACACTTTGTCGTTGTGGGATGGCATTTCCTTTTTTTTAGTGAAAACATTGTTTTCTAAATACCCGTTGTTATTTCCATGCACTATATTACTATTTATTTATTTACTACAGGCTATCTGCTCATTTTATTCTTATCTTAGGTTCTATTTGTTAAATAGCCACAGTGTGAATACGCACCTATGCATTGCACTTATACCAATATATGCTCTGGCACAATTTTATTTTTGTTTTGATATCTGCAAATATAAAGCTGTGAAGATGACATCAGGAGACCCGCGTGCAGTCCTGACATCGGGGTCTATATTGAGGTCATAAATCTTGACACTTGCTTTGCCATTCTGGGAAATTTGTTGAATAGCTCATGATACAGTTTAATACTATACCTAAATAAAAAAGCACAACAGGTAGCATAGATATTTCCTGACAGATCACAAAATCGTGTTTTTGTTTTCCAAAGCAGGTCATCTCAAGAGAAAACATAAAACGACACCTCTAGCAATTTTCACTTCTTTGGATTGTATCAAAATGAAGGGTTTTGCACAGAAGAGGGGTCTTAAACCTTGTTGCCCTTTATAGTCACAGCTATAAGTTTTTTCTGATAATAGTGACATCTAAATATGCTCACTGAAAGTAATTTTGTCCCAGCTCTCATCGTTCTAGATAAACCAGTGATATGGGTTTTCAACGATCTATGCTTATGCTGCAATTCACCCATAAGTACTGGAAGTAGTTCTCAATTACTTATGAGCGCTAAGAGTGCCCTGACAACTCCATAACCATGCGCTTAACTCAGAAAACTTGGCCGGCCATTGTGTAACGACACTACATAGGATGTTCGCTAGAAGCATTTAAAGATTAACCTTGCATTTATCCTGTTAGAACAACACAGCAAATAACACCTTTGTCTCAGAGATTGCAGCGCATTAGCGACGGTGTCTGATTTCAAGGCAAAACTGCTTTACACGTCACTGTGAAGTTTGGCCTCTCGTTTGCAAAGTACTGCGAGCTCATGAGTGGGCTAAAGAAAAACTTTTTGTTTGAAGGACTTACTGTTTAAAATCCTTGAGTGAGGGTACGAATACAATAGGATATTATGCTCTCAATGTCGCCATTCCTGCTTTGTGTTATAAACATGAAGATATGACATTGTAAGATAAGTGCAGCCATTAGAGCCCACCTTTTGAATGGTCATAAAAAGTATCTTAAAAGAATAAAAAATGGGAAAAAGATGACCACTAACACTCCATAAAACTATATATTTTTGCTAAAAGTAGAGACGAACAGGGGCTTGCACTCTAAAGCACATACACCAAAGTGAATTTTCTACCTTTCACTTTGCGGAATAAAAGTGCCACCTAGAAAGATGGGTATCCTATAATTTAATGTGCAACCCTTTAGTGATGACTCCAACATGACCAAGATTAAAAGCTAAGTCAGAAACTCATCTAAACGCAACCTGTTTTGGGGTCATCGGCGTGGAGCATAGTATGACGTGTTTGAGGCAACATGGAGAAGTACTGATCCTCTGTGAGGTAATGTAAGGGGCTGAAGAGGAAGAAGAGCCCAAAGAAGGTTACCTTTCCTGCTCCTTATCCGGAACCACTTAGCCAGACAGCAGGGTTGCCGCGGGGGGTACGTGAGGAGGTGGCTGAATATAAGAAGACCCTGCTGCAGAGTCCAGCCCTCCGGTGCGAGAAAGAGAGACCGCCCCCAACTTGAGACTAGTGCCGCTCGGCAAAGAAGACCGCCTACATGCTACAACTGTGGAACACCCAGCCCGAATGAAGAGGAGACAACATGAACCTGTGATTCTCTACTGAACATAAGAAGAATCTGGGAGAAGATTGAGAGTCTGGGAGAGCCCTTACTGCTGTTTTGGGGATCAACGGCATACCCCGAGGTGACGTGTGGAAGCAGCCAGAGGGAGATAGAGGAGAGGTGTGCAGCATGAAGAAAGCTTCAGTGGTGGCTCCAGAGTGTAACTCCGTATCCTGGAGTGCAGAGCAACCGCAGATGAGAGATGCTTCCCGCCAAGGTCGACGATCCAGACCAAAGCGCCCTCTAGACAGACGCAGACGTGATTGAAGAGGAGACAACATGAACCTGTGATTCTCTACTGAACATAAGAAGAATCTGGGAGAAGATTGAGAGTCTGGGGAGAGCCCTTACTGCTGTTTTGGGGATCAACGGCATACCCCGAGGTGACGTGTGGAAGCAGCCAGAGGGAGATAGAGGAGAGGTGTGCAGCATGAAGAAAGCTTCAGTGGTGGCTCCAGAGTGTAACTCCGTATCCTGGAGTGCAGAGCAACCGCAGATGAGAGATGCTTCCCGCCAAGATCGACGATCGAGACCAAAGCGCCCTCTAGACAGACGCAGACGTGATTGCTGGGCATGCAGAAGGGTGGGACACCTGTCCAGAAATTGCCCTACCCGAGAAAAGTGGTGGCAGAGATCAGCTCACCCTCTGAGGGTACTACTAATTGGAGGGAGCGTTCCCCCTGGAGGGAATGGTACGGTGGGAGAAGGAGACAGTGTTACGATGTCAAACGCCAAGAAGAGGTAGAGAGGATGTCAACTGTCCTCGAGCAAATGTCTGTACTGTCCTGGCGTGTGGAGGTGGGATTAGTAGAACTCCAACCTGGGTATAGAGGTATCGACGGTGAGGTTCGACCTGAAGAGAAGGAAGGAGGACTGCCCAAGTGGCCCATAGAAGTAAGTCACCATCAGATCCGTCACAAGCTACTGGCAAAGGAGAAGAGGTGACAAGAGTTTCCGAGACACATGCTACTACGGTTCTCGTCAATGAGAAGAAAGAGCCGCTAGTATCGTCCCCTGAAGTGGGGCGTGTGCCGGCTATCAGCTCACAAGATCCTGACCGGACAGAGGAGATGGAACAGCTGTGTGAGACAGGGAGTGTGGCTGGGAAGCCCTGGGAAGTGACACCCGCAGAGCACGGCGCGGATGTTGAAGGTTCCGGCTTGCATGGTCTTAATCCAACCGGTTCTAGTTTTGACGAGAGTGCTCCTGTCGAAGAGAGGGGGAGCTGTGGAGAAGAGTCACCTGTACTAAGCTCCCAGACCAAGAAGCCCGAATGAGGAACCCCTGAACTTGTCAATAACGACAAAAAGAAGGACGAATCGTCTACTCAAACGTCTGCTAACGACAAAGCAAAAAGAAAGAAGAAAAAGATGAAGACAAAGCCCAGTTCATCTGAGGTATTGTCTTCTGCAGCTGATGAAGATGAGAATAAAGGCTGGAGTCTTTACGACCAGCCTTACGTCAAGGACTTGGGGCCAGAAAGATGAAGGGAGTGCGAAAGGATGTGGGCAGCTGTCGGTCCTCAGGAGTACATAGTGGAGTATGACGAACCCTCACCCATGGAATGGCGAGTTTCAAGAGAGGGAGAATCTAAGGGGGTGAAGAGGAAGAAGAGCCCAAAGGAGGTTACCTTTCCTGCTCCTTATCCAGAATCACTTAGCCAGACAGCAGGGTTACCTGGGGGAAGACTTTCTGCTCTGGACAGACTGGACCATGTGACTGCTGGGGGGCAGAGAGGAGAAGAAAGTGGCAGTGGACCGGAAAGTGTGCAGACAGAGGGTGCGAAAGCAGAGAGAAAGCAGGCTGCAGCACCGTGCTCCCAGAGAAAGAGTGCTCCCCGTGAGAGCACTGAGGCTGAGATACAAGCCATAGTTAATTTAATTCATTGATTGTTATGTTCACAGAAATAATGTAATACACTCCTCTACCGTGCATCTGATTGTGTTTTCATGATGGTTCCAGTTGGGGATGTTAAATGAAGGCTACTGGAAGGATGAAGAGTACATTGGATTTATTCGTACATTTGTCATATAATATGACTTATTTGGCGGTTACCCATGGACATTGATATTTTTCTTATTATTTTTTGTATTTTTTGGTCTGGATGTGTTTATTATTTCTTTATATATCATTTCATAATTGTTTAGTTCATTATATGTGTTTTCATATTTTTTTTATATTTTTTTATTATATTTTATTTTTATTATTATATGTAATCATTTTTGTATTACTTTCGATACTGTTTATTTCATATTATATATTTTTTTGTTGTTATATATATTACCCCTTTGATTGTTTATGATTTATTTATTATGCTTTATACATATGATTTATTATGTCATTAGGTCCACTGTACCCTTTTAGCCCGCCATATCATGTAATCAGCCCTATTTCCCTAATAGAAACTCATATTTCCCTGTCCTTACCATTATTAAGCATCTGTGCTCGCTCCCTTCTTGCCGCGCATGTGAGCGCGGCATCGGCGGTCTGCTCCGTCTAAGGCCTCCAGAAAGATGGCGGTGGGGTCGCTGACGTCACAGGAAGTTTTTCCTTGACCCCACCGTCATCGGAGGGCCGGAAGCGGCGCGGACACCGCCGTTGTGACAGCGCCCGCATGCGCACTGCTGGAATGAGGAATTATCCCCAACTGGCCATCATGCTTTATATAGCCTGTCAGCACTCCATTCCACATCGCCCCCCGAGGAAGCTCTAGATAGCGAAACGTGCGTTGGGGCACGTACCTGGCACATTGTCCCACATGGGTAAGCATGGTTGCACCAGATCTTGCATTTACTATGGCTCCAGCTAGGAAACATTCCTTTCTGTGCTGATCGCTTTTCAATCTCTCCCCTATTCTGTATGGTGTTCTAGTGCACGGCAGTGTATTACACATATTACCTCAGATCAGATGGCATTTTGTAGGGAGGCTGATGCGTCCTTTTGTGGTATTATACCATTATCCCTCATGTTGCCATAATGTCGTTGTTCTGTCACCTATTTTTTGTGATGCCCATTTATTTACTTTTTCACTGTATTGCGGCATTTTTTCATTTGTAGTTTTGTTTATACCTTGTTGGGCTACACTAGGGTGAGCATAGATAGTGCACCATTCAATGTTTTACAGGTGTTTCAATTTTGTTCTATTCACCATTATACTTCATTAGTGTTACATTTTTTGTGAACGTTTTTATATGTGTATTTTTTCTTTTTTCAATAAAATTCATTTCTTTAATAGAAATTTTGCCTAATTCTGTACTATTTGCTGGGCTAGATGCTCTGATTCCCTTATTCTATTTGAAGGTTGTATGTGAGTGCGTGGACTCGGGAGCCTCCATGTCCAGAGGAGGCTTTCCCCCTGACAGTGCAGAGACAGTGACCCGAGCACGCAGCCCGGTGACCACAGAGGCAAGCCGAGACCCCTGAGTGTGGCAAGTAGATTACCTAGTGTGTGTAGCATCGCTATTGCAGAGTGACTGTCAGCCTAACATACAGAGACTCAGAGCAGGAGAGACTCCATGCAGCAGTGTCTTCCTGTTTCCAGCTTCACCCTGAGAAGAGACTGCAGAGATTTAACCCCAGAGTTTCCAGTTCCCAAGAGACAGAGGAGAGACTATAGAGTCTTTAAGTGCCGCTGTTGACGGTGCCCATGTTGGAGAAAAGAACCCTTCAGTCAGGACCTCACTGGACTGATAAGTTACAAGAATACCCGTTAACCATTTCTATTCTGCTTAACTGTTTCATAGATTCATTTAGCTTGTTTTGTACTGTTTTACCGTTTGTCATATAGCTATTAACCCCCACTGCTTCTCCCTGCTTGGAGAATCTATCCCCTGTAAATAAACCCTTTAACTCTTGATCTGTCTCTGTCCCGTGGTGACATCATCAGTACCTGCAGTTTATTACAGTAACCAGCTGAGTATGGAGTCTTACAGTCAGTGCTCCATGGTAGAAAAAAATATGCAAACTAGCTGTCTTGCAGAGCAAAAGAGACTATCCTGTTATGTACCAGCTAGAAGAGGTAGCTACCCTATATGTCAGTGTCATACCCTTTAATGAACCTTGCAACATGACTGGGAGCACAGTTGAGTTTGTCTTGGCATTTATCCTTCGTCAGGTTGCAGGGCTCGTTAAAGTGTTGGACATTAGCTTGAAGGGTAGCTACCTTTAAGATAGTTTCTTGTTCTGCCAGAGCTAATTTGCTTACTTTTATCCTACTTGGCATTTCCTTTAAAACTACATAGTCAACTGATCTATTCAAAGAGAACCTGTTATCAGGATCATGCAGGTGTGGGCTGGGTCCAACGTCAGGTTTTGGTGTGCCTCGAGCGAAAGAGTCAAATTGGGCCCCTTTAACACATACCACAATTCATAATGCACAGATACAGCAGAGAAATATACTGTACACCCATGGTTTATGTGTAAATGTTACACCCGTAGTTTCTGCGGCACATGTCCTTGGCCCGCTTCTTACCTGGTAGTAGCTGTCGATGCTCCCTGGACTGTCGTTCCTAGGGCTAGGCTCCCTCCTGTCCTCAGTGTCCCAGGCTGATGCAGAGGAGGAGGCACTGGAGCACAGCATCGGGACTACCGGTGGGGTTGCTGAGTCGCAGGTGCCGCCTACAGCTGTTGAAGTTGCGGTAGTGGGCCCCTGTTTGTCTAGGACCCCAGCTTTTGCTCAGGGGCGCCGGGTGGTGACAGCGGCCCTGGGTATAGGCATAAAGGCACTATTCTATTGATTTAATAGATTCCTTCAGTGTAGAAATCTGCAGCCTGTTAGTTAACTTTCATTGGAAATTTTGGTTGAATAAGCTCTTTGTTCATTGGGGCAGGACTATGGGTAGGGTCTTCGGGTCGGCCACTGCCCCTCCACTGCTTTGGTGTCTGTATGTTCTTGCTGTTTTAAATTTGGCACTGCTTCCACCTCGGGGTGGCACTAGTGCACATTCTCTTTATGTAGAACTAGTACTTTCCCACACTTCCCAGTAACCATAGTTTTTTTGGACCTTTTTTGTAAGCTTCTTCAAGCAATACTGTTGTATCATGCTGTAAGCAGGGCTCAGGTAGGAATACCTACCACTGAAGAAAATAACACACTCCTACAATTCTACAATTATTTTGGGTTCTAACATCTCAAACAAAGATGATCTGACAACAGAAAATTAAGTAGCATGATTACGTTGTCAATAAAGTCTTGAGTCAGGGGCAGACTTATTACCTTATACTGGTGCTTCCTGTGACCTCTCGGTGGTCCTGTGCTGTAACTTTCAAAGACATACTGAGGGAACCATTAATGGCAAAAAAAAGTGTAGTGTGCTCTCTCTGCACAAACTGGAGACTAGGCACAGACCATGTGGCCCTGGAGAGTTGAAGACAAAATAGAAAAGTAATGATAAACACATTGCTATACAATACACTGTTTTAGGCAGCAGTACATTATTTTACTTGCCGATATAGCTAGGGGCCATAAGTTCAATAGTCTAATTTCCTGATACACACAATTTCACGTGAACTATTGTAATTTTGTGTCACCACACTGCCTCCTCATAATGCCCTGCAGCTATGACATCTAGCAGATTATTATCATAACTTGTACAGTGGTGGTATGCATCAGCGGGATCCAAACCTGGATCCGAGGAGTCTGTGGTCTCTCATCCAGACCCAGCCAAGGCAGATGCTGCTCAGCTTCACCATCGTTCCCAATGCCTATTCAATATCTGAGAGGCACAAGTACTTACTCAGGTCTTTGTTCATAGTAGCCTTAAACCTAGGTTACAGAACAGGAAAAGACTGTTGTAAGCCTAAGTCCATAAATGCCTGCACTGAGCATGTCCGTGACATGGCAAGCCATGATTGGTGGTTAATGTCAGCTGATCCTCTGACCTTGCACCGCCTGATTGGTCACGGATGACGTCACCAATGATGCGATTGACGAGATGGCTGGGGGCAGAGCTTAGCCCTTAAATAGCTTGTCTGTCCGCTGCACGGCGTGGTCAGATCAAATTAATATAGGCAGTGCTCTTGTGTGGACGTGCCAGAATTTGGGCTCCACGTGCTCTCTAGCTTTGCTCTCCGGAACCTGCCGGCTAATTAGCACAGGTCCTTTAGGCAGGTTTAGCTTATGCCAGGCAGGTAGCCAATGTGGCGCAGTCTTGCTACAAATATAGGGTAGCTATACACCCGAGCAGACTGCGGGCGCGTAATCTGTAGCTAACGTGCACAGTCTTGCTACGAATAAGGGTAGCTATACACCTGAGCAGACTGCGGGGCGCATAACCGGCTAATGACCAGCCAACTGAGACAAAGAGAGACTGCTGGGCGCTAACCAGGGCATGCCGCAAGCTGAACAGAGGTTGCTCGTCCGGCTCTCCTACGCAGGCTGGTAGCTTCTGTGTAGTCAACAGCTACGTTTATACGCTTGCAGCACATAGTGCCCTATATCTGGCAGTGGCTTTTGTGCATTAACAGGGCTAATCTACACCAGTCGATAGGGACAATCTCCTGTGCGTTAACAGGATATGCCAATTCTACATCTCCCTGTGTGAAGTAACACAGGCGAGATAATGTAGATTTCTGTTTGTCAGTTTGACCCTCATACTCTAGGGGTGTTCGGCAGCAGTGACTATAAACTGCATCGCGG
>JARQOD010000001.1:947647157-947901615 GCA_033576555.1 Oophaga sylvatica | reverse complement strand
ACAACCTTTACTACAAAAAGATGCCCGATTACAATCCATATTTCCAGACCCCCCACTACTATGTTTTAGGCAGCCCCCAAATCTAAGAAGCATCATTGTCAGAAGCTCCCTGTCCTCCCCAACAGCTGCAGGTACCTTTCCTTGCAAACAAAAGAAATGCAAAACCTGTACATCTATAATGACCACGGACAGGATAAAGATCCCCAACTCCCATCAGGACTACAAGATACCAGGTACTTTCAGCTGCATCACATCTAATGTGGTGTACCTAATTATATGTACTAAATGTCCAACTGGGGGCCTGTATGTGGGGGAGACCGGGCAAAAACTGAGAACAAGGATGAATTCTCATCGCCACACAATAAGAGAAAAAAGAATGGATTTACCTGTGGCCAAACACTTTTGTATGCCCGGTCATAGCATGACAGATATGGAATTACTTGTATTAAAATCTAACTTCAAATCTGAGAAGGATAGAAAAGTCTGGGAATATAAACTTATGATGACCTTTGACACTCTTAGTGCTGGGATGAATATATCCCAGAGTTTTATGTTGTTCTACAACAATTAAGGAATCTGCCTCCCTGACCTTTTAGGGTCATCACAACACAATACCAGACCCCAATCAGAGGGTAATAAAACCTTCACTCCTTATCTATGAACTAGTCATATTTATGTTAATCCCTCTGCCATGACAGTTCTGCTTCATGTCACTTGTCCTACCTATTGCATTTTTTCTGTGCTATTTTGTGTATAAATATGTGATTCTTCAGATGTTGTATTAGTCTATGCCTGATGAAGAGACCTGAGTAGTCTCGAAAGCTTGCAATTTGTTACCATCTTTTCAGTTAGCCATTAAAAGGTATCAACCACTGAGGACTCTCAAGTCTAAATATTTTGCTGCTAACTACAACTTCAAACGACTCATACTAGGCCTCTGCCTACACCCTCCTTGACCCTGGGCTTCAACAGCGCCAGTTGCTGCTCAGAAGTGTTAGATGCACAGATGAAAACAATCGCTGATGTGTTTGTGGGGTTCAGTAACGCCTGCTGTTCCCCTGCTGTGTGTCTGGCAAAAATTACTGCTGCTAACTACAACTTCAAGTTCAAACGACTCATACTAGGCCTCTGCCTACACCCTCCTTGACCCTGGGCTTCAACAGCGCCAGTTGCTGCTCAGAAGTGTTAGATGCACAGATGAAAACAATCGCTGATGTGTTTGTGGGGTTCAGTAACGCCTGCTGTTCCCCTGCTGTGTGTCTGGCAAAAATTACTGCTGCTAACTACAACTTCAACTTCAAACGTCTCATACTAGGCCTCTGCCTACACCCTCCTTGACCCTGGGCTTCAACAGCGCCAGTTGCTGCTCAGAAGTGTTAGATGCACAGATGAAAACAATCGCTGATGTGTTTGTGGGGTTCAGTAACGCCTGCTGTTCCCCTGCTGTGTGTCCGGCAAAAATTACTGCTAGCTACCTAATCATGGTGAAAAAAACATGACATCTCAAAGTGTCTAGTGCTACACATAGATATGAGGCTACACCATGATTTCTAAGCTGTAAACATTTGAAACGTCAACTTTCAAACCATAAAATGATTTGTCTTTGTCACAAATCTGTAACAAAATAATTGTGACATATTATTACAGATATGCACATGTCGAAAACAAATGCAAACACAAAAGCCTACTTATGCTATAGGATACTGATGGTCAACCTTGTCACTCCATAGCTTAGACAAATCCAACTCACATCATGATGACTCAAATACTGCAATGTTGGAAGTGCATAATGTGGGTTGAACTTTGACAACTGCTGCAGTGCGAAGGTTATACTTCAGTGTTCTTGCCTTTGAAATAAAAGCATACAAGTAAATATAATAATCCAATGTTGATTAAGGGACGTGATGTACACCTGTAATATTGTGCAAACAATGCATGTAGGAATAGTCCTCTTCAACATTACTTATATTTGTGTCATTTTAAAAAATACATATTTGATTAGAAAGTTAACAGCCCATATCATAAAGGTCCTTCATGTAAACATGATAATCGCTAACAAAAATCATGCATTACCTTGGTAAAGTCAATAGTGCATAGTCACAATAGCAAAATATATACCTGTAAGTGGTGCTGAAAGAACGACAACTGATAGAATACGTGAATGATATATATTTATCAGACTGAATAGCGACATCTGTACAATGTCGATATAATACTGTACCTTAACAAAACAGCTGTGTCACACCTCACACTCGTTTTTCTTGTAGCTTGTTATGTAATAGGGCACATGCGTGTATGTTTCATCATAGGTGCATGTTTACTGAGTAAAGCAGTCATGACAACGCCTTTGTGTTGTCGGTACGCTTGCGATGATGAACGATGCGCACCGTGAATGTTAGTCTGCGTCATAAGACGTACAGACGCTCCAATACCCAACGCGTCACAGCAGGAAGCCAGTCTGTGCGTCCAAACAAAGGCGCAACCATACATGCACGTAACCTTTTATAAAGCTAGATAAAAAAAAGGATGTAGTAGTAACGCACACTTTATTGAGGTACAGTATTACATCGCCATTCACCATCTGTGGCTATGCAGTCTCATCTATATATACCTTATCTATCCGTTGTCATGCTTGCAAGTCCACAGTCAGGCATAAATATCTGTTTTCACTCTGCACTATGCACTTTTTAAATTTTTGTTTTGTTAATATAAATGATTGGCACATATTATCAGTATTACATGATGGAAATTTTAGATATTTTTTTTAAAAATTTTAGTGATATTATTCACCAAATGTAAAGTTTTATGAATGTCAAAGAAAACTTGTAATTCTGATTATGTTTTTAAGTCAGCCATTCATTGTCTACACAATAAAAATGGTGTACATACTGTTACTTACCCATCATTAATGGATTCTGATATGTACTTGTATGCTTTTATGTTAAACCGTATAGCAGATTATTTAACCTATTTTAATTGTGGTTTGCATTGCTTTTCAACATGTTAATGTATGCGTTTATGTTTGTAAATTATTAATTTACATATATTTTTTTAAGTTAAATCATCATCTTATGGTACTAAAGTTTATATTTCTCTTGTTTGGAGTATAGACATTTTTAATTGACACGTAACAAGGAAAATACTTGATATAGTATTTAAACATCCTCCTTGACCCTGGGCTACAACACCGCCAGTTGTAGCTCGGAAGTGCTGTTAGCACAGTCTACACTTGCTCCTGTGTTACTGGGGTTCAGTAATGTCAGCTGTTCCCCTGCTGTGTGAATGGCAAAAAGTCCTGCTGCCTCCACCCTGTTCTCTTCTCATCCCTGGGCTACAACACCGCCAGTTGTTGCTCGGAAGTGCTGTTAGCACAGTCAACACTTGCTCCTGTGTTACTGGGGTTCAGTAATGTCAGCTGTTCCCCTGCTGTGATAACGGCAAAAAGTCCTGCTGCCTCCACCCTGTTCTCTTCTCATCCCTGGGCTACAACACCGCCAGTTGTAGCTCGGAAGTGCTGTTAGCACAGTCTACACTTGCTCCTGTGTTACTGGGGTTCAGTAATGTCAGCTGTTCCCCTGCTGTGATAACGGCAAAAAGTCCTGCTGCCTCCACCCTGTTCTCTTCTCATCCCTGGGCTACAACACCGCCAATTGTAGCTTGGAAGTGCTGTTAGCACAGTCTACACTTGCTCCTGTGTTACTGGGGTTCAGTAATGTCAGCTGTTCCCCTGCTGTGATAACGGCAAAAAGTCCTGCTGCCTCCACCCTGTTCTCTTCTCATCCCTGGCTACAACACCGCCAGTTGTAGCTCGGAAGTGCTGTTAGCACAGTCTACACTTGCTCCTGTGTTACTGGGGTTCAGTAATGTCAGCTGTTCCCCTGCTGTGTGAACGGCAAAAAGTCCTGCTGCCTCCACCCTGTTCTCTTCTCATCCCTGGGCTACAACACTGCCAGTTGTTGCTCGGAAGTGCTGTTAGCACAGTCAACACTTGCTCCTGTGTTACTGGGGTTCAGTAATGTCAGCTGTTCCCCTGCTGTGTGAACGGCAAAAAGTCCTGCTGCCTCCACCCTGTTCTCTTCTCATCCCTGGGCTACAACACCGCCAGTTGTAGCTCGGAAGTGCTGTTAGCACAGTCTACACTTGCTCCTGTGTTACTGGGGTTCAGTAATGTCAGCTGTTCCCCTGCTGTGTGAACGGCAAAAAGTCCTGCTGCCTCCACCCTGTTCTCTTCTCATCCCTGGGCTACAACACCGCCAGTTGTAGCTCGGAAGTGCTGTTAGCACAGTCTACACTTGCTCCTGTGTTACTGGGGTTCAGTAATGTCAGCTGTTCCCCTGCTGTGATAACGGCAAAAAGTCCTGCTGCCTCCACCCTGTTCTCTTCTCATCCCTGGGCTACAACACCGCCAGTTGTAGCTCGGAAGTGCTGTTAGCACAGTCTACACTTGCTCCTGTGTTACTGGGGTTCAGTAATGTCAACTGTTCCCCTGCTGTGTGTACGGCAAAAAGTCCTGCTGCCTCCACCCTGTTCTCCTCTCATCCCTGGGCTACAACACCGCCAGTTGTTGCTCGGAAGTGCTGTTAGCACAGTGAACACTTGCTCCTGTGTTACTGGGGTTCAGTAATGTCAGCTGTTCCCCTGCTGTGTGAACGGCAAAAAGTCCTGCTGCCTCCACCCTGTTCTCTTCTCATCCCTGGGCTACAACACCGCCAGTTGTAGCTCGGAAGTGCTGTTAGCACAGTCTACACTTGCTCCTGTGTTACTGGGGTTCAGTAATGACAGCTGTTCCCCTGCTGTGTGAACGGCAAAAAGTCCTGCTGCCTCCACCCTGTTCTCTTCTCATCCCTGGGCTACAACACCGCCAGTTGTAGCTCGGAAGAGCTGTTAGCACAGTCTACACTTGCTCCTGTGTTACTGGGGTTCAGTAATGTCAGCTGTTCCCCTGCTGTGTGAACGGCAAAAAGTCCTGCTGCCTCCACCCTGTTCTCTTCTCATCCCTGGGCTACAATACCGCCAGTTGTAGCTCGGAAGTGCTGTTAGCACAGTCTACACTTGCTCCTGTGTTACTGGGGTTCAGTAATGTCAGCTGTTCCCCTGCTGTGTGAACGGCAAAAAGTCCTGCTGCCTCCACCCTGTTCTCTTCTCATCCCTGGGCACAACACTGCCAGTTGTTGCTCGGAAGTGCTGTTAGCACAGTCAACACTTGCTCCTGTGTTACTGGGGTTCAGTAATGTCAGCTGTTCCCCTGCTGTGATAACGGCAAAAAGTCCTGCTGCCTCCACCCTGTTCTCTTCTCATCCCTGGGCTACAACACCGCCAGTTGTAGCTCGGAAGTGCTGTTAGCACAGTCTACACTTGCTCCTGTGTTACTGGGGTTCAGTAATGTCAGCTGTTCCCCTGCTGTGATAACGGCAAAAAGTCCTGCTGCCTCCACCCTGTTCTCTTCTCATCCCTGGGCTACAACACTGCCAGTTGTTGCTCGGAAGTGCTGTTAGCACAGTCAACACTTGCTCCTGTGTTACTGGGGTTCAGTAATGTCAGCTGTTCCCCTGCTGTGTGAACGGCAAAAAGTCCTGCTGCCTCCACCATGTTCTCTTCTCATCCCTGGGCTACAACACCACCAGTTGTTGCTCGGAAGTGTCATTGGCACGGGTACTCACTCCTGCCCAGACTGGTTACAGCACGCCATCTGTTTCCTGTCAGTGTAAACGTCACTTAGCCTCCAATAAGTTGTCCTGTCGTGTTGCGGTCGGGTTAGCCGACTCTATGGTGCTTGGAGTTTAGGTGCTTCCTATGTGTGCTGCGGGATATGCAAATAAAGGCTGTTTCCGTTGTGACAATAGGACAATCACCCACTGTAGTACTGTGGGATTCGGTAACTGCGGCCGGCTCGCGGCCTGTCATCTTAAATTTCCATGGGTACCTTCTGCTACCCGTCCGGGTTCCAGTACCGTCAGCTGGTTCTCCGCAGTGCCTTTGGCCTAGGTGCCTCCATCTCGGTATCCGAGTTCCAGCAACGTCTGCTGGTCCTTGGTAGTGCTTTGGAGCACAGGTACCTCCTGCTTAGTAACCGTGTCCCAGTAACGTCAGCTGGTCCTCGGTTGTGCCATTGGCTCTTTTCCTTCTGCTGCCCCTCCGGGTTCCAGCACAGTCAGCTGGTCCTCGTTACTTGCATTGGCTCTTGTACCTTCTGCTACCCGTCCGGGTTCCAGTACCGTCAGCTGGTTCTCTGCAGTGCCTTTGGCCTAGGTGCCTCCATCTCGGTATCCGAGTTCCAGCAACGTCTGCTGGTCCTTGGTAGTGCTTTGGAGCACAGGTACCTCCTGCTTAGTAACCGTGTCCCAGTAACGTCAGCTGGTCCTCGGTTGTGCCATTGGCTCTTTTCCTTCTGCTGCCCCTCCGGGTTCCAGCACAGTCAGCTGGTCCTCGTTACTTGCATTGGCTCTTGTACCTTCTGCTACCCGTCCGGGTTCCAGTACCGTCAGCTGGTTCTCCGCAGTGCCTTTGGCCTAGGTGCCTCCATCTCGGTATCCGAGTTCCAGCAACGTCTGCTGGTACTTGGTAGTGCTTTGGAGCACAGGTACCTCCTGCTTAGTAACCGTGTCCCAGTAACGTCAGCTGGTCCTCGGTTGTGCCATTGGCTCTTTTCCTTCTGCTGCCCCTCCGAGTTCCAGCACAGTCAGCTGGTCCTCGTTACTTGCATTGGCTCTTGTACCTTCTGCTACATTTACAAATTGAAGATTTTTTCAATGCTTTTTTGGGTAATCACTCTGGATCTCCAACAATGAAGACGACGACCCTGATGACCACCCGAAGAAGATGACAACCACAAGGACGACGAGCATCAAGCCAACCAGCCTAAACACCATCACAAAGAAGAAATAAAAGATTACCAAACAGGACTAAGAAGGTTAAGACAAACTACAAGATACAGAACAAGAGACTTAAGAACAATAAGCAGAAGATCAAAAAGCAGAAGAACATGAAGTATAAGACCAAAATGAAGAGCAAAATATATGCTCTAAATTCTAAGCAGAAGAAGACTAAGCAGTGTATGGGGGTGAGTCCGTTCCTCCTCGTGGTGCCCCTGGAAAATGCCTGCTGATGCAGGCTAAACTGAACACGGACAAATACTGTTGTAATTTAAATCTTTTGTGACAGCAAGAACGGAAGGATGAAAAATTCATACTTTGACAGATTACAAGTACAGGATTCTCTGTCACAAATAAGAATATGATGAAGAAGATGAAGTACAATATGAATAAGAATAATAGTTTAATAAGAAGAATCTGAGTAATGTTAACAAAAAGATGAATAGCAAGAAGTTTAAGAAGAAGATAAAGAAGGTGAAGATGAAGAATAATTTGATGAAAAAGATGATGCTGCTGAAGATTATGAAGGAGAAAGTGTGTGAAAAGTTAAAAAGGTGAAGAGCATGGAAGTTGTGAAATATACATATTTGCCAAAATAGAAAAAACGTTAACAACATTGTCAATTTCTTCGTCAATCCGAACATCTTTAAAAAAAAAAAATATTTATGCTATTCCATTTGATTGGGTTAAACATCTATGCCTTTAATGTCTCCTCAACCTTCCACAATACATTGTACATTACTCTTTGTTGTTTTCCTTCATGTACAATTAACCAACAAGGCAAGAATGGGGTTTTTTTAATTCCGATATTTTGTTCCCATAGACTTACATGGGACTTCCGGTATCGGTATCGGGTATCGCCGATATTTTAATGGTATCGGCGATACCATTCCGATTCCGATACTTTTGGATATCGGAAAGTATCGCTCAACTCTACTGGACATGCATCCTCCACCCTGAGCAGCTTCCCGGGACGTGCCTGAAGTTACCACCAGTAAAAGGTACAGAAAGAGACTGTCTTGAGTGTGTCTGGATTATTACCCCTGCACCTTTACACCGCCATATACCTGAGGGATCAGTCTCACCTGTGGGAGACTTAACACCTTGCTGCCCCCAAACCCTCAGAGGATTTACCCTGCAGCGCTGGTCACCCTGACCAGGAACCACAGGTGGCGTCACGAACATTCTATCATCCCCTGTAAATATCCCCCTTTGGTGAGCGCCCAGGGCAACGGACCGAGCTGCGCTACCCGTGACATCCCCCAGTGAAGTGAACGGGCTCGGTTCCGAGTACCCCACAGCCCTGGTACGTGCGACTCATCAGCAAGACACAAAGATAAAACAGAGATAGCATAATACCTCTATCTTACAAAAGCACTAACCAACAATAGGGAGAAGGATAGGGACAGGATAGGGACAGGAAGGAATAAACTAAATTGGAACAGGGACCAGGAGATAAAACAACAACATGTACTACAGCAAACCACAGAACACTACTACAACAACTCTGCACAGCACAGGAAAACAAATCTTTCACCGGCAGGGACAAGAAGGTCTGACCAGTTTTTATTGGAAGAGGTAATGACCAGACAGATTAGACGCAGCTGAAATGGAACTGATTTTTTCTGACCAGCATAGAAAGGGTCGTTAACCTCTTCAGCACCATAGGAAACTAAATCCATTTAATATGGGACACAAATCACACCATCTCTAAAGAAGACCTGCAAATCATTACCCAACGTGACCGTTTAACACCAAGTTGTCCAGGGGGACGTGACACCCTTGTAAAAGTACCTCCTTTCTACGAAGGGCCACTCCACCCTGGTGACCAGGTTTATCTGGAATGGCTGCATGGAAGGACAGAATTAGTTTACTGGCATTAACATCAGTTGTTGGTACCCACATCCTCTCCTCAGGACCATACCCCTTCCAGTGCACCAAGTATTGTGAAGAGCGGAAAACCTTATGAGAATCCACAATTATTGCTACCTGAAACTCCAAATTACCATCAAAATAATTACTTCCAGATGAGAGTGATTAAGAGAATCGGCAATCACGTGTGCCGGCTACTAAAGAGAATGAAAATTTACTGCATTCCACGCCTATGGGAGTGGAGAGCAGTGAATATTCATTGCCTTAAGTAGCAGGCACATGCGAATGCCCTGCAGCTGCAGGAAGCCGGCTGCTACAGCTAACAGCATGTCTGTTACTAAAGAGGAATGCATATTCATTGCCCTCCATGCTCATGGGTGTGGAATGCAGTGAATATTCATTTCTCTAGCAGTTGGCACAGGAGTTAGCCGCAGCAGCCAGCTTCTGCCTCCTGTGACCCGCTGCTCCACTGCTGCCACCTCTCCCCCACCTCTCCACCATAGCCGGAAGCCAGAGCAGGTGCATCTGGACTATAAAACCATTTTTGGAGGAAAAAAGTGTGCCTTACAGAAAAAAAAATACGGTATTTAATGCATCACTTTATGTACAATCATGTTTTAAAAAAACTTTGTTATCCTTTTTTGTATTTAAAAACCCAAGTTGTCCAGGAAGCTTGAACACAATAACACAGTTTGCAAAATTTCCCGACTGGACAGTCAACATGGACACCTTGTGAGGCCAGAGAATAATTAGTGGGATTTGTTTCTGAAAGTTTTATGATATTATCTGTACGCTCAGGCTCGGACTGACCCATGGGAGAACAGGAGAATCCTCCGATGGGACACTGTGCAGGAGTGGCCCACCACCCTTTTATATGAATACAATACACTTGATTTGCCATACTCAGACAAATGCAGCATCTTCTTAATTTACCAATTAATCCAGTTCATTGCTATAGGAATTTGTGAATGAAAATAAAGTCATATTTGCATGTAGCTGAAACGTGTGGCCCTGGAGTTGTAATTACTGGTGGGCACTTGGCAAGCAAGTCTGACACTGTGTACACTATACGGTATTATTTAACTAATCTCTTTACTCACTACTAATGCTAAATGCAGTATTCATCTGGTTTCTGTATGTGCAATTCATTAGGACACTGTATAAACCTATATGTCTGTGCATGGACATGTGTTATGTGATTTTGTGTAGGCATATAGTAGACAGCTGTTAAAGTGTGTGACCATACCTACTATACTATAAAATTAATAAGCTATATTTATTTACATAAATGTGCCTAAGTGTGGTAAAATAATCCAGTGTCCGTAGGTTTTGTTCTTTTCAAAATTGTAGAACATTTGTCAAAGCAAAAAATTGCATAATTGCCAAATCCTTGACAATGTGAAACATGTGAGCGCCACTCATCCCTAATCACACTGCTCGGTTTGGAAGCAGTAAATTTGGCTGCTGTACCTGGGGTTAATCCATGGAAAATATGGCCTGGATTTGGACCTTTGGGTCCCTGGTTGTATTACCTTCCCAGTGAATCATAAATCATGGCTTTAGTCTTCGATTGTTGGACAGAAAATGTACCGGTTCAATCAAAGAAATTTACATTATATGAGAATTTATTTATGGTGAGTATTACTGCCAGATGTCCATGTGCTCTCCTAGGTACATTTTTTACAATGTGGGCGCTTTATTATGGAAATGCCCATATTGTATTTATTTGTTTATTTTTACTGGGTGATGAGTGATATTTCATAAGATCTTACTACAGAAACAGATGCTTGTGTGGCATGATATGGGAAAAGAAAGCATAGAGGATTACATTGTAATGTCAATCTTGGATCTAATTACAGTGGGTTTTGTTGTACTTTTAACTATTGTAAATGATACAAGTATATGGGATTTATCTCACTAATGAAGAAATGTCCAACAAAACCAGAGCATAAATGTGATATCACAAAAAAAGTAATTATGAGATAAAATAGTAAAATGCATCCCAAAAGCTGCCTCTCAAACCCACATTAAAGAATCTCTGTATTTACAGAATATTTGCTCAAGTTTTCTAATTTTTCAATTTTTACAATTACAGTTTGTGTTCCAGAGCTGCTCTTCATATTGCCTGTAAAGTCAAAATGGTGCAAGACTACCCATTTTGTTGCGCTATCTAGTCATCCATTTGCCCAAATGCTTACAATTAGGGATGAGCAGACCAGTGGAAGTTTGGGTTCTGGTACCCTACTCTAACTTTATTCTAAAGTACCAGAACTGTACTCGAACTTGAACCAGAACCCGAACCCCACTGAAAACAATGAGGACCCAAACTTTTCAGGTTGAAAATTCTCTCTCTCTCTCTCTCTGACTTTCCTCAGAACTCTGAACATTGAAACATATTTCGAGGAGAAGTCCTTGTTCGGCCTTTAGCACTTGACACTAAGGCCTCTTTCACACATCCATTTTTTTGGATCGCCACCACAATTGTGGATTACCAGGGCAATGGGGTACTCAGAGCCGAGCCCATGGAAGTCTATGGGGATGTCACAAGTAGCGGTGGCTCGGTCTGTGGCCCTAGCGGTCTGGCGTATGTTGGGGGAATATTTACAGGGGATAGATATATTTACAGTTCGTGACGCCACCTGTAGTCTCTGGTAATTTGTACCAGCGCTGCTGTAGATCTCTGAGGGGATGGTGATGCAGCTAGATGTCGGGTCCCCTACAGGTGGGACTCTTCCCTCAGGTCGGTAGTTAAAGCAGGGTTGTGCAGGCATGCAAGTAAATAACTCAGTCTCACACGGTCAGCGTCTTTCCATACCTTTACTTGTAAGATGGTAAGGCAGGTCCCAGGGAGGCTGATGGGGTTGATGGAGGATGAGCTTTGAGGCAACGGCTAAGCAAGTTAGGGGCCTCCTTTACTGTCCAATGTTGATGAGTCCAACCAGCCTGAAGCGTAGTTCCCTCTATAACTCCAGCTATTCCAAAGCTGTTCTGCCCGGTCAGTTTTTGTGGTCGGAGCCTTCCTGTGAGAGAGCTGAGTTCCTATTCTTGCTGATCAGGCTCAAGGTTCTCACTCTCCCTGACCCCAGATACGTACTGACTCTTCAGGGATGCTTGCCACGACCTAAGGTCCGATAAGCCTCTGGTTTTCTTACCACTAAGCGTGAAGCTTTAGTGATCCTTCGGTCCCCAGTGACCGGTAACAATGTGCAGGTATCCTATACTTATGGCACTTCTCTGTTCTCTTCCACTATGCCCTTCGATATGCTCAACTCTTAATAGATATCTCAGTCCGTCCTCTAGTGGGGCACAGCTCTGACCAGGCTGAGGTGAACTGGCTCACCTGTACTGGCCTCCACTTTCTGAACTGCACAAAGACTGCACTTCCTCACTCCTTCGAGTCCCTGACTGAACTGAACTCAGACTACTTAGCACTCCCCTCCACACCCCTGGTGGGTGTGTCCGAAGTGTACATGATATCATGAAGAGCCCTTAACCGTTACCTCTCCACTCATCCTCCTGGTATTGTGTACCAGGGCTACACATTCCCCCATGGTAAACGACAGCACTCCCGGGCTGTAAAATACAAAGAGACAGTTTTGTTTATGCATTCAACATCAACATTAAACATTAATTCGTCCCATCCGGGAGGTAAGGATGTCTTGAACGTTGCAAACAAAACATTATATATATAGGAAAATACAAAATTAAATAACATTTTCATATAAATAGACAATATGCTTGTGAAGGACCCGCACCAAACCTTCAACGTGGGTCCTGGGTGGGCTGCAGGACGTCCGAATGCAGACCTCACTCAGTGCCTCACCACACGGGTTTTATGTTCAGAGGTAAGTCAAGGCTTCATGTGAAATCATTAAAAGGCACCTTAGTGCAACTATTTACAGGATACAGTTTTTGGGCTGGCTCAGTCCTCAGCCTCTGAGTCCATTTTAAGACATAATAGGGAAAAACACATATATATATATAGACTTTTTACAGTATTCACATTAATTCGTTATAATTACTGCTGGTATCGAATGGGTAACTTTCCTTTTGTGATTCGCTCTGATCTACGTGGAGTAGCCTCAGGTATATTAAGTTGCGATCTGTCTGCACTGCGTAACGGCAAACTATAGAACTGCCTCAATCTTTCTATGGATCTGGCAAGCGTACTGATGGCTGGGCGGTGTGAGTCAGCTTCACCAGGGGATCCCATAGTATGGGGCGCTGCTTCAGATGATCCTTCTTGAGATTCCATAGGTTGAGGTGTTGCTGGGATGGGTAACTCCTGAACGGGCTCGACTGGCACCACGGGCACAACTGGAGGTAAAACTTCCTCTTGTGGCTGATAAAACTGCAACACCGGAACTATTACAGCATCTCCCAGTCTAGGCCAATCCGCAGGAAAATCTCCCAGATCGGTGTGTATGACCTCTTCTTTCCTTTCTTTTTGATTGATGACAGGGTTCTTGTCACAACATTTTAAGGGTTCTGGACACAATTTCAAATGGTCTCTGGACACAGTGGTTATTGTTCTTCCTCCGTCCTTACTGATGATACAAACTTTTCTGTTGTCATATTTAGAATCTTGTACAACGTAGGGTTCTTGCTCCCACTGGTTATCCAATTTGTGCATCTTCCTTTTCCTTTTTAATACTACCTCTCCAGGCATCAAAGGCTTGGCAGGAGCATTTCGGTTGTAAATATCTTCCTGTTTCTCCCGTGCCTTGTTGAGACTTTCCTCTACACAGATTTGTACTCTTCTGTATTGCTCTTGCCGATTGATGTCCCAGTTTTCAACGGCGTCGTCTGCCTCCGGTTCTACCACTCCAAGTTCTAGATCCATTGGTAGTCTTCCGGGCCTTGCTCTCATAAGATAGGCTGGAGTGCAGTTAGTGGAACTGACAGGTATATGGTTATACAAATCAACCAAATCAGGTAGTAAATCCGGCCATCGATTCCTGTCTTCCAACGGTATGGATCTCAACAAATCAAGGACAATATGGTTCATTTTTTCGCAAAGACCGTTGGTTTGAGGGTGATATGGTGTTGTTCTAATTTTCTTGCACCCGTACATGTGACAGAATTCCTTGAATAAATCAGCTTCGAAAGCAGGTCCTTGATCGGTTAATACTTGCTCCGGATACCCATGCGGTCTGCAGAAGCTTGCTTGAAAGGTTTTCGCGGCCGTCACTGCGGTCTGGTCCTTAACTGGAACAACCACCAGAAATCTGGAGTAATGGTCCACCATGGTCAAGGCGTATGAGTATCCAGATCTGCTTGGCGACAATTTGACGTGGTCCAGGGCCACAATCTCCAAGGGACGAGTCGTCCGGATAGGTTGCAGGGGTGCCTTCTGACTACCGTAGTCCTTTCTTCTGAGACCACAGGGTCCACAGTTCCGACACCACCTCTCGATGGAGCTGCGCATCCCTACCCAGTAGAACCGGCATCTCAACAGGGTCTCCAGCTTTCTCCAGCCAAAGTGTCCTGCTTGATCGTGGTATGCTTCCAACACCATTGGGACGTCTGCCTTGGGGACCACTATTTGCCAGACCATCTCATGGGTTCTGGGGTTGACGTATCTCCTGCACAACTTCTCACGGTATAGGAACAACCTGCTTTTCTCGTTCCACAGGAGCTTGGCTGACATAGGTGCTTCCTTTTCCAAAGAGGAGCCTTCCTGTCTTAACAACTCCTTGATGTGGCTGACCACTGGATCACTGTCCTGAGTCTCTTTCCAGCTGTGATGGGGTAAAGGATTTAATGTTGCACCATACTGCTTTCTGTTGACTCGATGCTCGTGGACTACCCCATTTCGATGGAACGCAGGTAGCTCAATTTCTTCCAGGTCATCCGATTCTTCTTCCGTATCAGAGTCATGCGGCATTCGGGACAACGCATCAGCATTAGCATTCTTTCGACCTGCCCGGTACTTGATAGTAAACTGGTAATTGGACAACCGAGCCATCCAACGCTGCTCCATGGCGCCCAGCTTGGCGGTTTCCAGGTGCGTTAACGGGTTGTTGTCTGTGTACGCCGTGAACTTATTGGAGGCCAGATAGTGCTTAAATCTTTCAGTAATGGCCCAGACCAGCGCCAGAAACTCCAGCTTGAAGCTGCTATAATTTTCCGGATTCCTTTCAGTTGGCCTGAGTTTTCTGCTGGCATATGCAATGACTTTTTCCTGGCCATTTTGCTTCTGACTGAGAACTGCTCCCAAACCTTCATTACTGGCGTCGGTGTACAACAGGAACGGTTGGCTGTAATCAGGATAGGTTAAGATCTCATCACCTGTAAGGATCTCTTTCATCTTTTGGAATGCTTCAGCCTGTTCTTTACCCCAATTAAAGGGAGGGTTTCTGCTCTTTAAGGATTGTCCTACCAGGAGGTCCTGTAAAGGAGCTGCCTTCTTCGTGTAATCTTTCACGAACCTTCTGTAGTAACCCGTTAGTCCCAGGAACTGTCGCACTTCCTTAAGGTTCTTCGGCTCCGGCCACTTCTGGATGGCAGTGACTTTCTCTGGGTCCGGCGCTACTCCTTCCGAACTGACGATGTGCCCCAAGTATTGTACCTTCTGTTTGAGTAGATGGCATTTTGAGGGTTTCAACTTCATCCCGTACCTAGACAGGGACTCGAATACTTCTGCCAGGTGTTTCAGATGGTCCTCATATGTCTTGGAATACACGATAACGTCGTCTAGGTATAGCAGCACGGTTTCAAAATTGAGATGTCCCAGACAATTTTCCATCACTCTCTGAAATGTTCCTGGGGCACTGCTGAGCCCAAACGGCATTCTGTCGAACTCACAGAGCCCCATTGGGGTGGTGAAAGCCGTTTTCTCACGATCCTCCTCAGCCACAGCCACTTGCCAGTAACCACTAGTCAGATCAAGGGTAGAAAAGTAGTTAGCCGTTTTCAGAGCAGCTAATGATTCCTCTATACGTGGTAACGGGTATGCATCCTTGTGTGTTATGCGGTTCACCTGCCTGTAATCCACACACATTCTCATACTACCATCTTTCTTTTTAACCAGAACTAGAGGGGCTGCCCAGGGGCTACAACTATCCCTTATCACCCCGGCTTTCTTCATATCATTCAACATTTCTTTAGCCTTCTGATAATGAGCTGGAGGTATGGGCCTATACCGCTCTTTGATGGGAGGATGACTGCCTGTAGGGATATGATGTTGTACTCCCTTAATTATCCCAAAATCAAGTGGATTTTTGCTAAACACTTGGGCGTACTCTTGCACCACCCGTAATACCCCTTGCTTCTGGTGAGCGGGAGTGGTGTCCGTCCCAACATGGAGTTGCTGACACCACTCCGCCACCTGAGTTGCTGGGTCATTGTCCTCCGCTATTTGACAGGAGTCTAAGGACTCAGCCGGGAGAATAGAATTATTATCAACAGCATGTAGTTTAGCAATGGTTGCATAACGGGGTAAATTTACCTCATCATCTCCCCAATTGAGAAGCCGTACCGGTACTCTTCCATTCACCACTTCTACTACTCCTCTAGCAGTCATAAGTGTAGGTCTATGTTCTGAATGGTGGGGTTCTACTACAGCTTGGTAATTCTGTCCTCTCAGACCTATGGCTGCCCTGCACCAAATGATCATTTCACTCATTGGGGGTATCACAATAGGATCCGAGTCAGTGACCCGTACATTACCAATTTCGCCGTCTGTAAGCTTCGCTTGCTGCTGACACACCAGGGCCCGGATCTCTCTTTGGATTACTCCTCTCTGCCTTGGTCGGGCAATCTCAGCGAGCTGTTGGAGCAAGAACACAACTTCTCCCAAACAATTACCGATAATGTTAGTACCCAAAATTATATTTAAACCGTTCTCCTCATTTACAGTCTTTACTACCAGAAGCCCTTGGTCTTTCAACTCCTCTCTGCCCACCTTTACATCTACACATTTTGTTCCGAGTACTTCTACAGGAAGACCATTAGAAGCATACACGGTAAAGTCAAGGCTCGGAGGTTTAAGACTGTCCATTGACCAGTACTTGGTATATAGGGCATCAGGTATTAGGGTCACCTGCGACCCAGTGTCTAACAATGCTGGAACAGCAATACCATCTAGAATAATAGACAGGTAGGGTCGCCCGCCCACATACCTGCGGCTCCAGTCTAGGGGGCCTGACGGGTATTCTCCTGGGTGTTGGCCCTTGGACCCAGGTTCTGCCCGTTTAAAGGACACTGTGGAGACATATGACCTTTCCGGTTGCATCGGTAACAGATGATCTCTCGACGAGGAGGGTGTTGATCAGAGGTCGCTCCTGGGGGTGGCGTTGTCCTCCTCCGGGGGGGCGACGTCTTCTTTCTTCTCCGGTGCATCCACGGACGTCTTCTGGGCAGTCAGCTAACAAGATCTTTCCTTCCTCCTCTTTCCGCAGCTGCAGGGCACTCATTACAGCAGCCAGATTTTTAGTCAGCTGGCGCACCTCTGAGCGCAGACAGTCCAATTCACTAGGAGGTGTCACCTGCGCTTTGGCTTCAGCCACTAGCGGGGAAAAGGGGGTTACTGCCGGTTCCAGAGTGACTTCAGCCTGATGATGTTGGGTTGCCACCTCGAGTTTGCCCAGGGGCCGCAGCCCTTTTATTGCCATGTCCTTTAGGGCATCAAAGGTAGCATCCGGATGGTCTAAGGACCACCAGTTTACAGTTCTGCGTTCCTCTTGGGATCTCAATCCCTGTATAAATTGTTCTTTCAGCATTTTATTCTCGTCGATAGCATTTAAATTGTTAATTTGCTTGAGGGCTCTCAGGGCTCCCTGTAGTCGGCAAGCGTAGTCCCGGATGCTGTCACCTGGCTGTTGCGAACAGTGATAGAAGGCCATCCGGAGATCCGTTTCTGTGCGGTCTTCAAATATGGCATGCAGCTTAAGGAAGATCGCAGGTACCGACTCCTGATCAACGGTATCCCAAGTCTCCACTTCCCTCTCAGCAGCGCCAGTTAGCTGCCCTATTAGCACAGCAGCTTTTTGTCTCTCAGGCATGGAGTACATTTCTAGGATGCTGCATAACTTCCGCTTGAAGCCTGCTAATGTGCCTGGCTCACCGCTGTACTGGGGAAGCCATTTCGCCCCAGGCATATATGGGAGCTTAGTGGCATGATCGGGACTACCGGACTGGGTGCAGGGCCTGCGCCCCCATCTGGCGCTACAATACCAAGCGGTGCGGGATTGGGACCTCCGGCCGGGGCCGCACTGTCAGCCGGTTGTTGTGACATCTTAGCGCCCCCTTGGTTAAACGGAGCCTACCGGTTTCAGACGCTGCTATTTCACAGGCACCGCAGTGGGAACAGGACCTTCGTCGCAGGCGCTCTGATGTCAGAGCGTTCACTTCCTGTTGCAGGACCTGCCGCTGAGTCAGAGCCGGGGGCGTGTCCAAGACTTTGCGCGCTCTTTCAGGTACGCCCACCTTCTTCTCCAGCGCCTTAGGGCGCGAATCTGGCGGCAAATATGGCGGTATTTGGCGCCAAACAACAGCAACAGTCTTTTTCACCAAAACACTCCACAGGCACACAGGGCTCGCAATGCTGCAAGTTTCGTATCCTGTTCGTGACGCCAAAGTTTTGTGTCGACCCGCCACCACAATTGTGGATTACCAGGGCAATGGGGTACTCAGAGCCGAGCCCATGGAAGTCTATGGGGATGTCACAAGTAGCGGTGGCTCGGTCTGTGGCCCTAGCGGTCTGGCGTATGTTGGGGGAATATTTACAGGGGATAGATATATTTACAGTTCGTGACGCCACCTGTAGTCTCTGGTAATTTGTACCAGCTCTGCTGTAGATCTCTGAGGGGATGGTGATGCAGCTAGATGTCGGGTCCCCTACAGGTGGGACTCTTCCCTCAGGTCGGTAGTTAAAGCAGGGTTGTGCAGGCATGCAAGTAAATAACTCAGTCTCACACGGTCAGCGTCTTTCCATACCTTTACTTGTAAGATGGTAAGGCAGGTCCCAGGGAGGCTGATGGGGTTGATGGAGGATGAGCTTTGAGGCAACGGCTAAGCAAGTTAGGGGCCTCCTTTACTGTCCAATGTTGATGAGTCCAACCAGCCTGAAGCGTAGTTCCCTCTATAACTCCAGCTATTCCAAAGCTGTTCTGCCCGGTCAGTTTTTGTGGTCGGAGCCTTCCTGTGAGAGAGCTGAGTTCCTATTCTTGCTGATCAGGCTCAAGGTTCTCACTCTCCCTGACCCCAGATACGTACTGACTCTTCAGGGATGCTTGCCACGACCTAAGGTCCGATAAGCCTCTGGTTTTCTTACCACTAAGCGTGAAGCTTTAGTGATCCTTCGGTCCCCAGTGACCGGTAACAATGTGCAGGTATCCTATACTTATGGCACTTCTCTGTTCTCTTCCACTATGCCCTTCGATATGCTCAACTCTTAATAGATATCTCAGTCCGTCCTCTAGTGGGGCACAGCTCTGACCAGGCTGAGGTGAACTGGCTCACCTGTACTGGCCTCCACTTTCTGAACTGCACAAAGACTGCACTTCCTCACTCCTTCGAGTCCCTGACTGAACTGAACTCAGACTACTTAGCACTCCCCTCCACACCCCTGGTGGGTGTGTCCGAAGTGTACATGATATCATGAAGAGCCCTTAACCGTTACCTCTCCACTCATCCTCCTGGTATTGTGTACCAGGGCTACACACTTACAATTAGGGATGAGCAGACCAGTGGAAGTTTGGGTTCTGGTACCCTACTCTAACTTTATTCTAAAGTACCAGAACTGTACTCGAACTTGAACCAGAACCCGAACCCCACTGAAAACAATGAGGACCCAAACTTTTCAGGTTGAAAATTCTCTCTCTCTCTCTCTCTGACTTTCCTCAGAACTCTGAACATTGAAACATATTTCGAGGAGAAGTCCTTGTTCGGCCTTTAGCACTTGACACTAAGGCCTCTTTCACACATCCATTTTTTTGGATCAGGCATGATCCGGCGTGTTGGTAAAAAAACGGATCCGGTACCGGATGCGTTTTTTTACCATTGACTTTCATTAGCGCCGGATCGTGCCTGATGTCATTGCGTTGTATCCGTTTTTGTCCAGATCCGGCGGAAATGTACATTCCGGCGGCCAGACAAAACGGAGCACGTAACGTTTTTTTTGTTTGCCTGAGGCGCCTGATGTGCCTGAAGTGGCGCATCAGGCTGCCGGAAACAATAGAAGTCAATGGAACCGGATCAGACTTTTGTGCAATCCGTAAAAAGTCTGATCCGGATTCTGGAAACCAAGGTCTACTACTACTACTACTACTACTACTACTACTACATTTTCCACTGTCTCCGGACATCCAAAACCCTCTTTTTCTGGGTTCAAAAGTTCAGGTCGGATCCAGCAAAAAAACGGATCCGTTGCATCAGTTTTTTTATTTCAGTGCCGGATCCGTCCCTTCAGGTGTTCGATGGATCATGCTGATACAAAAAAACGGATGTGTGAAAGAGGCCTAACTGTCGGGTACAAATCCCGCACATAAGTTCAGGTTCGCTCATCCCTACTTACTAGGGTTGAGCATTCCGATACTTCCGATACCTGAAATCCAATGTAAGTCTATGGGAACAAAATATCGGAAGTACTTCCGATACTTACTTCCGATATTTTGTTCCCATAGACTTACATTGGATTTCAGGTATCGGAAGTATCGGAAGTATCGGAATGCTCAACCTTACTACTTACAATTATACACAAAATTTTCTTTGTTCTCTCCCTCCTGTTAGCAGCTAAAGCAGGTGACGCTGATGAGAGTGTTCACAAGCATAGTGCATAGTAAAATATATGTCAGTGAGATATATAATCAGTGCATGTGTAGCTTACTGTACATGTATTTAGCGAATAATAAAATAATGTAAAAATGTGGTGAAGTTCCCCTTATTTTTAATACCCAGCTCAGCTGAAGGAAAGTAAACAGCTGGGGGCTATTGTTATTATTCTATTTTTCTAAAATATACATGGAGCTTCTCAGCCTTTAATATCAGCTCACAGCTGTCTGCGTAGCCTTTACTGGTTATTTAAAAAGGGGATCCCCCTATTTTTTAATAACCAGCAAAGGCTTAGCAGACAGCTGTGGGCTGATATTAATAGGAGAATGAGCCATGGATATTGGTCCTCTCCCAGACTAATAACACCAACCCTCGGCCACCCAAGAAATGGCGCAACCATTAGATGTGCCAATTCTGGCGCTTAGTCACGGCTCTTCCCACTTCCTCCTGCTCCTTTCAGGTCTGCTGCTGCCCAGGGTGCACGCATTCCTAGCAGGTCTCCAGGCACTGTGCTTAGAGCGTGTGCGCAGACTTCCTCTTTCTTAATGGGGCCACGTGCGTTCCTCTAAAGTGTCCCAGCCAATAGCTGGATTTCTCTAACCATTTAAACCGCCTCCTCCAACATGGAGGTGCCTGTGCAATGTTGTGAGTTTGTTCCTAACACACTTGTCAGTTCTCAGGTCCCTGTACTAGCATCTCAGTCTTCTACACCCACAAGTGCTTCCTTCAACAGCAGCAGAGCCAGCCGCACCCACCAGTGCTCACCTCAATTGCAGCAGAGCCAGCTGCACCTGCCAGTGCTCACCTCAATGGCAGCAGAGCCAGCTGCACCTGCCAGTGCTCGCCTCAATGGCAGCAGAGCCAGCTGCACCTGCCAGTGCTCACCTCAATGGCAGCAGAGCCAGCTGCACCTGCCAGTATTCACCTCAATGGCAGCAGAGCCAGCTGCACCCGCCAGTGCTCACCTCAATGGCAGCCGAGCCAGCTGCACCTGCCAGTGCTCATTTCTCCGTTAGACTGCTCTGTCTGCACCTGCAGTTCCAGTCATCTTCTCTACCTGCCTGCATCTGTTGGACATTCCCCCGGACCATTCCAGCTATTCTCTCCTAGGGTTCAGCAGCCATCCACCTAAGGTCAGTCCTTGAGTAGCACCTGGATCACCTCCCTTGTCTCTCTGCGGACTGCGGTGTCATTAGCTGTTGCATGTCCATGGTCGAATTGGGTGAGGCTCCTAGTCACGCCCCTCCTGGTCTTCCTTGGGCTGTGGCACAGTGGTTCCAATATCCAGCCCGTTACAATAATCCAAAGGAGTCCACTGTAAATCCATCCCATTTCCCAAGATGATCCTTGACTCTGCTACATCCAGATGCAGTGCTGAGCGGTGACATCAGTAATGTGACAGCTCAGCCAAGCAGCCAGAACGCAATGACAGTAGAGTGTGAATTTGGCTGCTGTGATGATCGCTGATGTCAGTACGGTTATTGTAGTTCATCCACTGTGAAGTGTGATAACCTTACTTATGACAGCGCTCATCACAGCAGCCAGATTCACATGCTACTGTCAGTGTGTTCCAGCGGCCGTGCTAAGCAGTCACAATACTGATGTCACCGCTCAGCACTGTATACGGATGTAGCAGAGTTGGGGATTGTGCTAGGTGGTATGGATTTACAGCGGACCTCTTTGGATTATTTTATTTTTATTTTTTAAAGGTAAAAAATGGGTAAGAAAGGGTCGGGGAGAGCTTTTACAATTAAAGATCTTTGTGTGTGTTCATTTTTTTTTACTACGGTGTTAGTAATGGCGGTATCTTATAGTTAGAGTTAATGTCAATGGACATTACACAGCTGACATCAACCCCAAAATATTATCCCGCTTGCATTAGGGCAAATGGGAAGAGCCAGGCAAAATGCTAGAATTGGTGCATCTAATGGATGCGCCTTTTCTGGGGTGGCTGTGGGCTGCTATTTTAAGGCTGGAGAGGATCAAATATCCATGAAACTTCTCAGCCTGAAAATACTAGCCCCCAACTGTCTCCTTTACCTTGGCTGGTTATGAAAAATAAAGGGGAATCCAATGCCTTTTTTTGTATTTATTTATTTAAATAACTAAAAATGTTGTGGGGGCCATTCTATTTTTGATAACCAGCCAAGATAAAGCAGACAGCTGAGGGCTAAACCCGAAGAGTAACAAAGACTTCCGGGAGAAGTAGGTTAAAGGGACCATTGGACGAACACTAGGTGTCTGGTACAGACCCCGAACTTTACCGTTCGGGTTTGAAAATCACTAATGATGACCTTGTACTTGTGGCTATGGACTGGCATCTGGAAACTGAAGAAAAGGCAAACAATAGAAAATTGTGTATAAGCATCACTGTTGCTTGTTGCTACATATACAGCTCTGGCAAAAATTAAGAGACCACCACATCAAAACCCTATCATGGGCAGCCCATTCTCCATACCTGAACCCCATTAAAAACGTCTGGAATGTGATCAAGAGGATGATGAATAGTTACAAGCCATTAAACAAAGAAGAACTGCTTAAAATTTTTGCACCAGAAGAAGTGTGAAAGACTGGTGGCAAGCATGCCAAGACGCATGAAAGCTGTTTTTAAAAATCATGGTTATTCCACAAAATATTGATTTCAGAACTCTTCCTGAGTTAAAACATTAATATTGTTGTTTCTAAATGATTCTGACCCTGTTTTCTTTGCATTATTTGAGGTCTGAAAGCACTGTTTTTTTTAAAATTTTTACCATTTTTCTTTGTCAGAAAAAAAACACAAAATGTATTACTTGGAAATTTGGTGACATGTTGTCAGTAGTTTATAGAATAAAAGAACAATTTACATTTTACTCAAAAATATACCTATAAAGAGAAAAATCTGACAAACTGAACATTTGAAAGTGGTCTCTTAATTTTTGCCAGAGCTGTATGCAAATACAGGAACTTTATAGTCATACTTAAGTGTCTTGTGTGCCTATATGAAATACTGCAGAAGAATTTCACAGTTCTACACCTGTGTTCCCTTCATTCTCAAGACTATTCGAGGTTTTGGCAAGCTGTCACCTATTGATCAGAACATGAAGATGGGCCATTCCGTTTTGTTAAAGAATACCTGTTTAAATGGGTTTTCTTCTTTTGAAAAATGGTCCTGAAGAAATCAGACAATAGTAAAAAAAAAAACCCACATACATATATTATTCATCTACTGGGATTCTGGGGCCAACCCTTTGCCACTGCTCTGATCGCTGTGTTTTGGCTGCATTAAGGTACTGCCACACTAATCAATCCCGCTAGCGATCACGATAACGACGCATACTAATACGATCGCTAGCGGGATTGTTTCTATATCGCTGATAGCGGCTTAACTTAGCGATGTCGTTAAGGACGCTATCGCGGTTAGCGATCTCCTTAACGACTTTAGCGGTACAAAAGTACCGCTAAATCGCTAAAAAAGGTGCCACACTCAGCGATATATACTTACCCAGCGGGACGCCGACGATCAGAATAGGGTCCGGAACGATCAGGACGACGGACGAGATCACAGCAGGGGCCACGTCGTTGCTGCATGCCGCACACAGCAACATCGCTAACGGGATCGCTAAATAGTGACTTTTTTAGCGATCCCGTTAGCGATGTTGTTTAGTGTGGCATACCCTAAAGGCGTCATATCTACAGCATACATCACTGCTGCAAACAATCACTGATCTCAACAGCTCTGCATTCTAAATTCTGATGTGCATCGTATGAGGAACCATGGCAGAATAGAAGTTAGGTGTCACTTTTTGACTAAGTCCTAGCTGCCATTATATGGGAGCCGGAATGACAGTTCAGCATCCAGGATCAAGGATATTTTCTTAACAGTCATCAAATTTTACTATAAAAGCTTTTTATATCATTAAATAGATAACAATAACTTGATTATGTTGGTGTAGTATATTTTTCAAAGTACGGGCAGTTATAACATGGCAGTTAGGCAGGGTGTACTTATTGTGAAAATCAATTACATAATGGCTGTATGATACTTTTGGAAAGTCTTCCTGTTACTACCATGAGCCTTTTATTCATCTTGCTCGTTACTGGGTTCATATAATGCTCATTTTAATAAAAGGATTATACAACTATTTGGACAAAAATTTGCAAACTAAGTAAAGTGGCCTCATCAGGACGAATTGATAAATTTAATAAAGTATACAATTGTATTGTGAAATCTGGGGACAAGTATTTATTACAAACTTTCTTGACGTTAGGCCCCCTTACATATTAAACTACCATAAGGTGAACCAGCCAGTATTGGTAGGATCTACCGACAGACTAATGCACATGTGGGGCCTTCCAGCTCTTCCTCAAGGGCATGTTCACACGTTAAATATCTGCTGCAAGCATTTCTGTGTTTAGGCAGGAAAAACACTGCAGAAAAAAATACACATTTTTGCAGCCTTTTTGCCTGCATTTTTTAACGTGTTTCATTCCCAATCATTAAAATGTGCGAAAAACACTGCAAAAATAATAAAAGTATTGACACGCCGCAGATTGGAAACTGCTTCACATCTGCAAGAAAAAATTAAGATTTCTGAAATCTCAGTCACTTTGTTAGGACAGTAAAACACTGTCCCTGATGCAGGAAAAATATGGCAAAAGCACAACATGGGCCATACCCCAACAGATAATGTCAGGGGAGAGTCTGATTTTGGACCGCCGATCCTTTTTGTTGTTTGTGAGATAAGACACCGCCAGAGAACAAGGCGTTTCTTAGGTCTTTAGAAATTGTAGAAAAAAGTACTAAAAAAGACTTTAAACACCAGAGATAAAGGAGATTTATGTAAAGATTGCATCCTATATGGAGATGTTCATTCCAGCTTCCAGGAGCAAATCACTAACAATCTAAATCTGCTGAATTATGGGAGGTTTGCATCCTGACAAGATATAGGTATTAGTCTTCCACACATAATTGGCGAAGAAGACACATTCCCTTTGTCTGAATTAGCATTCTGTCAATAAAACAGATAACAAAGCCGAGATAGATGACTTGTTCTGTGCCTGCAATGGTCCACAGGCTGGTTTCCTTTTCTTTTTTCTCGCGCTCCCCGGTAATCCAGTTAGCTGAATGGATCAAGACAGACATGCGTCTCATGAATCACTCTCAAGTACTGGGAGAAGGAGTATCTCATTAATCCGCCTTGTCATTGTGTTTGCCTTGCAGCTGTCTGAGATGACTGCGGACAGACACCTTTAGTGAGCCTGCACTTTGCCCATTCAGCATTCAGCCATACTGCACAGCTTACACTTCAGTGCTCATAAAATAATCAACACATTAAATCCTAAAATTATAAGTATATAATTATTGTGTTGATGCAAGTTATAAGAATGTTTTGTGTTTAGCCTCCCTTTAAGGACCACCTATGTTTGCCCTTAAAGGGAATCTATCACCATGATTTTGCCACCCCGTATGAGAGCAGCCTGATGTAGAGAGTAGAGACAGAGATCCTGATTCCAGTGATGTATCACTTACTGTAATGCTTGCAGTTTTGATTAAAATCTGTTTGATCTGCTGCAGATCTAGCAGTTCTCTAAATGCTGAGCTCTGTATAACTCCTCCCACACCACTGATTCGCAGATTTCTGTGTACACTGTGCATAGGCAGAAATCCGGTAGTGTCGCGGTTATGCACAACCATGGCAGCAGGTTTACTAGTCCTCTAGTGATAAAACAGTGATATTGTTATTACTGTGCGTACTGTGCATAGGCTGAAAATTGCAGTGCTGCTACAGGGGTTATGAAGCACTCATGAATATGGAGAATAATATGGCAGCAGGTTTACTAATCTTTTAGTGATAAACTCCTGCTGATAAAACTGCGATTTAAAAAAAACTACAGTAAGCAGCTTAGTACTAGAATCAGGGTCTCTGTCCCTACAGTATGCTGCTCTCAGATGAGGTAGCAAAAACCTGCTGACAGATTCCCTTTAAACACTGGCATTTCTTTTTCATTCATATTGCAACCCTGCATTTCAAGAGTTATACCTTTTATCTTCTTACACAGATGCAGCTATACACTATGAGCAGAATTATGAGGCAAGTTGTATTTGAGAGGATTCTTATTATTATTGAACTATGTTCTCAATCAACCCAAAAGACTCATAAATATCAAAGCTTAATATTTTTGGAAGTTGGAATGGGTTTTTTTTTTTAGATTTGGCTATCTTAGGAGGATATCTGTTTGTGCAGGTAACTATGACTGTGCAGAATTATTAGGCAAATTAATAAAAACCAAATATATACCCATCTCACTTGTTTATTTTCACCAGGTAAACCAATATAACAACACAAATTTTAGAAATAAACATTTCTGACATTCAAAAACAAACAAAAAAATCAGTGACCAACATAGCCACCTTTCTTCACGATGACACTCAAAATCCTTCCATCCATAGATTCTGTCAGTTGCTTGATCTGTTTATGATCAGCATTGCGTGCAGCAGCCACCACAGCCTCCCAGACACTGTTCCGAGAGGTGGACTGTTTTCCCTCCCTGCAGATCTCTCATTTTATGAGGGACCACAGGTTCTCTATGGGGCTCAGATCAGGTGAACAAGGGGGCAATGTCATTATCTTTCTTCTTTTAGACCTTTACTGGGCAGCCTCGCTGTGGAGTATTTAGATGCATGTGATGGAGCATTGTCCTGCATGAAAATCATGTTTTTCTTGAACGATACGACTTCTTCCTGTACCACTGCTTGAAGAACGTGTCTTCCAGAAACTGGCAGTAGGTCTGGGAGTTGAGCTTCACTCCATCCTCAACCCGAAAAGGTCCCACAAGTTTATCTTTGATGATACCAGCCCATACCAGTACCACACCTCCACCTTGCTTTCGTCTGAGTCGGAGTGGAGCTCTCTGCCCTTTACTGATCCAGTGTTAGGGGTCAAGTTCCCGCTTCTGCACAAGGGGAATCTCGAGCCGCCCCGGCTGCGGTCTCCCATCCATCTCCAGCCGCAGTGGACTCTGCTCAGCTTAGACATCGGTCCCAGCGTCTCGCCCAGTCTAACAGTGTGCTGAGGATTACTGCTGCCTCTCCAGGCTCTGCTATTGTGGCCAGTACTGGTTAGCGGCGAGCAGACGTCTTTAGGATAAAGTCCTTGTTTTCCCCTTCTGAGCATGCCCAGGGTGAGATCTCTCATTGGAGATCAGGGGTCACATGCTCAGGTACTGCAGCAGCTCTTATTGGTCCGCCAGGAAGGTCCTGTGACTACTGGTGTTCTGGAACAGTTTCATTGGTCCTTGTTTCTGGCAGGTCCTGTAGCTGTTACTATAAAAGGGTGGCATGGCTGTGCCACCATGCGCTATTATCAATTGCATTATGTGCTTTGCGCCAGTGTGATCATGCACGCATGTGGTTAGGGCTCGGCTGAAATAAGCCCCTAGAATACCGGCACCTCCGGTGAGGAGATTTGAGTGCAAGTGGTTAGGGCTTGGCTGAAATAAGCCCCTAGAATACCGGCTTCTCCGGTGAGGAGATTGCTAGATTGCGTTGCTGTCTGCATGATCACGGACTGCTCTCTGCACAGCAGTTATCTGTGTATCCCTGTGGTGTTAACAGGACACAGTCTTTTTCTCAGCGGCTCTGTGACGCAACAGGGTTTGCTTTATAACGCTGGTTCAGCGCCCTAGCGTTTTACTTTGCGGCTCACTGAAGCTAAGTGAGTTTGCACTTATCTCCATATAGCGCTGTGGCATCCCGTTAGCGGCTCTGGGATTAACAGAGTTCGCACTTACTGCCACAGCGTGCTACGGCGTTTATTTTAGCGACTCTGCGGGATAACAGAGTTCGCTACTTTCACCATTTTACTAGCAGCGGGCTTCACCTGCACGGTGGACCCCGGGCTGCGAACGCACCTCTCTACTATATCTATTAGGTGCGTTCCGCAGACCCTAACATCCAGCCTCTGGCCCATCCATCTGGTCTATCAAGAGTCACTCTCATTTCATCAGTCCATAAAACCTTAGAAAAATCAGTCTTAACATATTTCTTTGCCCAGTCTTGACGTTTTATCTTATGTTTCTTGTTCAAAGGTGGTCGTTTTTCAGCCTTTCTTACCTTGGCCATGTCCCTGAGTATGGCACACCTTGTGCTTTTTGTGCAGCTCTGAAATATGGCAAAACTGGTGGCAAATGGCATTTTGGCAGCTTCACGCTTGATTTTCCTCAATTCATGGGCAGTTATTTTGCGCCTTTTTTATCAACACGCTTCTTGCGACCCTGTTGGCTATTTGCCATGAAACGCTTCATTGTTCGGTGATCACGCTTGAAAAGTTTGGCAATTTCAAGACTGCTGCATCCTTCTGGAAGACATGCCACAATTTTTGACATTTCAGAGTCCGTCAAATCTCTCTTCTGACCCATTTTGCCAAAGGAAAGGAAGTTGCCTAATAATTAAGCACACCTTATATAGGGTGTTGATGTCATTAGACCACATCCCTCCTCATTACAGAGATGCAAATCACCTGATTTGCATAATTGGCAGTTGGCTTGCAAGGCTATATAGCTTGGAGTAGGACAACATGTATAAAAAGGATGATGTGATCTAAATACTCTTTTGCCTAATAATTCTGCACACAGTGTATGGCCCTTATTTATAGCTGGGTGAGATTTATTGCTCAAAGGCATCATTTAGGGGTACATAAAATGTACCTAGCTTTTATACATATTTTTGGAATATGCGATTTCCTGATTACTATTATAATGACCTGCAATACTTGTGTATTGTAGTGTACTATGTCTGTCAGGGCCTAATAAATTTAGGACTCTCATCCCATCTGCAAAAATAACACCAAGATCACCATGGAAAACATATATATCATGGAGGGGTAACCAGCATCTGACCATACATTTTTGTCATGAGTCAACAAGGGGCATAGAATGATAGACACATTTTTTCACATGCATGACTCTAGGTCTATCAGGAGCTGTGCCCACATGTTCGCCATGATGAGCTCGGCATAAGTTATAGTCGAGCTCCAGCTGTCATTGCCATGAGCAGTGCTCACACTGCCCTGGGCTATTTAGCCATCTAAAGCCGCAATTGATAGCATCCCGGTGACATCATCATGAGGGCCCGATCGTTGCCATGGTAAAGTTAGGTCATCATGACGATCCCTGGGTCAGTCTGCTACGGCAAGCCTGTTAGACCATGCAAGGAGCATGGTCCAAGAGGCTTCTGTCAGTGCAGCACTCACAGGCATAATACATTGCAGTGCTGGTGCACTGCAATGCATTACACCAGCGATCAGAGTATTAAAAGTTAAATTGCCATAGAGGTACTAACTTAAAAATTAAAGAAAAAAGTAAAAAAAAAGTAAAACTATCTTTAAAAATCATAAAATAATTAAAAAAATGGAAAAAAAACAATAAATAGGTATTTTTATGCAAAAAAAAGATATATTTGATATCAATAAACAAAAAAATACATATTTGGTATCACTGCATCCAGAACAACCCGACCTCTAACACTGTCATACTATTTAACCCCTTCAGTGAACCAAATAAAAAAATACCAAAAAACTTGGCAAAAGTACTATACTTTTACGAAAAACATAGAATAAAATGTGATGAAAAGTGAATGTAAACAAAATGGTATCACTGAAAACATTACCTTGTCTTTAAAAACCCAAGGTGTTAGCAGAGAAATAAAAAAAGTTTTAGATCTCAAAATAAAGGAAAGCAAAAACAATTATTTTTCTAGCAGCAAAACATAAAAAAGATATAAATCTGGTATTGCTGTAATCGCACCCGAAGAATAACGTCGCCTAATCTCTTATACCACACGAGTAACGACATAAAAAATAAATAAAAGCAATTCTTCACCTGCTGTTCATTGTTCATTCTACTTCCCAAAAATCACAGTAAGACTTAGCTCACATTTATCCTGCACTCTGCTCTGAGCGCGTACAACAGGGTTTACGTGTAAATCTATGAAATACGTGATTCAGACAAAACCCCCAGTGAAAGATTCCCTATAATGAGGCAGATGGGCACTCTGTGGATTCCGTCTGGCCTATGATCCGGTGGTGTCCATCTTTTTTAGGCGTGAATAAAAGAGCTGTCGGCCAGAGTTTTGTGCACCTCTGAAAAGAAGGACACTGCTGAAAAGAGGTCAGATGGAGTCCAAATTAACTCTGCTGCCTCAATATAGTGAATGTACCCATCGGGCATTTCATCTGTTTCACTTCTTTGGAGATATAGATGGAAACCCTGATATAAGTGCTCAGCATAGAGAGCAGGATAAATGTGTTCCAAAATGTTATGTAAAATGTTCCCAATAAAAGCTTCAATTCAATCCACAAATAAAGCAAGTCCCCACACAGGTTCATCATCTGTTATAGAAAATAGGAAATATAGGGGGCTTCCACGTTACTGGTAGCACAAAAGCTATGGAAAAGCGTTATGGCTCCTCGCCCCCCAAAAGACGTCAAGCAAATTCTGAACTCCAAAATCCAAATGCCCTCCTTCCTTCTGAACCCCAGTGTGCCTAAACCACAATTAGCATCCACCTGGCATTTCTGTAGCTATGAGAGCCCACTTAATTTATGAATTCATGTCTCCAGAAGCATAAGCTGGGCATAACGTACTGGCCACTAAAATATGCGGGCACTACAATAGCAGATTTGCAATT
Organism: Oophaga sylvatica; assembly: GCA_033576555.1. Taxonomy (NCBI): domain Eukaryota; kingdom Metazoa; phylum Chordata; class Amphibia; order Anura; family Dendrobatidae; genus Oophaga; species Oophaga sylvatica. The sequence goes on along the minus strand of JARQOD010000001.1, from coordinate 947,870,427 downwards.
TCCAATTGGCAGCAACCAATGCTGCTTGTTTCTGGAAAACACCCATGGAGTCAAAATCGTCACTACACCTGTAGATAAATTCCTAGAAGGGTGTAATTTCAAAAATTGGGTCATTTGAGAGGGATTCTGCTCTTCTGGCACTTACGGCTCTGTATAAGGAGTCTATTCTATGATAATTAATTTTACAAGAATCAAATTGCACTTCTTCCCGCTCAAGTCTTGCCATGTGGCTAAGTAGTACTGTACAGACATATATTGGGTATTTCCATGTTCAGCAGAAATCGTGTGCCAATTTTTGGTTCCAGTTTTACTCATTTTCTCTTGAGAAAATGTAACATTTGGGTTTAAAACAAAATATTTGTGGTGAAAATGTTTTTTTTTTTCATTGGCCAATGTTATAAAATTCTGTGACACATCTGTGGTGTCAATATGATCACTGTACCCTTAGATGAAATCATTCAGAGGTCTAGTTTGTAAAATGGGATCACTTATGCAGGGTTCTGCTGTTCTGGCACCTTAGGGGCTCTTCCAAACTATAACAACAAAATCTGCATTATAATATGGTACTCTTTCCCTTCTGAGCTTTGCACTGTGCCTGAAAAGTATTTCCCAATTACATGTAGGGTATTGGCGCACTCAGGAGAAATGCTCACTGCACCCCTAGATGAATTCATTGGGTGGTGTAGTTTGTAAAATGGGGTTATTTATGGAAGAGTTCTGCTGTTCTGGCACCTCAGGGGCTCTGTCAATGTGACATGGCACCCTCAAACCCTCAAACCATTCTAGCAAAATTTAAACTCCAACATGGCATTTCTTCCCTTCTGAGCTTTGCACTGTGCCTCAAAAGTAGTTTTTGACCACATATGGGATATTGGCTTACTCAGGAGAAATTGTGTAATAAAGTTTATCATTCATTTTCTTCTATTATCCCTTTTGAAAATTAAAAACTTGGGGCCAAAGCAACATTTTAGTTGAAAAAACAGTAATTTTCCATTTACTTAGCCTAATGTTATACAATATTGTTAATAATGCTTACTACACCCCAAGATGAATTCTTCGAGAGGTTTAATTTCCAAAACGGGGTCTATTGTGGGGATTTCTGCCATTTTGGCATGTCAGAGGCTTTTGAAATATGGCATGGCATCTGTTTTTTCTTCCAGCCAAAATTGAACTACAGAATTCAGTTGGCGCTCCTATCCTTCCGAGTCCTGCCGTGTGCCCATAAAGTAGTTTTCAACCACATATAGGGTATCAGTGTACTCAGGAGAAATTGCACAACAAATCATAAGTTCTATTTATTCCTGTTACCCTTGTGAAAATGAAAAATTTGGGGCAAAACCAACATTTTTGCTGGAAAAATTTATTTTTTCATTTTCACGGCTCAACATTATAAAATTCTGTGAAGCACATGTAGGTTTGAGGTGCTCACCACACCCCTAAATAAGTTAATTGATGGGTGTAGTTTCCTAAATGGGGACATTTGTGGGGGTTGCCATTGTTTAGGCACATTAGGGGCTCTGCAAACGCGACATGGAGTCCGCTCTCTATTCCAGCCAATTTTGAGTTCCAAAAGTCAAATGGTGCTCCTACCCTTCCAACCCGTGCCATGCTCTCAAACAATAGTTTTCCACCAAATACTGTACTGGGTATCAGCATGCTCAGGAAAAATTCTATAACAAATTATATGGTCCATTTTCTCCTGTTACCCTTGTTACCTGCAGTGCAGCCATACGCTAGTGTGAAACTAGCCTAAGTGATGGGGAAATTAGATCGTAATTCTCATTAGAGACAAGGACTAATGTGATGAATCACAATAAAATCAGGGAGGTATCTGAGGCTCCAAATTTATTCTGCTGTGGAACAATGACACCAAACATATAGCCAATGTCATTGCAAACTATCTTTTGTGTTAAGAAAACAAGAAGTCCAGGATGTGATGATACGGCCCCACAAAGTCCTGATCTCAACATTATCGAGTCTTTCTATGATTACATAAAGAGACAGAAGGATTTGCCCAAGCTACATCCACAGAAGATCTGTGGTTAGTTCTCTTAAATGTTTGGAACAGCCTCCATGCTGAGATCCTTGAAAAAATGTGAGCAAATCTATAGAAGAATTAATGCTTGATTTTTTTTAAGAACAATCACTGGAAAAGGACATCAACATCAGAAAAATAAAAGGAACAAGGAGAAGAGAAAGACCAATAACCTGTTGGCTTGATCAAGATAACGTCGGAGATGACCCTGGTGGACCTATCTAGGCTTGCAAAAGATCGATCGTCCTACCGATCGTTCGGTCATCAAGTCGCCATGGCTCAAAATCAAGCTGAAGGCCATTAGGAAAAATCTATTAACACTTCTTTCCTTAAAAGCATTTCTACATTGCAAAATTTTTACACATTATCCCAAAAATTTTGCACAATACTATACATGAAAAATATTATCCACACTACATTTGCATCAGTGAGCCTCCTCATTCTGGCAGTGGAGGAGCCTCTTTACCTAATTCAGACTGACATGCTGACAGGGGATTGTGCAAGTGTGCAACGGTAGAGGAGAAGGTGCACAGATTGCACAACATTAAAGCGGCTAGGTATTTGATCTACAGTTTTCACTTTCTCAACTGAACATAACTGGATTATATAAATTAAAGGAATCTATTACTAATTTTTTGCCACCTAATCTGAGAGCAGCATAATGTAAGGACAGAGACCTATAGTCCGTCAATGTGTCACTTACTGAGCTGCTTGTTGTAGTTTTGATAAAATCACAGTTTTATCAGCAGGAAATTATCAGTAGAGGACTAGTATACCTGCTGCCAGGTAGTCCTCCATATTCATGAGCTCTATATAACCCATCCAACACCATTGCAGTTTTCTGCCTACGCACAGTGTAAACAGAAAGTTGCCAATCAGTGGTGTGTCATTCAGAGCAGTGCAAAATCTTGAGCAGATAAAATGTTTATTTTATCAAAACAACAGCAAGTAGCCCAGAAAGTGGAACATTGCTGGAATAAGTGTCTCTGCCCCTACATTATGCTGCTCTCGGATGCAGTAGCAAAAACCTGGTGACAGATTCTCTAATGGACTAAAAATTATAAAAAATGTTTACAAATAAATAATAATAAAATGAACAATCCAATACTAATTCTATACTTAATGGGTTTATGGCTCTAAGAACTAACTCGGGTCATTATTTGTTTTTTTTCATTTTTTCATTTTTGTATGGTGGTGGTTTTTGCCTCATTTGTTGTGAATATGCTGGAGGCGGCTTCTGAGCTGGGGCTCCCTCCGGTGGTTGCTGAGGGTAATGAACTGATTACTGAATGGCCTTCAGCTGGCACTGAATGGTAGGATATAAGTGGCCTGAGTTCCCAGCAGCCTTACCGGTTATCAATTGTTCCTTCTGGTCTTGCTTGAAGCATTGCTAGTTTCCTGCTCTCCCTCAGATAAGTGTTTGCTGTTTTTTTTCCTCTGTTTGATTTTCTCTGCTGGTTTGCTGCTTGCAGTGAACTGCAGCCTGTACCCTTTTGGGGGTCTGGCACTGCAATTGTGCTCCGTTTGTGTCTGCACTTTTGCTTGCTCTTTTGTTAATTTTTATTTGCTGAATAGCGTTTTGTTACACCAGAGATCTGATTTAGGTGGATGAGATCGTGTGATCTCAGGTTTTTTGGCAATCAGAAGTGTTGGTATTTTTGTTAGGGTTTTTGTTGGATTGCAGTCAGAATTCTTTCCTGTACTTTTCTGTCTAGACAGATTGGGCCCCAGCGTTTGCTCATTCTATTTTCTGTCTGTGTCCGTGCTTTCTTCTTGTCTAACCGCCATTACATGTTTGGGGCTTCCTATTTTCTTTGGGGATCTGCTCCGGGGCAGATAGCTTTCTGCCTTTAGGGGTAGTTATCTCTCAGGCTGTGACGAGGCGTCTAGGATCACCGTAGGAACGCTCCACGGCTACTTCTAGTTGTGTGGTTAGTTCAGGTTACTGCAATCCAATAGATTCCAGACTCTCTGGTGTATTACCGCTTTTGCTGTTTTTTGCTATTTCTCCTCAGTTACCGAAACATAACACTCATTGGTCTACATTGGACAATAAAATTTCATTTGAGTGCCCAAGTTTTTGTTTTTGTTATTAATTGTTATTCAATACTTTGGATCACCGCATCTGCCGTAGTGAGCACCCCCATATTCATAAGGTCTAAGAACTAACTGCCAGGTAGTTGCAAACTAGCTGCTTGTTCTACCTGACGCCAGCACAGAGAAGTCACCGACCGCTCCCGCCGGCGATTCAGCTGCTCAACATCAGCAGAGCTGCTCTTTTTCTTCCATGCTGCTCTGTTCACGAGGTCTTACTGCTGACATCATCCTGATTGAGAGCCTGCTTCCTGCAGTAAGGCAGTGAGGAACTGGCTGTCCATCATCATGACATCAGCCGCTATGTGCCGTGAACAAAGCAAAGCAGAAGAGGAAGAGCTGAGCTGTCGACATGTAGTTAGTGGAAGCCACTGAATCGCCAGCATGAGTGGTCTGTGACCCCTCTGTGCTGGCAGAGATCGCAAATGGGCATAACAAGTGGGTAGGTATCACCTACCTGTCTGTTAGTTTTTAAGCCCATAGTAAAAAAAAGAATAGTCTGGGATAAACCCTCTAATATCTACAACAAATAGAAAAATATCTCTGCTTTCTGTTATAGAGTTTTTTAATCCCCTTGTTAATTCAGCCATGTAACATACAGATCTGATCATTTCAGGCTCTGAAGGATGATGCGGGTCATACATGATGACAGTCTCCACTAGATCTGTACTTTGCTTAGGCTGAGAAGTGGCTAAGCTGCGGTTTAAATATTCTCTTGTTATGATGTGGTGTGAACATAAAATGCTGAAGATTAATACGTATGATCCATGTGTCTTATTTATGTTATTAAGGCCAAGTCAAGCTCGTGCCCAACATTTAACCTCTTAAACCTCGAGAGGATTTGCCACATGTCACTAAGGGTATTAAAACAATTAGAACAACCGAATGTGACATTCCTAATCCCCACATTTCACTTTTCATTTTTTATGCATAATGTGAAATTATAACAGCAGTAATGAATGAAATGCACTAAACACTGCGATGTCAGCGACTGCGGCTAAACCGAGGGAAACCCTCCCTGTATGTGGTTCACTAATGCTGCGCCTTATCCGTATCCTTGTGTTTTATTGTAATTCTGTATCACATCTAACACCATTATTCTTTTAGGTCCTATTTTATCAGAAAATTATCTTTCTATAGATATTGTCCATATTTATATTTTATTAATAATGTATTTATTTATAACAACAGCAAAATAACAATAATCTAATAAACTAGAAACAAAAGGGCCGAATGATCAATCTAACTATCTGTCATCTATCTCCTTATCTGTCTATATATCTATCTATGTATTTATCTATCTATTAACTATCTATCTATTTAGTATTTATCTACTTATCTACCTATCTATCTGTTATCTATCTATCTATCATCTATCTATCTGTTATCTATCTATCTATCTATCATCTATCTATCTGTTATCTCTCTATCATCTATCTATTATCTATCTATCTATCTATCTATCTATTATCTATCTATCTATTGTCTATCATCTATTTATCTATTATCATCTATCTATCATCTATCTATCTATCTATCTATCATCTATCTATCTATCTATCTATCTATCTATCATCTATCTATTATCTATCATCTATCTATCTATTATCTATCTCTCTATTATCTATCTATCTATCTATCTATCTATCATCTATCATCTATCTATTGTCTATCTATTATCTATCTCTCTATTATCTATCAATCTATCTATTATCTATCATCTATCTATTGTCTATCTATTATCTGTCTATCTATCTATCTATCTATCTATCTTATCTATCTATCTATCTATCTATTATCTATCATCTATCTATCTATTATCTATCTCTCTATTATCTATCTAACTATCTATTATCTATCATCTATCTATTGTCTATCTATTATCTATCTATCTATTATCTATCATCTATCTATTGTCTATCTATTATCTATCTCTCTATTATCTATCTATCTATTATCTATCATCTATCTATTGTCTATTAACTATCTCTCTATTATCTATCTATCTATTATCTATCTATCTATCATCTATCTATCTATCTATCTATCTATTTTCTATCTATCTATTCTATCTATCTATCTATCTATCTATCTATCTATCTATCTATCTATTATCTGTCATCTATCTATTGTCTATCTATTATCTATCTCTCTATTATCTATCATCTATCTATTATCTATCTCTCTATTATCTATCAATCTATCTATTATCTATCTCTCTACTATCTATCAATCTATCTATCTATCTATTATCTATCATCTATCTATTGTCTATCTATTATCTATCTCTCAATTATCTATCTATTATATATCTCTCTATTATCTATCTACAGTCATGGCCAAAAGTTTTGAGAATGACACAAATATTATATTTTCACATGATCTGCTGCCCTCTGGTTTTTATGTGTGTTTGACAGATGTTTTTATCACAGACAGAATATAATAATTGCAAACATATGAGTAACAAAAGCTTATATTGACAGTTAGAATGAGTTAATGCAGCAAGTCAATATTTGCAGTGTTGACCCTTCTTCTTCAGGACCTCTGCAATTCTCCCTGGCATGCTCTCAATCAACTTCTGGACCAAATCCTGACTGATAGCAGTCCATTCTTGCACAATCAATGCTTTCATTTTGTCAGAATTTTTAGGTTTTTGTTTGTCCACCCGTCTCTTGATGATTGACCACAAGTTCTCAATGGGATTAAGATCTGGGGAGTTTCCAGGCCATGGACCCAAAATCTCTATGTTTTGTTCCCTGAGCGATTTAGTTATCACCTTTGCTTTATGGCAAGGTGCTCCATCATGCTGGAAAAGGCATTGTTGATCGCCAAACTGCTCTTGGAGGGTTGGGAGAAGTTGCTCTTGGAGGACATTCTGGTACCATTCTTTATTCATGGCTGTGTTTTTAGGCAAGACTGTGAGAGAGCCGATTCCCTTGGCTGAGAAGCAACCCCACACATGAATGGTTTCAGGATGCTTAACAGTTGGCATGAGACAAGACTGGTGGTAGCGCTCACCTTGTCTTCTCCGAATGAGGCGTTTTCCTGATGTCCCAAACAATTGAAAAGGGGATTCATCAGAGAAAATAACTTTACCCCAGTCCTCAGCAGTCCACTGCCTGTACCTTTTGCAGAATATCAGCCTGTCCATGATGTTTTTTCTGGAGAGAAGTGGCTTCTTTGCTGCCCTCCTTGAGACCAGGCCATGCTCCAAGAGTCTCCGCCTCACAGTGCGTACAGATGCACTCACACCTGCCTGCTGCCATTCCTGAGCAAGCTCTGCACTGCTGGTAGCCCGATCCCGCAGCTGAAACACTTTTAAGAGACGGTCCTGGCACTTGCTGGTCTTTCTTGGGCGCCCTGAAGCCTTTTTGGCAACAATGGAACCTCTCTCCTTGAAGTTCTTGATGATGCGATAGATTGTTGACTGAGGTGCAATCTTTCTAGCTGCGATACTCTTCCCTGTTAGGCCATTTTTGTGCATTGCAATGATGACTGCACGTGTTTCTTTAGAGATAACCATGGTTAACAGAAGAGAAACAATGATGCCAAGCACCAGCCTCCTTTTAAAGTGTCCAGTGGTGTCATTCTTACTTAATCATGACAGATTGATCTCCAGCCATGTCCTCATCAACACCCACACCTGTGTTAATGGAGCAATCACTGAAAAAAGGTTAGCTGGTCCTTTTAAGGCAGGGCTGCAATGATGTTGAAATGTGTTTTGGGGGATAAAGTTCATTTTCTAGCCAAATATTGACTTTTCAAGTAATTGCTGTTAAGCTGATCACTCTTTATAACATTTTGGAGTATATGCAAATTGCCATTAGAAAAAGTGAAGCAGTAGACTTTGTAAAAATTAATATTTGTGTCATTCTCAAAACTTTTGGCCATGACTGTATTGTATCTTTCTACTCGTTTATGTAATGTCCATTTTTCAGCCTGATATAATACACGGATGTATGGCCTTATACAATAAAATTACATGATCAATAATCAAATCATATTTCAGTCTGGTGAGCAAAATCCACCTTCCCACCCTTTAGTCGGTGAGTCCTATTCCCTATATTCAGTGTCGGCCTCTTCTCGCTTCCCCCAGTGTCACTCACAGTTGTCCATTCGCTGCTGCAAAGGACAATTTTGTTTCTTGCATCTGATGGCAGCAAGCGGATTGCCATTATAGTTATTTGTGACATTTCAACAGACTATTACGGTGGGGTTCTGGGAAACACTGTCATTTCACACGTAGACTGCTATATTCATTTCTACAAACTGTGACACAGAAGAAAAAAAAATCTTCCCTCCAGCTAATCCAGAAAAAAGAGAACGGAGCAAAAATAACCTGCGGAATTTAAAAAAAGGCCCAGTGTAATAAAACAACGAGGAGCTGAGTTCATGATGCAACAGATGGAGCCGGAGGCGTATTTGTGGCCTCAACAATGAGAGGAAGAGTTAATTCCGCCGGACAACTTTTTTTTTTTTTTTTTTACTGTTTTTTTTTTTTTGCAATGTATTTATTTGAGAAGATTTTATTTTATTATAGTGATTGCATTAAGACTGGAATAATAAATAAAAAAAAGTCAAGCCTGGTTTGATGGCACAGTAGCTTTCTTATAATTTACAGACTTGTAGTACTTAATATATAATGCAATAATCTAGGCTGTGCCATTTGTCATGTAGACTAGACCGCAGATTATAGCTTAGGGCATCGCATCTGTGCGTATATCTGGCAGGAAATGGTCTAAAAGCCTCAGCAGCTGAGCGTGATGTCTCAGCCCAGTTGGAAATTTTAACCTTCCCTACAGAGGTCACCGCCGTCCTCGGCAGTGACAGTCAAAAACTGCCATGCATGGGACTGATATACATACAGCACGCAGGCTGCCTGATGTCTGCTGCAATCTCCATGGCTGGTTAGTGACTAGTCTTAATTTTATGTGACAATTTTGTGTAGGGAAAGCCTGAATAGAGCATATTGATGTCCCACTAGGCGCAGCTCCTGTTGTTTTGACAAATTTGCTTCAGCATTTATCAATCAGCCCTTACAATAGCCAGCGCATTGAATATCTAATTCAGGCATTCTAGCCGGGACTAATAGTGCAAGATAGCATGTTATTCAATTTGCACTTGTTAGAGATGTCCTACTGACACCGGGCAATTTGCTTTCTCACTTCGTAAATGAAAAAAGAAATTTGCTGGGTCTCAATCGCTTACATGAGTTACAAGCAAAATTTTAATTAGCATGTCATTACAGAAATAATTTATTGGTCCCGTGTAGTTGTGAAAGATTGCAGATGCCGGCTCTGCCGCTTCTGGTCTATGGGTCCCTGAGTATTAATAGACCAGTAGTAAAAAAATATATATATATATGTATTCATATATAATTGAAAACTCTGGATTTATGTAAATGACATGGATGCAATTTTTGGAGCTGAGAGAAAAATATGATGTGGGTCGTTGTTTGAGGAAAGAGTAATAAAAGGTATGATTGGCAATGGAAATATATGGTAATTAAATCATAGGTGACCTCACTTCTGAGAACAGCGTAGCAATCGCTGATCAATCTCAAATCCCCCCCAAAAAAACGATGAAACAAAATTATGAAAAAACGCAATGTAAAAAAAACTGATGTAACCATCATTTTTAATATAGCACACATCAGAACCTTAAAGCATGATAATCAGTAAATGGCCCATGCAAGCATTTTTGGGGAACACGTCCCTTTCCCATCTTAAAATGCTCCTGTGAGGAACTAAGCAGACAGCCACATGGTAGCCTGGGTATCACAGCTTCTGATACCACCGCCGCTACCAAATGTGACGGACGATCCCCTTTCCTCCCACGTCACCAATGGGACGTAACTCCACAGGTACAGCTCTCCGGCGCCCCCTTTGTCTCTCAGGTCAGTAAGGGAACTTCACCTAGAGCAAATGGCTGCCGGGGAGGTTGTCCTGTTACCCACTGGGTATTCTAAGATTCGTGATCAGAGTAAAAGCATCAGCCCAAGATTAATTTTATGGTTTAATCGCCTTAAGGGCGCACTAGATAATTACAGAAATATACAGTAAAGCTATACAACGTAATTACAATGGATTTGCAGTCAGAGAAAAAATACAACGATAATGTACAAGGCTTAAAGGTATAAGCTATAGATCAATATTACCGGGTAGTATGGTCATGGGAAGGTAGGGGCTCTGCCGTCCCCAGGTACAGTCTTCAGTTGCTGGATAGTCCCCAAAGCATGTGTTGCTGCACCCTTGGCAAGTCTGCTAGGCCCTTCCCCTTTGCTTTGAAGCACGCATATTAACTGGCCGGCAATTCATATGGAGCAGGAAACACTGGCCTGAGCCCGAGCCATTCAACATACCAATGACCATTCCATTCAGACACTGGCCTAAACCAATTAGCATGTTAAAGCCCTATTGATTCATAGTGGACATCAAAACTGGTCGTACTGAATATGCTAATAGGCCCTGTGTAGTTAGAAGTTTGTGGCTCTGTGAACCGACAAAATGGAGGCTGGTATAGGCCCTATACAAAATGGCGATGTCCCTTTCCTTACACCTCCCTGCTTTTGAGGGCGCTAGGGGGTATCACATTCCTGTGTTCCCCCGTGCGCCCTACCGCACCCTCTCTTTGGCTAGGGTGGCAGATCCAGAAGGATTTCTGACTCTCTGTCCTCTGAAAGGTTGCACACTGGTTGGGCATAAGCCTCCCGCTCATGGTGGACCTTCATCATGTTCACATGGAAGGCCTTCCTCCTTCCACGGGCGTGGTCCAGGGTGACCAGGTAGGTGACGGCGTTGAGCTGCTCGTGCACGAGGTATGGACCCTCCCAGGCCGCCTGAAGCTTGTTTTGTGGTACGGGGACCAGTACCCACACCTTTAGACCCACCTGGTAGGTCCACTCACAAGCATTCTGGTCGTACCATCGCTTCTGGTCAGCCTGAGCTTGGGCCATATTGTCATGCACCAGCCGCGTCAAGGCCATCATTCGGTCCCGGAAGCGCACGACATACTCAATGACCGACACTCCAGGGGTGGCTAAATCCCCTTCCCATGCTTCCTTCACCAGAGCAAGGGGCCCCCGTACATGTCGCCCGTACAGGAGCTCAAAGGGGAGAACCCCGTTGAGGCCTGTGGGACCTCCCGGTAGGCAAACAGCAGGTGTGGGAGATACCGCTCCCAGTCTCTCCTGTGGGAGTCGACCAACATCTTCAGCATCTGCTTTAAGGTGCCATTGAACCGCTCACACAAGCCATTGGTCTGTGGGTGATACGGGCTGGCCACCAGATGTTGCACCTGTACCTGCTTACAGAGAGACTCCATCAGCTGCGACATGAACTGGGTCCCTCGGTCGGTGAGCATTTCCTTGAGAAACCCCACTCTGGAGAAAATCTCCAGTAAGGCAGTGGCCACTTTGTTGGCCCGAATGGACGACAAAGCTACCGGGTGGCATAGTCCACTACCGTTAGTATGAAGCATTTCCCGGAGCGGCTGGGAGTGGACAGAGGTCCAATAAGATCCACAGCCACCCTCGAGAAAGGCTCTTCGATGATGGGCAGAGTTACCAGTGGGGCTTTGGGGCGCGGCCCCGCCTTCCCCACCCTCTGACAGGTGTCACACGAACGGCAGTAGGCTATCACCTCGGTCCTCATTCCAGGCCAGTAGAAATGCTAAGCTAGCCTGGCCCTGGTTTTAGTGATCCCTAGGTGTCCGGCCATTGGAATCTCGTGTGCGATCCGCAACAATTCCGCCCTGAACGGATGGGGTACCACTAACTATCGGTCCCTGGGCCATGCCTCCGGTGAACCCTGCTGGACCGTTACCCGGTACAGCCGTCCCTGGTCCCAGACCACTCGCTCGCGGTTGGACTCCAGGGGAGGCTGTGCCGCCTGTTCCTTGAGAGTCTTCAGGCTAGGGTCAGCTTCCAACGCTGCCTGAAATCCCTGACTTGATGTGGCAAGAATTGATGAAACTTCCATGTCCTCTGTCAGTTCCCCGGTATCCGTCTCCTGGCTACTGTCTGACTCGGCAGCCACTTGGTCGGAGAGGGGGAAACCGTCGGACCTCCGCGAGGCTCCTTGGGCTTCAGCGCTCCCACTCCTGGTAACAGCGGCCACGACCGCTGAGACCACGGGTAGCGCCTGCTTTCCCTCGTCCCCTGACCAAGTCGCCGGGTCAGGCAGACTTCCCTGACTTCCTGACATCCCGGATGTGGGGAACTCCTGCCCTGGGGTCTTACCTGGTGGCTCCTCTCCGGGACGCCCCCTCCCCCCATGGCCTGTTCCTCTTCCTGCAGGGGCCCTAGACTCAGCAGGCTGGGTTCACTTAGGGGCCCTACACTGCCCATAGCAGCCCCTCCCTCCACCTCTGAGCTCTCCCCTACAGCCTCCTCACCTGTCCTCACTGTGAGCCCTGTGTGTGTAGTGTCAGTGCATGGCTTACCATCAGGTTTCACTCCCTCCTCCACTGTTGGAGGCACATTCAATACATTAACATTCACAGTAGAGTCATGACATTCTTGGGGAGCCGAACTTGGGGGTTCAGTGGCCACATACTGGGACACTAGCCGCCCCAAATCGGTCCCAAGCAACACATTTGCAGGAATATTTGGCGTTACTCCCACCTCCCGCATCCCCCTCCCGGCGCCCCAGTCCAAATACACCTTAGCAATGGGCAGCGCCGGTTCCACGCCTCCAATTCCGGAGACGGAAAGGGTTTTCCCAGGTACCAAGTCTTGAGGGGACACCACCTCAGGACGTACCAGGGTTCGTTCAGCGCCTGGGTCCCGCAGTCCCATGACCGCTGAGCGGCCGATGGTGACGGGTTGGTAATTGTCTAGGGACCTCCCACCACCCCCTCCCACACACAAAACAGTGGTCGGTTTCTGGGACAGGGATGGGGCCTTCTGGCGCTGGGGACACGCAGCCTCAAAGTGTCCTGGCTGATTGCAATTATGACAACGTCTGGGTTCTGTTCCTGGCCTGGAGAGGGCAGCTGGGGGGTACACCCCTTGCACTCTGGGGGCTGGATATGGGGTTGGGGCAGGATTGGGCTTACCCCCTCTCCAGGTGCTGCTGGCAGGCTTCTTTGGCTCCGGCGCCCTGTTGTTGGCATACTCGTCTGCCAGGGCGGCTGTAGCAGAAGCCCCCTTTGGTTTCCGGTCACGGAGGAACTGCTGGAGGTCCTCTGGGCAGTTCCACAAGAACTGCTCTGTGACGAACAGTTCCTGGACCTCCTGGCGGGTAGTGAGCTCTAGACCCGAGGTCCAGTGCTCCGCAGCTCTCAGCAGGGCCCACATGTGGTCGGTCCAGGTGTCCTTTGAACCCCGCTGCAGGCTCCTGAACTTCCTGCGGTACGACTCCGGGGTGAGGTTGTAGTGCTGGATCAGGGCCCGCTTGATGCTGTTGTAGTCCTGCTCCTCCCCGGCAGGTAAGTCCCCCAAAACTTCCAGGGACTTACCCCTCAAACGGGGGGTCAGGTACCTTGCCCACTGATCCGGGGCCAGATGATGTTGGAGGCAGGTCCTCTCAAAAGCCAGCAGAAAGGAATCCAGGTCTCCATCCTTTTCAAGTAAGGGAAAGTCCTCCGCCCGGACCTTGGAAGCCCTTGTCTCTGGTGGGCCTGGTGCGTCCAGCGGGGGCCCGTACTGAGCCATCTCCAGTCGGTGCCGGCGCTCCGCAGCTTCACGGCGTTCTGTATGCTCACGCTCCGCCGCTCTCTCTGCCGCTGCTTGCTCACGCTCTGCTGCTTTCTCTGCCGCTGCTTGCTCACGCTCTGCTGCTTTCTCTGCCGCCACCAGGAGTCTGTCATAGGCGGCGTCATTACCAGCCTCGAGCTGTGCCATAGCCGCTTGGAAGAGGGCCTCCGATCTGGACAGGCTGGGATGGGCAGAGGGTGGACAGTCCACTGTGAGACTGAGCACGGGGGTCGGGCTCCTTGGGGAGCCCTGGCTGAGCTCCCCCTCATCGGTATCGAACCCCTCATAGACCATAGCATTGGCCTCCCCCTTTGCCTTACTCCTGGTGCCTTCCGCCATCTTGGGAACCTTTGGTTACTGACACAGCTGCAACCCTGACCTTGCACACAACTTATTATATTTACACTCTGACCGTCTAGTGCTGGGCTGACCTTAAGACCCCAGCAGTGAAAGTACCGCTTGTAGTCTCTAGTGTCTGGGAGTAGGGGTCCCATGCACACTATTACTCTGATCCCACCGCTGCCACCAATTGTGAGGAACTAAGCCGACAGCCACATGATAGCCTGGGTATCACAGCTTCTGATACCACCGCCGCTACCAAATGTGACGGACGATCCCCTTTCCTCCCACGTCACCAATGGGACGTAACTCCACAGGTACAGCTCTCCGGCGCCCCCTTTGTCTCTCAGGTCAGTAAGGGAACTGCACCTAGAGCAAATGGCCGCCGGGGAGGTTGTCCTGTTACCCACTGGGTATTCTAAGATTCGTGATCAGAGTAAAAGCATCAGCCCAAGATTAATTTTATGGTTTAATCGCCTTAAGGGCGCACTAGATAATTACAGAAATATACAGTAAAGCTATACAACGTAATTACAATGGATTTGCAGTCAGAGAAAAAATACAACGATAATGTACAAGGCTTAAAGGTATAAGCTATAGACCAATATTACCGGGTAGTATGGTCATGGGAAGGTAGGGGCTCTGCCGTCCCCAGGTACAGTCTTCAGTTGCTCGATAGTCCCCAAAGCATGTGTTGCTGCACCCTTGGCAAATCAAATCTGACCCATGTGTTTCTTGCTGCTGTGAGAAAATGGAATGACTCCAGCCTGTCCATGCTACAGTTCTTAAGTCTGCTAGGCTCTTCCCCTTTGCTTTGAAGCACGTATATTAACTGGCCGGCAATTCATATGGAGCAGGAAACACTGGCCTGAGCCCGAGCCATTCAATATACCAATGACCATCCCATTCAGACACTGGCCTAAACCAATTAGCATGTTAAAGCCCTATTGATTCATAGTGGACATCAAAACTGGTCGTACTGAATATGCTAATAGGCCCTGTGTAGTTAGAAGTTTGTGGCTCTGTGAACCGACAAAATGGAGGCTGGTATAGGCCCTATACAAAATGGCGATGTCCCTTTCCTTACAGCTCCTGACCCACCCAGGAGAAGCCACTTTTAGGTGAGCTTTGCATAATCTCCACGTTCATTTGGCTCAAGAGTCCCTGGAAATCTAGGACAGTTAGCAAATATGCCACACCGCCACCAAAATAGCTTTGACCCATCTGAGCATGAATGTCCAGGTGGCTCAGGCACCAAGATTTTAGCAGTAGATTGCGTGAGACCTCCATAGGTTGGATATGTATTTCCAGCACATCCGCCATTTTCTCAATTTGGGGAATTATAGAGGACAAGTCATCACCTGGAACTCCCATTCTTTAAACCATTCCTAAACTAGTTTTATAGTGTAGTAGAGTGAAACTTTGGGAAAACCACTACTATGAAAAGATAAACTTTATTTTTTACAATATTTAACAAGGTGGTACATGTGAAAGTAACACCCACATAAGGGTCCTAGGATTCTCCTGCTGCACAGGGTAGATCCCAAGCCTTGTCTGCCTCATCAGTCTCCCATTCGGACTTGGCCGCTGCAGGTCCTGCTAAGCATAAACATCGGTCCCAGCGTCTAGCTCAGGCTCATGCTGTGCATTTGGTTACTGCTGGTTTTCCTGCCAAGTCTTTAGTAACCAATGATATTCGGGGACAGTCCAGCGCTCTGGAGTCTAAGTCCGGAGATCACAGAACTGAGCATGTCCGTGACTTGGCACCTTCTCATTGGTGGTCGGTCGTCAGCTGCTCTGGTGATGTGGCAACTCCGGATTGGTCCACGGTCAAGGTCCTGTCTGACTGGACATGAGCCTAGTGTATAAAAGGCTCTTAGAGCCACACGCTGGAGTGCTAGTGTCATTTGTTTTGTGAGTGGATACGCTACCACTCTGTTTGCACGTGAGCCGCTCTTATAACAGCGACTGAGTGTCTAGGCAGGTAGTGTAGGATGGGAACTCGCACTTGGCTTAGCATCTGTCTCTGGTCGTGTGTGCGGTTAGCACAGCTGAGTTACAGAGCAAGCTCAACCACCAGCCTAGACTTCCCTGGGGGTAGCGATAGGGACCTACCTAGTGTCATATTTGCTTTATCTCTGTGACGTTTAACAGAGTATAGCACTCAGAGCTCTTTTGTTCAGTACCTTTCGGTGAAGTAACGGAGCTGGGTACTCTGTGCATCGTTCACACGGTGTGGCGAATAACACCTGGTGATCTAGCAATCGCTCGCCATTTTGTTTCCGCCATTACTCTTCAGCAGCAGTTGTACATCTCTGCACGGTGGACCCCGGGTTGCAATAGCACTTTATTATACATCTTTATTTAGTGCAATCCACCAACCCTAACAGTACACTAGTGCCATAGTCTTGGCTAGTAATGGCGGACGAGCAGCAGCTCCCGTGGAATATTCAGCAGCTGGTGGTTCCGCCATTACTCTTTAGCAGCAGTTCTACATCTCTGCACAGTGGATCCCGGGTTGCAATTGAACTTTATTATACATCTTTATTTAGTGCAATCCCCCAACCCTAACAGTACACTAGTGCCAGGGTCTTGGCTAGTAATGGCGGACAAGCAGCAGCTCCCGTGGAATATCCAGCAGCAGGAGGGCAGGTTGTCCAAGCTTGAGGTGGCAACTTCCGCTGTTGATCTATCTGCAGTAGCGGCACAGGCAGCCAGTGAAGCCATTATTAGGGTTTCTTGTTGTGAATGTGTTAGAAATGAATTCTGAGCAGAAGCTCCCTCTTGTGGTTACAAACAGTACTGAACCATTCAATGAAGATTGGCAATCAGGAGTTACAGACTGGTCTTATATAAGGGAGGTTCCCTCCCATCATGGTTGCCGGTGATCAATTGTTCTTGTCTCAACTGTGGTTCCTGGTTCACTTGGAAGCTTGCTGAGTCTTGCTTCTTCTCCTGCTCTCAGATAAAATATTTTCTGTTTTTATTTTTGTGCTTGCTTTTTGCATTGTTCCCTGCACTTCTGTGGAGGTCAGCCAGGTCCCCCCCGGGGGCTTGTGCTCCTCTCAGTTTATCTGAGCCACTGTTATTTGTTCATTTGCCCTTTCCAGTTTTTTCAGTGGCTGCGGCTTAGTTTTGTGACACCAGAGAACTAATTTAGGTGGTAGAGGTCGTGTGATCTCAGGTGTTTTTGCAATTAGTAGAGTTGGTATTTTTTAGTGGTTTTCTTGGATTGCAGTAAGTGTCCTTCCTATCCTTTTCTGTCCAGGTAGTTTGAGCCCCAACGTTTGCTCAAACTATTTTCTGTCTGTGTCTGTATTTCCTCTTGTCTAACCGCCATTACATGTTTGGGGGCTTCCTATGTTCTTTGGGGATCTGCTCCGGGGCAGATAGCTTTCCTCTTTCTATCTTTAGGTGTAGTTAACCTCTCAGGCTGTGACGAGGCGTCTAGGACCTACGTTGGAACGCTCCACGGCTGCCTTTAGTTGTGGTGGTTAGTCAGGGTACTGCAATCCAGTAGATTCCAACCTCTCTGGTGTATTGCCGTTTTTGCCTGCTCTCCTCAGCTACCAAATCATAACAGTTTCTGCTGCGACTCCTGTCCCGTCCTTGCAACATTTCCCGCTTCTCAATAAGTTCTCAGGGGATAGCAAAGCTTGCAGGAGCTACTGACCTCACGTTTCTCATCTGAGTGGGCCAAGGTGGGATTTGTGGTGTCTTTATTGACATACAGGGCGTTGGAGTGGGCTACTCCGCTATGGGAACCTAAGGACCTGGTGGTCCTGAGCGCCTCTCGCTTTTTGGATGCTCTGAAACAGTTCTTTCTTGGATCTCAGGATACCCATGATGCCACACTACAACTACTGGGTATAAATCAGGGCTCTTCCCCGACCAACCAGTTCGCCATCTGGTTCTGGCCTTTAGCGTCCGAGTTGGAGTGGCAAGATAAGGTCCTGATTCCTGTTTTCTGAAGAGGCCTTGCAGACCACGTCAAGAATGCTTTGGCCACTAAGGAAAACCCAACTACACTGGAGGGTCTAATATCTACTGTATATCTACACGCATTGATCTTCGGAACGCTGAACGAAGATTGGAGCAAGCCCAGTGTAGATAAAGGATTCGGTTAGCTCCTAGCTTTACCAATCTTTTGGGGTCTCCGACTCAGACGAGTGATCTGGTGGAACTTATGGAGGTCTCTTGGGCGGAGGCTAAGTCATGTCCTGTGCCTTCATGGCCAACTTGCTTTGTTTGTGGGCAGGCTGGTCATTATGCCAATAGATGTCCCAGGCGTCGGGAGATCGGCCGTGTCTAGTGGCTATCGGAGGAAGTTCTCTAGACACGACAGATGTGTCCTCCAAATTAACCTTCAAGGTGACTCTGTCTTACGGGTCAACCACTCACATTATAGAGGCTTGCGTGGATTCTGGGGCCGAGGGCAACTTTCTGTCTTCCATCTTCGCGCGACGGCACACATTACCCCTAGTAATGCTCCCAAAGCCAATCACCATTTGGGTGGTTAATAGGTCTTTCCTTTCCAAATCACTCATCAAATCATCCCTCTTACACTCAGATTGTCTCCAAGACATCAGGAGATAATTTCTTTGCTGGTCATCCCTGAGGGTATTGATGTGCTGTTGGGCATACCCTGGTTGCGCTGCCATTTACCTCACATAGATTTGGCAACTGGGAGCATACTGGGATGGAGTAGATCATGTAAGGGACAGTGTCTTAGGCTCCAAGTTCAGGTTGGGTCATCTGGCAATATGCATACTTGTTCTCAAAGAAAGCCGCAGAGACTCTTCCTCACCATCGCCCCTATGATTGCTCTATAGACCTCATTCCGGGTGCAGAGCAACCACTGGGGCATGTCTATACGTTGTCTCTCCCTATGGAGGCTATGTCGGAGTTTATCAAGGAGAACCTGGCGACAGGGTTTATTAGGAAGTCAGTGTCTCCTGCGGGGGGCTAGGTTCTTCTTTGTCCAGAAGAAGAGCAGAGAACTTCATCCATGCATAGATTATAGCTGTTTGAATGCCATCACCATCAAAAACAAATATCCTTTGACACTCATCTCCGAGCTCTTCGATAGGCTATGGGGTGCTAGGATTTTCACTAAATTAGATCTGCGTGGGGCCTATAATTTAATTTGTATACGAGAAAGGGACGAATGGAAGACTGCATTAAATACTCGGAACGGTCATTATGAGTACTTAGTGATGCCATTTGGTCTCTGTAATGCTTCTGGAGTCTTCCAGGATTTCATTAATTACATCTTTCGGGAGCTGTTATCCACATCTGTAGTGGTGTATCTGGATGACATCCTTATCTATTCTCCAGACCATGACACTCATCGAAAAGATGTCTGTAGGGTCTTCGAACTCTTAAGCGACAATTCCCTTTACGTAAAATTAGAGAAGTGCGTGTTTGAACAGGAGTCTCTACCTTTTCTGGGGTATATTATTTCTGCCCAGGGCTTGACAATGGACCCTACCAAGCTAGAGTCGGTGATGAACTAGCAGGAACCACATTACCATAAAGCGGTGCAGGGTTTATCAACTATTACCACCAGTTTATTCCCCACTTCTCTACCCTAGCAGCTCCATTGGTAGCCCTCACCAAGACGGGACCTAACCCTAAGCAGTGGTCTGAGGAGGTTTCTAAGGCCTTTATTTCCCTAAAGTCCCACTTCACTAGGGCGCCAGTGCTGCATCGGCCCGATGTGGATAAGCCCTTCATCCTGGAAGTGGACGCCTCTTCCATTGGTGCAGAAGCAGTCTTGTACTAGAAGGATGTTCACTGTCAGAAACATCCTTGTTTCTTTTCTTCAAAGACCTTCTCACCGGCAGAGAGAAATTATTCTATTGTGGATAGGAAATTATTGGTCATGAAATTGGCTTTCTCTTAGTGGAGACACCTTCTTGAGGGGGATCAGCACCCTTTCAAGGTTTTCACGGATCACAAGAATCTGCTCTACTTGCAGACGACTCAACGGCTGAATTCTCACCAGGCCAGGTGGTCCTTATTCTTCTCCAGATTTAATTTCACCATCCATTTTCTCTCTGGGAAGAAGAATTTACGTGCTGATGCCCTGTAACGTTCCGTAGTCTCATCCGAGGAGGGGGGATGAGCCACGGCTAATTATTCCTTCGGAGATTCTTCGAACAGTGGCGCCAGTGTTACTAGAGTAGGTGCCTCCGGGCAAATCTTATGTACCACCTAACTTGCAGCTGGAGGTACTCTCTTGGGCACACACTTCCAAGCTGCATGGGCATTTCGGCATTAAGAGTACCACTGAGCTTCTGGCGAGATCTTATTGGTGGCCTCGGATGGCGCATGATGTAAGGGACTACGTTCAAGCTTGTGTCTCGTGTGGCAGGAATCGTTCTTCAAGACAGAGAACCGCAGGCCTGCTTCAACCCTTACCCATTGTAGATAGGCCCTGGGAGATGGTTGGGATGGATTTTATTGTGGACCTGCCTAAGTCCCATAACAACAGGGTTATTTGGGTGGTCACTGACCATTTTTCCAAAATGGTGCATCTGGTCTTCAGCACATGCCATCTGCACGGGCCTTGGTGGTACTATTCATGAAGCACATTTTCCGTCTTCATGGGATACCTGACAAGACTGTCAGTAACCAAGGTCTCCAGTTCGCGTCTCAGTTCTGGAGAGAGCTTTGTCGGCTGCTCAGTATTGAGCTCCATCATTCCTCTGCATACCATCCCGAGGTGCTGGTGGGCTGGTGGAGAG
This sequence comes from Oophaga sylvatica, assembly GCA_033576555.1. Classification (NCBI taxonomy): domain Eukaryota; kingdom Metazoa; phylum Chordata; class Amphibia; order Anura; family Dendrobatidae; genus Oophaga; species Oophaga sylvatica. The sequence goes on along the minus strand of JARQOD010000001.1, from coordinate 947,849,513 downwards.
GAAAAACCAGACTCTGATCACATATTTATGGCATTTTGTCTCTGCCAGGCATGACGAATGGGCATCTTTGCTGCATTGGGAGGAGTTTGCACTAAATAATGACATCTCCGACTCTACGGGTCAGACGCCGTTTCTCTTGAACTGTCCCCGTGCCCATGCCAGTCTCATTTTCTGACTCTAGGGTGGTGGAAAGGGCAGGAGGCTCGTGACATCTGGGATCGCATGCGGAATGCCATCAGTGCTTCCAAGGAGAGAATGAGGATCTACGCCGACATGCATCATCGTCCTGCCCCGATCTTTGCTCCTGGCAATTTAGTGTGGCTGTCAGCTTGTAACATCAAGCTGCGAGTAGAGTCCACTAAATTTGCTCTCCGCTATCTAGGTCCCTTCAAGGTCCTTGAACAGATAAATCCTGTAGTCTATCGCCTCAGACTTCCACCCCATCTTAACATCTCTGACACCTTCCATGTGTCTTTGTTAAAGCCCATATATATGACCTGGTCTTCTCGGACTCCTGCTGGGAGTTCGGACACATCCTCAGATGATTTTGAGGTTAATAACATTGTCGGGTCCAAGGTGGTGCGTGGCAAAAAAATTTTTGGGTGGACTGGAAGGGTCAAGGGCCAGAGGATAGGACCTGGGAACCTATAGAGCACATTTGCGCCCCCAGCTTATTGCAGCTTTCGAGCGTGGCGAATATCACTGGGGGGATAGCTGGCATGCTAGTATCATTTGTGTTTGTGTGTGTGATTGGATACGCTACCACTCTGCACGTGTGCCTCTCTTATAACAGCTACTGAGTGTCTAGGCAGGTAGTGTAGGGTGGGAACTCCCGCTTGGCTTAGCATCTGTTTCCGGTCGTGTGTGCGGTTAACACAGCTGAGTTATAGAGCAAGCTCAACCACCAGCCTAGACTTCCCTTGGGGGTCGCGATAGGGACCCCACCTAGCGTTATATTTGCTTTATCCCTGTGACGTTTAACAGGGTATAGCACTCAGAGCTCTTTTGTTCAGTAAGGAGCTGGGTACTCTGTGTATCGTTCATGCAGTATGGCATCTAACACCTGGTGATCTAGCAATCCCTCGCCATCTTGGTTCCGCCATTACTCTTTAGCAGCAGTTGTACATCTCTGCACGGTGGACCCCGGGTTGCAATTGCACTTTATTATACATCTTTATTTAGTGCAAATTGCCAGCCCTAACACTAGGTTATTCCAGCAGAATATTGCCTTTTTGCCATTGTGTATCCTATGGAAATCTCTTCCTAAGATAAAGGAGCACTTTGTCTGCTATATGACCTACTGCTGTGAACAGGTAATTAAAGTGGGATATCTGCTGAAGAGCAGACAGCAATTCTGAACTCAGTATACAGTGTGTATGGAAAGTATTCAGACCCTTTAAATTTTTCACTCTTTGTTTCATTGCAGCCATTTGATAAATTCAAAACGTTTTTTTTTTTCTCATTAATATACACTTCACCCCATATTGACTAAAAGAACAGAAATGTAGAAATGTTTGCAAATTTATTAAAAAAGAAAAACTGAAATTTCACATGGTCATAAGTATTCAGACCCTTTGAGTAGAAGTATTGCGTAGAAGCACCCTTTTGAGCTAGTATAGCCATGAGTCTTCTTGGGAATGATGCAAGAAGTTTTTCACACCTGGATTTGGGGATCCTCTGTCATTCTTCCTTGCAGATCCTCTCCAGTTATGTCAGGTTGGATTGTGAATGTTGGTGAACAGCCATTTTCAGGTCTCTCTAGAGATGCCCAAATGGGTTTAGGTCAAGGCGCGGCTGGGCCAGTCAAGAATGGTCACAGAGTTGTTCTGAAGTCACTTCTTTGTTATTTAAGCTGAGTGCTCAGGGTCATTGTCTTGTTGGAAGGTGAACCTTCAGCGAAGTCTGAGGTCCAGAGCACTCTAGAAGAGGTTTTCATCCAGGATATCTCTGTACTTGACCACATTCATGTTTCTTTCAATTGCAACCAGTCGTCCTGTCCCTGCAGCTGAAAACACCCCATAGCATAATGCTGCCACCACTACGTTTCACTGTTGGGAGTGCATTGGGCTGATGATGAGCAGTGACTGGTTTTCTCCACACATACTGCTTAGAATTATCACCAAAAAGTTCTATCTTCATCTCATCAGACCAGAGAATCTTATTTCGCATAGTCTGGGAGTCCATCATGTGTTTTTTAGCAAACTCTATGAGGGCTTTAATATGTCTTGCACTGAGGAGAAGCTTCCATCGAGCCAGACTTGTGGAGGGCTGCAGTGATAGTTGACTTTGTGGAACTTTCTCCCATCTCCCTACTGCATTTGTGGAGCTCAGCCACAGTGATCTTGGGGTTCTTCTTTACCTTTCTCACCAATGCTCTTCTCCCACGATTGCTCAGTTTGGCTGGACGGTCAGGTTCTTGTGGTCCCAAACTTCTTCCATTTAAGAGTTATGGAGGCCACTGTGGTCTGAGGAACCTTGAGTACTGCAGAAATTCTTTTGTAACTTTGGCCAGATGTGTGCCTTGGCCAGTTCTTTTGACCTCTTGATTCTCATTTGGTCTGACATGCACTGTGAGCTGTGAGGTGTTATATAGACAGGTGTGTGCCTTTACAAATCAAGTCCTATCAGTTTAATTAAACACAGCTGGACTCTAATGAAGGAGTAGAACCATCTCAAGGAAGATCAGAATGAAATCGACAGCATGTGACTTAAATATGAGTGTCTGAGCAAAGGGTCTGAATACTTATGACCATGTGATATTTCAGATTTTCTTTTTTAATAAATTTGCAAATATTTCTACATTTCTGTTTTTTTTAGTCAAGATAGAGTGCAGAGTGTACAATAATGAGAAAAAAATGAACTTTTTTGAATTTACCAAATTCCTGCAATGAAGCAGAGAGAAAAATTTAAAGAGGCCTGAATACTTTCTGTACACACTGTATTTGGCCCTTCCCAGCCTAAAAATAGCAGCCCACAGCTGCCCAGAAAAGTCGTATCCAGTAGATGCTCTAATTCTGTCGCTTTGCCTGGCTCTTCCTGCTTGCCCTGATGCGTTTGAAAGCTGGGTAATAATTTGGGGTTGTTGTCAGCTGTGTAATGTCCTCTGACATCAAGGCTAGATATTGGTAATGGGGGGCGGCTATCAGTGAATAGCTAAAAAACTCAGACACAGTAAAAAATACTTTATTTGAATAAAGACTCCCCCACACTCCCTCGATTACCCATTTATTAATTATAAATAAATCAAGGATGGTCCAATGGTAATCCAATAGTGATTATCCCACTATGCCCATCGAATCCTATGGAGTCTCATTGTAAGAAAGTTTTCAGAACAAGACTTCATAGTTCACTCCCAATCGGTGTCAGGCATGGAAATTCTCATACTCCTGTCTGCCGCTGACCACGAGTAACCCTATTGAGCCTCATTCTCAGAACAGTCTCAGACAGTCAACTCTAGTTCACAGCCTCCAGGTGTTCCAGCGACTAGAAACTCCAGTAACCTTAAAGTCTCCCTTAAAGGCTACCTTAAGGTTTCCAGGCCTCACAGCTGCTGGAGACCGGGAGACTGTGAATTCTGGTAACCTTTTCCTGAGTTCACAGCTACCAGGTCTCGCTGTAGTTCAAATAGCGGACTGATGAGTGACAGACTCATGGTCGCTCATGAGTTCAGCACTCACGCTGCCCTCATTAGCACTGGCCATTTTGAACTGAGATCACCTTACTGACATCACCTCAATTCACAGCAGCTGTGTCTTTCGGAGCGCATCATGAGACCAGCAGTGGCTGTTGCTCCAGTCTATGAAGCTCCATTCTCTGAACGGTGCTCCATAGACTGGATGAAGAAGCCTGGGATAGTAGTGGAACCTCCATATTATGGATTACGGCGGACCCTGTGGATTATTATTTATTTATCATTTTTTTTATTAATTAGGAGAAAGAGAGAAATTGTTGGGGAGTTTTTTCAATATAGATTTTTTCTCTGTGTGCTTTTTCAATTAAAGATTTTTCAAGTGTGTTTTCTTCTCTTTTTACTTACTGAATTAATAATGGAGGTGTCTGATAGATGACGCTCCAATACCAACCGGTGTGCTTGATGTGAGCGGACATTACGCAGCTGACATCAACCCCACAATCCCATTATCCCAATTGCCACCACAACAAGGCAATCAGGAAGAGCTGAGGCTAAGCGCCATAATTTCTGGGGCATCTGAGGGCTGTTCTTATTAGGCCAGGAAGGGTCCAATATCCATGCCTTTCCCAGGCTATTAATATCAGCCCCCAGCTGTCTGATTTGTCTTAGGTGGGTATTAAAAATAGGGGAAACCAATGTCAGTTTTTTTTTAGAGGGACCCCATTTTTAATAACCAGCAAAGGCAAAGCAGACAGCTGAAGGCTTATATTAATAGGTTGGGAAGGTTTATGGATATTGGGCTCTTCCCAGAACAATAAGACCAGCTCACAGCTGTCTGATTTCCCTTGCTTGGTTATTATAAATAGAGGGGACCTCAAGTCATTTTTTTCATTTATTTAGTGTTTTTTATTTGTTTATTTATTAGTAATAAATGAATGAAAAAAAGGCGTGGGCCCCCTATTTTGGTTTGATTGCTAAGAGAAATAATAGCGAAGATGAGGGGCATCCCTGAATAGTGTGGCCCCTATTTTTGATAACCAGCTAAGAGAAAGCAGAAACCTGCAGGCTTATATTAATAGGCTGGAAATACTCATGGTTATTGGCTACTCGCAACCTACAAATATCAGCCTGCAGCCACCCCAGACATGGTGCATCATATTTCATGTTCCAATTTTGGCACTTAGCCTCAGCTCTTCCCAATTGCCTTAATGCGGTGGCAATCAGGGTAATTAATTTTGGGGTTAGTAATGGAGAAGTGTCAGTCAAACATGCCCAATACTAACTCAGCAGTTAAAATAAACATACCCAGCAGCTGTCACCAGTGGTGACTTCAGTAAGGTTACCGCCGGTCAGAGCTGCTGTTTCCCAGGCTGTTACACAGAGGACAGCATGGGAACACCCATTGATTTGATCAAGTTCGGGTACTGTTCTTGTACTCTTACCAAACTTTTTCTTTTCGAGTGCAACTGAACCCTAGTGGTGGTAATATGTGATCTGGTCATGTTGTGATGGTACTTGTTCCTTGTATGTGGTATTATTTGGTCACTATGTGTTGGTAATATGTGGTCTGGTAATAGTGTCGTGGTATTTGTCCCTTGTATGTGGTATTATTCAGCCACTATGTGGTGGTAAATATGTAGTCGGGTTATGGTGTGAGGGCATTTGTTCATTGTATATGGTATTGTAGATCTTTTTAAAAAATGTATGTGACACATTCTCTTAAAGAAAAATAAATAAAAATATACCTAAAAAGAGTATTGGGTATTTTAAGAAATGTTTAAAATGTTAGAGTAGATTAGTTGTAGCGCCGACATCCCTGCACACTTCCTCCTTCCCCTAAGAGGGACACCGACTTACTTGCTGCAGCAGCCCCAGTCCAGCGCTTCCTCCTCCTGCTGCCCGGCTTGCAGGTCACCGGGCACTGTGATTAAGGTGCATGCTCCTGCCCTCTTAAAGGGACAGCATGTGCTGTCAAAGTGTTTCTAGCCAATGGCTGGGAGACACTTAGTATTTAAAGCACATTCACATGTTGAGAGGTGCCTGAGCAACATGTATACCCTGCTTGTTGCATGCTTGCTAGTTCTCAGTTCCCCTGTTCTAGTTTGTCTTCTAGTACCCGCCTTACCAGCCTGTACTGTTTGTGCCAGCCTGAACCTGCCTGTATACCAGCCACACCTGCTGTACCTGCTGTACCTGCCATGCTTACCTGCATACCAGCCTGCACCTGACATGAGCACCTGTTTACCAGCTTACCAGCCAGAACCTGCCCTGCTCACCTGTATAGCAGCCTTACCAGCCTGCACCTGCTGTGCTTACCTGTATATCAGCCATACAAGCCTGCATCTGCCAATGCCTGCCTGTATACCAGCCATGCAAGCCTGCACCTGCTATTGTCTGTCTGTATACCAGATATTCCTGCCAGCACCTGCAGTTCCTCTATTCCACCGTGATTGCCTGTACCAGCTGTAGTCTCCTTCTGGGCCTTTTCAGCTACCTGCCCCTTGGTGGTTCACTGACATACGTCCATAGTCTTTTCTGGTGTAGCACCTGTTGTCCATCTGCAGCCAAGTTTAACCACACCATCAGAGGCTCTAGTGAAGAGTCAGATGTTTACCTAGTTACATCTCTCCAGGCTCTCCTCGGACCACAGTACAGTGGTTCCACCCCACCCATTACATTGGCCCTGCCAAAAGAGCCTATCATTTTGCGGTGGCAGGCTTAAAAATTATTTTGGCCAAAACAAAGGCTAATGGCTATGCATTGATATGGTGTTCAATGGGAACTGTTAATGTGTGATTAATGAGGATGTGGTGGAGTTTTTCCCAAGAGTGGTCCAAGAGTGGTCTGTGGGCTGGAGAAGTTTAAAGGGGTGGAGGCGGAGCTGGGGTGGAGCCTGGGTGGAGTCTCAAAGGGGGCCTTGAAATTTTTGGTGGCAGTCCTTTTGCTTGATAGTTTGGAATTAGCACTTACAGGTCCTTTAGGTCAATACTTTATTTATTTTAAAGGTACTCTATTATGTGATACATTTTTGGCATATGGGTAGGTTGTAATTGTATTGAGATTACATTATACTGACTGCTGTCTATTGGCTTTTTAAATGTTTTTATCTTTCCTGTTTTGTACATTTGCATAATAAATTATTTATGCTTATGGAGATCTCTTACGCACTCGCATTTTTCTTAATCTTAATCTCATTCTTTCTTTATCTTAAATGCTTGACCAGAGGGTACTCACGATACCTGCAAATAAAACAGGATAGTAAATGACCTCTTTATGTAACAAATATAACTGTCCTCAATAGAAAAAAGTGAACTGCACCAGTATGGTCTTATTCACACTATACATTTGATGCCAGATCATTTTTGTAAACTGAATGTTTACACAACATATTCAACTGGTCTTTGGTGTTCAGCAGCAAAAATACATTTCCACAATGAATGAATAGAAGAAAGAATTGCAGCACTCATCATGTTGAGAAGGATATCAAAGTTTTTTTATTTCATCTGTACGACAAAAAACTTTGATGGGGATGTGCAGGCTAGGGAGGCATGCGGGAAGTGCAGGAGTGAACGACGGCCGTTTCGCATTTAAAGGGAATCTGTCACCGCATTTTCGACCATCAGCTGTAGCCACCGCCATCAGGGGCTTATCTACAGCATTCTGTAATGCTGTAGATAAGCCCCCGATGTCACCTGAAAGAGAAGAAAAACGAGTTAGATTATACTCACCCAGGGGCGGTCCGCCGTCAGGTCCGGTCCGATGGGCATTGCGGTCCGGTCCAGCGCCTCCCATCTTCTAGCAAAGCCCTTCTCTACTTAGATTCCCGTCGCGACTCCGGCGCAGGTGCACTGCTTTGCCCTGGTGGGGGCAGAGCAGAGTACTGCAATGCGCAGGCGCTGGACCTCTCTGACCTTTCCCAGGGCCTGCGCACTGCAGTACTCTGCTCTGCCCTCACCAGGGTAGAGCAGTGAGCCTGCGCCGGAGCCGTGATGGGAAGCTAAGAAGAGGAGGGCTTCGCTAGAAGATGGGAGGCGCCGGACCAGACTGCGACACCCATTGGACCGGACCGGACGGCAGACCGCCCCTGGGTGAGTATAATATAACTCGTTTTTCTTCTCTTTCAGGTGACATTGGGGGCTTATCTACAGCATTACAGAATGCTGTAGATAATCCCCTGATGGCGGTGGCTACAGCTGATGGTCAAAAAATGGGGTGACAGATTCCCTTTAATCGCTTCAACGGGTCTAGCACCTGCAAAAACAAGCCTTATGGAAACCTAAAACATAAAAAAAAGTTATGGTTCTTGGAAAAAAATGGAAGAAAAAAATGCAAACATAAAAATGTATATTGGCTGTAGAAGCAAGGAATTAAAGAACAACTATGTACTTCGCTAGTAAAAATTAGATAAAACCAACACAATGTAAAATAATTACAATAGTATGTTTTGGATACAGGATGGACCGAGTCCAGACTAACAAATCATTTTTGTAAAAAAAAAATACCTATTACATAGGAAAAATATACAATAACTTTGAATTGAAGAAGGAGAAAAGTCACTGTCCATATAAAAATTCTGGTAGAGGTACTTGGTAAACTTTTATTTTAATCAATAACAATATTATCAAATTATAATTAAAAAAATATGTTAATAAGAACATTAATACAATGTAGATAATTATATTCGTTTTGTGTTAATATTTTGATTATCACATGCAATTTTCTACCATAATGGACTTTTGCTTTGGCAGATACATGTTTTGGGCAGGACATTAAGGTACAATTGTCATTATTCACACCTTCAAACAAGTTAAAGCGTCTAGTTCCCTTTCTTCCTAAGATCTATATTTTCTTCCGTTTCATTATCAATTCGCCATTGAAATTTCAAGGTTTTTATATTGAGGCCACTGAACAAATAAAACATGTAAAGTGACTTCTTTGTCCGTCAGAAGAATGAACATTGGTACAAAAAATGAAACGTGTAGTAGGCAGTCGGTCTTTATCCCGTTTAATATCGCACCACTAAATAATTTTTCCAGTGGCTGAAAATGACCTGGAACATCTAATTTGTCAAGGTCCATTTATTTCAGCAGTGTCTGTAAGATATAGAATTGCATGACCATTGTGCCGGGAGATGCTTTCTCTCTATTGAGAGTACAGAGCATTTGGATTTTCTAAAAAGATTTGTCAATGTAAATCTTATGTTTCCATGGAGTCTATTAAACATAGCTCTTGTTAGAGCTGTCATCCAATTTTTATGTTTACCACCGTTTGTGAATGGCGCATTAACAATGCTCAATGGTGCCTCTTACTACAACTCCAAGCGTTCCATTCTTTTATTACCACCATCTCAATTTTGTCCCTCAATGTGTTCGATGAAGCGTGAATGCCTCCAGGTAAGTTTGTGTAGCGAGAATAGATATATTTCATTGCTCCGTGTTGTTTTTCTGTCTTTTATGTACTTCTGTGATTCAACAAGACCCACATTAAATGGCTTTTGTGGACTTAATTTGACAACTTAGACCGCTATTTCTATAAATTATAACCTTATCCATAAACAGGTTTAGCCGGGAGCATGGAATCTCTCCAAATAAATTAGTGATGGTAATGTTGGCATAATCAGAGCACCCATCATTTTAATCATTTCAAGAAAATTGAGTCCAATTTTTGTTTCAAGTTGGATAAAATTTTTTTATTTTTTTGACATTTCTAAAGCGATTTATAAGTCAATAAATATCAGACACAGAATAGTGATAATGATGATGACAGATTGTTAGCTCTTTTCAAGCAATTTCTTATTTTGTTGTGTTTTTTATTACTTTGTGTTAAAAACTGTTCGGCATTAAGTTTTTGCAAATTGTAAAATTGAACTCTGGAAATATCTCAACACTTCTATTTTTTTGTACTTTATGCCTTTTGCTTATTTTTGCCCAATGATTACAATTTTAAGCTAATTAATGTAGATAAGCAGATATAAGCTGTATTACTTGGCAAATATCTTAAGATATCTGATTTTTAATACTTTATTTTATGCCTTTCGCTTATTTTTTTGCCCGATATTTACTGTTCAAATTCTAAACAAATTAATGTAGATCAGCAGATAAAAGCTGTATAAAAAACGGCATATGTAGTGGTAAGTTTTTTTGGCAAAAAAAAAAATGATAAAGAAACTTAAAATCTTTCTATTTTTGATTCAACGGAATGCTTTGAGCTTAGAGGTTAGTTCTTCACAGCACTTTTTAGTTACACGGACCCAAAGGAAGAGCAAAGTTTTCAGAAACGTTTGAATATTTGTGGCGTAGTACACCTAAAGATAATGTCATGACAGAGGACATAAATTGTAATTCTTTAAGACTTTTTCTGACTAACACCGTTTCTTACTATGATATTCTTAGCCGGCCAATATCCTTTACCGGTCGGTACCTAATGGTATGCCAACGATGGACAAGCCAACCACTATTCTGTTATAACGTTTACCAAAATCTGCATTTTTTTTAGTTATCTTCTCTTTACATATCCCAGTTGTAAATAGTTTACCATTGCTGTTAGCTGACTGTTTTATGTATTACTTTTGGCCAAACAAGATCTTGGATATATCTACAGTGAGTACAGTTTTCTGTATGTATGAGACATGCTATTTTCAATACAAACATCAATGGTCGTTGCTTGAAGCAGCCTATCATGAAGAATTCGTTAAATGAAATCTTAATCTCTTGGACACTATGAGGCCGGTGTACTTACTTTGAAAATCCATGTCGGAATGGTTACATAATGCTGATATTAGAAGAAGCATTTTAAGATTCCAGCTAAAGAGTGAGAGAACTCATCAGTCTAATAATAAAAAAAAAGTCCAGCTCCCTCACCGCTAGGTGCACAGATTACTCGGCCTGTGTGTAATGAGAGGAAAGCAAAGATACATTCAGCTCCCACTATTCAAATAAAATAATTGATGACATTATTTAGTAATCCACAAAAAATATGACTGCGATACAAAGAAAAGATACGAAATCCATTTCAGATAGATTAATTTTTATTTTTTATGGCATAATCATAATTGACCTGAAACGCGTTGCATATCTACACTCTGTTCATATTTTTGTGGATGATTCAATAAAGCCGTCCATTATTTTCTTTGGATTATGGGAGCCTATTAGTCTAAGCATATTTAGTCTGCGCTCACATAGCCATAGGTGGACACAGACAGAAGATGGCCTTTGTGAAAGAATCTTTGGAGTCCAATAATTCATCATAATGGATGGGATTATGTGCCTGGGAGCGACGTTGCTTGCTAATTTGAAGGGGTAATTGGGCCCCTTTTACCTTATGGGATCCTGTGTAGTTGCACAGGTTGAACCACCCCAAGCACCAAACCTGACTGACAGCTGCGACTTGTACTGAGCAGCGTGAGATCTCAGCAGCAGGTTGGAATCTTTTCACAATATTTTTACGATTTTTCACACAACATTTACAGATAAAATATAAACAAGAAAAAGGAAACTTCACTACTGGTAGGCAGCACGCTGGCTCAGAGGGCAGCACGGTGGCTCAGTGGTTAGCATTGCAGCGCTGGGGTCCTGGGTTCAAATCCCACCAAGGACAACAACTGCAAGGAGTTTGTATGTTCTCTCCATGTTTCCTCCGGGTTCTCTGGTTTCCTCCCACACTCCAAAGACAATACTGATTGTGAGCCCCATTGGGGACAGGGATGATGTCTGTAAAGCGCTGCGGAATAAGATAGCGCTATATAAGCAAAGCATAATAACTAATAAATAAATAATACTGGTAGGTACACAAAATTCCACTTTTCCTTAATGGGATATATGTCAAAGTTGCATACTGTATACTCAACACCACAACGCTACCAAAGAGTAAAGGTACTGTCACACTAAGCGAGATCGCTAACGAGATCGCTAATGCGTCACCGATTTTATGACGCAGCAGCGATCTCGTTAGCGACTTAGCTGTGTGTGACATGTAGCGGCGATGTGGCCCCTGCTGAGATGTCGCTGATCGCTCATGAACGTTCTGAGCCGTTTTTTTGGTCGTTGGTGTCCCGCTGGTGAGCCTGAATCGCTGAGTGTGACACCCTTTATGAACGACTTTACCAGCGTCACAGGTGGGACTAGGTTTTCCCAATGACCCCAGAGGTCGTTATACAGATCGCTGATCTCTGATGAGATCTTTGTGTTTGGAATCTAACTAGCGATCACATAGCGATTGCACCAGCGATCTTGCCAGGTCGTGTCGTTGTCGTGATCGATGGTGCGATCTCTAAGTGTGACAGTGCCTTTAGTGAACCTTTAGGCAGCACAAATGTCCAAAACGGTACAAATCTTTATCAGATAAATATTGTTTGAAAGGTGCCTCATAAAATGAGAAGACGCCGCCTGAAGAAGCGAGGTGAAACACGTGATGGGTGGAGGGACGAGGTGCTGGTCTCAATTCTGGCTACAGCAAACCTTTTTTGGAAAAGGCCCTTTATCATTACTTACTATGCTGGTTAGTCACTTATTCATTATGGCATGTACATTATGAAGTGATCTGGCAACTGGTGACAAGTAAGGGTGATTTATTATTAGGCTGCCATCTTTCTATCCTCACATGTATTAACCCTTACCATTTATGTATTATATGTGCAATTTATAGACCTCAAGCCCGTGTCCCCTCATTTTGTGAGGCACCTTTTAAACTGATTTATGTATCACAATATTAATCTAATAAAGATCTGTATTGTTTTGGACATTTGTGCTCACTTCTTGTGCCTAGATTGTCACTTTCTCTCTTGCAGTGTATAGCATTTTGAAGTGCTGTCCGTTTATATTTTTTCCTGCTATTTGTTGATTAATACTAAAGAAAAACAAAAAAGTTGAACTGAAGTAGACTTGAATGACATGCATGATGTAAAAGCATGTTCACACTGTCCATAAAAGCAAACAAAACCAAAAGAAAAAACAATATGTGCATATACCCTAATGAAAATAAGTATAAAAGCAAGTGCATTAAATAATTAACATAGGGTACTTAGTAAACACTGTTTAGATCAAAAAAGTATAAAGCTGTCCCAACACGGCAACGTGTACCCATTTGGGACAGTAACTACACTCTCTAAGGTTAAACCTACCTATTTGTACAGGGTACATGCACACATTGTTTTTTCCTTTGGTTTTGTTTGCTTTTATGGCCAGTGTGACCATGCTTCTACATCATGCATGTCATTCAAGTCTAGTTCATTTCAGCTTTTTTTTTTTTTTTTTTTTTTTTTTTTTAATATTTTGTATTCAGTACAAATAGGGTGTTGCCTCCTTTCTACTGAGCTGTGTAGTTCATATATAGTCCCTCTTAAGCTGGGTGTCCTTTGGGACCCAGACTCTCTGCCACTATTCACATAAGGCAGGTTTTAACGTTAGAGAGTATAGTTACTGTCCCAAATGGCTACACCTTGCCGTGGTGGGACAGCTTTATACTTTTTTGATCAAAACAGTATTTACTAAGTACGCTATGTTAATTATTTAATGCACTTGCTTTTTTACTTATTTTCATTAGGGAAAATGCACACATTGTTTTTTCTTCCGGTTTTAATGATTAATACTGTATATTCATTCATACTATTGATTTATAAAAAAAAAAAATATTATGACATACCTCCATGTGCCCTAACTGTTTTATAAAGAAGGAATAAAATCCTATTAAAAACAATGATAAAATGATGAATATATGAAATATGCATTGTATAATAGTGGAATATTTCTGAGTTTTTGGCAGTTTAAACAGATTTCTGTTTGCCACCCAATGCTGCCTCAGACATTTCAAAATTCGGTTTTTATTCACAAATATTCATGGTAATAGGTAATATTTCCTATACAAACACAATAGAGCCAAATAGGATATTTTTCTGGGACGTTTGAGGCCATTGAATCCATTGATCGAGCAGAAATATAATAGAGATCAATGATGAGTAGCTGATTGCGCTGGAGTTTGTAGATAACATTGTTATTGTGGCTTCTCATGGAGAGACCCTGAAGACTAATCAGAGCGGGTTAGAGCTGTTTAGGTCATAATCTCAGCAATGACAATGAGAAAAATCAGCAAGTGTCTGATAGCGGCCATACTACAACAAAAGGAACAAAGTCTGATATAGATGATTTGGATTAGTTTCCACTACTGGATCTGATCTTTAAAATAATCAGTATACACTTGAGACTGATGCAGATAAAAAAAATATATATTAATATATATATATATTATATATATATCTGTACCTGTAAATCATTTCACCTAAAACCAAAGTTAAAGCAAAGTCTTGTTGCCCTCATCTCCATAAAAACTTTATGCAACTTTTGGTCAAATATATTATGACTCGTAACTATCTCGATTCTTCTGCTCTATAACTTGCCACACACTCTTTTTGACTGAATGATTTCTCCTTTTGAGCATTTTGCCAGCACTATAGGTGCTGGAACTTCCTTTTAATTCCTGTAACTTGCCTCTGCTGCTAGATATAGATTACGTTTGACAACAGTGTAACCTCCAAAAATGATATTTACCTACAGATATAATAGTATTCAGTAGGGAAACAGCATTTAAATATCTTAATTTTTATTTCATAAACCAATAGTACTCTAGTGAAAATAATACACTTCATGATGTATTTTATTAGAGAACTGATCGTTCATTTTCACAATTCTTAATTCACAGGTAAAAACTGTATTCAGTGAAGGCAGATTATTGCATTACTGAGCTAGGAGATTACAATTAGTGCTTATAAGATTCTATGTAGAGAGTGCTCTACAAAGAACTGTATGAGCACAAACTGTCATCACCTTTCCCAGTAATGGGAATGTCTGTACTCACTGGAGACAGTTTTTACCCGTAAATTAAGAATTTTGAAAATTAATTATCAGTCCAGGTGGAGAAAGAAGAGGATTTTGCTGATATATTAGATATATTACAAAGTTTCTTACTGTCATGTGGACTATTGATTCAATAAATTAAAATTAAAACAATGGTTATTTTTTGATTCATGTCTTGCAGGTCAGGGTTATTGAAAGCACAGCTACAGCAACATGGTCCTGGACTCCAAAGGCTCATTGATGCACTCGAGGAGCAAATGCTTGCCCATTGGTTCTGATCCCATTTCAAAGCTACTGTTGCACAAATTGCTACAAAATTGTGTGTAGGCTTTATTGGAACGATGTCATAACACACAGAATCACAACTTGCTGAACATTGGGGCTGGGCAGCTGCAGGACTCAGGAGGACCATGCTAACTCCTGTCAAATGGTAGAAGTGCCAATAAAGAGCTCATAACTGGACCATAAAGGAATGGAAGCTGTGGAGTTTTCTGATAAACCACATTTTCTTTTCTATCATGTGAACAGCAGGTGCTCATGCATCACTTCTATGGTAAAAAGATGTCACCAAACTACACAAAGGGGAAAAAACACTGTGGGAGGCAGTGTGATACTCTGGGCAATTTTCTGCTGAGAAGTCTTGGGTCGCGGCATGATGTGGAAGTGAATAAACCTTGTACAGACCATGCACCCTCCTCCATGGCCATGGTATTAACTGAAGGCGGAGACTTCTTTCAACAGTATAATGCGCCTGACAAATTGCAAAAATATTCAGGATGTCTTCTTGACTTGGGCATCATACAGTATTGTATCATCATTGCATTGTAGCTGTTACTTTGTATAGAATCAGTTTGCCCTTTAGAAGTTCATCCTGTCTCTCCCTGTAGCTCAGATCTGATGGAAGTAACCCCGCCCTTCTTCCTCCTCAGTCTGTGTTAGTAAACCATCCTTCAGGGTTCATCTCTGCACATCTTGGCTTCAGACTTGCCTTTTACCTCCTGCAGTTTTTGCAGGTACTGCTGTTACTAATGTGCATAGCTACAAAACTTCAGCTTGAGAATAAACGTCTGGAATCTTCATACGAGCCTCTGCAGTCGAGTCAAGCTATCTGATGAAGCTCTTTGTGTGAGTACTGGTACATGGAAACATCTATAGAAATGCTGACTACAAGTTCAGCTCAGTTATGGAGTCAGAATAGAAGCATCAGGGTTTATGGAGTTAAGATTATGTCTTAGGCTGGTTTCACATTAGCGTCTGTGTGCGCAGCGTTTCATCCGCATAGATCCGCATGCGTCATGCTTACATACATTTAACATGGTGCATGCATCATTTCACGGTATGTGGTGATGTCCGGCGAAAGCAACATGGTGCATGTTTTGAAGCGTCAAAAGTCCGTCAAATATGCTCAGTCATGCGGATGAATGCGTCAAAACAACGCATTACTGTCTATGGGAACGCATTGGTATGCAAGGACATGCGTACGGATGTGTTCAATACGCATGCGTTCTTCATGAGACACGCCCTTTTGAAGTCTTTCATATTGAACACATGCGCATAAGCAACACAAACGCATGCAAAAACGCATACAAACGCATGCAGTTTTTTTACGTCATGCGTAAGATGATGCAGATAAAAAAACACTGCTTAAACCTGCATTTGCATGCGTTTGCGTATGCAGATGATACGCTGCTCACATATATGCAAATGTGAACCTAGCCTTAAAGAATGAAAGTATTGTCAGTCCTAAATTGTGCACACTGGATTCCTATCTCCTCTACATCATATGCCAGGGGAGAGTCAAAGGTCCCCATACACCTTGGATTGTCGGCCAGCCCTATCATTATCATCCAACAGTAGCCTAATTTAGGTGGCTTTATAGGGATTGTACAGAAGCACATAGTGTCTGTATCCTGTATAATTCTTGGCTAGTACTATTTTATAGTCTCTCCGAATGACTCCATGATGTGTAGATAATCCCCCTTTAAACGCAATCCTCCGATAGAGCATAGCACTTTTTTGTCAAAAGTACCGTATATGGAATACAAATGAAGTATTTTACTTTTTTATGTATGTGGAGTACAAAAGAAGTAAGACATTTTCTATGCTTTTTTTATGAAGCTCATTGGCATATTTAGTAATGCCGAGTGTACATGACACTATCTCGGCCAATAAAAGACCGCCAATTGGCACCATGGATGCAGATCGACGGTGATTAAATGGCCTGTTTAGACAGTTTGACCAGATTCCTATGCACATAGAATAGTCATTAATAAGATCGTTGTGTGCACATAGATGATTTTAGAATCTGCTCAATAATCATTGCATTGGAAGAATGAGTATTTTACATGTTCATTGGGTGTTAGCCAACCTCATTATTGTGCTGTGCTATGAACATTGGTTTCCCAATTATTCCCCTGGTTAAATTGGCCTTACTGCAAGAGACAAGACATATTGTGATTATGTGCTTGGATCTTTTATCTGTATTTCAATATATTCCTTTGATTTCCTGGATAATAACCAAGAGAAATTATGGAGATTTTTTTGGTTAGTGATTTCAGTGGTATCTTACATGATAAGCGGCTGCTTAAAGGGTTCATGTTTCTATTATCTTCCACACTTTAAACACCATAGTAGCAACAGAAAGATATTATTTAATAGCAAGAAGTATAAAATTAGATCCCCTCTGGAAGGAACACGACATCTTCTCATGTCTGAGGTTCTCGTTGGCTAGATTTCAAGTCTTTAATGCAGCTAAATGGGGTTCTGGCTCTCAGGAAATTCAATCGGTAAAAATAGTATGCAAAGTAGCTCTCCTCCAGAAGGATAGGACCACCCCGATTGGGGACACCTTGCCGTGGTGGGATGGCTTTTACGCTTTCTTGACCAAAATAGTGTTAACTAAGAACTCAATGTAATATTCATATACTATTACTATTCATTTATTGACTTGCTGCAGGGTATTTGTGCATTTTTTTCTTCGGTTTTGTCTGTGACTGTGTGAATGAGATATTACACATTGCACCAACGTATGCTCAGGCTTATTTCTTTGGTTTTGCTCTACTCCAGGAAGAAGAAAACTCCTTACTGCCACCTAAGAGAAATTCCATTTTTTATGTAGTTTACAAGATCTGCAATGGAAAACATCTTTCGCCATTAATAAGGTTGTGATTCCAAAACTGAAACGGAATGTGATAAATGTATTTTGATTAGGAAACTAAAAAAGCAGATTACAAGGATTGTGAATAAAATGAAGAGAAGCTGCACATACACTATAGGGAGCAAGCATTTACAACCTGAGTTTCTCCAAGGCACATGAACACTATGTCCTGGGAAGGTCAATTAGAGAGTTACTCCAGTGGAAGATTCTCCTGTGAAAAGGATATCAAAAGTCATCTGAAAGTGCTAACAATGGTGAAGAACTCATTGTGACCTTCTAGTCATACAGATAATAATTCTACACTACAAATAAGAACATGATAAGAGCTAACGGCCATGACATTAAAGGGTATGCCACACTAAACAATATCGCTAACGGGATCGCTAAAAAACGTCACTATTTAGCGATCCCGTTAGCGATATTGTTCAGTGCGGCAGCTTCCAGCGACGAGCTTCCTGCTGTGATCTCGCTCGTCGCTGGAATCGTCCGGACCCTATTTTCTCGTCGGCGCTCCCGCTGGGTAAGTATCTAATCGCTGTGTGGCACCTTTTCTTAGCGATTTAGCGGTACTTTTGTACCGCTAAAGTCGTTAAGAAGATCGCTAACAGCGATAGCGTCATTAACTATATCGCTAAATGTGGCCGCACTTAGCGATATAGAAACAATCCCGCTAGCGATCGCATTAGTATGCAACGCTAACGAGATCGCTAGCGGGATAGCTTAGTGTGGCAGTACCTTAAGGCACATCTATCTATCTATCTATCTATCTATTATCTATATCTATCTATCTATCTATCTATCTATCTATCTGTCTATCTATCTATTATCTATCTATCTATCTATCTATCTATCTATCTATCTATCTATCTATCTATCTATCTATCTATCTATCTATCTATCTATCTATCTATCTATCTATCTATCTATCTATCTATCTATCTATCTATCTATCTATCTATCTATCATCTATCTATTATCTATCTATCTATCTATCTATCTATCTATCTATCTGTCTATCTATCTATCGTGGGGAAAAAAATACTTAGTCAGCCACCAATTGTGCAAGTTCTCCCACTTAAAAAGATGAGAGAGGCCTGTAATTGACATCATAGGTAGATCATAACTTTGAGAGTCAAAATGAGAAAACAAATTCAGAAAATCACCTTGTCTGATTTGGCAAGATTTATTTTGCAAATTATGGTGGAAAATAAGTATTTGGTCATTAACAAAAGTTCATCTCAATATTTTGTTATGTATCCTTTGTTGGCAATGACAAAGGTCAAACGTTTTCTGTAAGTCTTCACAAGGTTGGCACACACTGTTGGTGGTATGTTGGCCCATTCCTTCATGCAGATCTCCTCTATAGCAGTGATGTTTTGGGCCTGTCGCTAGGCAACACGGACTTTCAAATCCTTCCAAAGGTTTTTTATGGGGTTGAGATCTGGAGACTGGCTAGGCTGTTTTGTTTCGGTAGCTGACGAGGACAGGAACAACAGCAGGGCAGCCGAACACCTGAGATGTTGGTAACTGATGGGTTGCAGATTCCTAAACTAACGACACAACTAGAGGTAGCCGTCGAGCGTTCCTACGTTGATCCTAGATGCCTCGTCACAGCCTGAGATGTTATGAATGTGCTAGAGATGGTTTCTGAGCAGAGGCTCCCTCTGGTGGTTACAGACAGTACTGAACCTTTCAGCGAGGAGTGGCAATATGGAATCACGGACTGGTCTGATATAAGGGAGGTTCCCTCCCATGATGGTTGCCGGTGATCAATTGTTCTTGTCTCAATTGTGGTTCCTGGTTCATTTGGAAGTTTGCTGGAGTCCTGCCTGCATCTCCTGCTTTCAGATAAGATATTTTTTGCTTTTCTTTTTGTGCTTGCTTTTTGCATTGTTTTCTGCACTTTTGGGGAGGTCAGCCAGGTCCCCTCCTGGGGCCTGGGCTCCTCACAGTTTTTCTGCAGCCACTGTTATTTGCTCATTTGCTTTTTCCTGTTTTTTCAGCGGCTGCGGCTTGGTTTTTGTTCACACTGAGAACTGATTTAGTGGGTGGCGAGATCGTGTGATCTCAGTATTTTTGTAATCAGAATTGTTGGATTTTTGTAGGGTTTTCTGGGTTGCAGAAAGTAATCTCTCCTGTCCTATCCTATTTAGTCAGCTTGTGGCCCCAGCGTTTGCTCAGTCTATTTTCTGCCTATGTTTGTGTTTTCATCTTGTCTAACCCCATTATATGTTTGGGGGCTTCCTATTTTCTTTGGGGATCTGCTCCGGGGCAGATAGCTTTCATCTTTCTGCCTTTAGGTGTAGTTATCTCTCAGGCTGTGACGAGGCGTCTAGGATCAACGTAGGAACGCTCCACGGCTACCTCTAGTTGTGTCGTTAGTTTAGGAATCTGGAACCCATCAGTTACCAACATCTCAGGTGTTAAGCTGCCCTGCTGTTGTTCCTGTCCTCCTCAGCTACTGAAACATAACACTGAGAGATAACCACCAATTTACCACCAGGCACTAATTCAATAGCGCAATCGTAGCTCCTGTGAGGGGGCAAAGATGCAGATTTACTTTCACTAAATACATCCAAAAAATCAGTCAAAAAGTCAGGAACATCCTGAGACTTGGGAGAGGCAGAAAAAACAGGAGTGTCGGCATTAACACATTGGCAGCCCCAACTGGTCACAGACACAGATTTCCAATCCAAATCAGGATTATGAGACTGTAACCAAGGGAAACCTAGCACAATAATGTCATGCAGATTATACAGCACCAGAAATTTGCAACTCTCCTGATGATCTGGTTCAACCCTCATTATCACCTGAGTAGAAAACTGGGGTTTATTCTCCGCCAAAGGGGTAGAATCAATGCCCAGTAGGGGAATAGACTTTCGCAGGGGTATCATGGGAAACCCACAACGTTTTGCAAAGTCAAAATCCATCAGGTTAATAGCTGCTCCTGAATCAACAAAAGCCTGAGCAGAAAATGTGGACAGGGAGCAAATCAGGGTAACAGTCAACAGAAATTTAGTCTGAACACTACCCAAGACAACTGAGCGTGCAAAACGTCTTCCCCGCTTAGGGCAGACTGAAATAGCATGAGAGGCATCACCACAGTAGAAACATAACCCATTGCGCTTTCGAAACTCATGACGCTGAGTCCCAGAAGTCACTCTATCACACTGCATGGGCTCAGAAGCTGGCTCACAAGGCAACACTATCTCACGCATACCTCTGCGCTCACGCAAACGTCTGTCAGTTTGAATAGCCAATGACATAGAATCATTGAGACCAGAGGGAGCAGGGAATCCCACCATAGCATCCTTTACATTCTCTGACAGCCCCTTTCGGAATTTCTGACAGTACAACTCAGCGTCTTCAAGACCCTGATTTAATGCCAACAAGGTTTTTTCAGCTTGATCAGTGACATTAGGTTCATCGTACAATAACCCCAGAGCCAGAAAAAATGCATCAATATCATTCAAAACAGGATCCCCAGGTGTCAGGGAAAAAGCCCAATCCTGAGGATCGCCGCGCAGGAGAGAGATGACAATTTGAACCTGCTGTGCTGCGTTACCTGAAGACTTAGGCTTTAAGGCAAAAAACAACTTACAGTTATTTTTGAAATTCAGAAATTTAGCCTGATCCCCCAAAAAACAAATCTGGCATGGGAATCCTAGGTTCCACAACCGGCAACCCAGCAAGATAGGTAGCAATACTCCGAACCTCAGTGGCAAGCTGATCCACACGGCCAGACAACTGTGCAAACTCCATTGAGAGAAAAAAAATTCTCCTCAGCACCCAGAGAAAAAGAGGGAAAAAATGCAACAGACAGAAAAAAAAAAAAATCTCTGATAACTCTGACAACTTTTTTCTTTCCACACTATTTTTCCCTTCTGTGAGTACCATATAATTTTCAGTTATGGCCGGTGAAACTGTTATATTTCGGTAGCTGAGGAGGACAGGAACAACAGCAGGGCAGCCGAACACCTGAGATGTTGGTAACTGATGGGTTCCAGATTCCTAAACTAACTAGAGGTAGCCGTGGAGCGTTCCTACGTTGATCCTAGACGCCTCGTCACAGCCTGAGAGATACCTACACCTAAAGGCAGAAAGATGAAAGCTATCTGCCCCGGAGCAGATCTCCAAAGAAAATAGGAAGCCCCCAAACATATAATGGCGGTTAGACAAGATGAAAATACAAACATAGGCAGAAAATAGACTGAGCAAACGCTGGGCCACAAACTGACTAAATAGGATAGGACAGGAGAGATTACTTTCTGCAACCCAGAAAACCCTACAAAAATCCAACAATTCTGATTACAAAAATACTGAGATCACACGATCTCGCCTCCCACTAAATCAGATCTCAGTGTGAACAAAAACCAAGCCGCAGCCGCTGAAAAAACAGGAAAAAGCAAATGAGCAAATAACAGTGGCTGCAGAAAAACTGTGAGGAGCTCAGGCCCCAGGAGGGGACCTGGCTGACCTCCCCAAAAATGCAGAAAACAATGCAAAAAGCAAGCACAAAAGGAAAAGCAAAAAATATCTTATCTGAAAGCAGGAGATGAAGGCAAGACTCCAGCAAACTTCCAAATGAACCAGGAACCACAATTGAGACAAGAACAATTGATCACCGGCAACCATCATGGGAGGGAACCTCCCTTATATCAGACCAGTCTGTGATTCCAGACTGCCACTCCTCGCTGAAAGGTTCAGTTCTGTCTGTAATCACCAGAGGGAGCCTCGGCTCAGAAACCATCTCTAGCACATTCATAACACTAGGCCACTCCAGGACCTTTATATGCTTCTTACGAATCACTCCTTCGTTGCCCTGGTGGTGTGCTTGGAATCATTATCATGCTGAAAGACCCATCCACGTTTCATCTTCAATGCCCTTGCAGATTGAAGGAGGTTTACACTCAGAATCTCACCAAACATGGCCCCATTAATTCTTTCATGTACACGGATCAGTCGTCCTGGTCCCTTTACAGAGAAGCAGCCCCAAAGCATGATGCTGCCACCCCCATGCTTCACAGTTGGTATGGTGTTCTTTGGCTGCAACTCAGCATTCTGTCTTCTCCAAACATGACGAGTTTTGTTTCTACCAAACAATTCTACTTTGTTTTCATCAGACCATATGACATTCTCCCAATATTCTTCTGGAAAATCCAAATGCTCTCTAGCAAACTTCAGACAGGCCTGGGTTTAAGCTGGGGGACACGTCTGGCACTGCAGGATCTGAGTCCCTGGTGGCATAGTGTGTTACTGATGGTAGCCTTTGTTACGGTGGTCCCAGCTCTATGTAGATCATTTACTAGTTCCCCCCGTGTGGTTCTGGGATTTTTGCTCACCGTTCTTGTGATCATTTTGACCCCTCGGAGTGAGATCTTGTGTGGATCCCCAGATCGAGGGAGATTATCAGTGGTCTACTATGTCTTCCATTTTCTGATTATTGCTCTCACAGTTGATTTCATCACACCAAGCTGTTCGGCTATTGCAGATTCAGTCTTCCCAGCCTGGTGTAGGCCCACAGTTTTGTTTCTGGCGTCCTACGGCAGCTCTTTGCTCTTCACCACAGTGGAGTTTGGAGTGTGACTGTTTGAGGTTGTGGACAGGTGTCTTTTATACTGATAACAAGTTCAAACAGGAGCCATTACTACAGGTAATGAGTGGAGGATAGAGGAGCCTCTTAAAGTAGAAGCTACAGGTCTGTGAGAGCCAGAAATCTTGCATGTTTTTAGGTGACCAAATACTTTACCACCATAATTTGCAAAAATAAAACTTGTCAAATCAGATAAGGTGATTTTCTGGATTTGTTTTCTCATTTTGATTCTCATAGTTGTGGTCTACCTATGATGTCAATTACAGGCCTCTCTCGTGTTTTTAAGTAGCAGAACTTGCACATTTGGTGGCTGACTAAATTGTTTTTTTCCCCGCTGTATCTATCTATCTATCTATCTATCTATCTATCTATCTATCTATCTATCTATCTATCTATCTATCTATCTATCTATCTATCTATCTATCTGTCATCTATCAATTATCTATCTATTATCTATCTATGCATTATCTATCTATCTACAGTATCTATATACAACTATGTATTTATTATCTATCTATGATCTACATATCTATCTATCTACAGTATCTAGCTATCTATCTGCAATACAGGAAAGGATGGAAGCAGGACTCCAGAGTCAGATGGTGAGAAAACGAGTTAGCCCATGTAACTTTTTTGCTTGTTCAAAACAGCAGAGCTTTTCACAAGCCTTTTTTAGATGAAACATTATGAAACATTGCATAGGTTGATTAATATCCATTTTCTCACCATTTGCCCTTGGAAATGCTGCCCCCATTTTTGGATTTGTATACAAGCCAGTTTAGGGATAACCTATATTCTATGTATCTATCTATCTATCTATCTATCTATCTATCTATCTATCTATCTATCTATCTATCTATCTATTAAAGAGAAATATGGAGCAGCATAGAAATCAATGTAGATTTGGGTGCAGATCCTCTTCAGCAATAATCCAATACTTGCTAACTTGAATATCCAAAAAACAGGCAGCACTCCATAGAATAGTAGATTGCACATGTCCACTGTGTATTGTCATGTGTTCTTTCGTTTCTGACCAATCATAGTCCATGTGTGGCGTTGTGCTATGTGCGCATGCGCACTACACTCATGTCCATGACGCAACTCCATCTTGGATGTGGCAAGCCACATGCTTGATTTGTGTTCTCAAAAAAATGTCTAAAAACACAGCGATATCTTAAAAATAGACTGCGGTCTAAATTGTGCACCTCATATAAATACTGCCAAACCTTAATATTCCCAATCTATTTACTTCAAAATATGTATATATATATATCTTACATAGTGTCCTTTATTATGTATATTGCCATCCCTTATTACACAGTGCCCTGTCTTGTTAATGCAATGACTGCTGATGGAGCATGGGAAAGCTTATTTAATAATGGATGAGCTGATGGACTATGTAATAAAAGAGGGCACTGTGAATAACAAAATAACAAGAATACACTATATAAGGGACTGCACTGTACATAACTGCAGAGGAAGCTTCATAATAAGGGACAACACCATATATAACTAGAGAGAATGGTACGTAATAAGGGGCGGTGTTATACATAATAAAAGAGGAAACTATGTAACTAAGGTCTGTGCTATACTTAATAAGTGAGTACACTATATACTAAGGGACTGTGCTATACATAATAAGTTAGTACACTATATCCTATGTGAATGTGCTATACATAATAAAGCTATATTCCTGTATCCGTTTGCAGTGTCAGTGTGCTGCCCATTACAGATGCTCAAAATTGGATCAGAAAAGGACATTCTCTGACCCTCATGGTCATGGATCTCATTCTCAGATCCATGATTTTCACAGATGTGTGAATGGACCTTTAAAACTCTGCAAGACACGGACAAGACACTGACATTTCCCCCATTTACCGTAACTGTAAGGCTATGTGAACACAGAAAATATGCATGGTTTTACAGTACAAGCGAAGTGAATGAGATCCCTGAAGTCCCGTGCACACACTGCTTACTTTTTCCTTGCAGGTTTGCAGCAGATTAAAATCTTCTTAATGTCAATTCTTGCAGCATTTTTCACCCATAATAATGGGGGGGGGGAAATAAGTAACAAAAGCATGTAAAAAAAACTTTGAAAAAAATATGTTTTACTCAGCATTCTTCCTGCCAACACATTAGGATATACAGCAGGATTTTCTCCTGCAAATCCTGAATATGTGAACACAGCCTTAGTCCCTTTCCTGCCTGTCCTCCACCACCCCCATTTATTATAAATACTTAATAGCATTAGAATGAATTTGGGGGTGGGAGAAGTTGCTTACAGATACTGAGCATCCTCCGTCACCTCCCAATTCATTACAAGTCCCTGACAGAATCTTGTCCTACCTTTCAGTTCATTATAAAGGGTCCTATGTACCTTACCCCTCCTCTCCCAATCCCTAATACATTTTACGTCCCAGACAGCATCACAATATATTGTGAGATGGGGAAGATGCTATCAGGGGCTTAAAACCATCCTCCACTGCCCAGATCATTTTACATCCATATCTAATGTACTCCTCCCCCTACCTCTGTTCATAAGTCCTTTATAAGTTCCCTTTACTCCCATTCCAATCCCCCACTTCCCTCATTGTCCTCCTTCCCTTGCATATCATCATTGTCCTTTCCCCAACTACATTATTGCCCTCTCCCCACCTCTGTCATTGACCTCTCCACCACCTCCATCATTGCCTTCTCCCCACCTCCATCATTGCCTTCTCCACCACCCCAATCATTGTCTTCTTCCCCACCTCCATCATTGCCTTCTCCACCACCCTCATCATTGATCTTTCCACCACCCCAATCATTGCCATCCCCACCATCCCCATCATTGCCCTCTACACCATCTCCATCATTTCCTTCCCTACCTCGATCATTGTCCTCTCCACCACCCTCATCATTGCCCTCTCCACTATGCCCATCATTGACTTCTCCACCATCCCCATCATTGTTCTCACCACCACCCAAATCATTGCCTCCTCTCCACCACCCCATCACTGCCCTTCTCCCACCTCCATCATTGCCCTTTTCCCCACCTCCATCATTGCCCTCTCCATCACACCCATTATTGCCCTCTCCACCACCCCCATAATTGCTTTCTCCCCATCTCCATTATGTCCTCTCCACCATCCCATCATTTCCCTCTCCACCACCCCAATCATTGCCTTATCCCCCACCATCCCATCATTGCCCTTTCTCCCATCTCCATCATTGCCCTCTCCACCATCTCCATCATTGCCCTCTCCCCACCTCCATGATTGCCCTTACCCCCACCTCCATCATTGCCCTCTCCCCCACCACCTCCATCATTGTCCTCTCCACCAACCACCAATGCATAGTTAAAAAAACACACAGCACCACTCACGCCTCTGCATGTTCCCCCACAGCCGCAGCATCATTATTGCTGGCAGTTTCCTGTCTCTGACACAGGTGCATGCTAAATGATGACTTCATCCAGCCACGCGGCTGTCAGACAGGAAGTGCTAGAAGGAAACAGAGGACGGATCCCTGAAGCTGCGCTCTGCTGCCATTTTCTCCCGTAGTCAGCAGAGCTGCAGAGATCGCTACTTGCCCGTTGCACATGAGGGCAATCTGTCCATGGGCTTCCCGGTGCCTCAGGGCCAGAGAAACAGGTCAGATTGCCCTCATTTTTAGCCGCCCTGTAGGGCTCCCCTCCACCCCTGGGTCCCGGTGCAGCTGCACCGGCGGTATGTCCGCCCCTGTATCTATCTGTCTACCTATCTATCTCTCTAATATCTATCTATGTATCTATCTATCCATCTATCTGTCTGTCTAGCTATCGATCATATTTCATAAAACAACATTTCATATTTCTTAAAATATAAATATTTCATTAAATATTTTATTATTTTATCTTTTTTTTTTCCTTTATTTAAGGGGTTCTCCACTACTAGGACAACCACTTCTCGATCTAAATGTTTGGCCCATATAAAATAAAAAAAAAGCTTATTCTCACCTTCCGTTGCCAGTGCCGTTCCAGCGGTTTTGGCACTCGCAATGTGGATAACCACTTTAATACACATGGCACAACATGTTTTTTATAGCAAAATAGCATTATAATTTTAATTTTTACAGATTTGACATCTTGAATGGTTATACAAAAATATGGAAAAAAACATTTTGAAGAAAGTATAAACAGTAAATATAATAAAAAACATTTTTAAACTAGACTTTCACACTTGTTTGTATTTGGTAATATTCATTTTTATCCCTTAATTTGCCCCTTGAATCCTCCCCTCCATTATCACGAGCTGCAAACTTTTGTCATTACATTGTCACTTTACAGTAAACACCATTTTGCATTATATCCTATCTCTGAATGTAAGCTCCTCTTGCAGAGCGCCTGCCATGGCACACCTGCAAAGTCAACTTCAAGCCACTGAACGCAGGCAGGTTGTCACTTAGTGTCTCTTCCTGCTCTTCACAGTTCAAACCCTTTTACAAAGGCCAAGACAAATGACACAAAAGCAAAAGTGCAGTGATTCAAACTGGATGGGCTTACAACATAATTCAATAAATTCTGTGTGGCACACACCATGACAAAGCAGAGGCCACGACTTGAGGTCTGTGAATGCGGGGAGGCTGCACAGCAATAAAAAAAAGAACCTTTGACTGGTTAAATGTGACAGAGGCATATTAGGAAACCTCCCATCTAACAGGTGGCTACACAGCTCTCAGCTGCTGCCGTACATTCACTGGCACATTGGCTCTCTTTTTTTTTTAGGAAATTTTTTTAGAATTTTTTTTTAATGTTACTGTATTTAATGTAGTGGAAACACTTTAAGGATGAATTATTCCCATTAGCCCCTTACGGGAAGGATAGTTGGTCGTGTCTTGTTGTATCAATCCTACTTCCAGCCCAGTCTATTCTCTGCTGCCTCTCAGCTGAATTAACATAAAGAAACAGTGTGAAAAGCGTAGCTGGTGGATGGATTAAGTATATCATTGAAAGGAATTATGTTGTAAATGACTGGGAGGGGAAGGGGCTTCTGTTCCTTGGTCCCATCTGGTCTATAAAGAATACCTTGTTGTAATTAGCCCCAGATGGCTTTATGTTGCACTGTGTCTGGGCAGCCAGGTGCCACTGTGTCCTGCTGAGTGTGATATTCATTGCTGGATGTTGCGAGGACTAAGATGGACTTTATTGCAACCTAATTTCTTCCAGGGCATTACACAAATATGAATTGAAGAACAACTAGGCTTGAAACAATTGCTCCTTAGACGAGGCGGCTTTGTCATGGGGCTTGTGCCAGTCACTCGTCATTGATAAAACCTCTTTGTTTTAACCCATTCTCTCGCATGTTACAGTCTTGGATGTCTATGGCTTAGAGGTGTTTGTTTGCGATACATAGTAAGGATCTATACAATGGAGATAGAAGAAAGGGGAAAATGTAGCTGTCTGGTTCAACTTGACATTCACATTACACATAAACCAATTTGAGGGGCAAAATTGATGAAATTCTAATTTGAAAGATTTGTTCAAATTTGACCAGGAAAGTCAATTTTCATTAAATTTATTTAATGCACATTATTATACTCCGAGATGTCTTCAGAGCATTATGCTCATTTGGCCCTCATCTATCCATCTATGCACTGGTCTCCTTCTTCAGGCCGATCACTATTGTGGTATTTACTGGACCATCTTTGGCATCTTCTGAATCTCTGCATCTTCAATATCTCCTGCACAGACTATATCGTGACATGGCTTCAAAGATATCAGATCCTGTAAGATACCAAAGATTGCTACATCAGTGACCGAACTCTAAAAGATAGATGAGAGTTTTGTATTAATTTTTTCTTTATTTTTTTATCCCTTTCAAACATTTTTAAAAATTCAGCAAAATAGCAATCTAGACATCTACAATTTTGCAAGTAAAATTTGGATTTTTCCAAATTCTAGTCTTTGTGAAATTCGAGGGGAATTTGACTTGTCTGGATGTGATTCGTTGAACTCTACAGCGTCGGACTGGAGCACCTTGGGCCCACCAGAGAAAATCATTCTTGGGGCCCACTATGTAGCTACATACAAATAAATACAAGACCGCCAATTGTGCGGTAAAACATGCTATATCAGGGTATAATATAAGGTAGTACATGTCTTAATTATGTAGTAGGGGTTGCGGTAGGATCATAGAGGGGTAGCCCCCTCATAGAATATAATGTAGCCACCCTCACAGAATAAAAGGTAGCCCCCTCATAAAATATAATGCAGCCCTCTCTCATAGAATATAATGCAGCACCCCACAAATTATAATGCAACCCCCTCATAAGGTATATCGCAGTCCCCACCATAGAATATAATGTAGCACCCTCATAGAGTATAATGCAGCCCCCCCATAGAGTATACTGTAGCCCCCTCATAGGGCATAATGCTGCCCCCCTCATATAGTAGGATATAGCCCCCCAGAATATAATGTAGTCCCCTGACGGAATAATGCAGGCCCCCATAGAGTATACTGTAGCACCATCATATAGTAATATGTAGCCCCCAGAATATAATGTAGTCCCCTGAGAGAATAATGCAGCCCCATCACAGAATATAATGCAGCTCCCCATAGAGTATACTGTAGCCCCCTCATATAGTATGATATAGCCCCCAGAATATAATGTAGTCCCCTGAGAATAATGCAGTCCCCCCACAGAATATAATGTAGCCCCCTCAAAGTATAATGCATCATTGTCCTCATCATTGTCCTCATCACCACCTCTATCATTGCCTTCTCCCCCACCACCCTTATCATTCTCCCCCACCACCCCATCACTGCCCATTCCATCACCTCAATCATTGCCTCCTCCTCCACCACCATCATTGTCCATTTCATCACCTCCATCATTGCCTCCCCCACCACCATCATTGCCCATTTCATCACCTCCATCATTGCCTCCCCACCACCATCATTGCCCATCATTGCCTTCCCCCACCATCATTCCTATCTCCTCCATCATTGCCTTCCCCACCATCATTGCTTATCACCCCCATCATTGTCTTTCCCCACCATCATTGCCCATCACCTTCATCATTGCCTCCCCCACCGTCATTGCCCATCACCTTCATCATTGCCTCCCCCACCGTCATCATTGCCCATCACCTCCATCATTGCCTCCCCAACCATCATTGCCCATCACCTTCATCATTGCCTCCCCCACCCCCATCAATGCCCATCACCTCCATCCCTGCCTCCACCCACCACCATCATTGCCCATCACCTCCATCTCTGCCTCCTCCCACCACCATCATTGCCCATCACCTCCATCCCTGACTTCGCCCACCGCCATCATTGCCCATCACCTCCACCGCTGCCTCCCCCACTGCCATCATTGCCCATCACCTCCATCGTTGCCTCCCCACCATCATTGCCCATCACCTCCATTGCTGCCTCCCCCCACCGCCATCATTGCCCATCACCTCCATTGTTGCCTCCCCCACCATCATTGCCCATCACCTCCATCGTTGCCTCCCCACCATCTTTGCCCATCACCTCCATCGTTGCCTCCCCCACCATCATTGCCCATCACCTCCATTGCTGCCTCCCCCACCGCCATCATTGCCCATCACCTCCATCGTTGCCTCCCCCACCATCTTTGCCCATCACCTCCATCGTTGCCTCCCCACCATCATTACCCATCACCTTCATCATTGCCTCCCCCTGCAATCATTGCCCATCACCTTCATCATTGCCTCCCCCCACAATCATTGCCCATCACCTCCATCACTGCCTCCCCCCACCAACCCTCTCTCTCTCTCACACACACACACACACAAAGCATCGCACCACATACACACACAACTTGGCAAAGAGACACACAGCACAGCTCACCTCCCCACAGCAGCAGCACATCACGGCAGCCTGTTCCTCACCTGCTGCTTTCTGTCTGAGACCCAGTGCTGGATGATGACGTCATCCGGCTGGGCTCTCAGACAGGAAGAGCCGTGCAGGAAGCCAGGATGTGCTGCGCTGTGAGTATTTGTGTGTGTCTCTCTCTGTATGTGTGTGTGTAGTGCGGTGGTGGGACTTTACATGCGGGCAGTGTTAGCTGCAGTCTGCAGCTAACAATGCCCAATATTAAAGAGAAATGGTATTCACGCCTCTTTACACCCATAGGGGCGTGGGGAAGCGTGAATATTCATTTAGCTTTAGTAGCGGGGACACGATCCTGTCTCCAGCTGCTGCTACGCAGGCACAGGGTGGGCCCCCTTGACTCAGGGCCCCATAGCCACTGGCTGGGGGCCCCTGGAGCAGTGGGGGCCCTTAGAGCAGTGGGGGCCCTAGGCAGCTGCTGGCCAGTATGCCAGCAGGTGTCAGTGCCTGGGCCCACCGGAGAATCCTCCGATTCTCCGGTGGGCAAGTCCGAGCCTGCAACTCTACATACCAGTTATTGTACCTAGTTGATCTCTGGAGGAGAATTCATCTTAGCTACAAGATCTCTAGGTAGTTCCATGTTATTAAATGTGTAAAATTAATAGCTTAAGGGCTTTTATCAACTACTTTAAAAGCATTTTGAAAAGGACCGAAGATAGTGCTGGTGACTTTCCGTCATACACCGTATTGTGTCCCACCTCAGTCTGCTGGCTTCTTTTTTCGGTAGAGAGTGTCGGGACCGCTTGAGCTTCTCAATTTATGTGGAAGAAATAATTTCTAATCCAGTTCTGATGGGATGTGAAAGCTGCAGGGCTGTTGGTAGGGCTGTAGTGGTCACATGACACCTCACCTATTCTGTCGGAAGAAGACAGGAAAATGGAGGTGGACAAAGTGCTAAGTACTAAGGAGCCGCGCCAGTCCAGGATACACATACAAAACTAGAACTTAACCACTCAAAGTTTTTTTTTAGCACTTGGAATCGCTTAGTATGTGTTTTAATGTAATGGACAATCCCTTTGAAGTGAATCGCATTTTAGTCTACACAAAATTAGAAGCCACTAACACTCTACAAATGCAATATTGCACAAAGTTTGATTACAAAATACTCAAGAGACACCCTGATCTAGTCTGCCATGTAAACACTTTAAATCCCATATTTAAGGGGACTTTTGAGAGATCTGCGTTTTTAGAGATATTTTAGGTGGTAATAGATTACAATATATACAGAAGAAATATTAGACAGATCTTTGTCTACAAGGATACCAGAGACAATTTCATCAAAGCATGTATGTCTTTAGACTTCAGTGTTATCCATCCACCATTGGTCATGAAAATTGGATAACATCTTGAGTTAAAACTAGATTTGTTCTCTGTTAAAAATATAGTTTATTTCAGTACAAGAAAGTACATTTTTGAATGGCACAAAATGTACTCTGTGAATCTGTGTGTGTTTGAGGACCATAGGACCCAATTCATCAAAGCTTTGACACTAGTATACTTGTGTAAATAGCTTTGAAAAATCACATGATTTTGGTTCAACTCTAGGCTGCAGTAAAATTATGCAACTTTTAGTGTTCTCATACATTTTTATCCAGCTCTGACAAAGTGGGAGGATCTGTGGCAGGACATGGGTGTGCTGGCCATCACTAGCCAAATTCATCATGAGCGGTGGTGTTTGCTATTCCACAAATCTTACTGTAGCAGAAACTGGGGTAGGACTAGTGGTGAGGTGTGTTCAGGTGCATGCCACTCGTCTGGCACTCTTATCTCATGAACACCGTGAACAACCCTGGTCTTGACTCTTGATGAAGTGGGCCCATAGTCTATCAAGTCTATGAAGGTAACAACATACCAATGACCATGTGCAGTAATGTCTATGTGTGTGACACCATAGAACAAACATATCTATCAAGATATAAAGCTAGTTACCATTTTTAGACATTTTTCTTGAAATTTTAGCGCATATAATAATATTGTACTGCCAAATAGTACTTAATTTATATATATACATATTTATATACAGAGTAGAATTAATAATCGGGAGGAGCCTACATAATACTACCATATAGTTCCCATAGAATTTTCCAAATACATTTCCAAATAATACCATCATCATCCATTATTAGGGGGATATTTGCCTATGGGGTCTATGTGTTCAGGGAAACCTAACAATAAAGTGGCTAAATAGAGACAAAGCAGATTAATCCGTGGAGATTTCATAATAATCTTTATTTTTTAATAATCTTTATTTTTATATAGCGCTAACAGATTCCGCAGCGCTTTACAGTTTTGCACACATTATCGTCACTGTCCCCAATGGGGCTCACAATCTAGATTCCCTATCAGTATGTTTTTGGAGTGTGGGAGGAAACCGGAGAACCCGGAGGAAACCCACGCAAACACGGGGAGAACATACAAACTCCTTGCAGATGTTGTCCTAGGTGGGATTCGAACCCATTCACAATTTAAAAAAAAATCTTGCCCCACACTGCTGAAGCAATAGCACAGTGTTCCCCAACTGCAGTCCTCAAGAGCCACCAACAGATCATATTTTCAGGATTTCCTTAGTATTGCCCAGGTGATAATTCCATCACTTACATAAGTGATAATTCCATCACATCATCTGTGCATTACTAGGGAAATCCAAAGCCATGTTGGAAATCTGTTAGTGGTTCTTGAGGACTG
Source organism: Oophaga sylvatica (assembly GCA_033576555.1). Lineage (NCBI taxonomy): Eukaryota > Metazoa > Chordata > Amphibia > Anura > Dendrobatidae > Oophaga > Oophaga sylvatica. The sequence continues at coordinate 947,815,720 of JARQOD010000001.1, read as the reverse complement.
GAGTTAGGAACACTGCATAAGAGATTTGGTGAATGCCTTTTGGTGTTGCTGCAGGAGCCTCCCCATAATGTCCTGCAGTGATGGCATCTTATCACACCTTGTACAGTGGTAGTCAATACTTGAGACATCACAGATGAATGGTTCTCAGAAGAGCACAGTTTGTATATCAGAGTCATTTTCCATCTCTTATAGTCAGCAGGGTTCCTCTCTCTTTATAGAGTGTAAATGTAAGGAGATGGACATACTGCCCACGCTCCCTCTTAAAGAACACGCATATTGTTGGAGTATAAACTGAACTGTGCATTTATAGTGTTGGTATTGTGTTCTGCCCAACAGTAGGGAGAGTAAAAGTTAAAATTTGGGACTAGCCCACAGGCGGATGGGCTGATGTGAAATGTGAAGAGACACAGACTGTTTCCTGTCAGGACATCAGATAGGGTCCGGTATGCATCAGACTTAAGGTCTGGCTAAGCAGTGTCACATGATGTGGGTGTCCTGAAGTGAGGTAAGACTGAGACGGTGGTTAGTGTGAACCAGAGTTGCGAGAAAAGGAGAACTTCCAGGAAGATGGAGTGAGCAATCAGAGATGGGTCCTGGGAGAGGACGCCCTGAGTTTACAACTCAGAGAGGTAACAGGCCATGATGGGACAGAGAATATGAGATGAAGAGACTGCCCCAGGTGGGATTGCCCAGGCATCAATAGAAGAGAATATAAGTACCAGCCATACTGGCAACATAGTTCCCTTGAGGGTAACTAAAACACGTAACCACGGGTTAAAATTAGGACCCTTGCTAACTGATCTGCAGTACTGAGCTGGGTTGTGGTGAAAGAAAGGGAAGCAGTGGAGATAGAGAACAAAAGGGTAACAAGAAAAGAATTGAGACTGGTTGTGAAAAATGCTCTGTATTGTGAAGGAAATGTTCATAAAGTTGTATACTCACTAGCTACTGTAAATAATTCCCACAAAGTTATTGTTAACTAAAAAGTTATTTTTCAACTGGTGGTCTCCCTCATTGAAGTCCTCAAAATCTGGTCCTGGCCAACCAAAGTCATCGGTAACATGTGGCCTTCAAGTGAGTCCCGCAACCTAGAGCACAAGCCCACACACCCAGCCAGGACCCTGACCTTCATATAATATGTTGGGGTGTAAGAGACGAGTATCTCATTCATGGCTATCGCCCCGAGCCATGTTACATAAGCTCTTATGTTATTATTATTTATTATTATTATTATTATTATTATTATTATTTATTTCTATAGCACCATTGATTCCATGGTGCTGTACATGAGAATGGGTTACATATAAAGTACAGATATCACTTACAGTAAGCAAACTAACAATCACAGACTGATACAGAGGGGAGAGAGGACTCTGCCCTTTCGAGCTTACATTCTACAGGTTCAGCGAGGTTCTCTCTCCCCTCTCCCCCCATGTATTTTCTGAACAATTACAACCTTTCCAGTATTGAGATTCGTGCAAATTTATTCGCTGCAATTCAGATTTTTGAGGACAACTTTTCAAAGCTGGCAAATTTGAATTTCAAAAGATCCACTCATCCCTAGTTTTGAACAAATTCACCCCTTAAAACCATCTCTGTTTAAAGCTCCATTTAAAGTAGTGTTTTTCATCTCCAGTCCTCAAGAACCACCAACAGATCAAGTTTTGTGGATATCCTTAATATTGCACAGGCGATAATTTAATCACCTGCTCAAGTATTAAATCCATCACCTATGCAATAGTAAGGAAATCCTGAAAACATGACCTGTTGGTGGGTCTTGAGGACTGGAGTTGGGAAACACTGATTTAAAGCAAAAAAAAACCTTTAATCCAGAGAACTTGTCATAGACATTTTGTAATCATTTACCCTAAAATAATGCCAATTTTTTTCTGTAAATTGGTTTCAAAAAATTGCCCCATACCTGTATTATCCTTTATTATCCCTTTTTTTCTTATCCAAATCTAATTTTTTCTGCTGATTGACGTACTTGTCTGAGCTGAAGTTCTATCAACCAACTTGTAAATCCTACATTTGGGCAGTAGATGAATCTGAGATGTCTTTAGCTTTCCATTAGCAATCTGCGACAAAATGTAGGACTGCGCATGCGCAGGATTTCCGTTCAGCATCTTTGGGAAGCAATGGTATCAGTCACCAAAATAGAGGAGGAACTCAAATCATGAATACACCGGATTCTTCTTTTCCCTGGAAAGCCAGTAGACACCTTGGGACTAGGGTTGAGCATTCCGATACTGCAAATATCGGGTATCGGCCGATATTGGCTGTATCGGAATTCCGATTCCGAGTTCCGATATTTTCGTCATATCGGATACCGGAATCGGGATTGTCACTGTCACTGTCAGTGTCCGTCGGTCGGGTCTGTCAGGAGTCAGCGGCACTTATCTGGCAGAAGATCTCCGGCGGTCACGGGCTGGACTGCTTCATGGCCGCAATCTTCTTTCCCCGGCGGTCACATGCAGTTTCTCGCGATAACTGCAGTGACTGCTGGGTAATCCCGGCCGTAAAGCAGTCAGTCCGATGACGTCACCGCCGGGGAAGCAGGTAATCAGCTGTGCTGCGTCGCGATGACAGGCTCTGCCTGTCATTGCGATGTAGCAGAGCTGGATCGTCGTGGGACTGTCGTTATGGACTGCGTCGGACAGGTGGTATACTGTTGGTTTGTTTTTTTTCTTTTTTTACAGGAGATCGATGGCGTCGCAGGAATGAGAGTATAATAAAATTAATGAAAACTGTGTTGTCTCTTTTATTTCATTAAAAGACTTTTTTCTTGCTTTGTCTTTTTTTTAAACATTTAAAAACTTTGGGATTAATAATGGATCGGTGTCTTATTGACACCTCTCCATTATTAACCGGGCTTATTGTCACCGTGCAATCAACGGTGACATTAACCCCTTATTACCCCGCTTGCCACCGCTACAGGGCAAGTGGGAAGAGCCGGGTAAAGTGCCACAATTGGCACATCTTTTGATGCGCCAAATGTGGGGCTGCTGTAGCCTGGTATTATCAGGCTGTTGAGGGCCAAAATCCATGGGCCTTGACAGTCTTTTAATACCAGGCCGCAGCAGTCTGCATTTTACTTGGCTGGTTAACAAAAATAGGGGGGATCCCCACGCCGTTTTTTTTTTCGAGGGGATCCCCTATTTTTGTTAACCAGCCAAGCTAAGCAGACTGCTGTGGCCTGGTATTATCAGGCTGGCAAGGTCCATGGATATTGGATCCTTACCAGCCTGAAAAACCAGGCCTCAGCGGTCTGCTTCATCTGGCTGGTTAACAAAAATAGGGGGGACCCCACGCCATTTTTTTCGAGGGGATCCCCTATTTTTGTTAATCAGCCAAGATATGCAGACTGTTGTGGCCTGGTATTATCAGGCTGGCAAGGTCCATGGATCTTGGCTCCTTAACAGCCTGAAAATCCAGGCCTCAGCGGTCTGCTTCATCTGGCTGGTTAACAAAAATAGGTGGGACCCCACGCCAATTTTTTTCGAGGGGATCCCCTATTTTTGTTAATCAGCCAAGATATGCAGACTGCTGTGGCCTGGTATTATCAGGCTGGCAAGGTCCATGGATCTTGGCTCCTTAACAGCCTGAAAATCCAGGCCTCAGCGGTCTGCTTCATCTGGCTGGTTAACAAAAATAGGGGGGACCCCACGCCATTTTTTTTTCGAAGGGAACCCCTATTTTTGTTAATCAGTTCCCTCTGACGTCACTGATTGTGTCCCTGGCTGACCTGAAGTGAAAGTGGAAAGCAATCAATTAAGCTTTCCACTTAAGGGCCCGTCTCACATAGCGATATCGCTACCGAGATCGCTGCTGAGTCACTAGTTTTGTGACGCAGCAGCGAGCTCACCAGCGATATCGCTGTGTGTGACATTCAGCGACGATCAGCCCCCCTGCCGGGTATCGCTGATCGTCGCTGAAATGTCAGGACCTTTTTTTGATCGCTTGTTTCCCGCTGACAGGCACACATCGCTGCGTGTGACAGGCGGGAGACCAGCGATCCGCTGGTAACCAAGGTACACAGCGGGTTTCCAGGCACGGGGCTGTGCCTAGAAACCCGCTGTGTACCTTGGATACCAGCGCCCTGATGCAGGGAGCTGGTATCCAAGGTACACAGCGGGTTTCCAAGCGCTGCGCGGTGCCTGGAAACCCGCTGTGTACCTTGGTTACCAGCGGATCGCTGGTCTCCCGCCTGTCACACGCAGCGATGCGTGCCTGTCAGAGGGAAACCAGCGATCAAAAAAAGGTCCTGACATTTCTGCGACGATCAGCGATACCCGGCAGGGGGGCTGATCGTCGCTGAATGTCACACACAGCGATATCGCTGGTGAGCTCGCTGCTGCGTCACAAAACTAGTGACTCAGTAGCGATCTCGGTAGCGATATCGCTATGTGAGACGGGCCCTTAAGCGATGTTACCCGCAGTGTCGCTGTCCCAGATCGCTGCCTGAGCTGCCTGTTTGGCAGCTCAGCAGCGATCATGTAGCGATACACCAGCGATCCTGACAAGTGCATATCGTTGTCGGGATCGCTGGTGTATCGTTATGTGACACCCAGCCTTTACTCTCCTGTCAGCCAGGAGAGGAACTCATTCATTTGGGGGTTTACTGTGAGGCTGCAGCATTAGCTGCGGTCCCTGCAGTAAACATTAACCCTTTCTGAAGGATTACACCGTGGGACCTGACTGTGCATGGGATAGGTAAGAATAATTTTGCTTTTTTATTTTATTTTTATTACAGGAAATGGTTTTTGAAGTAAAATAAAAGATGGTCAAAAACATGTGTCTTTATTTCATTAAAATGATTTTTAATTAAAGTGTGTGTGTTTTATTTTTATTTCATGCAATAGGATTAATAATTGATAGTTGTCTAATTGACAGCTCTCAATTATTAACCTGGCTTAAGGTCACCTTTCAATAGCAAGGTGGCTTTAACCCCATATTAACCCATTCGCCACCGCTACAGGGCAATGGGAATAGACGGGCAAAGTGCCAGAAAGGGCGAATCTAATTATAGATTTGTCTTTCCTGGGGTGTCTGGGGGCAGATGTTAGTAGCCGGGGGGGGCAAAAATAATGGTCCCTCTCTGGGCTATTATTATCTGCCCCCACTCACTGGCTTTGTCTGTCTGGTTGCGAAAATAGGGCGGGAGCCCACGCATTTTTTTTCAGCAATTTTACACCTCATATATATATATATATACATGTCATTGAATTTGTGACACATATATATATATTTATATTTGTAGTTCATACACTTCTACATAGTATAATAGCCGCTAATTCAATTGCCGGCTTTTGTGAAAATGCAGAACCCGACATGAAATGACACTTGGTGTACATAGGGTTAACCATGTCCTTTGCTATCTGATTTGCACAAACAATTACATCAGTCTATGTGTGCAAAATTTCACACCTGTAGGGGTTAATTAAAGGTGTAAATTCGTAGCAAAAAAGTCCGTTTTTTTACAATGAATTTACACCTTTAATTAACCCCTACAGGTGTGAAATTTTGCACACATAGACTGATTTAATTGTTTGTGCAAATCAGATAGCAAACGACATGAAAAGACATGGTTAACCCTATGTACACCAAGTGTCATTTCATGTCGGGTGCTTCTGTCTTTTCACAGAAGCCGGCTTTACCCGGCAATTGAATCAGAGGATATTTTACTATGTAGAAGTGTATAAAACTATACATATATGTATATATATATGTCACAATGACATGTATATATATATATATGTATTCTATGTGTGTATATTTAGTGTTTACAAGGAAAGAATGGGGTTTTTTTAGTTACGATATTTTGTTCCCATAGACTTACATGGGACTTCCGGTATCGGGTATCGCCGATATTTTAATGATATCGGCGATACCATTCCGATTCCGATACTTTTGGATATCGGAAAGTATCGCTCAACTCTACTTGGGACTCATTTAGATGCAATGTATAGTTTAACAAATATGATAACGGGTACAGAGTATGAAGCAAGGGTATAATCTTTACCATGGCACACATTGCAAATTGGGGTCAAAACAGCAGTGACAAGTTTATTTTAAAAATGTTTCTAAATTGTTCTCGGCATGACTATCTCTATGAGGTCTAGAACTGAATTTTGTAGTATTTTTCAATGCTATTATAGACAAGTAATGTCAACTGTAAGCGAAATGACACAACCGAGAGCACGCTGGACAGATTTAGTTAAGTATAAAATACAAACGCTTTAGTTATGTCAGACATATTATTTAATGTAATAGCACACATTCTTTACTATTGACGTTCAATAATGGGTTTGCCTGTTCTTTAAATGTACAGTTTTGCGTATTTCTCCCAACGCACAGAGCTAGTGAATATGTTTTCAAAAATAAAAGGCGATAATAACCATAATTTATGCTAAGTCTTGTTTTTAAAGTCCTCTTCTAAAGTGCCATAGAGCTCCAGCTAAAGACATGACAGATGTTTAGTAATCAGCAGTGGCTACTTACATAAATAACTTAGAGATGGGAAGGAAAAACTGTATTTATGTGGCACTTCTTGAAAAATTCATAATATTTGATATTAAGGTTTTTCGTAACGTGGGTACTTTTTTGGTTTCCGCTACCTGCAGACTTGTATTTGTTATGACAGTGTTCTTTTCTGTTTCACGCACATATAGTCAATGCTAATATCAATGGTGTATTTTCCATAGAGGCTGGCAATGGATATATTGATGCCTCTGAAGGGGAGATTGGTATTTTGGGTAAGTCCTAATTCTATTTTCATTTTGAAGTCATAAAAATGGGATGTCCTGTCCACAGCTATTAAAAGTAGCCCTTAAAACTACATGAGTTTATTCCAACCTTAAAAGTTATCAACTCTTCTGATTTTTCCATCAGTCCCATAGACAATGAATAGATCAGTGGTGTACATGAAGTCCTAAAGCTTCACAAGTTCATTCAGTCCCATGGGAACACACAATGACACTCTGTCATGCACTAATGAGGTCCTGGTAGCATATTTATGCAGTAAAAATGGTCCTAGAGCTGTATTTATGAAGTAAGTTTGATTTTGGCACCATATATGTGCACTGACACTGGATCTATTACCAAATGTATGTCCTAAGCTTGTCTAGGCTAATAGACGTGTGCACAATGCCACAATGTGTTCCCCATTCCCAATCACACGCCTCCGATGAATATTCTATGCATGCCTAAAATTATTCTATTCGATGGTTGATGAGACAACATAAATAGATAAAAAAATGAATAAATGTCTTCATCAAAATGTATCATTACATATGTGACCTAAAGTAGTCAGAGAGGTTCTGGTGTAATAGCCTCTTCACAACATTTGACGTACAGTTACCCCATATGTCGTGTCCCTGAGAGCCCACATTTTTCCCAACACAAGCATTTTTTCCCACAAATGAGGTCCGCTGGTAGCTGTTAACCTGTTAAATGCTGCTGTCTATCTCTGACAGCGACATTTAACATGTGCCGGCAGAGAGGCGCATCATTCCACACGCCAGTGACGTGATTGAAGGGCATCCAAATGAGGTCACTATACAGTAATGGTAGAAGTATTTCTCCTACAAAATTATTGTAATTGCACATACTGTATTTTCTTATACTCATGTTTATTTCCTTTTTGTGCATTGGAGCACCACAAAAAAATGAGAAAAAAGGCAAACTGGACATAATTCCACACAAAAACCCCAAAATGGTCAGGACAAAATTGTTGGCACCCTCAACTTAATATTTTGTTGCCCACCCTTTTGAATAAATAACTGCAATCAATCGCTACCTACAGTATAACCATTAACAATATTTTTATAACTCTCAAATAGTATTTTGGAGCATTTTTATTTTGCCAACTGCGCCAAGTCTCTCATATTTACAGGGTGCCTTCTTCCGACAGCAATTTTAAGATCTCTCCACAGGTGTTCAATGAGATTTAGTTCCGGACTCATAGCTGGCCACATCACAACTCTCCAGCGCTCTGTTTCCATCCATTTCTGGAGGCTACTTGAAGTATGTTTTGTAATTGTCCTGCTGGAAGACCCATGACCTAGGATGTAAACCCAGCTTCTGACACAGGGCCTTACATTGCGTCCCCAAGTCCTTTGGTAATCTTGAGATTTCATGATTCCTTGCACACAGTCAAAGTACCCAGTGCCAGAGGGAGGAAAAAACACCAAAACATCTTTGAACCTCCACCATATTTGACTGCATGTACTGTGTTTTTTTCTTTGTATGCCTCATTAATTTTTCAGTAAACAGTAGAATGATGTGCTTTACCAACATCTGTCCACAAGATGGTTTCCCAGAATATTTTTCGCTTACTCACATACATTTTGCAAAGTGAAGTCTAGCTTTTTTATGTCTCTGTGTCTACAGCTGGGTCCTGGTGGGTCTCCTCTATAGCAACTCATTTCATTCAAATGTTAACAGATAGTTTGCGCTGACACTGATGCACCCTGAGCCTGCAGGACAGCTTGAATGTCTTTGGAACTTGATTGGGGCTGCTTATCCACCATCAGGACTGTCCTGCGTCATAATCAATTTTTCACCATTAAAAATAAATCAATTAACAAAAATAAAAATACACATATTTGGTACTGCTGCAGGTCTGATCTATCAAAATTTTAAGTAAATTAATCCAATTAGTAAACGGCGTATTAAAACGCCGGAATTTTGTTTATTTCGCAGCTGCAACATTGCAAAAAAATGCAATAGGAGGCAATGAAAACATAGCATCTACCCCAAAAATGGTATCAGCAGGAAAAACACCAGCTGGGGGCATAAAAAATAAGCCCTCATGCAGCCCCATATCCTGAAAGATGAAAACGTTTTGGGTCCTATACAGACATGAGGAGGTAGGAGGATGGAGGTGCTCTGCCACTAACTCCTCCCTTATCCTTATCCTCCCCTCTAGATAGAATTGTATCAGTAGTAACTGTCATCTCCTATCACTGAATACAGATTTTACCCGGGAATTAACAATTTTGAAAATTAATGGATCTGGTTACGCCCCATACCCATATATCTAATTCCATCATGGGCATGTGTGATACGCCCCAGATCTGTATATGTAATCCCACTATGGCCATGTATGATACGCCCCAGACCTGTATATGTAATCCCATCATGGGTATAGGTGATTCACCCCGGACCCGTATATCTAATCCCATCATGCGAGATACATCCCAAACCAGTGTATCTAATCTTATCTTGTGTGATATGCTCCAGACCAGTGTATCTAATCCCATCATGTGATACTACACTGATCCATGTATCTAGATATGCGGAGTGTAAGACACTGCTTGAATTAATCACAGCACATGATACACTCCACGTATCTCACCCCAGTTTAAGATACAGTGAGCAGCATCAGTGCTGCTGGCCATCCTCGGTGACACTGCACTTTTCGGTATTACTTTGCAGACACCAACAAAATGGCTCCTCACTGTGATCCTAAACTTCACTCTTTCTTATTGTTTCATAAACCCCAGACGGGGAGGAGAGAAGTGACATCACAAACGTGATCAGACCCCATCCACATTTACTGCAATCGTAATGTGAGCTAGTGGTACACTATTTCAGCAACTGCTCTCCCTAGTGGTTAATGGTGGAAATACCAAACATTTTTTAATTATGTTTCATATTTTACTCCATTAAAAACAAATAATAATAGTTTTTAAAACAATGAAAACATTAATTCTTTACATTTTTTCAATTCTTGAAAATGTATTTTTTTCACGGCATCTTCCCTTTAAGGCAAATTTGATTCACCACAAATTGATTTGCTCCTCTCTATTATGATATTTTCATTACCAATATACTATTTATCCCCAGAGTATAAGACAAACAAAAAGCTCCATCTTAACTTTACAAGTTAAACACGATTTGTAGTCTCTAGTTATACATGGAAGAATATGACTATGAATTGGGCAGAAAGGATGGATCAACTGTACTTCATTCATGACAGTTAATCCTATAATTACTGTTGTTTTATGCAAATATGCTAATCATGTTGCTAATCATGTTGGCCCTCCTCTTTGAGGTGATTGATAGAGTCATTAGCTTAAGGGTATGCCACACTAAACAATATCGCTAACGGGATCGCTAAAAAACGTCACTATTTAGCGATCCCGTTAGCGATGTTGTTCAGTGCGGCAGCTTCCAGCGACGAGCTTCCTGCTGTGATCTCGCTCGTCGCTGGAATCGTTCCGGACCCTATTTCATCGCTGGCGCTCCCGCTGGGTAAGTATCTAATCGCTGTGTGGCACCTTTTCTTAGCGATTTAGCGGTACTTTTGTACCGCTAAAGTCGTTAAGAAGATCGCTAACGGCGATAGCGTCGTTAACTATATCGCTAAATGTGGCCCACTTAGCGATATAGAAACAATCCCGCTAGCGATCTCATTAGTATGCAACGCTAACGAGATCGCTAGCGGGATAGCTTAGTGTGGCAGTACCTTTACCCTCAGCATTGTGTCACATTTTTAGACAGTACTAATATTGACATACACTTCATTATCCGCTTACTTTAGGTTTCTCTTTTTGTCTTGAATGCTTTATCTTGTTTTCTTTCAGTCGCAGATCTTTAACTTGTACAATTCCCATTTGCAGTATTTCTAGGGGTAGTTATATTATTCCTGGTTTTTCAGCATTAGGTCAAGTTCACATGTGCAGTAATCATCAGTTCGAACAGATCCAGCAGACAAAGCAGTTTTGCAGACACAACTTTCTTGTCTGCCTGAAAAAACTGACTTCAACTGGATCTGTTTTTTTAACACTGAATTCTATAGATAACAGATCCGTTAAATAGCCTTCATTTTTCTTCCATTTGAAAATGATCCATTTTTTGGATAAGTTTCAAATGAATGATTACTTGAAAATAATATCTATCTGTATATATTCAATATTTAATTTTGTCAACTCCAGTAACTGAAAACTGGATTATTTCCAAATGAGAGATACACAAATGGCTATTTAAGGCCTCTTTCACACATCCGTTTTTTGCCGTCTGGCAGGATCAGGCTTGTTTTGCAAAAAACGGATCCGATTTTTTATTCCGACGGATCCGTTTTTTCTGATTGAGTTGCATTAGCGCCAGATCGCGCCGCATGTGCTTGCGTTTCGTCCGTTTTTTGCCGGATCTGTCTAAAATTTTGTTTCCGGACCCAACGCATGTTGTAACGTTGTAACGTTTTTTGTGTCCGGCGAAAAAACTGGACAGCAGCGGATGTGGCGCAACCGGCTCTTGGGTACAATGCAAGTCAATGGGAGAATCCGGCCACCGAATCAGTCTTTAGCCTGATCCGGCCACCGCATTCTGTTTATCAGCTCTGAGCATGCCCAGTCTCATTTTTTTTTCCAAATTTCAAACAAAGATATGAAAACCACACAAAGGTATATAAATCTAAATTTAGAGTAAACTAGCTACAGCTACATTTCTTTTCTAACTTTTTCTTTTCAATTTTTTTGGTCTTCCAAACAATTTTCACATGTTATCTTTTCTGAAGAATGTTCTTTACAGACATTTTCCCCACAAGTGGTACAATATCGCTATAAAGTGCCCCCTTCCTCCTCTCATCCTCAGCAGCTCTTACCTTTCATACTTTCTTTTAGGTGGTGTACAATTCTCTGGATTTTTGTGAATCACAAGCTCTACCCTTTGCAAGATTCTCATAGAAACAAAGAGACTGAAAATGAGTCAGAATTCCTCCCAACATCATATCATCACAGGTCCTTCAGCAATCAGCTCAAAGTGTATACTGTCCTCAGTACTCTCTACACAGCCTATTACTGTGTTCAAAAGAACCTGAGATGATGTCATGGCCTTATCACTTCCTTCCAAAATCATATGACATCCTCACATGGCATGATCCACCCCCGACCCCTCCACCAGCAACCCTGACTACAAATAAAAGTAACTTGAGACACAAACACTGCTGAGTACATGATAAAATTAGCAGGGCCTAAAAGGCCCCTGTTCCGTGCAGATGTGGTTTTCCCCAAAAAAGCATTGTTACACCAAAATGCCTATTAAAAAATTATATGAACAACTGGATATTACCAACAACGACATACTTGAGGAATACCTAGAGTTTCAAAATTCTAACTAAAGTAATTTTGCAGATAACAGCAAAAAAGTAAGATTATTTTTCTTCTTGTTATTTTCAAGCTTTCTTTTGCTACATACTTCTTTTTGATCTTACTTCATTGGTTACAAGCTGATCTAAAAAGATGGTCATGTACTTGTTTAGATATTCCTGCAGACCTCCATATTCATCCACCTTTGGCTCGGCTGATCATGCATCTGTTCTTGATAAGAAGGGAGGAAGTTGCTGCCTGATACTTCAACCCTTATTTCTCCTGAAAACAAAGAAGGATTGGGCATGTTGAAATCCTACAGCCTGATCCTTCTTTCCCATGGCTGCCAGTAGAGATAAGTCTGAAAACTACTATACACATTAGAGGATTGGCTGGTATTGCCAAAATGTGTATGGCAATGTAAGGGGATAGAGTGCCCCTTTAAAAAATGGGATGCAATTTCCCATTTGTGGAAGGAAGACAATTAAACTGAGGAAACAGTTCAGGATAACTTTATTTACAAAGATGCAAAAGTTGGTTACTTAGGGCTCGTGCACATGACTGGTTTTATCATATGAGTGCTATCTGTGGTTTTCACAGATTCACGCATGATATTATTTGGGGCTGTAGACATGTCCAATTTTTTCCTTGGACTGAGTGGTCCAAGGAAAAAATCGAAAAATCGGAGACATGAGTGTTGGGTAAAAATTGGCAATGTAAGTCTATTTGTTGTTAAAAAACATCGGACCGCACTTGTATGACAAGTGTGGTATGATGTTCATTCACTGACAGAATGGAAAAGGTGGAGAAACTTTTGTATTTTCTCTCCACGTCCAAGAAAAATTGATGCAACTCTGATCAAATTCTGATCAGAAACTATGTAAACAAGGTCATATAGAGACTCAGGAGTTTTTAAGGGATTATATAATCTCACTCACAAACTCTGATCAGAGCCTCATCAGAATAATCATAATCTGAACTTTTTTTTATTGGACGGAGAGAAAACCATTGTGTAACCCTACCATGACTGAGACTCTCGAGAGGCAAAATGCTTCGTGTTAACAAATGTTCTCACAAGAAGCAATATACAGATTTTTTTTAATCAGGAGTAGGGTTGAGCATTCCGATACTTCCGATACCTGAAATCCAATGTAAGTCTATGGGAACAAAATATCGGAAGTACTTCCGATACTTACTTCCGATATTTTGTTCCCATAGACTTACATTGGATTTCAGGTATCGGAAGTATCGGAATGCTCAACCCTAATCAGGAGCCATGGAGTATCAGTCAAGCAAGAGTTAAAGGAGGGGCAATACAGAAGTGTGCGGTGTAAAGATGAGCAAATTGGTTCAAAACAAATTGAATTTGTCTCAAACAATTTGCATTTTTGAGAATCTGATTTTAAAATGCTTTGTGTGGAGACACGAGGGTCAGTGGGTGCTGTCGTCCGCTGGCCTGGCCTGTCTTTAAAAAGACTGTATGGGCCAGAGCTCATCCCACTGAATACCTTTTTCCATGCAGATTTTAAAAAAAATTTGAGTAGAATTTAATTCCAGGTAAATATATTCGCTCATCATCTCAGACCTACGCTATAACTCAAAGTGATCTGAACATAATCTTAAATATTCGAGCATATGCCAGTCTACAGATGTAAGAAATCATTTACATGAATAATCTTAATTCCAGATCCAATTATCAGTTTTTATAAAATGAAATTGTAGCTAATCAACCTGCTATTCTTTTCACCTCAAATGGTACGTAGGATCAAGAAAGAAACAATTAGCGGAGACCCCACCTGTAGGGAACATGGTGGGAATTTCATTCTGTTTGTCAGTGTGGTGAGATCAGTAAGTTCTTGTGATTTTCATGATAAAATTGTAGGTCTGCATGTGAAATCAGACCTTTGGTGTTTGAAGTAATATGTCTCCGTTGGAGAAAACCTTCAGGGGACCAACAATTAATCAACATCATTTTGCTTCGAGCTAGAAAGCGCATATTGAACAAATGGATATATAATTCAGCCCTGGCAAATAGACAATTATCTTATCAGCTTCAGCTAATAATATCTATGGCGTAATGGGACCTATTATTAGATAAGGAGTCTACTCCCCATAGTTGGGAAAAATAACATAATTATATTACAGAACCTTAATGGAGAAAAGTTGATGAAAGCCACGGGTAGTTGAGATCAGGTTGTTCCCTGGTCAAGATCTTTGGCTATTACTCCATTTGCCTTATGTACAGTGTACATTTTATCTCAGTCGGGAAATGATTTACGTTTTCCACATTAGTTGGAAGACTGAGCAATTTTAGAAAGTAGAAGAAAACACCCAATTTTTTATTTGAGCGATTTTAAGGCATTACTTTAAAAAATCATAAAATCTTTTATGAAAATTGCTTTAGATTAAGGACAAGTCATAACATTGATCAAAATAAGTGAGAAAAGATCGTTCAGAGTGTGAAAAATGATAATATTGTCTATACTAACCTTACATTTTTGACATTAAACTAAAAAACTAACTTTTTTCTTAAAAGTACCTTTCGCAGAAATAAATTCGTACTCCTATTAGAGAGCAACCTAGACCGGTGGCTCAGATCGGTGAAGATTTTTTTATTACACTGTATTTAGTTTTATAATTAGATGAACTCTACAAAATGTCAAAAGTTGGAATTGCCCAAAAATTTGGATTTGTCTTCCCTCTAAATCTGTGTTGCATTTGGGAATGTCTATATTGCCGATGCTATATCTTCAAACTTCTACTAATCCAGCCAGACCTTATATTACATTCATGAACGTCACTATTCTAGAATGAAGAGATAGAGAATTTATAGATACCTTCTGTGCTGCCTATTATTGAAGTCTTCAGTTCACAGGAATTTATTAAACATGCCGTTTTTGTTCATCGCGTTTCCAAGTGACGTGAGCTTCTTCCTCAGGAACCAACCATAGATTTGTCATTGTTTCCTGAGGAATAAATGTGTGTCACTTCGAAACGTGTTGAATAAAAACAGCAGGTTTCATAAATTCCTTTGAACTGAAGTCTTCAATAATCGGCAGCACGGAAAGTATCCACAAACTCTCCATATCTTCATATCATAGGTTTGACAACCCGTTGATCTGCAGCAGCTGGACAACGTTACAAAAACGCATTAATTTATGGATCAGGTTAGCACAATCTGAAAAATTTTATAATTGTTTGTCAATAAGACCCTATTTGAGCTACTTTCTCCCCCCTCGTGATTTTACTCTTTTAGAATATCTCTTCTGTCACTTTGCTAAAACTTAACTTCACTCCTTTATTCTGTCGTGGTCACTTTTCGCTTTTTTCTGCTTTTTCTTTTCGCTCCTTTTTGTCCAAGAGCCATCTTTTTTTTTTTTTTTTGTCTAAATAGCAGTGTGAGGGCTTGTTTTTTGTGGGCAATTTTTTTTTATCATATGATTTCCTAAAAAATTGAAAAAAATAAGGGTTAAATAGTGAAAAAAGGAAAAAAAATGAGGTTCAAATAATGAAAAAAAAATTCAATTCAAACATGATTGTTGGTGTTTATCTGCTTTTTACGACATTTAATGTGTGGCAAAAAACACCTGTCGATATGATTCTTCAGGTCAGAGAAAATAGATGCCAACCTACATAGTTTTATTATTTTTTTCAGATATTTTATTGTTTTTTTGGTTTTTTTTTGCATTTTTTCAAATTAGTTGTAAAAAAAAATGGCCATTCCTGAGACCCATGATTTCTATTGATGGAGCTGTGTGAGGTCTTTTAAGTACAAGGTACAAATGTTTGTTTGTTTTTTTCATATGAGGTGTAGTTTTTATTGCTACTATTAGGTATATATGATAATTTCATCACTGTTTATTGCATATTTTGGGACGTTGGAGCGACTGAATAACAAGTTTTGGGCCACAATTTGTAGCAAATAATAAATTATGGATTTTGTTGCATATTCTGCTGGGTAATCTGCAGAATTTCAGAATTTCACATGCGGATTTTGCAATGAATTTGCTAAAGATGTAATTTTATGCATTGAGGAAAGAATATGGATTAAATTATTATTATTATTAATAATAATAATAATAATAATAATAATATAGAGGATATAGAATTTGTATTCTATATAAGCAGCAGAGGTCAGGAGATAAATCACAATATTCCTCAGCGATTTTAAAGCCTACTTATTTGCGAATAATATGCTGTATTTCCACCGATTGAGATACTGCCGTGGATTAACATACTTTTATCGAGCAGCTTTGTGTAATTGGTTGCGCATTTGCTAAAGAGTAACATTTGATAACTTACAGATGAAAAGTAACATTTAGCATTAGGACAGTGACAGGCTGGAAGCAGAAGTGAATATTTTTATTTGTAGCTGTAATTTATATTTATACAGTGCTGACACTTTACTTAGCATTTTAGTTAAAAGCATGTAAAATACAATCTTAAATAATGCTCGCAACATCCATTCAGATAGAAAGTCTGCAGCCAAAAGCATAAATAGTAAGAAGAGGTTCTTAATGGAGTTATGTACGACAGCAAATGTCATCTTGATTATGTGAGGTTTTTAAAAATAAAGTCTAGCATGGAAGTCCATGTGCGGAGCTATCACTTAGGGAGGATCGGTGTTATTCATAGACTTAAAATAATCATATAGTGATACTGACCTTATAACTGAAGATCGGTGATGTCACAAGACCGCTTCTATCTCTTTATAATCAGGGCTTGAGTTTGAGTCCATTTATTTAGCTCATTTCCACAACTATCAGAAATATGGGCTACTAGACCCATGCAAGGTTCATGCACATGGCTGTATTTTTGGCTTGAGGGCAATACAACACTCACACTCAGACCAACGTTATTCTATGGGGTTGTGCACATGTCAGCATGTCAGATTTTCTTCTTGGACTAAGCCTGTCCAAGGAAAAAATAGCAGCATGTATGAGTTTGATCCCTTATTCAAATCGCACTTGGCCATGTAAGTCTATGAGTCCCGGAAACCATCGGATTGCACTCGGATGATATCTGAGTGCAGTCTGATTTCCACAGACTGAGAGAATGGGAAGATGGAAAATCTCCTCATCCAAGAGAATCAGATCAGACTGTGATCATACTCTGATCAAACTCTGATCAGAGAGTGATTTGCATAATCGACCAGATTCTCTCGGAAGACAGAATACACGGCCATCTTCACTGAGTACTATTGTGATTCATCAGGGTTATATGCAAGGAGGTTGTTACTGGGTTAAACAATCTCCAATCATCGACTGCACCACAGTGACTTGTTTATGCTGTATTCACATGTCATGGAAAACTCTAGGCACATATGGATCGCCCTCCAGGACAGTGGGGTACTCGGTACCGGCCGCTTCTTAAAGGGGAAGTGTCACAGTGGCAGTGACCCGGTCCGTGGCCCTGGGCTTCCAATAAAAGGGGTATATTTACAGGGGATAATAGAGTTTGTAATAAGGTGTTCATGACGCCACCTGTGGTTTCTGGTCAGAGGTGACCAGCGCTGCAGTGCAGATTCTCTGGGACTGATGGTGATGCAGAAGTTTGGAAAGCTCTCCAAAAGTGGAGTTAAGTCCAGGAAGATGTAATGTAAGGTAGATGGTAAAGGATGTAGTATTTAGCAAGGGATGTAGCAGTGTTGAGTGGGTGTTGCAGGAAGAACTTGAGAGGACACAGTAAGATGAAGTTTCCAAAGCTTTACTCACAGTTCTGCAGGCAGAGCGTCCAGGGCACTGATTACAGATGGTGCTGGAGCCGGTCAGCCTGAAAGCAATTTAGAATCTCCTCATTAAGGTGGGATGTGAGGCCTCCTTTATAGTGCTATTCTCTGAGGTACTTGCTGTTGTAAACTCTGTTCAAGTTCCTCTCTTTCTTTGTGTTACTTAAGTAGAACTCCACTCACATGACAGACAGCTGTAGCCTGCTTCAGGAATCGCTCCAATATGGAGTCTCCGGCTCACACGTGCTGCTGTGTAGTCGAGTATTAGTTGGGGCAGAGAACCTGCTGTCTCCTGCCATCCGGATTCTACTGCTGGGACTTTAGTTACACACTCAGCCTAGGACTCCAGGGTCTAGTTTCTGGCACTCAAACCTGGGGGTGAGCTCAGCTATAGCTCCTGTCCCCAGCTTGTCTCCACACGTCCTTCCTAAGTTCTCCTCAGACACTAACTCACTCACTTCTACCAGGGAATCTCCCCTGAAATCAGGTGTTAGAGCTCCCCCTTCTGGTCTGGAGTAGGAAAAGTGTTGTATGCTGTGTGTTACCTGTTAAGGGAATTCTTCCTTGCTTTCAGGCATGACATCACTCCCCCCTGGAGGGAGGCAAGGTCACTGTGGCAACTGAACTCCTGGGATGCCACACATATACTCATACAGGATGCCCCGTTCACCCAGTGGAGTCCAAAAGAGTGTCCTTCTTCAGGTTGGTATGAGTAGGCATCTATTTTTTTTACTAATAAAAAGGCTCATGTATATCTACAGTGGTCCACCTCCCAAAAACATTCACTCTAGTTCAGTCAGCAAATTTAATTTGCACTAATTGAATTTGAAGTGAAATAAATGTGCCTTATTCATTCATTCACTTCACTTGCTCATATAGCACCATTAATTTCACAGCGCTTTGCAGAGATCATCGTATTGTGCTTGGAGGTCTTTCCAGACCCCTATGGTATAATTAAAGTAGGGTTTTAAAAAATCTTATACTCACCTATTTTGCACTGGCTGTGCCTTAAAACTTCATATCATGTGTCATGTGAAGACAGAAAAGGACAAGAGGCACCTAGGAAAGGACTAAAGGACTCAGCAAGGAGCCGCATGGAAAGACAGGTGAAAAAGAGGGATTGGTGAAAATTATGTTTTATATTATTTAATATTTTGCTGGATTCATCCAAAGTGAATAGGAAAACCTTTTGGGTGAATCCAAATTTTTTGAAAAATTCAAAGCAAATTTGATTCTGTATGGCAAATAGTGGGTGATGATGCTACTGTTTGGCACAAAGTGGAATATATTGGGGAGCATCATTGTAGATGCGTCACCACTGTTCTATTTGAACTCCTCCTCAACAAAGTTGTATGCTGAAAAAAAGGATATGGCACTCTGAACCTGGCTTCTAGTGATTTGTGGGAATCCGAGGCTTTTCTCCTGAAGTTGCCTACTGATTTCTGAGCCACCTTCCCTGGTGGGATGGATATATGACCACAGCAAACAATCCCTGATGTCACTGGTGACCAACTCACCACATGTCCATATGACTGACCAGGACAGGATGTAAATGGACCGATGCTTCACATCCTGTTGAGGTCATGAAGACATGTGACCACAGCAGTCAATCACTGACAATAAAACAGTGATACACATGCCAAGAGAGGAGCATTGGGGGTAAGTTATTTTTACAAACCCTGTTTTAGAAAAGCAAATAAAGGTTTGTCAGCTCCTCTCACTTACATGGTCACATGTGTTCTTATGGGCAGACAACATCCAGATTTAAAAGAGTTATCCAGGGCTATATTAATTTTTTACTGTGGGCCTAAAAACTAACAAGCATGTAGGTGCTAACTTGCTGCCTGTCCTTCCCAGTGCAGGTCTTTGTGGGCACAGCGTAGTCAATGACCACTACTGCCAGTGATTATGCTGCTGATGTCAGGTCAACAGAGCAGTGGCTTCCTTTTTCTCTGCTCTGTTAATTGGGTATGATTGCCAACATCATGCTGCCCACCTGCGGGAAGTGAGCTGTCAATCAGCATGATTTCTGCAGCCATGTCCTGTCAAAATAGCAACTCACAAGAAGAAGAGAAGCTTTGTTAATATGAAGTAGCTGAATCGCCGGCAGGAGCCGTCACTGACCGCTCTGAGCCGGCGCAGGGTAGAACAGGCAGCCAGTCGTTAATAAGTTATTATTATTATATATTATTATTTAGTTATTTCATGCTGCTTTACATGTGAAAAGAGTATACGTAATAAAAAACAAGTGCAATAATCTTGTACAAAACAAGTCACCGACTGGTAAATGAGGAGAGGATCCTGCCTACGAGAGCTCACAGTCTACGAGGGATGGATGAGGATACAGTAGGTGAGAGTAAAGCTGGTCGTGCAGCTGTATGGTGGAACGAGGGTTACTGTAGGTGGTAGGCTTGTCGGGAGAGGTAGGTCTTCAAGATTCTTTTGAAGGTTTCCATGGTAGGTGAGGGTCTGATATGTTGGATAGAGAGTTCCAAATCTTGCCTTTTAGTTTTACCTTACTTTAGTAAAAAAATATTTGAGTCCTTGGCAACCACTTTAATGCATGCAAAGAACAAATAGCAAAAGCAAGCAAGGACACATATCCATGCTTCCAGGTTCATGATATTTGAGACCAGATAGTTAGATAAAAATTTAGATTTTTGGAACCTTGGACCACCCTCTGTATTGTCCTTGTATATTTACACTCTTGCTTACTAGTTGTTTGGCCGAATTGGTAAAAAATCTAATATTGTGCACTTTGGCAGGACCTTCCATTTTGGCCATAATTCCCTAACACCAGCTCACAACAGATGGCAAATTGTATTTGTAAGAAATAGATACATAGTCTCCTCCTCCTTGCTCCTTGTAATCAAATATTTCCTGGGGTCTAATCAGTAGCAAGACAGCTGACATAAATGCCTGTGTACGTTTTCCTTTCATGATACTCTCTCCGTGTCAGCTGAACCATGCACTATATTGTGCGAAGGGCAGACCCATTCCTTTGGGGGCTGAAGTTGTATTGATTCTTTATTAAGCTACACAGATGCAAAAAAAAAGGAATTATGACTGATTATTCTGGCATGTTGGAAGAAATCTCAGGCAGAAAGAAAAGACTATTTATCATAAATCTGCTATATGTGAAATAACACATAGATAACTACTATGTAACATGCACTTTTGTGACGAAAGAAGATCCAAATCTTCAGCATCTGAGTGTCTAAGGTTCAGTGAAGCAAGGTTATCGACACAGACAGAAGAGTATTTTGTGAAATATGTGTCGCTACTGTCTCTTTGGTGATAGGAGAGACTCTGACAAAATGAGTTAGTGACCCCGCTCAGTGCTGCCTAACATATGCTGGCACAGATGCTACCATGCAACTCCCACTGGGAGAGGGACGGGGACTGAATATTGAATATTAGGCTAATTTAGACCATGAAGGATTAGGATTGCTCATGAAAAGCAAATAATTGTGTTGTGTCGTCGAGAACAAAGAGAAGCAATTAAACATCAGCTTTATAAGCTGCCCTCATTGACACATGTAACATTTTATGTGTGAAATCGGAGGGTTCAGGACAAGGGGAGTTGTCGTCCCCTGAGTTTTCTTTTTTAATTTAGGATACAAACCTCCACGAACAGGGTCAAATTCACTTACCTTTTTCATAACTAAAAGACAACAAGAATACAATGAATAGCAATACAAAAAGACAGCTATAACAGATACAAGGTGAAAAATAGATCGGGAACAACAATAGAGCACAGCACACAAAAGATAAAAGTCAGCTGAAAGGCCACTTTCTACTATAATGAACAATCGTCTCAGTGAAACAAATAATTGTTCATTCCCACCATTTCCCGACCAGCAAACAATAATTATTGTTCAATGCAACGTTCAGGTATATTGAAATTTTTCACTAATCAGCCAAAAAATCCCACACAGCCAATGAGATAAGAGATATTATTTTTCCATCTTATGTCGGCCATTTTTTGTCTTTTGTGTTTGGGACCTTGCAGTCATAGCAGTAAAAAATCTAATATGAGGTCTAGAGGTTGAGCGTATTATACCTGTATCTCCAACACTTTCTGTTTTCTTTACACTTTCTGTTTTCTTTGTTTTTTTAAATTTTGCTATAAGGTCCTATGATTTTTATGATTTTTAGTTATGTCCATAGCTAGAGTTTTATTCTGAGATGTTCTATGGGCATTTTATGTTGGGTCAGAGAGATCTATAGGTTGTTTGAATAGATTTAGGGTATTTTGAGGGGGCTGAATTTAAAAATCCCATTGCATTTGCTGAATTTATTTTCGTTTTTAAGATAATTCATTCATGAAAATAATGCGTTCCCCCAATGCGATTTGTGTGTGATAACACATGCAATAACTTTTGGTGTTTTCACTGTTTATCAGTGTCTTAGGTAATGAAATATCTCATAATTATTTGTATTTCAATTTGTAGGCTTTCAATGCTATAAAACTGACTTTTTGAAGCCTGAATTCTACTGTAATTAATTAATTAACTATTAAATATCTCAGAAACTAGAGCCAGTTTGGCAAAACCAAAGTCATATTCTTAATCAGTTAAATAAACGTAATCTAAAACCATTCAGACATCGTTGGCACCAAAATCAATGTATACTAGTGTCATAAAATTGAAAAAGAGAGGCAGTACTCCGAAGTAGATGCAAAAAAAGTGTGGACTTTATTAAAGCGATTGTCCAATCTAAAATAAAAGTCTGTAGTCACTCTGTGTGACTGCAGACTTTTGAATCCCCCCAGCACATGCACATGCATACTCCCGGGCAGAAGCCGGTCTTGCTCCATACAAGCCGGTTGTAGCCCGGACAACTCTCGAGCTTGAGGAAGGTTCACACTTCAGAACCGAAATGTTTGTTTGTTGCTTCTTGTCTGATTGTTTGGTCTTTGCCTGGAGGTCCTGCACCCACCTTACCCTGTTGCTTCTCCTGATTTTCTATTGATAGATATATAGATGATTTTAGAGTCAGAACAGCACCAAATATGCAAAAACAGGTTCCAAGGCCTCCCGGACAACTATCCTATTGTTATATAAACGTATGCAAAACAGAAAAGAAGGCAGCACTACAATAATTTGAGTGAAAAAAGGGGACTTTATTAGTCCATCTGGTGTGGCAACATTTCAGACGCTGTGAACAGCCTTTCTCAAGCCTGTGTTGCTACTCAGTAAGATGTACTTACAAAAAAGCAAAGGTTCTTAGTGCATAAATTGGCCAATTTATGTGCGCCCATCAACCATGGCAAGGTGACACTTCTCTGATGGGTCCTATCATATCTCTTTCCTATCCTACTTTTCACATATTGTGCAGTTATTGCAGCTGGCACCTATTCACACTGAGGAGGTGCTTGTCAGGTTTACAGTATAGTCTATTATTTTGAGATTACAACTGGAGTTAATGTTTCTAGTTTATCTGCATGTCTTGGCACTAATAGAGTGCTGCTGTTTTCTTTTTATATATTGTGAAGTAACTGCAGCTGGCACCAATTCGCTCTAAGGAGGTGCTTGTCAGGTTTTTCAGTAAAGATAGATAGATATTTTTGGGTTTCTCCGTTTGGTCGGAGTTTTTAAAGGATTTCTCTTGAACAGGAATGCAAATGTTCAGAACAATAGATAGATTGATAGATAGATATGTAGTGACCAGAAAAAACATTATTAATGTATGCTATATGTCATATGGTAAGTGTGTTCTCTATTCCTTACATGATTAAACTTGTGACACTGGCTCCCGTCTTGCCTTGGGAGGAGGTAAATTTTTTAATACTATGCTGCCCTCTCCTGCCTTCTTTTGGTATTACAACTTGTAGTACTATGTTGCCCTCTTCTGCCTTAGTTTGGCATTGCAACTTGCTTTTCTGATTGAAACAATTGGCAGTTGGAGGTGGGGCATGTGGGACTGAAACGGACGAGTTACTGGCGGTTTTGGTGGTGAGAGGAGATAGAAAATTAGGGCTCCTTGATTGGGACCAGCGGGAAGTACAAATGTCACCCTATTCGGAGTGCCCCGCGTATACGCAACCGAGTGCTGATACAAAAGTAGGAACTGCAGAACTGTGCAGCAGATTTCCCAAATACTCTGATCTGATTAAGGTCAGTTGATCTTTCCCCTTCCCCCAGCACAGTGAGTCAAATGGAAAGTTACAACTATCCTCCCAAGGCCGGGACCGAGAAAAGGCTTTGACAGTCGCAATGTGTAAGAAAAATTATATCTGCTACCCATGACTGTTATGTTGAAAAATATAAGAATTGTTACCAATCTTCAGTAAAGTTCATCTTTCAAGTTTGCACAGAACCCTCGAACCCCCGGTGTATGCTTCTTTCGTCCGTAGTCTCATACCTTGCGGGCATCAACATAACTCTGTCTCATATATCAGTCATCTCCCCCTTTTATAATTGCCACCTAACCTAGGGATTGTTAGAGCTATCGGAGTCACCGCGACTGAACCATCCTCAGAGATACTAGGCCCTGCATCTGACAAGGCGGTGTGTCAATTAAAATGGCATCACAAACAGGATGAACCTTCTGTGCCTGCATGTACTCTAACTGTTTGCTAAGCCTGTTTTAACAGAGTTCACTACTCCAAAAGTGAAACTCACATTGGCAGATGAAAGTGAAAATGAGCCACTTTGCAACAGCACTTCTGATAAAGCTTCCACTGCATTTATGCCTCTCACCATGCCATATTATTTGGGAACTCCCCGGATGCCACATTATAATTGGGAAACCAACACATTACGAAACTTTAGAGAAAAAAATGACTGCTTTGTTTTGCCGGTACCCATGACCAATGACCAAAAAGTGGAAATCCTGAGTGGCCAACTCCAAGGTGCAGCTTTGAGAGAAATCAAGTCCTGGCCCAAAGTTCAGAAAAGGACTGTAAAACAAATCCTGGAGTGGCTAGAAAGCATATTTGAGGTACGCTCCACATCAGAATTAGAAATGCGTTTTTTCGGAAAAAAGCAAAACGTTAACGAGTCACTAAGAGACTATGCTTTATCCTTGCAAGAAGCTTGGAGGGCTATAATACACGTGGAACCCCAGGAGGCCAGGGTTACAGATGAAGTCCTGAAAGAGCAGTTTATTGAAGGGGCTGCCACAGAAACCCTACGCAGTCAGCTAAAAATGTTAGCTCTCCAGCATGCAGATTGAATTCCTGGAAGGAGCTAAGAACTAGCTATTCGGATTTTAGGGAGAGAATTTCGCCCAGTGGTTAAAAAACTTGAACTATCTACCTTTGCTAGCGATACAGCAGTTCAATCGTTTCATAATTTTCCAAGAAATAACGTCCTGCTGTCGCAAGCTGCCCAAATGCAGGCTCCAAATACTAATGCTATGATAAAATTACAGAAACAGAAGGCGGAGTTAGCTAGCGGACTAGCCGAGGTCTGCAAGAAAATAGAAAAGCTAGAGAGCCCGCTACTAGAATCTATGCCCAGAACCCAAATGGAATTCCCTGCTGACCGCACTAGCCAGGAATATCAAACCCCATCTGGGAGAAGATCCACCGACCATTTTGACAAGCAGGGTAGGCCAATCTGCAGATATTGTCATCGAGCTGGAAATTTGGAACGTCAATGTTGGCGTTAAAAGAGCAACCCCTGAGGCAGAGGGCCGCCCCTCGGGAGGACAGACTGTAGGTCCCGAAAATGTTACTTGGTTCTCCAGATATGTTGGACCTCGTCCTGAAGTGACCATTCACATTAATGGAATTCCATTTACCGCACTGTTAGACACTGGTTCCCAGGTCACCACCATAACCAAAGACACCTTTGAAAGACATTGGGACCCTAACCTACTTATGCAACCTCCAGATCAGTGGTTAGATGTCATAGCCACTAATGGACAGTCTGTACCTATAACAGGGTATTGGAAACCCACCATTTGTGCAGGAGAAGCCCAACTTCCACAACAGGGAGTTCTGGTCATAAATGTCCCAGAAAAGCCAGACACCTCTGTAATTCTAGGCATGAACGCCCTGTGCAACTGTTATGGAGAAATGATAGAGGCTCTTCGCAAATCAGTACCCACTGCTTCACAAGAACAGCAAAGAGCTTTGTAGAGAACTATCAAAGTGTTGTCAGCACAGCAGCAGTTCAGTAATCCTCGAGGCGAGATCTGCCATGCCCGCATCTGTGATGTACGTCCTGTCATTTTGCAACCCAACACTGAAACTATGCTGTGGTGTCATGCTCGACCAGGGATCCAAGGACAAGACTATCTGGCCTTAGTAGAATCCCTACCCATGGCAGAGCATCCTATACTTATGACCGCAAGGAGTCTTGTTACGGTATCTGCAGGAAGGGTACCAATTCGTCTGTTAAACCTAGGTGACACTGCAGTGGAACTGAGAAGGTACTATCTTGTAGCTCAATTATCCCTCATTTCCTACCAGGATGTAGTGAGTCCAACTCAAAAAAATCTTCAGATTTCATAATGCCTTCCGCACAGTCAAGGCACCCAGTGCCAGAGGCAGCAAAGCAGCCCCAAAACATATTTGAACCTCCACCATATTTGTAGGTACTGTGTTCTTTTCTTTGCAGGCCTTATTCCATATTCTGTAAAATGATGTGCTTTACAAAACACTCAATATTGGTCTCATCTGCCCACAAGATGCTTTCCCAGAAGGATTTACTCAAATACATTTTGTCAAACTGCAGTCTAGCTTTTTATGTATGGGTGTCATCAATGGGGTCCTCCTGGGTCTCTTGTCATAGCTTTTCATTTTATTCAAATGTCAATGGATAGTTCGCACTGACACTGATGCACCTTGAGGCTGCAGCACAGCTTGAATTTCTTCGGAACTTGATTTGGGCTGCTTATCCACCATCCAGATTATCCTGCTTTGCAACTTTTTATCAATTATTCTCTGCCATCCACATCCAGGGAAATTAGCCATGGTGTCATGGGTTGTAAATTTCTTGATTATATTGGCACCATGGAAAAAAGAACATCAAGATCTCAGATGATGGACTTGTAACCTTGAGATTGTTGATACTGTTCAATAATTTTGGTTCTCAAGTCCTCAGACAGTTCTTTCCTCCTCTTTCTGTTCTCCATGTTCAGTGTGGCACACACAGACACATTATGCAAAGATTAAGTCAACTTCTCCCCTTTTTATCTGATTTCAGGTGGGATTTTCATCTTCCCGACACCTGTTATTTGCCACAAGTAAGTTTGAACGAGCATCACAAGCTTGAAACAAAGTTGTTTACCCACAATTTTGAAAAAGTGCCAAAAGGTGGGATTTTATGTAAACTTATGCCCAATTTGCACTTTGTTCTCATTTTTTTGTATTGTTCAAATACCACAAAAGAAATAAACATGTATAACAAAACATGTGAATTGAAATAATTTTCTTGATGAAATACTTCATTTTCTGGAACAATTTCAAGGTAGCCAATACTTTCAGCAATGACTGTATATACAGTCATAGTCAAAACTTATAAAGACAATTATTTCTATAGAAATGCCTGAATTTCACAGATATCATACAGAATAAGGCACTTTCAATGACTGTAAATAAGATATGTTCAGTAGAGTATGAGATTCAATGCTGTGTCCTAGAAATTCCTCATTACAATTGTGCCCTCACTAATTGCAGAAGACAATGTCTGATGGATATAACTTGCATACCTTTCTGATAAATGTGAGGCATTAATGCACTTGAAATCACAAAAGCCCCAAAAGTATTGGAATGTAAACAGAAAATTTTGTCCCTTTTATGATAAAATAGGTTATATAAACATTCACTGAACCGTACAAGTAGGTGCTGTGCAATTAAAGTAAAGTGCAGGGTATAATTGGCTATTTTTTCACAGTAAACCTGTAGCCATAATGGAGATGTTTCATTATTTATCTACATTCTTTTAATCTCAGAGTATGCATTAAAGAAGAGGATAACACTTGGTATCAAAGCATAACAGTTATTTGTTGTGATTTATTCAGTTACCTTATGCAGATTAACCCCTTCACCCCCAAGGGTGGTTTGCACGTTAATGACCGGGCCAATTTTTACAATTCTGACCACTGTCTCTTTATGAGGTTATAACGCTGGAACGCTTCAACGGATCTTCGTGATTCTGAGACTGTTTTCTCGTGACATATTGTACTTCATGTTAGAAGTAAAATTTCTTTGATATAACTTGCGTTTATTTTTGAAAAAAACGCAAATATGGCTAAAATTTTTAAAATTTTGCAATTTTCAAACTTTGAATTTTTATTCCCTTAAAACAGAGAAATATGTCACACAAAATAGTTAAGAAATAACATTTCCCACATGTCTACTTTACATCAGCACAATTTTGGAACCAAAATTTTTTTTTGTTAGGAAGTTATAAGGGTTAAAAGTTGACCAGCGATTTCTCATTTTTACAACAAAATTTACAAAGCCATTTTTTTTAGGGACCACCTCTCATTTGAAGTCACTTTGAGAGGTCTATATAGCAGAAAATACCCAAAAGTGACACCATTCTAAAAACTGCACCCCTCAAGGTACTCAAAACCACATTCAAGAAGATTATTAACCCTTCAGGTGCTTCACAGGAACTAAAGCAACGTGGAAGGAAAAAATGAATATTTAACTTTTTAGCCACAAAAATGATCTTTTACAAACTTTTTTTTTATTTTCACAAGGGTAAAAGGAGAAAATGGACAGATAAGGTTGTTATGCAATTTCTCCTGAGTACGCCAATACCCAATATGTGGGGGAAAACCACTGTTTGGGCACACGGCAGAGCTCGTAAGGGAAGGAGCGCCGTTTGACTTTTTCAAACTAAAATTGGCGGGAATTGAGATTGGACGCCATGTCGTGTTTGGAGAGCCCCTGATGCGCCTAAACAGTGGAAACCCCCACAAGTGACACCATTTTGGAAACTAGACCGCCTAAGGTACTTATCTAGATCTGTTGTGAGCACTTTGAACCCCCAAGTGTTTCACAAAAGCTTATAATGCCTGGGTGTGAAAAAAAAAAAAAAATTTTCCACAAAAATGATTTTTTAGTCCCAAATTTTTGAATTTTCCCAAGGAAATTGGACCCCAAAAGTTGTTGTCCAATTTGTCCTGAGTACGCTGATACCCATATGTGGGGGGGGAACTGTTTGGGTGAACGGCAGGGCTTGGAAAGGAAGTAGTAACGTTTTGGAATGCAGACGTTGATGGGGGTCATGTTCCGTTTGCAGTGCCCCAGATGAGCCTAAACAGTGGAAACCCCCCACAAGTGACCCCATTTTGGAAACTAGACCCCTAAGGAACTTATCTAGATCTTTGGTGAGCACTTTGAACCCCCAAGTGCTTCACACAAGTTTATAATGCCCGGGCATGAAAATAAAAAATCCTATTTTTTTCCCACAAAAATTATATTTTAGTCACTAATTTTTTATTTTCCCAAGGGTAACAGGAGAAATTGGACCACATAAGTTGTTGTCCAATTTGTCCTGAGTACGCTGATACCCCATATGTGGGGGGGAACCACTGTTTGGGCGCACGGCAGAGCTCGGAATCGAAGGAGCACCATTTGACTTTTTCCAACCAAAATTGGCTGGAATTGAGATTGGATGCCATGTTGCATTTGGAGAGCCCTGATGTGCCTAAACAGTGGAAACCCCCACAAATGACCCCATTTGGGAAACTAGACCCCCTAAGGAACTTTTCTAGATCTTTGGTGAGCAATTTGAACCCCCAAGTGCTTCACACAAGTTTATAACTTAGAGCCATAAAATTTAAAAATCATATTTTTTCCACAAAAATGATCTTTTCACCCCAATTTTTATTTTTCCAAGGGTAACAAGACTCCAAAAGTTATTGTGCAATTTGTCCTGAGTGCGCTGATACCCCATATGTGGGGGTAAACCACTGTTTGGGTGCATGGCAGAGTTTGGAAGGGAAGGAGCGCCGTCTGACTTTTTCAACGCAGAATTGGCTGGACGCCATGTCGTGTTTGGAGAGCTCCTGATCTGCCTAAACAGTGGAAACCCCCATAAATGACACCATTTTGGAAACTAGACCCCTCAAGGAACCTATCTAGATGTGTGGTGAGAACTTTTAACCCCCAGGTGTTTCACTAAAGTTTATAACGTACAGCCGTAAAATAAAAAATCTTTTTTTTTTTTTACAAAAATGATTTTTTCGCCCCCAATATTTTATTTTCACAAGGGTAACAGAAGAAATTGGAACCCAAAAGTTGTTGTCCAATTTGTCCTGAGTACGCTGATACCCAATATGTGGGAGAAAACTACTGTATGGGTGCACGTCAGGGCTCGGAAGGGAAGTAGTGACGTTTTGGATTGCAGACTTTGATGGAATGGTCTGGGGGCGTCATGTCACATTTGGAGAGCCCCTGATGCACCTATACAGTGGAAACCCCCACAAGTGACCACATTTTGGCAAATAGACCCCACAAGGAACTTATCTAGATGTGTGGTGAGCACTTTGAACCCCGAAGTGCTTCAGAGAAGTTTATAATGTACAGCCGTAAAAATAAAAAATCTTTTTTTTTTTACAAAAATGATTTTTTCGCCCCCAATATTTTATTTTCACAAGGGTAACAGGAGAAATTGGACCCCAAAAGTTGTTGTCCAATTTGTCCTGAGTACGCTGATACCCAATATGTGGGAGAAAACTACTGTATGGGCGCACGTCAGGGCTCGGAAGGGAAGTAGTGACGTTTTGGATTGCAGAATTTGATGGAATGGTCTGGGGGCGTCATGTCGCATTTGGAGAGCCCCTGATGCGCCTAAACAGTGGAAACCCCCACAAGTGACCCCATTTTGGAAAATAGACCCCACAAGGAACTTGTCTAGATGTGTGGTGAGCACTTTGAACCCCGAAGTGCTTCACAGAAGTTTATAACGCACAGTCGTAAAAATAAAAAATCTTTTTTTTTTTTGCAAAAATGATTTTTTTTTGCCCCAATATTTTATTTTTACAAGGGTAACAGGAGAAATTGGACCCAAAAGTTGTTGTCCAATTTGTCCTGAGTACGCTGATATCCAATATGTGGGAGAAAACTACTGTATGGGTACACGTTGGGGCTCGGAAGGGAAGTAGTGACGTTTTGGATTGCAGACTTTGATGGAATGGTCTGGGGCGTCATGTCGCATTTGGAGAGCCCCTGATGCGCCTAAACAGTGGAAATCCCCAACAAGTGACCCCATTTTGGAAAATAGACCCCACAAGGAACTTATCTAGATGTGTGGTGAGCGCTATGAAGCCCCAAGTGCTTCACAGAAGTTTATAATGTACAGCCGTAAAAACAAAAAAAATAATTTTTTTTGTACAAAAATGATATTTTCGCCCCCAGTTTTTTATTTTTCCAAGGGTAACAGAAGAAATAGGACAAATTGCACAATAACTTTAGGGTCCAGAGTACGCTGATACCCCATATGTGGGGATAAACTACTGTTTGGACGCATGGCAGAGCTGAGAAGTGAAGGAGCACCGTTTGACTTTTTCAATGCAGAATTGGCTGGAATTGAGATCAGACGCCATGTCACATTTGGAGAGCCCCTGATGTGCCTAAACAGCGGAAACCCCCCAATTCTAACTCCAACCCTAACCCCAACACACCCCTAACCCTAGTCCCAACCCTAACCACAAACCTAACCCTAACACACCCTAATCCCAACCCTAACCCTAATCCTAACTTTAGCACCAACCCTAACCCTAACTTTAGCCGCAACCCTAACCCTAACCCTAATTGGAAATGGAAATAAATACTTTTTTTTAATTTTATTATTTTTCCCTTACTAAGGGGTTGATAAAGGGGGGTTTGATTTACTATTTATAGCGGGTTTTTATGATTGGCAGCTGTCACGCTAAAAGACGCTTTTTATTGCAAAAATAGTTTTTGCATCATCACATTTTGAGAGCTATAATTTTTGCATATTTTGGCCCACAGAGTCATGTGATGTCTTATTTTTTGCGGTACGAGTTGACGTTTTTATTGGTACCATTTTTGAGCACGTGACGTTTTTTGATCGCTTTTTATTTCGATTTTTGTGAGGTTAGAATGAACAAAAATCAGCAATTCATGAATTTCTTTTGGGGGAGGCGTTTATACCGTTCCACGTGTGGTAAAATTGATAAAGCAGTTTTATTCTTCGGGTCAGTACGATTATGGCGATACCTCATTTATATCATTTTTTCATGTTTTGGCGCTTTTATAGAATAAAAACAATTTTATATAAAAAATTATTATTTTTGCATCGCTTTATTCTGCGAGCTATAACTTTTTTATTTTTTCGCTGATGATGCTGTATGACGGCTCGTTTTTTGTGGGACAAGATGACGTTTTCAGCAGTACCATGTTTTTTTATATCGGTCTTTTTGATCGCGTGTTATTCCACTTTTTGTTCGGCGGTATGATGATAAAGCATTGATTTTTTGCTTCGTTTTTTTTTTTTTTTTTTTTAAGGGGTTCACTAAAGGGGTTAACTAGTGGGCACAATTTTATAGGGGGGGTCGTTACAGACGCGGCGATACCAAATATGTGTACTTTTATTGCTTTGTTTTTTTTATTTACAGGAAGAAGTGAATTTATTGGGGAATATATATATATATTTTTTATTTATTTTGGATTTTTTTTTAAAACATGTTTATTTTTATTTTTTTAACTTTTTTACTTTGTCCCAGGGTGGGACATCACTGTATTTTATCAGATCGCTGGTGTGACAGTGTGCACAGCACTCTGTCACACCAGCGATCGCTCAGGCAGTGCAGCAGGCTTCTCAGTGCCTGCTCTAGGCAGGCACTGAGGTAGCCGCCTCCCTCCAGGACACCCGGGGCCATCTTGGATCCGGGTCCTGGGAGGGAGGAAGCCCTCAGAACAGCGCGATCACATCGCGCTGCTCTGAGGGTCTCAGGGGGGCGCACAGGGAGCCCCCACCCTGCGCGATCCTCCCCTGTGCCCCCAGTACACCGCGATCATGTTTGATAGCGGTGTGCAAGGGGTTAATGTGCCGGGAGCGGTCCGTGACCGCTCCTGACACACAGTCATGGGTGTCAGCTGTGATAATCAGCTGACACCCGGCCGCGATCGGCTGCGCTCCCCCGGGAGCGCGTCCGATCGCACGAGACGTACTATCCCGTCCACGGTCATACGGGCCCAGGTACCATGGACGGGATAGTACGTCCGATGGCAGTAAGGGGTTAATTTCAGACCATCAAAGTAGCTATAGGGTGTGAAAATGGCAGAAGCATTGTTGAGCAGGCTGAAAACTGGTGAACTCCTGGCTAGGTTTCAAGGTACCCAATGGCTCTTAAGTCAAGTCTTGGTATGTAAATGCTTCTCTAGACAAGGGTTCACCAACTCCAGTCCTCAAGGCCCACCAACAGGTCATGTTTTCAGGATTTCCTTAGTATTGCCCAGGTGATAATTGCATCATCTGTGCAATACAAAGAAAATCCTGAAAACATGACCTGTTGGTGGGCCTTGAGTACTGGAGTTGGTGAACCCTGCTTTAGACTATGAAGTGGACGATAACTATAGACTCTATGTTTCACATTGAAAGAGGAACTGTCAAGTCTACTAACTATTGATGGGCAAACCCATTTTTTTCATTAATTTTTTTATTTAACAAGTACAGTAAAATACACACCCAAGGTGACCTTAGTTCACAGCCTCCAGGTGTTCCCGCAATTGGAAACTCCAGTAACCTTAAAAATGTCCCTCAAAGTTTCCCATGAAGTTTCTGGGCCTCACAGCTGCCGAGAGGGCCCAGTGACTGTGAATTCTGGTAAACTGAAAGGTGACCTTAGATCAAGCCTCTAGGTCTGACGTTGGCTCCATTTCGGACTGTTGAATGCTGGAATGCCGAGAGCCGAACTTGTGTGTGTTGATCAGTCTGGCACTGGCACTTGCAAGCATGAGAAACAGTTGCTGTGATATGTCCTTATTAGTGTGAGTGATACTTTCCGATATCAAGAAATATCGGATCGGATTGGATAGGACCGATACTCAAAAAGTATTGGATATCGCCGATTCTGATACCGGAAACCAATGCAAGTCAATGGGACAGAAATATCGGAATTTAAAAAAAACCTTTCTTTCCTTGTAAACACTAGATATATACAATAGAATACATATATATATATATATATATATATACATGTCATTTTGACATATATATATGTATATATATATAGTTCATACACTTCTACATAGTATAATAGCTGCTAATTTAATTGCCAACTTTTGTGAACGGATTACCTGTAAAAAAAGATGGTCAAAAAACTGTGTGATTATTTCATTAAAATTGATTTTTAATTAAAGTGTGTGTGTTTTATTTTTATTTCATAAATAGGATTAATAATTGTTAGTAGTCTAATTGACAGCTCTCAATTATTAACCTGGCTTAAAGTCACCTTTCAATAGCAAGGTGGCTTTAACCCATTATTAACCCATTCGCCACCGCTTACAGGCAATGGGAATAGACGGGCAAAGTGCCAGAAAGGGCCATCTAATTATAGATTTGCCTTTTCTGGGGTGGCTGGGGCAGATGTTTAGTAGCTAGGGGGGCACTAAATAAATGCACCCTCCCTAGGCTAATATTATCTTCCCCACTCGCTGGCTTTGTCTGTCTGGTTGATAAAATAGCGGTTGAGCCACACATTTTTTTTTCAACGAATTTACACCTTTAATTAACCCTACATGTATGAAATTTTGCACCACATACACTCATGTAATTGTTAGTGAAAACCATATATCAAACTACATGAAATGACTGGTTAACTGTATGTAAACCATGTGTCATGTCATGTCGGGTGGTTCTGTAATTTCACAAATGCCGGCATTGAATTAGCGGCTATTATACTATGTAGAAGTGTATGAACTATAAATATATATATATATATATTATGTGTCACGGGTGTGTTGCCACGAAGATCGTCGCGATTACACAACCTGATTCTCACAGCTGAGTTTCTGGTGCTTGGTGTTTTTCAGCAGTGAGGGAGTTAATTCTCCCTCTCTCTGTGCTAGACGAGGCCAGCCTCGCCCAGCTGCAATTAATGCTGCAGTAATGGATTCCTTTAAATACCTGCCAGTCTGCTAGGGGAAGTGTCGGTTGAAAGCATTCATGCAGACAGCAGAGCGGACGTGTGGTATTGTGAAGTCTGAAGTGAAGAGTACCTGGTGTGTTTTTCTCCCTCCTCACTTTATTGTTTATCTCCTTACCCGTTGGTGTTCCCTGTTGTGAATGGGTTTGAGATGAGTTCTGAGCAGAGGCTCCCTCTGGTGGTTACAAGCGGTGATAGTGAAGATTGTGAGGACTGGGAATCAGGTGTTACTGACTGGTCTTATATAAGGGAGTCATTTTCCCATCAGGGTTGCCGGTGATCAATTGTTCTGGTCTGAATCCTTCATTTCCAGTTTCCCTTGTAGCCTGCTGTGTCGTGTCTGCATCTCCTGCTTACAGATAAGACTTTTGCTTCTTTTGTGTTTTTGCTATATTTTTGCATTTTGTCCTGCACTTCTGTGGGGGCCTTCTGGGTCCCTCCGGGGGCTTCTGCCCTCTCAGTTTAGTTCAGCCACTGAGTTTTGTTCTTTTGCTTTTTCCAGTTTTTTCAGTGGTTGCTGTTTTGATTTTGTTACACCAGAGAACTAATTTAGGTGGTAGAGGTCGTGTGATCTCAGGTGATTTTGAGATTAGTGGAGTTGGTGTTTTTCAGGGTTTTCTGGGATTGCAGTAAGTGCCTTCCTATCCTTTTTCTATTTAGATAGTTTGGGCCCCAGCGTTTGCTCATACTATTTCTGTCTGTGTCAG
Source organism: Oophaga sylvatica (assembly GCA_033576555.1). Taxonomy (NCBI): domain Eukaryota; kingdom Metazoa; phylum Chordata; class Amphibia; order Anura; family Dendrobatidae; genus Oophaga; species Oophaga sylvatica. The sequence continues at coordinate 947,780,111 of JARQOD010000001.1, read as the reverse complement.
TATTTCATCTTGTCTAACCGCCATTACATGTTTGGGGGCTTTCTATAATCTTTGGGGTTCTGCTCCGGGGCAGATAGCTTTCCTATTTCTATCTTTAGGTGTAGTTAGTTTCTCAGGCTGTGACGAGGCGTCTAGGACCAACGTAGGAACGTCACGGCTGCCTCTAGTTGTGGTGGTTAGTCAGGGTACTGCAATCTCATAGATTCCAACTGCTCTGGTGTATTGCCTTTTTTACCTGCACTCCTCAGCTACCGAAACATAACAGTATCACCGGCCAAAAAATTGAAAATTGTATGGTACTCACAGAAGGAAAAAAAATATTGTGAAAGAAATAGGGTTGTCAGAGTTGTCAGGATATTTTTCTGTTTGTTGCATTTTTTTTTTCCTCTGTATCTCTGGGTGCTGGGGAGGATCTTTTCTCCAATGGAGTTTGCACAGTTGTCTGGCCGTGTGGATCAGCTTGCCACTGAGGTTCAGAGTATTGCTGCATATCTTGCTGGGTTACTGTTGTGGAACCTAGGATCCCCATGCCAGATTTGTTTTTAGGGGATCGAGCTAAGTTTCAGAATTTCAAAAATAATTGTAAATTGTTTTTTGCCTTTAAATCTAAGTCCTCAGGAAACGCAGCGCAGCAGGTTCAAATTGTCATCTCTACCTGCGCGGCGATCCTCAGGATTGGGCTTTTTCCCTGATACCTGGGGATCTGTTTTGAGTGATGTTGATGCGTTTTTTCAGGCTTTTGGGGTTATTGTACGATGAGCCTAATGTCACTGATCAAGCTGAAAAAACCTTGTTGGCATTAAATCAGGGGCTTGATGACGCTGAGTTATACTGTCAGAGATTCCGTAGGTGGGCAGTCCTGACCAAATGGAATGACGATGCTTTGGCGGCCCTTTTCCGGAAGGGTCTGTCAGATAATGTAAAGGATGTTATGGTGGGATTCCCTGTCCCCTCTGGTCTCAATGATTCTATGTCATTAGCGATTCAAATTGACAGACGTTTGCGTGAGCGTAGAAGTATGCGTGGAATGGTGTTGCCTTGTGAACCAGCTTCTGAACCCTGCAGTGTGATAGAGTGGTGTCTGGGGCACAGCGTCATGAGTTTCGAAAGCGCAATGGGTTATGTTTTTACTGTGGTGATGCCTCTCATGCTATTTCAGTCTGCCCTAAGCGGGGAAGACGTTTTGCACGCTCAGTTGTCTTGGGTAGTGTTCAGACTAAGTTTTTATTAACTGTCACTCTGATATGCTCTCTGTCCTCATTTTCTGCTCAGGCTTTCGTTGATTCTGGAGCAGCTATTAACCTGATGGATTATGATTTTGCTAAACGTTGTGGGTTTCCCTTGATACCCCTAAAAGTCTATTCCCCTACTGGGGATCGATTCTACCCCTTTGGCTGAGAATAAACCCCAGTTTTCTACTCAGGTGATAATGAGGGTTGAACCTGATCACCAGGAGTGCTGCAAATTTTTTGGTTCTATATAATCTGCATGATATTATCGTGCTGGGTTTCCCTTGGTTACAGTCTCATAATCCTGTTTTGGATTGGAAATCTGTGTCTGTAACCAGTTGGGGCTGCCAATGTGTTAATACCGACACTCCTGTTTTTTCTGCCTCCCCCCAGGCTCAGGATGTTCCTGACTTTTTGTTTGATTTTTCTGATGTGTTTAGCGAAAGTAAATCTGCATCCTTGCCTCCCCATAGGAGCTATGACTGCGCTATTGAATTAGTGCGGGTAGTAAATTCCCTAAAGGTCGCCTTTTTAACTTGTCTGTACCTGAACATGACGCTATGCGGTCTTATATCAAGGAATCATTGGAGAAGGGTCATATCAGACCATCCTCTTCACCCTTAGGTGCCGGTTTTTTCTTTGTGGCCAAAAAATGGTTCATTAAGGCCGTGTATTGATTATCGTCTCTTGAACAATATTACTGTGAAATATCAATACCCGTTACCCTTGATTTTGACTGTTTTCCAGGGTGAAAAACGCTACTTGGTTTACCAAGCTTGACCTCAGGGGGGGTATAACCTTATTCGCATTAAGCACGGGGATGAATGGAAGACGGCATTCAATACCCCTGAAGGGCATTTTGAGTACCTAGTGATGCCCTTTGGGCTCACTAATGCTCCTTCCGTCTTCCAGTCCTTCATGAATGACATTTTCAGGGATTTTGTGGACAAATTTCTGATTGTTTATTTGGATGATATCTTGATTTTTTCTAATGACTGGGACTCTCATGTGAAACATGTTCGAACTGTATTCCAGATTTTGAGAGAGAATGCTCTGTATGTGAAGGGATCAAAGTGTCTTTTTGGCGTACAGAGGATCTCATTTCTGGGATTCATTTTGTCCCCATCTGTTATTGAAATGGACCCGGTCAAGGTTCAGGCCATCTGTGATTGGGTCCAACCTACTTCATTAAAGGCTCTTCAGAGATTTTTGGGTTTTGCCAATTTTTATCGTAAATTTATTGGTAATTTCTCGGTTATTGTTAAACCATTAACTGATTTGACCAGAAAGGGTTCTGATGTGGTGAATTGGCCTCCTGAGGCAGTCTCTGCATTTCAGGAACTTAAGCAGAGATTCACTTCTGCTCCTGTTCTACGGCAGCCTGATGTTTCTCTGCCATTTCAGGTGGAGGTTGATGCTTCTGAAATTGGGGCAGGTGCCGTTTTGTCCCAAAAAGATCCAGAGACCTCTAAAAGTAACCCTTGTGCCTTTTTCTCTCGAAAATTTTCTCCTACTGAACGTAATTATGATGTAGGTAATCGGGAGTTATTGGCCATGAAGTGGGCTTTTGAAGAGTGGAGACATTGGCTGGAGGGAGCCAAACATCAGGTGGTGGTCCTTACGGACCATAAGAATCTGGTCTATCTGGAATCTGCCAAGCGACTCAATCCTAGACAGGCCAGGTGGGCCTTGTTTTTCACACGTTTTAATTTTGTGGTTTCCTTTCTTCCTGGCACTAAGAATGTTAAGGCGGATGCCCTCTCGAGGAGTTTCCTTGCGGACTCTCCTGAGTTATCTGATCCTTCTGTTATTTTGAAAGAGGGTGTAGTTCTTTCCGCCATCTCGCCCAATTTGAGACTTGCTCTGGAGGGGTGTCAGGAGGATAGGCCCGAGCGCTGCCCTGTTGGAAAATTGTTTGTCCCGGACCAATGGAAAAAGAGTGTGATGTCTGAGATTCATTGTTCCGCATTGGCTGGGCATCCCGGAATTTTTGGTACCAGAGACTTGGTTAGTCGGTCCTTTTGGTGGCCTACCTTGTCTCGTGATGTCAGGGAATTTGTGCAGTCCTGCGGGACTTGCTCTCGCTCCAAGCCTTGCTCTCGCTCTAGTGGTTTGTTGATGCCATTGCCTGTGCCCAAGAGACCATGGACCCATATCTCTATGGATTTCATTTCCGATCTTCCTGTTTCTCAGAGAATGACCACCATCTGGGTAATTTGTGATAGGTTTTCCAAAATTATACATCTTGTGCCATTACCTAAGTTGCCTTCCTCCTCTGAATTGGTGCCGTTGTTCCTTCAGCACGTGGTTCGTTTACACGGCATTCCTGAGAACATTGTGTCTGACAGAGGAGTCCAGTTTGTTTCCAGATTTTGGAGGACTTTTTGTTCTAAACTGGGTGTTCAATTGTCTTTCTCCTCGGCATTTCATCCTCAGACCAATGGTCAAACTGAGAGAACAAACCAGACATTGGGACTTATCTAAGATGCTTTGTGTCTGCTGATCAGGATGACTGGGTCTCTTTTTGCCTTTGGCTGAGTTTGCTCTTAATAATAGGGCTAGCTCTGCCACTTTGATGTCTCCGTTTTTCTGTAATTCTGGGTTTCACCCTCGATTTTCTTCAGGACAGACGGAGGCTTCTGTCTGTCCAGGTGTTGACTCTGTTGTGGAGCGTATGCAACAGATTTGGGACCAGGTAGTGGAGAGGTTGTCCCTCTCTCAGGAGAAGGCCCAGCGGTTTGCTAACCGGCATAGGACTGATGGTCCTCGGTTTAAAGTAGGGGACTTGGTCTGGTTGTCCTCAAAGAATATTCCTATGAGAGTAGCATCTCCTAAATTTAAGCCTAGGTTCATTGGACCTTATAAGATCATGGAGATTATTAATCCTGTTTCTTTTCGTTTGCTTCTTCCAGGGACATTTAAGATCCATAACGTGTTCCACAAGTCCTTGTTGAAGAGGTTTGTTGAGCCAGTGGTTCCTGCTGCTGTGCCTCCTGACCCTGTTTTGGTTGAGGGCAATCTGGAGTATGTGGTTGAGAAAATATTGGATTCTCGTTTTTCTAGACGGAAACTCCAGTATTTGGTTAAATGGAGAGGTTATGGTCAGGAAGACAATTCTTGGGTGTTTGCTTCGGACATCCATGCTAGGAGACTTATCCGTGCGTATCATAGAACTCATCCTGACCGACCTGGTTGCTCAAATGAGGGTTCGGTGACCCCTCCTCAAGGGGGGGGTACTGTTGTGAATGGGTTTGAGATGAGTTCTGAGCAGAGGCTCCCTCTGGTGGTTACAAGCGGTGATAGTGAAGATTGTGAGGACTGGGAATCAGGTGTTACTGACTGGTCTTATATAAGGGAGTCATTTTCCCATCAGGGTTGCCGGTGATCAATTGTTCTGGTCTGAATCCTTCATTCCAGTTTCCCTTGTAGCCTGCTGTGTCGTGTCTGCATCTCCTGCTTACAGATAAGACTTTTGCTTCTTTTGTGTTTTTGCTATATTTTTGCATTTTGTCCTGCACTTCTGTGGGGGCCTTCTGGGTCCCCTCCGGGGGCTTCTGCCCTCTCAGTTTAGTTCAGCCACTGAGTTTTGTTCTTTTGCTTTTTCCAGTTTTTTCAGTGGTTGCTGTTTTGATTTTGTTACACCAGAGAACTAATTTAGGTGGTAGAGGTCGTGTGATCTCAGGTGATTTTGAGATTAGTGGAGTTGGTGTTTTTCAGGGTTTTCTGGGATTGCAGTAAGTGCCCTTCCTATCCTTTTCTATTTAGATAGTTTGGGCCCCAGCGTTTGCTCATACTATTTTCTGTCTGTGTCAGTATTTCATCTTGTCTAACCGCCATTACATGTTTGGGGGCTTTCTATAATCTTTGGGGTTCTGCTCCGGGGCAGATAGCTTTCCTATTTCTATCTTTAGGTGTAGTTAGTTTCTCAGGCTGTGACGAGGCGTCTAGGACCAACGTAGGAACGCTCCACGGCTGCCTCTAGTTGTGGTGGTTAGTCAGGGTACTGCAATCTCATAGATTCCAACTGCTCTGGTGTATTGCCTTTTTTACCTGCACTCCTCAGCTACCGAAACATAACAGTTCCCTCTGTAGTTGTAGAGTGAGTTTTGTATGCAAGGTGGTCTTTTGTTTTACCCCTTGTTCTGTCTCGTTCGTCTTATACTGTGTGTAGGCATCTACCTTCCCGTCCCCTGTGGTGGTGATCAGGGTCCTTCTCAGGACTGGATTACTGAGGGTCAGGGATTCACAGGAGATAGGGTTACGCTGGCGGCCTGGACCTCTGTACCATCAACAGTACCTCCAGGTAGAGGGATTAGTCAGGGCCCCAGCTTAGGGTCAGCATAGACCCCGGACCTCCTGTATACAGTGACAGCGTGACATTTTCACCTACCATACTAAAGATTCTCTCCAGCCACCATGGATCCAGTAGCCAGTCTAGCTCGACAGTTGCAGAGTTTGTCCATGGAGCTGGCGGACGTTAAGTCCAAGGTTTTGTACCCCCTGGGGTAAGCCGGACCTGAACCTAAAGTAGCTCTCCCAGACAGGTTCACTGGAGGGTGGGACAAGTTTTTTGCTTTCTCGGAGGCATGTAAATTGTACTTTCGGCTGCGACCTCGGTCATCGGAGAGTGAAGATCAAAGGGTGGGAATTGTCATCTCCCTCCTACAAGGGGAACCCCAAATCATGGGCGTTCTCGCTTCCCGCGGGCTCCCCGGCTCTCCAGTCAGTGGATAGGTTTTTCGCAGCTCTGGGTCTTGTATATGATGACCCGGATCGGGTCTCCCTTGCTGAATCTAAGTTACGTAAGATACAGCAGGGAGATCGTCCGGCGGAGGAATTCTGTTCGGAGTTCCGTAGGTGGGCCACGGACACACAGTGGAACGACCCGGCTCTTAGGAGCCAGTTTTGTCAAGGCTTATCTGACAAATTAAAGGATGTGCTGGCACAGTATGACCCTCCCACATCACTGGAAGCCGCTATGGCCCTTGCTATTCGCATCGACAGACGGCTTCGGGAGAGGTGCGGGGTAACTCCGCCCCCTGTGATGACTCCACCTTCTACTAGGTCCCCTTATATGGAGGTTCCCTGATCAGTCCAGAGGAGCCTATGCAGTTAGGAGGGACATCATTCTGAGGGAGGGGATCGGCAGTGCGCCGCAAGACAGGAAGGTGTTTCTTCTGCGGGAGAAAGGGACATTTTATTGGGGGGGTGTCCATCCCATCCTTTGCAGAGTGAGAAGTCGCCGGAAAACTATTGATCCCAGGTTGTGTGGTGGACGACAATCTGGGAGTAAGTATTTCGTCCCCAGGTCCGTCTCAATTTCTCGTACCGGCGGAGGTGGTGGTGGGTACGAGAACTGAGAGGATATCTGTTCTTCTGGATAGTGGGGCCGGGGCTAATCTGGTGGATGCTCGGTTTGCCCAGGTTCAAGGTATGCGACTGAGTGTATTGGCTAAACCCATCCCCATATTCTCGATCGACGCCAGGCCTCTCGGTCAAGGTAGTTTTTTGCAAGCCGTGCATAACATAGATCTTCGAGTGGGGGCATACATAAAGAATTTTTGTCGTGTTATGTGTTGGAGGGTCTTCCCACTCCTATAGTGTTGGGCCTTCCTTGGCTAACTAAGCATAACCCGGTTATTAATTGGCAATCCAGAGAGATAAGCCAGTGGAGTGAATTCTGTAATAAAAACTGCATGAACACGGTCATCGGTGCGGTCGCGCCTAGGGCCTTACCTCCATTTCTGGCGGATTTTGAGGATGCATTCTCGGAGAAAGGGTGTCAGGAACTACCTCCTCATCGCACGTATGACTGTTCTGTAAAATTGCTCCTTGAGGCCAAGTTACCGAAATCTAGGTTGTATAACCTTTCTGGCCCTGAGAGGCAGGCCATGAAGGATTATATTTCGGAGAGTCTGGCTAAGGGGCATATTAGACCTTCATCTTCCCCGGTGGCCGCGGGGTTCTTCTTTGTGAAGAAGAAAGATTGAGGCCTACGCCCTTGCCTGGATTTCCGTGAGCTTAATCGGATTACGGTCCGAGATCCGTATCCGCTCCCACTTATTCCTGATCTCTTCAATCAGATCGTGGGCGCCAAATGGTTCTCTAAGTTGGAACTCAGGGGGGTGTATAATCTGATTAGGATGAAGGAGGGGATGAGTGGAAGACGGCGTTTAACACTCCGGAGGGGCATTATGAGAACCTTGTCATGCCATTCGGTCTGACTAATGCCCCGGCGGTGTTTCAACATTTTGTTAATGACATCTTTCGCCGCCTGGTGGGACAGTTTGTTGTCATATATCTGGATGACATCTTAATTTACTCGCCGGATCTTTTGTCTCATCAGGAGCATGTTAGGCAGGTGTTGCAGATCTTGCGGGATAATAAACTGTACGTCAAATGGGAAAAATGTGTGTTCGCCGTACAGGAACTTCAGTTTTTAGGATTCCTGGTGTCAGCATCCGGTTTTCGTATGGACCCTGGGAAAGTGCGGGCAGTTCTTGAGTGGGATCTGCCAGAGGATCTTAAGGCATTACAACGTTTCCTGGGGTTTGCTAACTACTACCGGAAATTTATTCGTAATTTCTCGTCCATAGTTAAACCTCTCACAGACATGACTAAAAAAGGGACGGATTTTTCAAGGTGGTCTGACAAGGCTTGTCAAGCGTTTTCCTCCTTGAAAAAATGTTTTGCCTCGGCACCCATACTCATTCAACCAGATGCGTCACAGCCGTTCATTGTGGAGGTAGACGCTTCTGAGGTAGGGGTGGGAGCGGTATTATCTCATGGTCCGTCCCCTGGTAAGTGGCGTCCGTGCGCCTTCTTCTCTAAAAAATTGTCGTCCGCTGAGAGAAATTATGATGTCGGCAATAGGGAACTCTTGGCCATTAAGTTAGCATTCGAGGAGTGGCTTCATTTTTTGGAGGGGGCAGTACACCCGGTCACCGTCATTACCGATCACAAGAACCTGCTATATTTAGAGTCCGAAAAACGTCTGAATCCCAGACAAGCTAGGTGGTCGTTGTTTTTCACCAGGTTTAATTTTGTCGTCACATATCGTCCTGGGTCAAAAAATGTAAAGGCGGATGCCTTATCTCGCAGTTTCCCTGGGGCTGGGAAGACGGATGACCCGGTTCCTATCCTTCAGGAGGGGGTGGTGGTGTCGGTAGTATGCTCTGAGCTTGAGGAGGAGATATTGGAGGCTCAGGGGACGCCCCTGTTGGACCTCCAGGGAGACTGTTTGTTCCTGATCAGTTGCGACAAAAGGTGATCGAGGCACACCATAATTCAGCTTTGGCAGGACACCCAGGGAGTAAAGCAACTGTGGATCTCCTCTTGCGCCGATTTTGGTGGCCTAACTTGCATAGGGAGGTGGTAACTTTTGTCGCGTCCTGTGGGGTTTGTGCGCTCTCTAAGATCCCACATACCCATCCGTCTGGGGCCCTCTTACCTTTGAAGATCCCGGAGCGTCCGTGGACTCATCTGTCTATGGACTTCATTACGGACCTCCCGCCATCTTCGGGTAAAACAGTCATACTCGTTGTAGTGGACAGGTTCAGCAAGATGGCACATTTTATCGCTCTTCCTGCTCTTCCTAATGCTAAAACTCTTGCGCAGGTGTTCATTGGGGAGATTGTGAGACTTCACGGGGTACCCTCCGATGTGGTGTCGGATCGGGGGTCTCAGTTTGTGTCCAAATTCTGGAAGGCATTTTGTACACGGCGGGGAATGCAGTTGTCATTTTCATCGGCTTTTCATCCGCAGACCAATGGTCAGACAGAGCGTCTGAACCAGAGCTTGGAGACATATCTCCGGTGTTTTGTGTCAGAGAACCAGGAGGACTGGGCTTCTTTCTTGCCTCTGGCGGAGTTTGCTCTTAATAATAGGCGGAGCGAGTCCACTGGTAAGTCCCCGTTTTTTGGGGCATATGGTTTTCACCCCCAGTTTTGTACTTTCAATAGGGGGGGCTCTTCTGGTGTTCCTGAGGAGGAACGATTTTCGTCGTCACTTGCTTCAGTGTGGAGAGGAGTGCTGAATAATCTGAGTACTATGGGGAACCGATACAAACGTATGGCTGATAGGAGGAGAGTGTCTGGTCCGGACCTAAGTGTGAACGATCGGGTATGGTTGTCTACCAAGAATATAAAACTTAAGGTTCCCTCCTGGAAACTGGGTCCCAGGTTCATCGGGCCATACAAGATCAGTTCTATAATTAATCCGGTGGCATTCCGTCTTGACCTCCCTCCTACGTTTAAAATTCACAATGTGTTCCACAGATCGTTGCTTAAGAGGTATGTGGCGCCGGTGATACCATCACCTTTACCTCCTCCTCCTGTGGTGGTCAATGGTAACTTGGAGTTTCAGGTGTCGAAAATCATCGATACACGTCTGAATCGCCGGTCCCTTCAGTACCTTGTTCATTGGAGGGGGTATGGTCCTGAGGAGAGGACGTGGGTTCCTGCGTCGGATATTAACGCAGACCGATTAATTCGGGCCTTCCACACTACTCACCCAGATAAACCTGGCCCTGAGGGTCCGGAGGCCCCTCGTAGAAGGGAGGGTACTGTCACGGGTGTGTTGCCACGAAGATCGTCGCGATTACACAACCTGACTTCTCACAGCTGAGTTTCTGGTGCTTGGTGTTTTTCGGCAGTGAAGGAGTTAATTCTCCTCTCTCTGTGCTAGACGAGGCCAGCCTCGCCCAGCTGCAATTAATGCTGCAGTAATGGGATTCCTTTAAATACCTGCCAGTCTGCTAGGGAAGTGTCGGTGAAAGCATTCATGCAGACCAGCAGAGTGGATCCTGGTATTGTGAAGTCTGAAGTGAAGAGTACCTGGTGTGGTTTTCTCCCTCCTCACTTTATTGTTTATCTCCTTACCCGTTGGTGTTCCCTCTGTAGTTGTAGAGTGAGTTTTGTATGCAAGGTGGTCTTTTGTTTTACCCTTTGTTCTGTCTCGTTCGTCTTATACTGTGTGTAGGCATCTACCTTCCCGTCCCCTGTGGTGGTGATCAGGGTCCTTCTCAGGACTGGATTACTGAGGGTCAGGGATTCACAGGAGATAGGGTTACGCTGGCGGCCTGGACCTCTGTACCATCAACAGTACCTCCAGGTACAGAGAGGGATTAGTCAGGGCCCCAGCTTAGGGTCAGCATAGACCCCGGACCTCCTGTATACAGTGACAGCGTGACAATATGTGTCACAATGACATATATATATACAGTACAGACCAAAAGTTTGGACACACCTTCTCATTCAACAATTTTTCTGTATTTTCATGACTGTGAAAATTGTAGAATCACACTGAAGGCATCAAAACTATGCTGGTTCAGTATGCCTTCAATTTTGAATAAATCCCCAACAGTGTCACCAGCAAAGCACCCCACACCATCACACCACCTCCTCCATGCTTCACGGTGGGAAGCAGGCATGTAGAGTCCATCCGTTCACCCTTTCTGCGTGCAAAGCAGTAATCAAAGCAAAAGGTGGCTACTTTGAAGAACCTAGAATATAAGACATATTTTCAGTTGTTTCACACTTTTTTGTAAAGTGTAATGTATAATTCCACATGTGTTAATTCATAGTTTTGATGCCTTCAGTGTTATTCTACAATTTTCATAGTCATGAAAATACAGAAGAATCTTTGATTGAGAAGGTGTGTCCAAACTTTTGGTCTGTACTGTATATTCATGAAAACAAAATTATGGTTTTACATAGTGTAGTAACCGAAAAAAAGTGTTTCAGCAATATATTATAAAAATTCAAGTTTATTAATAAATTTCTTTTTAAAAAAATCACATAACATACATAAAACAACATAAAGATACCCAGTAGGAGGTAAACAATCCCTATATTATGAAGATAATATCTGGTACATCCAAAGCTACAATATTTTAACAGGGTTCACATAACCTCTGAAATAAGGCTGTACTGTATATGTATTCTATGTGTATATATCTAGTGTTTTGTGAGCTGACTATGTATATCATTATGTATGGGAACTTCCGATTCCGGTATTCAATATGCAAAAAGTATCGGCACTCAGTATTGGAATTCCGATACCGTGAATATCGGCCGATACCCGATATTTGCAGTATCGGAATTCTCAACACTAGTCCTTATTGTTCTTATTAACAAATAAAAAAAAATTAAAAAAAAAAAACGGTGGTGGTCCCCGTAATTTTCATAAGCAGCAGAGGGAAAGCCAATGGCTAAGAGCTGATGTTAATGTTCTGGGAAGGAGCCAATAGCTCTAAAGGTACAGCTCTTTGCTTAGCTTTTACGGTTTACAATGGGGAGACCTCCCCAAAAAAATGACTTGGGGTCCCCTATACTCAATACCTAGCAAAGGCTATGCAGAAAGCTGTAGGCTGATATTAATAACCTAGGAAAGGGCCACAGTTATTGGCCCCCTCCCAGACTAAAAACATCAGCTATCAGCCGCCCTAGAAAGGTGCATCAGTAAGAATCTGGCACTTAGCCTCGCTTTTCCCACTTGCCCTGGTGCTGTGGCAAGTGGGGTAAAAGTTGTGGGGTTGATGTCAACTGTTTTATTGCCACGGACATCAAGCTTAGGGGTTAGTAATGGAGAGGCATTTATAAGGCACCCTCATTACTAACCCCATAGTTAGATTGTAAAAAAGACACAGCCCAAATAAAATCCTTTAATTGAAAGAAAGACATTGGCATCTTTATTTGAAATAAACAAGCACAGTTATACTCACCTTTATGCCTAACCCATAAAAGCCCATGTCATTTGTGAAAATTCAAAAATAATGACCAACCATAATACTTACCTTTACCTTTAATCCACCGATGTCCCCTGGAAAAAGAAGAAAAATAATAACCATATTCCTCACCTGTCTGATGTGAAGATAATCCATCCTGTGTCACTGTGAGTCAGCTGGTGGAAAGAATAGTCACTGGTGTGACAGCTATCCAAATCATCCAGATTGTCTCCGAGTCAGAAAGGTGAGGGATATGGTTGTTAATTATGTTTCTTCTTTTACAGGTGACTTGGATTAGGCATAAAGGTAAGTATAACTGTCCTTTTTTCTTTTCATTTCAAATAAAGGAGTCTTTGTCATTATTCCAATTAAAGACTTTATTCTGGCTGTGTCTCTTTTACAATCTAACTATGGGGTTAATAATGGAGCGTCATATATATGCTTCTCCATGGCTCTTCACACCCATTAATATCAGCCCCAGTGGTCTGCTTTGCATTTGCAGGTTAGTAAAGATGGAGGGACCCTAAAAAAATGATGTGGGTCCTCCTATTTTTATTAACCAGCTAAGGCAAAGCAGACAGCTGGGGCTGATATTAAGGCTGTGAAGGGCCATGCATATTGGCTTATTCCCAGCCTAATAAGACCAGCCCTCAGCAGACCCAGAAATTGTGCATCCATTAGATGTGCCAATTCTGGCGTTCTTTACGATTGCACTGGTGTGTTGGCAGTAGGGGTAATGGTTTTGGGGAAGATGTCAGCTGTGTATTGTATGCTCACATCAAGCCCACAGGTTACTAATAGAGCGGCATCTATCAGACACCCCCATTACTAAGCCAGTAAGTAAAACGAGTAGAAAATACACTCACATTTTTTTTAAAAAAAAAACACACCGATAAAAATCTTTGTTTAAAAATAACTCCCCAAAAGTATCTCTCTTTCCACCGATTGTTAAAAAAAAAAAAATAATCCACAGGGTCCACCGTAATCCATACTATGGAGGTCCCACGACGATACCAGTGTTCTGCGTCCAGTTAATTGAACTTCATTCTGAGAGCACTGCTCCATTGACTGGAGCAGCAGCCACTGCCGGGTCTTTAGCTGACCTCCGCGAGACTCGGTTGCTGTGAACTGAGGTGATATCAGTGAGGTAATTTCAGTTTACAGCGGCTGGTTCTCATGAGGGCAGAGTCACGGTGAACTAAGGAAATCTTACTGCTATCACCACAATTCACAGTGGCTGGATCTCACGAGGGCAGCTTAAGTGCTGGACTAATGAGCGACTGCAAGTACAGCACTTCGGCACTCATCAGTTCTGCACTCACGCTGCCTTTGTGAGAACCGGCCTCTGTGAACTGAGGTGACATCAGTAAGGTTTCCTCAATTCACAGCGGCCCTGCCCTCGTGAGAACTGGTATCTGAGAACTGAGATAACCTTGCTGTTAACATCAGCCCTCAACTGGTGACTTTCCCTCTGCTGCTTATGAAAATTACAAGGGATCCCAAGCTGTTTTTTTTCATTCATTTTTCTACTTATTAACAAATACAATAAAATACACACCCAAGGTAACTTTAGTTCACAGTCACCAAGTATTCCAGCAGCTTGAAACACCAGTAACCTTAAAATGGCCCTCAAAGTTTCCCATGAATTTTCCAGGCCTCACAACTGCCGGGAAAGCAGGTTGCAATGAACTCTGGTAACCTGAAGGTCACCTGAGTTCAAGCCACCGAGATTTATGATTGCTCATGTGTGCCAGACTCGTGGGCGTTCATCAGTTCGGCACTGGCACTTGCAAAGCAAGAGAATCAGTTGCTATGATGTAACATTACTGTTTTGTTAATAAATAAAAAAAAATGCCTGGTACCTGAACTGAACTTTTTTAAAATGTTTTGCTGAACCTTCTGGACCTAAACATCTACTGGTTTGCCCATCACTACTTATGAGGGCTTTTATTTCCTTGCAGGACATGTAGTTTTTAATGCCACCATTAATTGTATTATACAGCTTACTGCAAAGCTGAAAAAAATTCCAAATGCAGTGAAATTGCAAAAAAATAAAGAAATCTCACGTCTTCCACAGTTTTTGGGGTTTTCTTTATTACAGAATTCATTGTGCGGTACCTGGCAACATAATTTTACAGGCTAGTGTGATTATGTACTGTAAATACTAGTGATGAGCTAGGCACTAAAATGCTCAGGTGCTCGTTGCTTGGGTTGAGCAAATTGCAATGCTCGGGTAGAGCGAATTGCAATGCTCGGGTGTTCAACCAGAGCAACGAGCCCAATATAAGTCTATGGGAAACCTGCGCTTGTTTGCCGCGACCACACCAGAGGTTTTTTTTGGGTATCAAAACGTCGGAAATCTACGGGAACAGTGCACAAATGACATGGGAACATCATGGGGAAGACCCCTGGAAGCATTTCTGGCTCCTAGGTCACTGCTGTGAACAATCTTGTCAGAGTGTAACGTCACTTTTACAGGCGCACAATAAAACATACAAAAATGAAACCAAAATGGATTTTCCTGGGAATATGATAAGGAAAAATCCTTTCCAGGATAATGATTTGTATGTAAGGTAAAATAAATAACCCCCCAAAAAATGTACCTCCACCTCTTGGGGTATGTTTACACGAAGCGTTTTAGATGCGTTTTTCAACTTTAGCATTGCTTTCGACCAATACAAATGCATTCACAGGGAAATATCATTTTAACATTTAACAACCTTAACTGGTCATGTGGTGTGTGACACATCATCAGACTCATCCTGTTTCATTTATAAAGGAGGGACTCTGAAAGTCACAAAGCCTATTTTTATAGGAGTATCAGGCAACATTAATATTCTTAAAGAGCCATCAGTCGGCTATGGTTTGTTGTTCCCATTATTAAACAGTGGGTCTCATACTGTTATTGCCTATGCATTGAATGCAAGGCCTGCCCCAAATTTGGACGCACCCCAATAACCCTTTGAATAGACATCCTGGATGGCCACCTGAAAGCATTGTTCCCATTATTAGTAATTTGGTACTCCCATACTGTTTGCCTATGCATTGAATGCAAGGCTCGCCATGCCACAAAGTTACACGCACCCCAATAACCCTTTGAACTGACGTACTGGATGGCCACATGAAACCAAAGTTCCCATTATTATTTATTTGGTACTGCCACACTGTTTGCAAATGCATTGAATGCAATGCCCGCCTTGCCACAAAGTTACACGCACCCCAGTAACACTTTGAACCGATGTCCTGGATGGCTACATGAAACCAAAGTTCCCATTATTAGAAATTTGGTACTCCCATACTGTTTGCAGGCTATGCATTTAATGCAAGGCCTGCCCCAAATTTGCACGCACACAAATCCCCTTGGGAAAAATGTGGAGAAGGGCCTCATAAAAATTTTTTCTCATTAGAAAGGAGCGGGTCTCCTATACTTGTAATGCCCATGCACTAAGTGTATGAGCTGACAATCATTCCCCTCCTAGGGGAAACACATCAACATACTGTATAAACATTTTTTTTATGGGCATCATAAACGCCCTTAAAAACACTAACGTGGCTGTTGCATCACGGAACAGGTTAACCCTAGTGTTCTACTGGTGGTGTCTGAAAAGACATGGAGGATATGTTGCATCCCACAAAGTGGCCATTTCTATGGGATACCAGATATAAAGTGTGTTTTCACACAGTTGAATGGAGGCCTGAAATGCCACAGTTTGTAGCCCACAGATAGATGACGCATGTGATGGAGATACCACACTTTTAAAAAATGTGGTCTGTATTTTTATTTTTTACAGCAAAATAGTGTTAATAATTGGAGTAACACACAGCAAAAACAGTTGAATGGAGTCCTCAAATGCCACAATTTGTAGCCCACCGACAGATGAGGCGTCTGACAGATATAGCCCACGTTCAAATATCTTCACTGTATTTTTTTTGGGGGGGGGCAGAAAAATTGTGTCAATAAGTAGGCTAAGACACAACAAAAACAATTCTATGGAGGCCTGAAACCTTCTGCATATTAAAACAGAGCTGTGTCAACGGATCAAGCCTGGGTGGAGAAGATTAACCCTTTTTGTGCTGCCTATCACAATTTGCCACAATTTGTAGACCACAGATAGATGACGTGTGTGACAAATATACCACACTTTTAAAATATGTTGCCTGTATTTTTACATTTTAAAGCTAAATAGTGTTAATAATTGGAGTAACACACAGCAAAAACAGTTGAATGGAGGCCTGAAATGCCACAATTTGTAGCCCACAGATACATGAGGTGTGTGACAGAGATATCGCACCTTTAAAATATGTGGCCTGTATTTTTACTTTTTATAGCTAAATAGTGTTAATAATTGGAGAAACACACAGCAAAAACAGTTGAATGGAGGCCTGAAATGCCACAATTTTTAGCCCACAGATAGATGAGGCATGTGATGGAGATGCCACACTTTTAAAATATGTGGCTTGTATTTTTATTTTTTATAGCTAAATAGTATAAATAATTGGAGTAACACACAGCAAAAACAGTTGAATGGAGGCCTGAAATGCCACAATTTGTAGCCCACAGATAGACGAGGAGTGTGATGGAGATACCACACTTTTAAAAAATGGTGCTTGTATATTTATTTTTTTTACAGCAAAATAGTGTTAATAATTGTAGTAACACACAGCAAAAACGGTTCAATGGAGGCCTGAAATGCCACAGTTTGTAGCCCACAGATAGATGAGGCATGTGACGGAGATACCACACTTTTAAAATATGTGGCCTGTATTTTTATTTTTTACAGCTAAATAGTGTTAATAATTGGAGTAACACACAGCAAAAACAGTTGAATGGAGGCCTGAAATGCCACAATTTGTAGCCCACAGATAGATGAGGCATGTGACGGAGATACCACACTTTTAAAATATGTGGCCTGTATTTTTATTTTTTACAGCTAAATAGTGTTAATTGGAGTACACAGCACACAGCAAAAACAGTTGAATGGAGGCCTCCAATGCCAAAATCTTTAGCCCACAGATAGATGAGGCATCTGACAGAGATAGCCCACTTTCAAATATGTGGCCTGTAATTTTTTTTAAATATTGTGTCAATAAGTAGGCTAATTCTCAACAAAAGCAATTATATGGAGGCCTGAAATGGCACAATGATAGTCGATCTGTGTGGCAGACAAAACCCAGTGTAAAATATCTGCCCTGTAGCTGAATATTTTTTTGGCAGCAAAATGGTATCAAGAAATTGTATAAGACACTCCCAAAAAATTTTACAGTACCACAAAAATGGCAGAATTTTCTGCGCACTCAGATGTGATGGCTGGGACAGGCAAAACTGTTATGATTTGGTAGCTGAGGAGAGCAGGCAAAAACGGCAATACACCAGAGAGGTTGGAATCTACTGGATTGCAGTACCCTGACTAACCACCACAACTAAAGGCAGCCGTGGAGCGTTCCTACGTTGGTCCTAGACGCCTCGTCACAGCCTGAGAGGTTAACTACACCTAAAGATAGAAAGAGGAAAGCTATCTGCCCCGGAGCAGATCCCCAAAGAACATAGGAAGCCCCCAAACATGTAATGGCGGTTAGACAAGAGGAAATACAGACACAGAAAGAAAATAGTATGAGCAAACGTTGGGGCCCAATCTACCTGGACAGAAAAGGATAGGAAGGACACTTACTGCAATCCAAAAAACCCTAAAAAATACCAACCCTACTAATTGCAAAAACACCTGAGATCACACGACCTCTACCACCTAAATTAGTTCTCTGGTGTCACAAAACTAAGCCGCAGCCACTGAAAAAAACTGGAAAAGGCAAATGAACAAATAACAGTGGCTCAGATAAACTGAGAGGAGCACAAGCCCCCGGAGGGGACCTGGCTGACCTCCACAGAAGTGCAGGGAACAATGTAAAAAGAAAGCACAAAAATAAAAGCAGAAAATATCTTATCTGATAGCAGAAGATGCAGGCAAGACTCAGCAAGCTTCCAAGTGAACCAGGAACCACAGTTTAGACAAGAACAATTGATCACCGGCAACCATGATGGGAGGGAACCTCCCTTATATAAGACCAGTCTGTAACTCCTGATTGCCAATCTTCATTGAATGGTTCAGTACTGTTTGTAACCACCAGAGGGAGCTTCTGCTCAGAATTCATTTCTAACACATTCACAACACAAACCCTTTTAAAATAGCTCGATTTTCACGCTGCACTCTGAAAAGAATCTGGCTGTATTCTGCAGTGTCAACAAGCAAATGGAGAAAAAAAAGAGGGCTCTAGATTGCTCTGGAATAAAATAATCAGGATTAAGATGCCAACAAAATAATTCCTGACCACTGATTTCTGGTGTTATGTATATACGGTCAATATATGTAATAGGCAGCAGCAGCAGACAGCAATGGAATGCACCTTTTTGATGTATGCAATGAAGTATGCTACATACAATGCCTGACTGACTAGCAGTGATATCTATATACCCACATACAGTGACTGCATTCCTTGCACTGATATGTATATACGCACACACACTCACTGCCTACCAAGCACTCCAATCTATACACCCCGTATTTAGTCCTTAAAAGGACTGTTGATTTAGCTGGATTTGTGTATTCTATTATGGTATAGCCACACTAACTTTGAAACCCTCAAATCTGACCCTATCTCGGCAGCAACTCTCCTTACACTAGCTGGTTCCAGAGCTGAACGTGACGAGCAGGGTGGCGCCAGGTCTGATATAGACCTAATGACGCTGTGCGGCCAGCCAATCACTGTAATGCCACAACCAACATGGCTGCGGCATTACAGTGCGTGGCAGACAATACCTGCATGTTGATTGGCACGCTAAAGAGCACCAAAAATGCAGGGTGGGGACCTGAACTCTACCCGTACAGGGATGCTTGATCGAGTAACGAGCATTACCGAGTATGCTCAGTCAACACTAGTTAATACCAAACCTGTCCATTTTTTTTATTGGAGAAATTTTTTTTTTATTTGCTCAGAAATTTTTGTTTGTTTCTGTAACAAATTTTAGAGGTCTGTAATTTTTTTTTTACTTTTGTGCTGTGAGAGGGCTTGGTTTCAACACACTTAACCAATGTTTTTATTGAAACTTTTTGGGGGGTGCATATGAAATTTTGATCTCGTTTTCATTCTTTTTTTATTTAAAGTGTGCCAACTCAAAAATGGCAATTCTGGCTCTTCGATTTCTTTTTGACGTTTTAGATAAATTTATATTTTGTTAGAAAAGACTGTTTTGGAGACAGCTATACCAAATGTTTATTTTTTTGTTTTTTACTTCTTTAGTTTTAAATAAAAGTTTTTGTCATATGTTATCTATTTAAGTTTTGATATTTGAGTCCTTGTTTGTCTGCTCAAAAACTTGACATTTTTTTCTCTTATTTTCTTCATGCTACTGCTTTGAGCACTTTTTTTCACATATTTCCTTCGCAGTGTACATTTAAGCTGTGCTGTATAAAAATTTGCATACTGAGCATACGCAATAAAAATGTCTGCATCTTGAGAATTATATGCAAGATTTAAAAAAATACTCGAGGAAGCAGTAAGAGAAAAAACAGAGCAAAAGCAGGGTACTTTAGACCTTGGAGTGCACTGGTATTCTGCCTACTGTCTACTGATCCGTTGACAGTTCGGAAGAACATGGTTGCACTTCGTGTCAGCACTGTGCACTCTATGATGCTGCAAGCAGAGGCAGCATTATTTCTGTTTCATGGGAGGAGCGCAAGTAAAAAGTTGATAAACACAAAGTCTCCATTGTGTCACCATTGACAGATTGCAGAAGTGGCAGGTAATCCAGGATTTGTGCAATAAACAATAAATGAAAATCTTGCTTTGCTTGAGACAGAAGATTATTTTTTCATAACAAGGAAATTGCAAAACTCTTTTCTTTTGCAAGCACTTTGCAATTTTGCCCATTTGTCATAATGAAACTAAACCTTTAACGGGTTGCAAAGTCAAATATTCAAGCAAAATAAATGAAAAAGGATCTAACTGCTGCCAAAAAGCATCAAATAGTGCAATGCCTTGGAAAAGGTATGAAAATATTAGATATTTCACAAAATCTTAAGCGTGATCATCATACTGTGAAGAGATTTGTGGCTGATACACAGCACAGATTGGTTTGTGCAGATAAAGACATAATGAGGAAGGTTTCTGCCATATAAATTTATCAGATTAAGAAAGCAACTGCTAAAATACCATTTAAATGTAGCAAAAAGGTATTTGAAACTACTGGTGCCTCTGGAGCCACACAAACTTCAAGGTGTAGGATCCTCCACAGGCTTGCAGTTGTGCATAAACCTAGTATCTGGCCACCACAAAACAATTCTCACAAGCAGAAATGGGTACAGTGGGCCCATACATGCATGACTAAAACAGTCTTTTTTACTAATGGGTGCATTGCAACACTGGATGGTTTAGATGGATGGCCACCATATCCCAACAAAGCTACAATGTCAGCAAGGAGGTGTCGAAGTCATGTTTTGGTCCAAAATCATGTGGAGAGAGCCTGCAGGCCTTATTAGGGTCCCTGATGGTGTAAAAATTACCTGTGCAAAGTATATAGAGTTTCTGACTGACCACTTTCTTTCATAGTACAAAAATAAGAACCATGCCATCCCTGGCTAAATCATCTTCATGAATGACAAATTGACAATGCAACATCTCATGCTGCAAAGAATACTGTTTTGGGCATAAATGGAGAGAAACGCATGGTGTGGCCACCATCCTCCCCTGACCTCAACTCTATTGAGAACCTTTGGCGTTTTCTCAATCCAAATATCTATGAGGGTGGGAGACAGTTCAAATCAAAACAGAAACTCTGGGAGGCTATTCTGACATCCTGCACAGAAATTCAAGCAGAAATTAGCCAAAAACTCACAAGTTGAATGGATGCAAGAATTGTGAAAGTGATATCAAAGAAGGGATCCTATTTTATGATAAGTTGTGCTGTTAAGATGATTTTTCATTGAAAAAGCTTTTGATTTGATTAAATATGATCTCTCATCTTAATTAGGCGTTTTTTCAGCATTTTTGGGTTTTTTAATGCAAATTTTCAGCTGCGTTTTGCAGTAGCAGCAAAGCCTATGAGATTTCAGAAATCACATACACACCTTGATTTTTTTGTCAGCAGTATTTTGTGCTTTGCCTATTTTTTTGGACAGTAGAGCATGTCAATTCTTTCCGCGTTTTTTCAGCATTTTACACCCATTGATATGAATGGGTGGTGAAAAAAAAACACTGAAAATCCACAGGTATTAGGTTTTGCTGCGTTTTTTGTGCAAAAACCTGATTCTATAAAATAGGACTTTTTTTTCAGCACTAAACTTTATCAGCATGCACAGAGACATATCTAGCATGCCATAACTGCAAGAAAAAACGCAGCAAAAAACACAAGCAAATCCAAGGAAAATGTACTTTTTTGCAGCTTCTTTCCTGCTAAGGCTGGTTTCACATTGGCATTTTTTAGTGCAGCGCATCTTGCTCATCCGATCGCATGCGCCATGCGCCCCTATCTTTAACATAGGGGGGCGCATGGTTTAGCATTATCATGTGATCATTAGTGTTTTCGCGCGTTGCGTTATTTTGTCGTGAGCGACTTGGCGCGCACGACGCAACATGTTGCATGTTTTGGTCCGCCCAAACTCGTTAAAAAGGCGCATGCGCTCGCCCAAACAACACATTACAGTCTATGTGATCGCTGATGTGCGCTGGGACAGGCGCAGGTCAGCGTTCTACTACGCATGCGTTGTCAGAGATAACACATGTCTAGACACTGGTTTAAACCACCCACTAAACAAAGAAACATTGTATGGGGTAGTTTATGTAAAAGAAGGTGTTGGCACTTCAGTCCACTACTCTACAGCCAGATACAGAGCAAGACAGCAGCTATTCCAGCTTTCTTCTTGGACAGCTGGGAAACTTGGATAATGTGAGTATAAAACCTAATGTTTTTCTCTCCTTTTTTGTCAATTTATTATGTACTAATGTCTCTTTTTTTATTGCAGCATGTCTTCTGGAGAGGAGTACCATACTGATTGGTAAGTATTTGCTGTTGCATGGACACGTGGCAATTTTTTTTTCTTTTTCAGTCCACATCGTCCACAGCAGCGGAGGAAGAGCGGGAGCAGCCAGTCAGAGTGCAGGCGGGGAGGCGGCCTGTAAGTATAGACTGACAGATTGTACTCTTTTTTTTGCCCCTGACTTTTTTATTGCCTGTTTTTCCTATTCAATCTTGCTTATTCTCAATCTTTCTTCTCTCTTGTTTTCCATCTTTTCATCTACAAATGTTGACAAGATTAATGTTTTGCTTTCTTTTCTAGGCTTCACAACGAGATGAGGAACTTGCCCTGGACAATGACGCCCTTATCCAGTTGGTCCAGGAGCGAGTCCCGTTGTGGGACAGCCGTGATCCAATGCACTGTGACAACGTGGTGATCCGGCGGCTCCGGAATGAGGTGACCGCAGCGCTGATGGATGACTGGGACAACGCCTCTCGCCGGGTCCGCAAGAAATTTCGTAAGTATTTCAATGGTGTGTGATGCTGCAGTGAGCTTGGCCGGGATCACACAACTGTATGTGATGCTAGTAACTCCAGTGAGTTTCTAGCATCCTACACAGTTGTGTGATCCCGGCCTACAGTGCATTGTCTAAATTTTATTTTTGATTTTCCACAGTGAACAAGGTCAGAACCCGTTGGCGCTAGATGAAGGACCGCTTCAACAGGGACCTGAGGCAGGAGAACCGGGTTGCCAGTGGTGCTGTGGCAAAGACCACAAGAAATTACCGGTACCATCGGGCTTTGGCTTTCTTAAGACCGGTCCTTGCCACCAGAGCGTAAGTATTTTGTTGTTGTATTGTGTTTACCCTGTGTTTTTCTATTCCACAGGAGTTGGCGTTTTTAAATGCATGATACTAATTTTTTTTTTTTTTTTTTTACAGCACCTGGAGCAGCACCCTGCAACCTGGTCCTGGAGCGGTCCTTCAGAGAGCTGCCTCGGACCCATCCCAGTCATCCACCAGCCAAGAAGCACCTTGCGGGTCGGCAACACAGACAGCAGGAGAACAGGAAGGTGATCCATCAGGTCTTCCCCTGTCACAGGTCTCTGCCACTGGTTTTGCGGCACTTCCCGCCCGTGGCAGAAGGCCTCTGACAGGAATCTCATGCCCGAGTTCATTCACTTGAGTACGGTTTTCCAAAATAGCCTCAAGGCAATGGGCGACAGAGTGGATAGCGGTTTTGCACTAATGGAACAACGCTTCCAGTCTGTCAAGCGTCGCCTTGACTATCTTGAAGCCGAGCTCAAAAGACCAGCGCACCATTTTTTTCAACAAATTGAACGGGGCATGGCGGAACACCTTAGTCCTGATCTCCAGCTGACTGTGATGCATGCCTACAATTATTACATGCAGGCTATGCAGCAGAGTCGGTACGTGCAGCAGCCAGTGGTGCCTTTCCCACCCATGCCACCACTGACTCGCTTCACCTCACTACCGACTTCTGCTGTATACCACTGCACGGCCACCAGCATTCCAAACCATGCTGGACCACACTACACCACATACAGTCACGGTGCAGCTGGACACTCCCTTGCCACCACCATGCCAAGCGCTGCTCCTGTTTAGACTTCCTCCACCCCTGCTTGGACCTCCACCCCTGCTTGGACCTCGTCCCCTTCTAGGGACGCCACCACCACTGAACAGCAGCTGGGGGACCATCATTCTGCATTCAGGGCCTCGGACCCTGTCAGGAGGTCCAGCAGCCCACAGAGGTCCCCCAGCACACCGTGGTCCCCAAGCAGTAGGAGCTCCACAAGTGCCAGGAGGTCCCCAAGCCACAGGAGGACCCCAAGCCACAGGAGGTCCCCAAGCACCAGGTCCCCAAGCCAAAAGAGGTCCCCAAACACCAGGTCCCCAAGCCAAAGGAGCTCCACAAGTGCCAGGAGGTCCCCAAGCCACAGAGGTCCCCAAGCACCTGGTCCTCAAGCAACAGGAGGTCCCCAAGCACCAGGTTCCCAAGCACCAGGACCTCCAAAAAAAACAAAGATGGGACGAAGAGTCCACAAAATGACTTTTGTCCTCATTCCCCCTCATCTCGCACTGTGTTTGACCCACTGCCTTCCCCACCACTTTCGTTGCCCCTTCCCCTCGAACCCCTTCATTGCCCACCCAAAGTCAATCCTCGTCGCTCCACACCCCCAAGTTACCCCCATCTTCCCCCAAACGTCGGCCCCAATTATTTTTTTTTGTCAGTGTGTCTTGTAAAATAAATGTGCCTTTTTTTTCCCCCAACTGTTTGGTTCAATTGTGTCTTTCGCCGCCTACACACACTGTGTCGTACACTGTGTGATTTTGCCACCATATAGCTCCATTACCGACACATGCTTCTTGTGTCAGTCCTGGAGCTATGTATAGTCAAAAACACAAATATATTTTCACCACCAGTCTCTTCAGTCTAGAAATATTAGTAGACTCAATAGAGGATGTTGGTGAGTGCAAGACATATTTATTCTCACCTTGCCAGGTATCATAAAGAGTGAATTGAGGATGGTGTGTTTTGCCCATCAACATTTCACTCTTTGTGACACAAGGCCAGGGGATTGTTGATATACCTTGTAATTAACCACATCCTCTATTCAGTGTGTGGTGAATAAACTGAAGAGATGAGGGAGAAAATACATGCCATATCTACAATCCCCTGGCCTGGTATCATAACTATTTATCCTACCTGGCCAGGTGACTATACCTATGAGTTGTCATCTGCAGCGTCGCTTCAGTCTGCATCATCTAATGCATGCAGACTGGAGAGATGCTGGTGGTTACTCATATGTGTATTCAACTGCCCAGGTGTCATAAAATTCAGGATGCTTTTTTTGGTATCCTCACTTCAGCATGACACCAGGCTAGGGGCTTGTAGAAGTTGTATAAACTTTATCATCTCTCCAGTGTGCGTGCATACTGAAGCCACAGTGGAGATAATACAAATAATATTTATACTCATATGGTCAGTGTCATAAAGAGTGAATGCTAGTGCATCCCAAAACCACTATTTGTAACATCAGGCCAGGTGTATGATATTTGTTGTATCTCCATCATCGCTGTAGTATCTCCACCGTCGCTGCAGTATCTCTCCACCGTCAATGCAATCTGTTTGAACACAGACTGGAGGGATGATGAAGGTCATAAAACTTTTCTCTGTAGATTCACCTGGTAGGAGTCCTATTAAAGTCACGATGCAGAAAACACAGCATCCTGACTTCACTGGGACACCTGGGCAGGTGATTATTGTATTTAAGTGTAGAAAAACAGAGTGTACTCTGTACAGGTATCAAAACAGGTTTTTTATTAACATTTTTTATTAACATAAACACAAGAAAAAAAATTTACTACACCATTTGATCTTGCCATTCCACACATCCCACATCACATATAAAGTAGGCCGCAAATTGGTCCCATTTGGCCAACTTCAACTAATGACCTGAGAGGGTGCTGAGTAAATTCAGGCAATGGGTTGACAGGTGGTTCATCTAGTTCAAAGGTAGGGTGCTCTTTAGCCATTACAAAATTGTGAAGAACCACACATGCTTTCACCACCTCATCCACAGTTTCAAGTTTCAGATTAATGGCTGTGCCTAGAATGTGCCATCTCGACACAAGAATCCCAAAGGCACACTCTACAGTTCTTTTGGCCCTGGTCAGTCTGTAATTAAAGATTTTTTTGGTGTGGTCCAAGTCCCAGCTGGAGTACGGCTTAAACAGGTTTGTACACATTTGAAAGGCCTCATCACGAACCATTACAAATGGCAGTGGCGGACCTTCGGTATGGGGAAGAGGCCGTGGCAGGGGGAAATTAAAATGGTTGCCATACAACCTACGGCCCATGTCCGAGTTCTTAAAGGTCTGGGATTCATTGCCCCGGCCAAATGCCCCAATGTCCACCGCAATAAATCTGCAGTCTGCATCAGCAATAGTCATGAGTACTGTAGAAAAGTACTTTTTATAATTATAGTACTCAGAGCCACTTCTTGGGGGGTTTGTTATCCTGATGTGTTTCCCATCCACCGCTTCCAAACAGTTGGGGAAATTGCAGTCTGTCCAGAATTTTTCAGCAATATTGACCACTTTTCCGCGGTGGGCAGGGGCATAAATTCCGGACAGAGAATGTCCCACAAAGCCCGGCAAGTGTCCGCAACTATTCCCACAAGGTGGAGATGCCAAGCCGGTACTGAAAGTGTAGTGAAGAGAGGGTCTCGCCAGAAGCCAGGAATCTGCAAAACAGATGAAGAAAAATTGTGATTGTCTAGGCTCTGGCAAAACACTGACATGAAAAAGAAATCTGTACATGGCAGAACTATAATTCTGCAGGCTTTTAGTAAATGGCAGAACAAAAACAATACACGCATTTGTTTAATATTACGTACCGTAATGTGACGAGGAGCCGTTCCTCCGGAGGAATTGCACGACGGAGCTGTGTGTCCTGTCTCCGGATGGCTCCTTCAACACGAGCAAACAAATCCCTGAAACTTTCTTGGGACATCCGTGTATAGTCAGAAAATTTTGCCGGGTTTGCCTGGAGCTTGCTGAAGAGGGTGTGGTACGCTCCACGGCTCTCCCGGACTTCAATAATGGGATGTCTCCAAAAACGCCGCCGCTGCCATCTTTGCTCTCTCTCTCCCTTTGTTGCTGGCAAGCAAAAGCAAAAGTCAGAAACAGCGCGATGTCCATATCCAAGTTATGCGAAAACTCTCCCAACGCAGATCCATGGTGACACAGGAAACAGCAGCAAAATCTGAAGAATTCAGCTAGACAGGGTCTATTTAACCCCTTACTGCCATCGGACGTACTATCCCGTCCATGGTACCTGGGCCCGTATGACCATGGACGGGATAGTACGTCTCGTGCGATCGGACGCGCTCCCGGGGGAGCGCAGCCGATCGCGCCCGGGTGTCAGCTGATTATCACAGTGACACCCATGACTGTGTGTCAGGAGTGGTCACGGACCGCTCCCGGCACATTAACCCCTTGCACACCGCGATCAACCATGATCGCGGTGTACTGGGGGCACAGGGGAGGATCGCGCAGGGTGGGGGCTCCCTGCGCGCCCCCCTGAGACCCTCAGAGCAGCGCGATGTGATCGCGCTGTTCTGAGGGCTTCCTCCCTCCCAGGACCCGGATCCAAGATGGCGCCGGGGTCCTGGAGGGAGGCGGCTACCTCAGTGCTTGCCGAGAGCAGGCACTGAGAAGCCTGCTGCACTGCCTGAGCGATCGCTGGTGTGACAGAGTGCTGTGCACACTGTCACACCAGCGATCTGATAAAATACTGTGATGTCCCACCCTAGGACAAAGTAAAAAAGTTAAAAATATAAAAATAAACATGTTTTAAAAAAAAATCCAAAATAAATAAAAAAAAAAAATATATTCCCCAATAAATTCACTTCTTCCTGTAAATAAAAAAAACAAAGCAATAAAAGTACACATATTTGGTATCGCCGCGTCCGTAACGACCCCCCCTATAAAATTGTCCCACTAGTTAACCCCTTCAGTGAACCCCTTAAAAAAAAAAAAAAAAAACGAAGCAAAAAATCAATGTTTATCATCATACCGCCGAACAAAAAGTGGAATAACACGCGATCAAAAAGACCGATATAAAAAAACATGGTACTGCTGAAAACGTCATCTTGTCCCGCAAAAAACGAGCCATCATACAGCATCATCAGCGAAAAAATAAAAAAGTTATAGCTCGCAGAATAAAGCGATGCAAAAATAATTATTTTTTATATAAAATTGTTTTTATTCTATAAAAGCGCCAAAACATGAAAAAATGATATAAATGAGGTATCGCCATAATCGTACTGACCCGAAGAATAAAACTGCTTTATCAATTTTACCACACGCGGAACGGTATAAACGCCTCCCCCAAAAGAAATTCATGAATTGCTGATTTTTGTTCATTCTAACCTCCCAAAAATCGAAATAAAAAGCGATCAAAAAACGTCACGTGCTCAAAAATGGTACCAATAAAAACGTAAACTCGTCCCGCAAAAAATAAGACCTCACATGACTCTGTGGGCCAAAATATGCAAAAATTATAGCTCTCAAAATGTGATGATGCAAAAACTATTTTTGCAATAAAAAGCGTCTTTTAGCATGACAGCTGCCAATCATAAAAACCCGCTATAAATAGTAAATCAAACCCCCCTTTATCACCCCCTTAGTAAGGGAAAAATAATAAAATAAAAAAAAAGTATTTATTTCCATTTTCCCATTAGGGTTAGGGTTAGGGTTGCGGCTAAAGTTAGGGTTAGGGTTGGCGCTAAAGTTAGGATTAGGGTTAGGGTTGGGATTAGGGGTGTGTTAGGGTTAGGTTTGTGGTTAGGGTTGGGACTAGGGTTAGGGGTGTGTTGGGGTTAGGGTTGGAGTTAGAATTGGGGGGTTTCCGCTGTTTAGGCACATCAGGGGCTCTCCAAATGTGACATGGCGTCTGATCTCAATTCCAGCCAATTCTGCGTTGAAAAAGTCAAACGGTGCTCCTTCACTTCTCAGCTCTGCCATGCGTCCAAACAGTAGTTTATCCCCACATATGGGGTATCAGCGTACTCTGGACCCCAAGAGTTATTGTGCCAATTGTCCTATTTCTTCTGCTACCCTTGGGGCTCTCCAAATGCGACATGACGCCCCCAGACCATTCCATCAAAGTCTGCAATCCAAAACGTCACTACTTCCCTTCCGAGCCCCAACGTGTACCCATACAGTAGTTTTCTCCCACATATTGGATATCAGCGTACTCAGGACAAATTGGACAACAACTTTTGGGGTCCAATTTCTCCTGTTACCCTTGTAAAAATAAAATATTGGGGCAAAAAAATCATTTTTGCAAAAAAAAAAAGATTTTTTATTTTTATGGCTGTGCGTTATAAACTTCTGTGAAGCACTTCGGGGTTCAAAGTGCTCACCACACATCTAGACAAGTTCCTTGTGGGTCTATTTTCCAAAATGGGGTCACTTGTGGGGGTTTTCCACTGTTTAGGCGCATCAGGGGCTCTCCAAATGCGACATGACGCCCCCAGACCATTCCATCAAAGTCTGCAATCCAAAACGTCTCTACTTCCCTTCCGAGCCCTGACGTGCACCCATACAGTAGTTTTCTCCCACATATTGGGTATCAGCGTACTCAGGACAAATTGGACAACAACTTTTGGGTTCCAATTTCTTCTGGTACCCTTGTGAAAATAAAATATTGGGGGCGAAAAAATCATTTTTGTAAAAAAAAAAAAAGGATTTTTTATTTTACGGCTGTACGTTATAAACTTTAGTGAAACACCTGGGGGTTAAAAGTTCTCACCACACATCTAGATAAGTTCCTTGAGGGGTCTAGTTTCCAAAATGGTGTCATTTATGGGGGTTTCCACTGTTTAGGCAGATCAGGAGCTCTCCAAACACGACATGGCGTCCAGCCAATTCTGCGTTGAAAAAGTCAGACGGCGCTCCTTCCCTTCTAAACTCTGCCATGCACCCAAACAGTGGTTTACCCCCACATATGGGGTATCAGCGCACTCAGGACAAATTGCACAATAACTTTTGAAGTCTTGTTACCCTTGGAAAAATAAAAATTGGGGTGAAAAGATCATTTTTGTGGAAAAAATATGATTTTTAAATTTTACGGCTCTACGTTATAAACTTGTGTGAAGCACTTGGGGGTTCAAATTGCTCACCAAAGATCTAGAAAAGTTCCTTAGGGGGTCTAGTTTCCAAAATGGGGTCATTTGTGGGGGGTTTCCACTGTTTAGGCACATCAGGGGCTCTCAAATGCAACATGGCATCCAATCTCAATTCCAGCCAATTTTGGTTGGAAAAAGTCAAATGGTGCTCCTTCCATTCCGAGCTCTGCCGTGCGCCCAAACAGTGGTTCCCACCCACATATGGGGTATCAGCGTACTCAGGACAAATTGGACAACAACTTATGTGGTCCAATTTCTCCTGTTACCCTTGGGAAAATAAAAAATTAGTGACTAAAAGATAATTTTTGTGGGAAAAAAATAGGATTTTTTATTTTCATGCCCGGGCATTATAAACTTGTGTGAAGCACTTGGGGGTTCAAAATGCTCACCAAAGATCTAGATAAGTTCCTTAGGGGGTATAGTTTCCAAAATGGGGTCACTTGTGGGGGTTTCCACTGTTTAGGCTCATCTGGGGCACTGCAAACGGAACATGACCCCCATCAACGTCTGCATTCCAAAACGTTACTACTTCCTTTCCAAGCCCTGCCGTGCACCCAAACAATTCCCCCCCCCATATATGGGGTATCAGCGTACTCAGGACAAATTGGACAACAACTTTTGGGGTCCAATTTCCTTGGGAAAATTCAAAAATTTGGGACTAAAAAATCATTTTTGTGGAAAATTTTTTTTTTTTTTCACACCCAGGCATTATAAGCTTTTGTGAAACACTTGGGGGTTCAAAGTGCTCACAACAGATCTATATAAGTACCTTAGGGGGTCTAGTTTCCAAAATGGTGTCACTTGTGGGGGTTTCCACTGTTTAGGTGCATCAGGGGCTCTCCAAACACGACATGGCGTCCAATCTCAATTCCAGCCAATTTTAGTTTGAAAAAGTCAAACGGCGCTCCTTCCCTTACGAGCTCTGCCGTGTGCCCAAACAGTGGTTTTCCCCCACATATTGGGTATTGGCGTACTCAGGAGAAATTGCATAACAACCTTATCTGTCCATTTTCTCCTTTTACCCTTGTGAAAATAAAAAAAAAGTTTGTAAAAGATCATTTTTGTGGCTAAAAAGTTAAATATTCATTTTTTCCTTCCACGTTCCTTTAGTTCCTGTGAAGCACCTGAAGGGTTAATAATCTTCTTGAATGTGGTTTTGAGTACCTTGAGGGGTGCAGTTTTTAGAATGGTGTCACTTTTGGGTATTTTCTGCCATATAGACCCCTCAAAGTGACTTCAAATGAGAGGTGGTCCCTAAAAAAAATGGCTTTGTAAATTTTGTTGTAAAAATGAGAAATCGCTGGTCAACTTTTAACCCTTATAACTTCCTAACAAAAAAAAATTTTGTTCCAAAATTGTGCTGATGTAAAGTAGACATGTGGGAAATGTTATTTCTTAACTATTTTGTGTGATATATTTCTCTGTTTTAAGGGAATAAAAATTCAAAGTTTTAAAATTGCAAAATTTTAAAAATTTTCGCCATATTTGCGTTTTTTTCAAAAATAAACGCAAGTTATATTGAAGAAATTTTACTTCTAACGTGAAGTACAATATGTCACGAGAAAACAATCTCAGAATCGCGAAGATCCGTTGAAGCGTTCCAGAGTTATAACCTCATAAAGAGACAGTGGTCAGAATTGTAAAAATTGGCCCGGTCATTAACGTGCAAACCACCCTTGGGGGTGAAGGGGTTAAAGAAGTCCCATGACAATCGCCCACTCGTGTCCCATTGGTGGAGCCTGTTTCAAGGATTTTTCTCCTGTGAAATGTGTAACTCATGCGCCTAAAAAACGCAAACGCATGCAAAACGCTAGATAAACTCATGCAAACGCTACGTTTTTTTGTCATTATGCGTACATTGATGCGTTAAAAAAAACATGTGTTTTTGCACGCATTTTCAGTAGCGCACGATGCGCTGCGCAAAACGACGCAAATGTGAAATTAGCCTAAGAGATCAGGTTTTGCTGCAGAAAAAAAACGCTGAAAAAACACCTTGTGTGAACTTACGCTTAATGTTGCAAATTCATCAAATGACCATTTTCAGTTCTTTACAACCTATGAAATGTTTGGAAACTATTGTGCATAATGATTTGCAACAGAGCATTTTGAGTTGTTTTAGTTTAAAAAAAAAATACTGTTATAAGTGGGAGGTTTGTTCAATAAAAATGATTTCCACACTAACAGTTGATGATTTGAACATTATACTGACTCATTTGCATCAACTATTTAGAAAAATCAGAGAAAGATAGCGTTTGCATAATCATTTGTAATGCGATGTAGATTAAAATTTTAGAAACCTAAGGAAGTAAGTTTCAAAATTTGTCAATAGAATGTGAAATGAGAAGGTAAAGTGGAGACATTTTCAAGATTGTGCTGAAAAGTATTTTCCCCCTCAAAGGAGAAGGAAGTAAAGCAATGTGTTCTGGTTCAGCGGAGGTGTTATCACACTCAATATGCTGATTCTACAGGATAACTTATTTCCCTTCACTAAAGTAACGCAGGCAAGTCAACAATGGAATTATAATTACTGAATAAATACATTTTAGTGAAGGTGCAATTTTCTGATGGTGTAGCTGATGAAATCTCTTTTAATTGAAGTTTAATATGAAATATTTAGTAATAACTGGACGCACTTTAAGTCGAATAAGACAGATTTCTGTTCTGCTATCGGCCCTGGGAAAACACTACAACAGTTGTGACTGGGCACTAGCATGACAAAGACAGTTCAAGGAAACACAAGCTGCATCCAGGGATGTGATTTCTCGAGATATTCAAGGACGTGGAGTTCAGAACACCGGAGATGAGCAAATCGTCAAAAATTCTAATTTGCTTATTTATTCAAATTTATCCGGGAAATTTTATTTTCATAGCTTTTATTCAATAGAACTCAAATGTGCTTAATTATGATCTGGGTCTGCATGAAAGTCATAGAATACCTAAGTTGTGCTATACCATTTAGTGCCTATATAACATTTATGCCTATCTGAAACTGCCATTGTGTGTACAGAAAACCTTAGCAGTAGGGTTGAGCATTCCGATACTGCAAATATCGGGTATCGGCCGATATTGGCTGTATCGGAATTCCGATTCCGAGTTCCGATATTTTCGTCTTATCGGATACCGGAATCGGGATTGTCACTGTCACTGTCAGTGTCCGTCGGTCGGGTCTGTCAGGAGTCAGCGGCACTTACCTGGCAGAAGATCTCCGGCGGTCACGTCCTGGACTGCTTCATGGCCGCAATCTTCTTTCCCCGGCGGTCACATGCAGTTTCTCCATATAACTGCAGTGACTGCTGGGTAATCCCGGCCGTAAAGCAGTCAGTCCGATGACGTCACCGCCGGGGAAGCAGGTAATCAGCTGTGCTGCGCCGGGATGACAGGCTCTGCCTGTCATTGCGATGTAGCAGAGTTGGATCGTCGTGGGACTGTCGTTATGGACTGCGTCGGACAGGTGGTATACTGTTGGTTTGTTTTTTTTCTTTTTTTACAGGAGATCGATGGCGTCGCAGGAATGAGAGAGTAATAAAAGAAATGAAAACTGTGTTGTCTCTTTTATTTCATTAAAATACTTTTTTCTTGCTGTGTCTTTTTTTTAAACATTTAAAAACTTTGGGATTAATAATGGATCGGTGTCTTATTGACACCTCTCCATTATTAACCGGGCTTATTGTCACCGTGCAATCAACGGTGACATTAACCCCTTATTACCCCGCTTGCCACCGCTACAGGGCAAGTGGGAAGAGCCGGGTAAAGTGCCACAATTGGCACATCTTTTGATGCGCCAAATGTGGGGCTGCTGTAGCCTGGTATTATCAGGCTGTTGAGGGCCAAAATCCATGGGCCTTGACAGTCTTTTAATACCAGGCCGCAGCAGTCTGCATTTTACTTGGCTGGTTAACAAAAATAGGGGGGATCCCCACGCCGTTTTTTTTTCGAGGGGATCCCCTATTTTTGTTAACCAGCCAAGCTAAGCAGACTGCTGTGGCCTGGTATTATCAGGCTGGCAAGGTCCATGGATATTGGATCCTTACCAGCCTGAAAAAACCAGGCCTCAGCGGTCTGCTTCATCTGGCTGGTTAACAAAAATAGGGGGGACCCCACGCCAATTTTTTTCGAGGGGATCCCCTATTTTTGTTAATCAGCCAAGATATGCAGACTGCTGTGGCCTGGTATTATCAGGCTGGCAAGGTCCATGGATCTTGGCTCCTTAACAGCCTGAAAATCCAGGCCTCAGCGGTCTGCTTCATCTGGCTGGTTAACAAAAATAGGGGGAACCCCACGCCAATTTTTTTCGAGGGGATCCCCTATTTTTGTTAATCAGCCAAGATATGCAGACTGCTGTGGCCTGGTATTATCAGGCTGGCAAGGTCCATGGATCTTGGCTCCTTAACAGCCTGAAAATCCAGGCCTCAGCGGTCTGCTTCATCTGGCTGGTTAACAAAAATAGGGGGGACCCCACGCCATTTTTTTTTCGAAGGGAACCCCTATTTTTGTTAATCAGTTCCCTCTGACGTCACTGATTGTGTCCCTGGCTGACCTGAAGTGAAAGTGGAAAGCAATCAATTAAGCTTTCCACTTAAGGGCCCGTCTCACATAGCGATATCGCTACCGAGATCGCTGCTGAGTCACTAGTTTTGTGACGCAGCAGCGAGCTCACCAGCGATATCGCTGTGTGTGACATTCAGCGACGATCAGCCCCCCTGCCGGGTATCGCTGATCGTCGCTGAAATGTCAGGACCTTTTTTTGATCGCTGGTTTCCCGCTGACAGGCACACATCGCTGCGTGTGACAGGCGGGAGACCAGCGATCCGCTGGTAACCAAGGTACACAGCGGGTTTCCAGGCGCGGGGCTGTGCCTAGAAACCCGCTGTGTACCTTGGATACCAGCGCCCTGATGCAGGGAGCTGGTATCCAAGGTACACAGCGGGTTTCCAAGCGCTGTGCGGTGCCTGGAAACCCGCTGTGTACCTTGGTTACCAGCGGATCGCTGGTCTCCCGCCTGTCACACGCAGCGATGCGTGCCTGTCAGAGGGAAACCAGCGATCAAAAAAAGGTCCTGACATTTCTGCGACGATCAGCGATACCCGGCAGGGGGGCTGATCGTCGCTGAATGTCACACACAGCGATATCGCTGGTGAGCTCGCTGCTGCGTCACAAAACTAGTGACTCAGCAGCGATCTCGGTAGCGATATCGCTATGTGAGACGGGCCCTTAAGCGATGTTACCCGCAGTGTCGCTGTCCCAGATCGCTGCCTGAGCTGCCTGTTTGGCAGCTCAGCAGCGATCATGTAGCGATACACCAGCGATCCTGACAAGTGCATATCGTTGTCGGGATCGCTGGTGTATCGTTATGTGACACCCAGCCTTTACTCTCCTGTCAGGCAGGAGAGGAACTCATTCATTTGGGGTTTACTGTGAGGCTGCAGCATTAGCTGCGGTCCCTGCAGTAAACATTAACCCTTTCTGAAGGATTACACCGTGGGACCTGACTGTGCATGGGATAGGTAAGAATAATTTTGCTTTTTTATTTTATTTTTATTACAGGAAATGGTTTTTGCAGTAAAATAAAAGATGGTCAAAAACATGTGTCTTTATTTCATTAAAATGATTTTTAATTAAAGTGTGTGTGTTTTATTTTTATTTCATGCAATAGGTTTAATAATTGATAGTTGTCTAATTGACAGCTCTCAATTATTAACCTGGCTTAAGGTCACCTTTCAATAGCAAGGTGGCTTTAACCCCATATTAACCCATTCGCCACCGCTACAGGGCAATGGGAATAGACGGGCAAAGTGCCAGAAAGGGCGAATCTAATTATAGATTTGTCTTTCCTGGGGTGTCTGGGGGCAGATGTTAGTAGCCGGGGGGGGCAAAAATAATGGTCCCTCTCTGGGCTATTATTATCTGCCCCCACTCACTGGCTTTGTCTGTCTGGTTGCGAAAATAGGGCGGGAGCCCACGCATTTTTTTTCAGCAATTTTACACCTCATATATATATATACATGTCATTGAATTTGTGACACATATATATATATATTTATATTTGTAGTTCATACACTTCTACATAGTATAATAGCCGCTAATTCAATTGCCGGCTTTTGTGAAAATGCAGAACCCGACATGAAATGACACTTGGTGTACATAGGGTTAACCATGTCTTTTCATGTCCTTTGCTATCTAATTTGCACAAACAATTAAATCAGACTATGTGTGCAAAATTTCACACCTGTAGGGGTTAATTAAAGGTGTAAATTCGTAGCAAAAAAGTCCGTTTTTTTACAACGAATTTAACACCTTTAATTAACCCCTACAGATGTGAAATTTTGCACACATAGTCTGATTTAATTGTTTGTGCAAATTAGATAGCAAAGGACATGAAAAGACATGGTTAACCCTATGTACACCAAGTGTCATTTCATGTCGGGTGACCCATTCATACATTCATACTCCAGCCATGAAGATGTAGACTGGCAGCCGGAAAAGTACTCTGCATAGGATAGTGCAGCCTGCAGCACAGACTTAGGGTGGTCTGTACTGTGGGTTATCGGCAAAAATCGCTGGTAGCGTAATTTAGAAAAGATTACACTACAGTAGATATGTCTGGATCAGGCAAAATTCGAATTCAGCAGTTTGCTCTGATTTTCCGGGAAAGTCGATTAACAGAGAAGTTATTTAATATCCCTTTTTTCTGTAGGGATTTTCTATACCACAGAGCATAAAAAACATAGTATGTAAAAAAAATGAAAAAAAAAAATCCTTATACTCATCTTATCACCTCTTTGGCCTCTCCTTTCCTCACCATGACTTGTCCGGTCATATCCGCATCTTCTTGTCACTGCCACGCATCCTGAAATTCCTAGCCTCTCAAACTAAACTGGAACTTTCAGCGCTGATTAAGTCTAAAAGAGTTCTGTGCAAGCATGTGAATGTTCATGACTTCATGATGTGCACCGCGATCTTAAGCACATATATGCAGAACCATCCAAGGACTCCTCAGACGAGATGTCGTGGCCTAGCATGAGAGGCCCGTGGATTTCAACTCAAGCAAGAGTCATAAGAAGGTGAGAAGTGGAGGAGAGACTAAGGATAATTTGTATTTTTTAACCTTTTGCCTTTCAGAAAAATGACTGCCATTTTTATTTTTGTAACATGAGAGTAGAATTGAATTCCATTTGAATATTTTTGCTCATGTCTACTGCAGGATCCTGTGCTATAATCACTTTCTTATGAAATTTGAGGTATGCTTCAAGTAATGTCTGTCTGTCCATAGACACAATTAAAGAAGGTTTAGAGTCCTTTAACACACCACCAGAGCATGATAAACATAGGTTTCAAAAAAACTGTACTCACTTCTCCGGCATCTTCAGCAGTATCTCGTGCCTGTTAAGCCCCTGACATGATGTCACAGGACCTAGTATGGTCAAGAGGCACCAAAGATGTTGGATACCACAAGATGTCAAATTTGGCCAAATGTTGGAAGAAGCCAGAGATAGCCCAGTGAAGACAAGCAGAAAGGGGCTGTGCTGAGAACAGGTGAGGGCTGGGTAAGTATACATTTATTTTTACCTCTTTACAGCCATTTAGAATCCAGCAGAATAGTAACCGGGGAAAACTGAATTTTTCTTTTTTTGTAAAATTTAATTAGCCTCAAATCAATTTACTCATCTCTAAAATACACCTTTATTTATTCTTAAGCTTTATATTTCAAGGACATATTCATAGATTGTATATACATTTACATTGACTGGAAGCACAAACAGAATCCTTAAGCCTTTGTGTAGATAATTGTCAGGTCTTTATATCTTATTTTATTAGAAATATATATCTATAGATCACACATTACATATAGAAAAAAAGGAAACAGAGACGATGATATATGATACAATCTGACATTGTAAGAAAGATGGAAACCTGACAGTTTAGTGGTAGAATAGTGCAGGTCATAGGTGAGCTCGGAACACAACTCGACTTCTATAAAACAATAATAAATGAAAGGGGAATAGAAAAAGATAAAATGTCTATAAAGACCCAAGTTATAAATAAATGGTAAAGGTTGAGCTAGATGGATAGATATAAAGATAGATAATAGATAGATAGACAGACAGACAGACAGATAGATAGATAGATAGATAGATAGATAGATAGATAATAGATAGATAGATAGATAGATAGATAATAGATAAATAGATAGATAGATAGATAGATAGATAGATAGATAGATAGATAGATAGACAGATAGATAGATAGATAGATAATAGATAGATAGATAGATAGATAGATAGATAGATAGATAGATAGATAGATAGATAGACAGATCCAAAAAATGGAACCAGCACCATAATACAGTCAATATACGTGCAGTTTAATTGCTCATCTGGCGACGTTTTGGTCTAAAAAATTGTGGACCTTTTTCAAGCAATACAAAGGTGCAAATGCATAGTATTATTTAGTTATTTAGAAGCAAATATTAAATATATAAGATATACCACATTATTTTACATAATGCAAAGGCATATTAATAAATTGCATAAACAATGTTATGTGCAAAAGTGAATATTTTTACAAAGTTAAATACATACAGTCATTATATCCATAACCAAGACATAATTAGCTATCAAAGACAGCTGTGTATTATTGACACCAAATATGACTCACCCCATTCATATTCAAAAAAACGCACTGAGATTAGATAGATAAACAGATAATAGATAGATGGAAGCTAGATAAATTGATAGATACTAGATAATAGCTAGATAGATAATAGATAAATAATGGAAAGATAATAGACAATAGATATATATAGATAGACAGATAGATAGATAGATAGATAGATAGATAGATAGATAGATAGATAGATAGATAGATAGATAGATAGATAGATATAGATAGATAGAATGAAAAAATTGGCTTGAGAAACGATATTACATCCGAAACGTTGCCACACCTTTGGGCAATAAAGTAAATTCTTTGTGCTGTTTTTCCATTTTTAATCTTAGATAGATAGATAGATAATACTTAGATTGATAATAGATAGATAGATAATAGAGATAGATAGATAGAAGATAGATAGATAGATAGATAGATAGATAGATAGATAGATAGATAATAGTTAGATAGATAATATAGTTAGATAATAGAGACAGAGAGAAAATAGATAGAAAATAGATAGATAGATAATAGATAGATAATAGATAGATGATAGATAATAGATAGATAATAGAGATAGATAAATAAATAGATAGATAGATAAAAGATAAAGATAGATAGATAGATAGATAGATAGATAGATAGATAGATACAGTATATATAAATAGATAATAGATAGATAAATAGATAATAAATAGATAATAGATAGATAATTAGATAGATAGATAGATAGATAGATAGATAGATAGATAGATAGATAGATAGATAGATAGATAGATTACAGATCTTGCTCAACTTTCAGATTTTTCTCTCATGGGACTATCTCTCCCAGTAATACAGGCTGGATTTG
The DNA here is from genome assembly GCA_033576555.1 of Oophaga sylvatica. Taxonomy (NCBI): domain Eukaryota; kingdom Metazoa; phylum Chordata; class Amphibia; order Anura; family Dendrobatidae; genus Oophaga; species Oophaga sylvatica. The sequence goes on along the minus strand of JARQOD010000001.1, from coordinate 947,740,937 downwards.
AGCTCTGTGTGAATTTAAGGTACTTTCATATATCAGCACTGTTTCAATACAACACTTATTTCTTCTCTGTGCTTTCCTCCTTGTCTGTAACGTGTTTTCTCGGGTCTGCAAAAAAATGTAGATACTTTCTTCTTTCTGATGGCTGATTTTTGCACAACGCTCTTCCCTTACCTCGCCATACTATCTCTAACACTGAGGGAAGGGAGGCAGAAAGCAGAACGTTTTCAAGAACAAGGAGCTCTGATGAATGTCTAACATTTTTGCAAATCTCTCGGCTACATAAAGACAGATACTATGCAGCAGCAAATTTGTTGAAAATGATTGTTTAGAAAGTTGCTAATTTCCAACGTAAATAAGCAATAGAAAGCATAATTCTGTACAAAAGTGTGTACATCCTTTTAGATTCTTCACATTTTTGTGTGATAAAACTATGTTTGAGAACAGTCAGTATTGCCCAACATTAGTGATGGTACTACACATGTTTGTCATGTTACTTCAGTGGTCCGTGAATGGCTGGCTTGCACATGTGATATGTCATCAAGTCAAGAGTGCAAGCAAATTGGGACACAAATATCTGCGTTAAAAAAAATAATCTAAAACTAATATTTTAGAATCATGCACATTTCTAATTGTTTTAGTTTTTCCTTTAGCAAGTTGAAGCCACTGTAGCAATTATTGCTACATTTCTAATATTTCCCTCAGATTACAAATGAGTAAATCTTTTGAAATTCTCCAATTTTGCAAAATTTTTATAGGAAATTTACTGAATGGAAAATTGATTCATAGCAAATCTAAAATACTCCAATGCCTCCAATTGGCCTAAAAATCATGTAAGACAACATTCTCTTTTCCCGAAACTGTACTTTCTTCAGTGTTTTGCGTATTTCTTGCCCTATCTCAACGACTAAGCTGTGAGCTGTGATGCTCTCTCACTACCCAAATTCAATAGAAAATGGCTGCTGCATTCCCTGCATCAGTTTTTATACAGTCTCTGATGGTTCCTTCTGATTGGCTGTACTATAAATACGTGAAATTATGTGGGAACTTGCCTGAGGTCATGTGAATCTTATTTGGCTGTTGTAATATTCAGCAATGTGTTCAGTGAATTCACCAAAAAATAGACTAAAATTTTATCCTCATCCAATTGGTTTGCTCACCTTAACTTTTGTTGTTAGCAATAATTAGCAAGTTATTTTAGAAAAATATTTAGACTTGAGAGTCCTCAGTCTAAATATTTTTCTATCTACTGGCTAACACGGTACGAAGATTCACATCTTTCCTATATCAAGTTATTTTAGTAATCAATCATAAAGTAACAATCTAGATAACATTTAGCTATATACTTCTACAAGACAATCCTCTATAAATTATATCAGATTAGTGTTAACTGTAATAAATTGATAATAATTACAGCTCCTTGTTGGTTCTACAATTAGTTTTTGTTCTTAAATGACCAATTTTTCGATAAAGTAGCAAAAGTACAAAATGCAAATTATAATAAATTTTACCTTTTTATATATTAAGTTTTATTTGTCTCGGTTATTCTTATGCTATTTTTACTCTGACAAGGTCAAATAGCTAAAAAAAAATAGAGATGGGTCAGCAAGAGGGGAGAATAACAGAACTGCAGTGAAATGGCGCTCCATTGGCTTTTGTATTGATTCAGAGTGTGTCAAAAGGGTCTTTTGTCGTGCCCCTACCGCAGCATACTAATTTGCTAGATCAAGTCTGTCAGAATATCGACTAGAGGTAAAGAACTACAGTGGCAGCTTTTGTATTTTATACAGCAGGGAGCCTGTGTGTGAAACAGGATTATCAGGGGGTCATGACGAGAGTCGAGGGACGTCCATCACTTCCCCTCTGGTAAAGCAATGGGGCGGGAGTGTGTGTGATTAAGCTGTAGAGGACAGCAGGGAGAGAACTGAACAAGTCAGAAACATGAGCATGTAAATCAACTTCTCTTCTGTTAACCACCTTCTTCTAATGAGATATTCAGTCTCTTGCTAAAAAAATATCCAAACAGCTGTCTGATTCCTAAATATAAAAATTCACCTATAACCTCTCACAAAGAGAATAAAAGAAGGATTAAGCCAAATTTTTTAAAAAATCAAATGTGATTCCACTAGAACTTGACAGAATCATTGCACCAAATTGAGGTTAATAGAAAATTACAAAATTGGAAAAATTATATAAAAAGCCATGTAGAATCACTAACTATAGCAAAAAAATATATCAAATATCTAAGGAAAAAAGGAGTTTAAGGCTATGTGCACACGTTGCATTTTTGCAGCGTTTTTGCAATGCAGATTTGTCACAAAACCAGAAGGGAATACTGATGCAGCAAAGTGAATCGGAATCCTTAAGTCTCATGCACATTTTGCTTATTTGTGACTTGCAGGCTTAGTGCAGATTCAAATCTGCAGCATGTCAAGTGTTTCAGCGCTTTTGCAATTTTTTTTCACCCATTGACTTCAATGACGTCAGTAAAAAAACGCTAGACAAAGGCAGGTCTAAAAAGTATTGTGGATTTGCTACATGTTTACTGCTGTTTTGCAGCATTTTTGCATGTGTTTTTAGACAGCAGTAAATGCTGTAGCTATAGGGTATGTGCACAAGTTGAGTATTTGGATGCAGAAATTTCTGCATCTCTTGGCAGGAAAACCTCAATGGCAAAAACGTGCATTTTTAATGTGTTTTTGATGCTTTTTTTTCTAGCGTCTTTGGACTGTAATAAAGGCTATAGAGATAGATAATACAGTTCTACAAAAATATGTATCAGGTGCCAAGGTTTCTTTTAGTGGATCTAGGGTATTTTGAGGGAGCTGAATTAAACAATCCCATTCCTTTTGCTGAATTGGTTCTAGTTTTTTAGATAATTCATCCATGAAAATAATGTGTTCCCCCAATGTAATTTGTGTGCAATGACAAATGCAAGAACTTTTGGTCTTTTAACTATTTAGCAGCATCTTAGGTAATGAAATATCCCAAATAATTATTTAGTATTTCAATTTGTCGGCTTACAATGCTAGAAAAGTGACTTTTTGAAACCAGAATTCTACTGTAATTAACTATTAAATAGCTCAGAAACTAGAGCCAGTCTGGCAAAACCAAAGTCATATTCTTACGCTAAGTAAGAAAAATTCCTGAGCAAAAACGGACTTTTTCAGCGGTAAAAACACATTCGTTTTTCTCGAGTTTTTATGCTCTTTTTTGACGCGGTTTTGCGCGTTTTTGACACAGATTTTGCGCGTTTTTACCGCAAATTTTTCCTGAACATTCTAGCTCAATATTATAGCGGAAAAAACGCTAGTTTTCCGCAAAATTAATGAACATGCTGCTTTTTTTTCTGCAATGCATTTTTTTTCGGAAAAAAACGTACCATGTGCACAAAAATAGCAGAATTCATTCTAAATAATAGGATGCTGAATTCATGCGTTTTTTAAGCGTTTTTTGCCGCAAAAAAAACGTGAATAATCCTGAACGTGTGCACTTAGCCTTAATCAGCACGATAAACGTAATATAAAACCGCTCAGACATCGTTGGCACCAAAATCACTGTATACCAGTGAATAGATATAGATAGATATAGATAGACAGAAGGACATACAGGCATACAGAAATATATACGACAGACAGACATTTAGACAGACAGACATACAAATATATAGACATATAGACAGACATGTAGATACATATTTACACAACCCCCCGACATAAAACAATAACCATGGACCATCTCACCCTGATAATATCAGCTCACATTGCTGGTTACAAAAAATGGGATCTCCACCTCATTTTTGTCCTTTATTTATTCAATCAAAAAAAGCTGCTGGATAAGCTCCATAGGGTGCAGTTTCATTATATGTCGGAGGGTTGTGCAATTTTATGTCTGTACTGTATGTCTGTCGCTCTGTCTGTATGGCTGTCTATATATTTGTCTGTATGTCTGTCTGTCTATATGTCTCAAAAATATTAAGGTTTGCACCATAACTTACCAAGAATGATTACTCTAGAGCATAGGAACTGCATTTCTGCATAGAAAAAAATTGAAACTATGAACTATGCTCAGGAGTAATCATTCTTGGTAAGTTATGGTGCAAACCTTAATATTTTTGATGTGTATACTTTCTTTGGTTGGCGCCTATTCACACTAGTTTAGATGTGCTGGTCCTTTTTTTGTCTATATGTATTAAGCTTTTTGGACATGTGCACTCACTCCCAAAAGCCACATGTGATTTTAATCAGATTAGCTGGTCTATTTCTGCCCCATAAATTGTAGGCTTTTTGCCCAAGAGAGGTGACATAACAGAATAGTGACCCAACTGACGAAGGACACCGTGACATGGTAATTGGGCATACATATATTGGCCAATCTATGCGCTAAGAGCCTTCATTTTTTCATAGCAATTTTTGTAGATACATATTCATATATACATCATATAGCGCTTTTTTCAATTTTTTTCTATGCAGCAATGCAGTTCCTATGCTCTAGAGTAATCATTCTTGGTAAGTTATGGTACAAACCTTAATATTTTTGATTTGGATACTTTCTTTGGTTGGCGCCTTTTCACACTAGCTTAGATGTGCTGGTCCTTTTTTTTGTCTGTTTGTCTATATGTCTGTCTGTCTATAAGATGAAAATGCTTTAAAGAAATGCATCAAGGGACAAATTCAAGCATTAACCAACCCAGTATTGCAGTATAAAGACATTGGTGTTGTTACTGTGTAGACAGCAACTGTTGCTGTGGTTTGTTGCTCGTGGGGACAAAGTCTTGCAGCGTGGGCGCTGTGAGGCACCAGGCCGTCCACCCTGCTGGTGCATTGTCGCTGCGGCGGTGGTCAGCACACAGCTCCGCTCAGGTAGGGCAATAGGCACCCACTAAGAGGTTTGCCGTGATGTGGCAGTGGACTTCATACAGTCTAATCAGAATGCTAAACTAAGAACCTCATGTTCAGTTATATATATTTTTGCCTAGCAGCATTAGATCAATGTATGATTTTTGGAGGTGCTGTCCAGTGGCGTTCCGTGAATAGAGCAGACTAAGCAGCTGCTTTGGGGCCCAGACAGGTGAGGGGGCCCACGACGGCCGCTGTCGTTTGGCAGCTGTGCTGTGCTGACACAGTACTATCTCCTTTAATTAAATATAAGCGACGGCCGGACACTGTAAACCCCCTTGAAGGTCCCCTTTCCTTGTTGTCTCCTGGTCAGCAGTTGGCTTAAGTCTCTGGCTGCATTTGCATAAGAAAGCCAGCCTGCAGCCAGAGACATGTGCATCACAGAAGCAGAAAACATTCATAAGTTTCACTCAGGGAGAGATACACTACACAAGAAGGTGAGCCCTGCTGGCTGGGTATGGGGTGGATTTTTTTGTTGAATGTGTCCCCTCACTGTGCTGGCACTTTATATTTACAATGGCTAGCCTCTGGCTGGACTTTGCACCTTAGGGAGTGAGGGGGTCCTGATTGCAGGCACTGTGGAGGGAGGAGGAGGGGGCTCTGCATGCACTGTGGAGGAGAAGGATTGCCCTGCATGCACTGCAGCCACCCTTCTGTACTCCTCACAATGCTTCTCCATTAGAGCTGGTTTCATGTGATTTAATCCCTGTACCACCACCAGGCAGGATGATGCTTCCTAGCTGTAGGTAAGACCTCCAGTCTATGTCCCACCACCAACTTCACTGTCAAGGTGTGCAACAATGCATGTTCATGCAATACTAAAAATGTGCAATGCCCTGGAAATCATGGTGCAGCCAATAAATGTTACTAATTTATTCTGCTCCTTCACCCCAGAGGCATGCACCTGGGAGACAGCAATTACATGGCGTGTGCTGAGCTCATGAGGTGCCTGAGAGTGGAAGTTCTGCAGATGTTATGGAAGATATTGTGTGCGGCATTTCTGTGTCCCCTTACCTGTGATAAAATGTGTCTTGTAGTTTGTACACATGTTGGAACTTTGCATAGCTTACATATTCCAATCATTTCATATACAAAGATATGACATCCGTCTACCTGTCTTATATGATGCCATGAATGATGGGCATTGCTTATACCTGCTGTCAGATTAGGTACCACACTTCTTACATCGGAGCACACTATGCAGCATGTTCCCTGTCAGGCTAGGTTCACATTTATACGCCTGCAGACTTAATGCGTTGGACGTATACATTAAAACGTATGCCATGCATCAACCTACGAATTTAAACAAGTACATTTGATACATATCGTACTTCCATCTTTGTCTCTATATGTTTTTTTACTTAAAAAGAATCACTTTTTTTCCATCCAGTTTTACTGGTGTCAACAGTCCCATCCCACTCCATTTTGGCATCAGTTCTGTGAGGAGGTGTCCAGAGGAATAAACTTTTTTTCACCCCACATTAAAAACGCGTACCTTTGGTCAATTATGTTTTTTTCCCACAATACAACGTGATCAGGGCAAAACATAGTCAGAAGAACATTTTTTTTACACTATGTGTTGCCCATTATGGTTTGTGTATGCCTCCATATGCGTCTGAATACCATTTTTTTTGCAATTCAGACATATTTGTCCAGCAGACTGCACTGTATAAATGTGAGCCAAGCCTAAAGAAGTCCTTTTTGTCCAAGGAGGATAAAGCACATCATAAACACAAGTCCATACTGTGTGTTGCTGCTTTGCAGTGTGTATTTTTGCCATGCTGATTTTACAGGTGAAAGGTATTTACTTTGAGCCTTTTTTTGGTTGTAATGGTGAATGCTTCAGGATTATCAATGACCAAAGGGGCGGCAATTTTTTCAGCCGCCCCGGGCCCCACAAACAGTTGCTACGCCACTGCACACACAAGATGGTGAGCCTGGCTGGGGGTCGATTTTTTTTGTTAAATGTGTCCCCTCACTGTACTGGCACTTTACATTTACAATGGCTCTGGCTGCACTTTGCACCTTAGGGAGGGGGGCCCAGCTGCACGCACTGTGGAGGGTGTAGGGGGCCCTGCATGCACTGCAGATGTGTGTGTGTGTGGAGTTAAGAGCACCTGTTTTTTTTTGGGGGGGCCCCATTCAGACTTTTGCTATGGGGCCCCATGATTTCTATGTACGTCCCTGGTGCTGTCCATTCTCTTTTTCAGCGTTTAAAGATATTGATGTGGTATACTACCTGAATGATAACTTCACTGGTCAAGTCCGCAACTGCAAGCTGGAACTGTGTCCCTCCAGCTCAACAGGCTTTTCAACGTTTCTTCTTCCAGGAGGGTGTGAAATATTAAATCATGGTCTGCAAACAGTGTCCTATGAGGAACTGTGATAAGATTTGGGAATGTTTAGCTTCCAAAAGAGAAATCTGTCTACAAACATCTCAAGGGCTGTCACACCGTTGAGAGATCATAATTATTCACATTTGCACAAGGAAAGACTAGAAGCAATAGGATGAAACTGAATGGGAGGAGACACAAATTAGATATTAGAAAAAACTTTTTGACAGTGAGAGTGAGTAGAACAGACTGCCATGGGAGGTGGTTAGTTCTCCTGGAATGGAAGTCCCCAAACAGAGACGTTACAGACATCTGTCTGAGATGGTTTAGTGAATCCTGCATTGAGCAGTGGGTTAGAAACGATGACCCTGGATGTCCCTTCCAACTCTACCATTCTATGATTCTATGGTTATTCAGCACACATTTAATAGTCTGGAGCAGGGTTATGTACACACATAGTCAAAATTGTTGGTACCCTTCCTTTAATGACAGAAAAACACACAATGGTCACAGAAACATCTTGAATCTGACAAAAGTTATAAAAAATCAAAAATCTCTGAAAATGAACAAATGATTGTCAGACATTGCTTTTCAACCATGCTGCCACAGAATTAAAAAAAAAAAAAAACTCATGAAATAGGCCTGGACAGAAATGATGGTACCCCTGAAAATAATGTGACAAAAGGGATGTGTTAAATCAAGATGTGTCCACTAATTAGCATCACAGGTATCTACAATCTTGGAATCAGTGAGTGGCCTGTATAGAGGGCTACAGATACTCACTGTGCTGTTTGGTGACATGGTGGGTATCACACTCAACATGGACCAGTATCTCAGTACAGTGTCGGACGGGGGGTGTCACAGGGTCATGTGAATGCCCTGTCACGAGCCCATGTGGGGTGACAAGTGTTCAAACCCACAGGTTTGAACAGAGGAAGGGTATGTGAGGCAGTGACCGGTGTCACATGTAAGGGTCGCTCTGTGTTCCCCCCAGGATGCGCACAGAGGCGTATTGAGGCCCTGGAAGTGCATTGCAGTCACAAGCATAGCTGTGATTGCAATGCAGAATAAGGCCGGCGTCAGACCCAACGTATAAAAATAAGGACCGTATTGTACGGACGTAATATGCAGAAATGTTCCCTAAACCGTGATCCGTATGTCTTCCATTGTCAAGGTGTGGGCTCCATTTTTTGGCCATGTAAGCATTCGTATGTAATCCATATGGCATCCGTAGTGAGTTTTTTTCTCGCAACCTTGCAAAATGGACATATAACGGTTTTTAGGCCTGAAAATAATTTAAACCATCATCAGCAACCCTATTTATTGCCTCTGCATCAAGTGGCAGCCCTCAATCTGGCCATTTTGGTGCTGTGCTTGTGTTGGAGTATTGGTGGTTGCTTGCAAAAATGTCAGACACACTTCAGTTCACCCCACCTGACTGTGTTCTATACAACTGGGTTTTGTCCCGCCGCTTTGGCCACCCATACCCAGTGATAGTTGTTGATCCAAGGAGGAGGAGACGAATGTGGGTGCATCCGCATTTGAGGCAATGCCTCAATAAAGGCCATTTTCACCGTCTTTTTTCATCTATTTGGACACATCCCGACAAGTTTTTCCTATATTGTTGTATGAGCATTGCCACCTTTGATGTTTTGTTGGAGACAGTGCGCCCAGGGATCACATACCAGGACACCAGGATGTGCCAATGTATCTCTGCAGAGGAGCGCCTTCGCCTTATGTTACAGTATGTATTCCTCAGCTACATACTGTAAGTTGATGATACGTTTTCCCAAAACTTTCCTTGCTCACTGAGCCCTTTTGCTGAATTATCTTTTTAATATATGGCAGATATGACCTCTAACTAACAATACTATGATGTTTATGTTAAATTGACATAGACATTTGCCTGGTCTATATGTAGTGTTTGCCTTGCTTGTTAGTTACACACTGTTCGGGTGATCTATATTTAATTAGTGAAACCTTTTGCATGTCGTAATATTTGATGTATCTACATTTGTTTAATTGTAGGTTCCTCACAACTGGATTTCATATGCCGCACTCCATCTTGAGTTTTTGATAGGGAGATCTACCATCTCTGGCATAGTTCGGGATACATGTTCCCAAATCGGGATCAGACTTCATCAAGTGGTCATGCCTGAGCCCAAGATGGAAGACTGGATGAGGATTGCCAGGGGATTTGAGGATCACTGCCAATTTCCCAATTGTATTGGAGCCCTGGATGGGAAACACATTTGTGTGCGTAAGCCGCCAAACTCAGGGTCCCAATTCTATAATTATAAACAATGTTTTTTTGTAGTTTTGTTGACTCTGGTTGTCCGTAACTACAGGTTTATAATTGTAGACATTGGGGCTTATGGAAGAACTGGAGACTCTCGAGTCTTCAATTCTTCCATTATGGGTCGGTGGCTGCGCAATAACCAGTTGGACCTACCACCACCACGTCTGCTTCCAGGCTCCAATATTGAACCTGTGCAGGGGCGGAACTATCGTGGAAGCAGGGGAAGCAGCTGCCATAGGGCCCGGGCTAGCAGGGGGCCCGTCCCTGCTGCAGCTGTCTCCCCTGCGGCTGTGTTCCGCCGCCCATGGCCTGAGAGTCGGCGGTTCCCTGTGCTGGCTGTCATGCTGACAGCCGGCGCAGAGAAGCTGCTGCGTGCCGTCTCCCAGGAATCAATTGCACTGGTGTCTATACAGACGCCAGTACAATTGAAGCTCTGACCGCCGGGTCAGAGCGACGTCTGCAGCGTGATCATGTCATGTGATCACGCTGCTGACGTCACTCGTCGGCGGCGCCCAGAAGGGTGAACACTGGTGGTGAGTGTGCTCCACTGTGGAGCTGAAGATACCACCGAAGATTAACGGGGGCGCATACTGTGTGAGTGATAACTCTGCATTCTTGGCTGCATTACTACTTGAGGGCACATTACTACTGATGGGACTGGGAGAATAAGAGGGCTTATTACTAGTTATGGGGCATAATGTGCCTGCATTAATAGTTATGCGGGACATGGTTACTAGTAATGGTAGCATAAGGGGGCTGCATTGCTACCAGTCCATTATATTATATTGTGTTTCCATAATGTCTGCTTTAAATACAGCTCTGATTTGGGCAAAAAGCTGGCCGTTATGAGACTGAAGAGTATTTTTTGGGCCTAGAGAATTGCTGTGATTTGCTCCGCCCACTGCTATTGGCTCCGCCCACTATCAGAACCCCGCCCCCGCCGCCCGTTTGGGAGAGGGGGCCCCGTTCAAAATTTTGCTGTGGGGCCCCGCCATTTCTAGTTACGCCACTGAACCTGTGCCTTATGTTGTAGTTGGGGATGAGGCCTTTCAATTGTCCAGTCATTTAATGAGGCCATATCCGCGAAGAAACCTTGATCACCGGCGCATGATCTTTAACTTAACATACAATCCTTCTTACCAAGACACACACGGCCTCATCATGTCCTATCCTGCTCCCACCTTCTAACGCTCTGTCTGCTACTCCTCATCGCTGGTGATGTATCCCCAAATCCTGACCCTCCTCAACACATCCCCACACTCATTTCTAACACCCTGCCACGATCCTCCACACGTTTCTGCAACCATGATAACCTCATACCTATCAATCCACACCCCCCTCCCCCGGTCCCCCTACCCGGAGCACTATGGAACGCACGCTCCATCTGCAATAAACTGTCATTTATCCACGACCTCTTTATCACCAACAAACTCTCCTTCCTTGGCATCACTGAAACCTGGCTCACCCCCTCTGACACAGCCTCTCCAGCTGCGCTTTCCTATGGCGGATTCCATCTCTCTCACACCCCTCGCCCCAGCAACAAACGTGGTGGAGGGGTTGGCTTACTCCTGTCTGATTCCTGCTCCTTTACCCCTATTCAACTTCCACCCTCCGCTGCTATTCCCTCGTTCGAGGTGCACTCCGTCCGCATCTATTCCCCCTCCAACCTCCAACTGGCTGTCATCTACCGCCCCCCGGAACTAGCAATATCCACCTTTCTCGACCACTTCACCACCTGCTACTCCATTTCCTCTCTGCTGACATCCCCACCATCATCATGGGCGATTTCAACATCCCCATTGACACTTCCACCCCGGCTGCCTCTAAACTTCTATCGCTCACGGCTTCCCTCGGCCTCACTCAATGGTCCTCTGCGGCCACTCACAAAGATGGTCACACGCTGGACCTTATCTTCACCCGCCTCTGTTCCCTCACTAATCTCACTAACTCCCCACTCCCCCTATCTGACCACAACCTACTGACATTCTCTTCCCTCTCCTCTGTTAGTACGCATCCCCACTCCACAAACTCACCCACCGTCGCAGAAATCTCAAACACCTCAATTTACAATCGCTCTCTGAGTCCCTCCTCCCTCTCACAGACATAGCCTCACTTAATGACACAGATGCTGCTGCCACATTTTATAACACCACAATAAAAACCACACTTGATTCGGCCGCCCCCTCAAGCAGAGCATAACTCGTACAATCAACAGGCAGCCCTGGCTGACTGGCCTGACCAAAGAACTGAGACGGGCTTCCAGGGCTGCCGAGCGGAGATGGAAGAGACCCCATTCTACCGAGCACCTCAACGCATACAAGCAGTCCCTTGCCAGCTTCAAGTCCACGCTGTCTGCCGCAAAACAAACTTACTTCGCATCTCTCATATCCTCCCTGTCTCACAACCCTAAACAGCTCTTCAACACTTTCAATTATCTACTTCGTCCCCCAGCACCTCCTCACTCTCCTCTCATTTCTGCTGAAGACTTTGCCTCCTTCTTTAAGCAAAAGATTGATATGATCAGAGAAAGCTTTGGCCCGCAGCCGCCAATGCCCCTCTTAGCCACTCAGCCCTGTTCTTCCAAAACCAGCTTCACCACCATGACAGAAGATCAGCTCTCCACTCTCCTGTCACGATCACACCTCACCACTTGCGCGCTTGACCCACTCCCGTCCCACCTCATCCCTAACTTTGCCACAGTCTTCATCTCTACTCTCACACACCTCTTCAACCTTTCACTTACAAATGGTGTCTTTCCTTCATCCTTCAAACATGCCTCAATCACTCCCATCCTCAAAAAGCCCTCCCTCGACCCATCCTCTGTGTCTAACTATCGCCCGATATCTCTTCTCCCCTACGCCTCAAAACTACTGGAACAGCATGTATATCTCGAACTGTCCTCCCACCTCTCCTCCTGTTCCCTCTTTGACCATTTACAATCCGGCTTCCGACCGCATCACTCAACTGAAACTGCCCTAACTAAAGTCACTAACGACCTGCTAACCGCCAAGAGCAAGCGACACTACTCTGTCCTTCTTCTCCTGGACCTGTCTTCTGCCTTCGACACCGTAGACCATTCCCTCCTGCTACAGATTCTCTCATCTCTTGGCATCACAGACTTGGCCCTATGCTGGATCTCATCATACCTAACAGACTGAACATTCAGTGTCTCCCTTTCACACACCACCTCCTCACCTTGCCCCCTGTCTGTCGGTGTTCCTCAAGGCTCAGTCCTAGGACCCCTACTCTTCTCCATCTATACCTTCGGCCTGGGACAGCTCATAGAATCCCACGGCTTGCAGTATCACCCCTACGCCAATGACACGCAGATCTACCTATCTGGACCTGACCTCACCTCCCTACAGACCAAAATCCCACAGTGTCTGTCTGCTATCTCAGCCTTCTTTTCTGCTCGCTTTCTCAAACTGAACATGGACAAAACAGAATTCATCATCTTTCCCCCACCTCATTCTTCCCCTCCACCAGACCTATCCATCAATGTCAATGGCTGCTCGCTTTCCCCAGTCCCGCATGTTCGGTGCCTTGGGGTGATCCTTGACTCTGCCCTCTCTTTCAAACCACACATCCAAGCCCTTGCCACCTCCTGCCACCTCAAAATCAAAAATATTTCCAGGATCCGCTCATTCCTCAACCATGAAACCACAAAAACACTAGTGTAGGCCCTTATCATCTCCCGCCTCGACTACTGCAACCTCCTACTGTCTGGCCTCCCCTCTAGCACTCTGGCACCACTCCAGTCCATCCTACACTCTGCTGCCCGACTAATCCACCTGTCTCCCCGATATTCCCCAGCCTCCCCCCTATGCCAGGCCCTTCACTGGCTTCCTATTGCCCAGAGGCTTCAGTTCAAAACCCTAACCATGACATACAAAGCCATCCACAACATTTCTCCTCCATACATCTGTGACATGGCCTCCCGCTACCTACCCACACACAACCTTCGATCCTCTCAAGATCTCCTTCTCGACTCCCCCCTCATCTCTTCTTCCCACAACCGCATACAAGACTTCTCCCAGGCTTCCCCCATACTCTGGAACTACCTGCCGCAAAACATCAGACTTTCACCAACAACGGAAACCTTCAAGAAGAACCTGAAGACCCACCTGTTCCATCAAGCCTACAGCCTACAATGATCCTCAGTCTACTGAACCACCGCACGACCAGCTCTACCCTTTCCTAGTGTATCCTCACCCATCCCTGTAGACTGTGAGCCCTCGCGGGCAGGGTCCTCTCTCCTGCTGTACTTGTGTGTCCCTTGTCTAGCACACGTTTATTGTACCTGTCTATATTTTCCCTTTTCATATGTAAAGCGCCATGGAATAAATGGCGCTATTTAAATGTGTAATAATAATAATAATAATAACTTGCGCCTATCATTGGTCCGGTGACTGGTGGAGTGTGCCTTTGGCATTCTTTGTGCCAAATGGCGGGTTCTCCAGTCAGCCATTCAGCTGAGTGAAGGCAACGTCAATGAGGTCATCAAAGCTTGTGTTGTCCTACATAACTTCACGAGAATGCATGATTGTGCACCATCTGATGTTGGTGAAGGTGTGGTGGACAATGGGGATAGTCCTAGGCCACATGTGATCCCTTTACGTTGTCCACTCTCAGGACTCAAAGTCCGTGATGTGTATACTCAGTATTTTGTGTGACCTCAGGATGCCACTACCTGGCAAGATCAGGCATTATCAATGTTGAAATGTTGTAATGTGTGTCTATATAAATATAATTTTTTCTTTAAGCTGTTTTGTGTCTTCTGTTAATGTTCATTACAGATGTTTTTGTTGTGTTCTTTAAGGAATTAATGAAAGAGAGTCAAAACTTGCCATTCAAAAACTTTTATATTGGCAAAATGTCACTTTGGCTAGTGAATACCATATTTGTGGCATATGGTTTTTTTACTCCTTCAAATTAGTGCAAATATTTTTTGCACAACTTGTATAAAAATAAATAAATAAAAAAATAGCAAACATTTGCTGAAAAAATAAAATATAACAGAAATAACAAATTACAATTGGAGGTATGTTGGTGGAGGTGAGTGCGGGAGCCCAGCCTCTCTTTGTTGCTGACTTTGGAGACTACCTTGACCATCACCCTGTTGGGGTGGATTTTCTTGGCAATGAGGTAAGATGTGGCCAGGGTCAGGTTGTTGTGTGGCCAAATGGCCATAAGGATAAAGGAGATTATACTCCTGGGGATGATGGTAACCACGTGCATCATACCCCCCAATATGGTCATGTCGTCCAAATCCAGGTTGGGACCAGCCTCCAACACTAGATCTCTACAAGTTGCCATATTGGGCAGGTGGGTTATAGGCTGTCATTTGACCCTGTTGTTGGCAAGGTTGGTTTTGGGTGGGAATGGGTTGAGGTGTAGGAGGTACCTCAGATCCTAATTGAGCATGCACATCTGGGTGGGGGGTTAAGGCGAAGAAGGTTACGGGGTGAGAGCTGCCACCTCTCAATAAAATCAAACACCTCATATGGGGTATTGGGGGTGTGCAAGCATCAATTAGGATCTGAATGGATCCTCGCACACGTAGCCTGACCTCACGGGGTAGGGGACATAGGTACTGGGCCAGGCTGTGTGAATAAGCCTCTTCACCCTCATCCAGGGCATCCCTGGACAGGTAATTTAGGACCCTTGTGCCCACATGCCTCTGGGTATCAGAGGCAGGGTTCTCTCGCCTTCGTCTCCCACGGCGGGATATGGCAGCAGGATGGGGGGAGCCCTCCAGACGTACAGTAGGGCTGCTGCTGCTGCCTGGTTCGTCAAGGCTGCCGGGTGCTGGTGCAGCTGGTGGGTCAGGTCCTGGTGCAGGAACTGAAACAGGTCCTGGCACTGGGGCAGCTGCTGGGTCAGGTCCTGTTGCTGGTGCAGGTGAAGCCTGGGGGTTGCAGCTGAGAGTCTCAGAAGATGGGCCAGCCACCTCTTCACCTAACCTGACAGGGTCTATAATGGCCTCAGAATCTGACCTTGTCTCCCTCTCAGTGAGGTTGGACTGAGGTCTGTTAGGAAATGTAAAAAAAATTAAATTAAATTAAAAAAAAAAGGTTGGAGATTTGACCCTAAACAGCATATGTGTAATGTGGTGTAATATATGTACTTACGGTCTGAGATCCAGAATAGGAGCCAAAAAACCAAGATGGTCAAAATAAATGTATTTTCGCTTTGTCGGTGCTGCAGCCCCATTCCTGGCCCTCTGCTGACGTTCCCGCCGGTACTGGTCGCGGATGCTGCGCCAGCGTCTCATGACATCTTCAACTGCAATGTGACATGTAATTTCATTATTACATTGCTGACAATTGACAAAACACTTTCTAAACATTTCACATAGTCATGGGGCCTAGTAGGGTGTCAGTTTAATAAAGCTTTAGCGCTTACAAACAATCATCCCAAAATACCCATAATATGATTTTAGGGGATACTGGGGAAAATTCTTAAGTTCTGGCCTTTAAGATGATTGGACAAAAATTAGGTAACTTACTCATTTGGTGCTTTTCCTCACATGGGCGTTCTGAAAATTCAGGGAACATCTGCCTGCAGATGCACCTCCATGCCGCCTCTTTTCTGGCCCGGTCAGTGTAATGTGCATCGCTTTGGTCCCAAATTTCGGGCCCAAACAATGAGCATCACTACATTAATGTGTGTAGACATGCTGCAGGACTCCGTGCAGGCGTACTTCCGGGATGTCTGGAGCGCTTTTTGAGCTAATTTGCATGTCTAAGCTTTCTGATTAATGGCTTGCCCCATTTCCTGTGACCTGGAGAAGTCTTGCGTATTTCTCGCAAGTCACACGTGTGGTCCATGTGTAATCCGTATTTTTCTCGCCCCCATAGACTTGCATTGGCGTACTACAGGCGTAATAAGCTGACAATCGCAGCCTGTAAAATATGGGCGAGAAGTATACGGGTGATGGAAGTTGCCCCATAGAGAAACATTGCTCCGAGTGTAATGCGTTGTTTTTACGCCTCTCACTCGTCCGTATTCCTCTCTAGTGTGACGCCGGCCTAAGAGTGAATATAGGTCTTGGGCATGCTGGTTGTCCAAGGCAGATATAGGGAAAACCTGCTCTGGGCTTTTGAGTTTTGAAACAGAGTACAGGATGTTAGTGGCACAGTCCGTTTCATTCCCGGCCCGGGTTTTCCATGTGGCCTGCGGCCACAGATTCCGGTTAAAACCCTGCAGTAAAGGGTTTGGGTGTATCAGAGTCAGTGTCAGTTTGGTGTTTGTTAAAGTGCAAAGCAGAAGGCTCTGCAGAGCGCCACCTGTGTGAGGCAATGCAGGCTAGCAGAGCCAAACAGCCAAGGGAGCTGAAAGGCCTGGCACCCACAGCATGCCAGGTGGTGCAGTTGCCCATGGCAACTGGTCATGGAAGTGGACTGGCGTGTTTAGTGATTGTAATCTGGAGGATATGTGCCCGGCTGCGAACCGGAGATGGACTGTCCTGCTTCCCGGCTGCGATCCAGAGGATATTGTGTGCTGTGTTTAGGTGTGAGTAAGCATTAAGGAGACGTTTGTTGGAACTTTGCTGGGTCACTGCTTCATCACTGCTCAGTGTGGATACCGATCCACTACAGCATCATTGAATGTATATCATCATATATATGATCATTTGCTATGTAAAATATAAAATAAAAAGAATGTTAAAAGCTTCTTCTCCATCAACCGGTCCTGGAGGAGTGGTTTCTTTGCTTCTAATGAGTATGTCCAGAAAGTCCTTCTTAATGTCCAAACACTTGATGTTAGATAAAATTGTAGCATAAACCAAATTTTTTTCAAAAGGATGAGAACATTTCATATCAATGATACTGTACACTATAACTTTTTACACAGAGGTTCTTATTGTGAACAGTTAAGCAAGTTGAAGATGAAATGATCTTTAATTGTCTAATGCTAAAGATGTCAATTTTCCTTTGATTGTTAGGCAAAAATAAAATATTTATGTATGTATGTCTTTTTTTACATTTTAAAAATAACAAAAAGAAAGGAAAATGGGCCAATTCAAAATTTTGGGCACCCTTTGTGATTTGTGTGCTCAGATAACTTTGACCAAGGATTCAGACCTTAAAGGGAATCTGTCACCCCATTTTTCATATATAAGCTGAAGCCACCGCCATCAGGGGCTTATCTACAGCATTCTGTAATGCTGTAGATAAGCCCCCAATGTAACCTGAAAGATAAGAAAAATGAGTTATATTATACTTACCCGGGGGGCGGTCCGGTCCGATGGGTGTCACAGGTCTGGGTCTGGCATCTCCCATCTTCTAGCGATGATGTCCTCCTCCTTGCTTCTGGCGCGCTCCTGCGCAGGCGTACTTTATCTGCCCTGTCGAGGGCAGAGCAGAGTACTGCAGTGCGCAGGTGCCAGGAAAGGTCAGAGAGGCCCAGCGCCTGCGCACTGCAGTACTTTGCTCTGCCTTCAACAGGGCAGATAAAGTACGCCTGCGCAGGAGCACGCCAGAAGCAAGAAGGAGTATGTCATCGCTAGAAGATGGCAGATGACGGACGTGGACTTGCAACG
Source organism: Oophaga sylvatica (assembly GCA_033576555.1). Classification (NCBI taxonomy): domain Eukaryota; kingdom Metazoa; phylum Chordata; class Amphibia; order Anura; family Dendrobatidae; genus Oophaga; species Oophaga sylvatica. The sequence goes on along the minus strand of JARQOD010000001.1, from coordinate 947,722,865 downwards.
TCTATCGGCCCGGACCACATCGGACCGCCCCCCCGGGTGAGTATAATATAACTCGTTTTTCTTATCTTTCAGGTTACATCGGGGGCCCTTTCCCCTCTGTATCAGTCTGTCATTGTTAGTTTGTTTACTGTAAGTGATATCTGTAATTTGTATGTAACCCCTTCTCATGTACAGCATCATGGAATCAATGGTGCTATATAAATAAATAATAATAATAATAATCTATCCTCTATTATCTATCTATCATCTATCTATCTATCTACAATGGGGCAAATAAGTATTTGATCCCATGCTGATTTTGTAAGTTTGCCCACTGACAAAGACATGAACAGTTTATAATTTTAAGGGTAAGTTAATTTTAACATTGAGTGATAGAATATCAAAAATAAAAGCCAAAAAAATCACAAGATATAAATTATATACATTTATTTGCATTTTGCAGTGAAAAATAATGGTTGTTTTTGTATCAAATACTTAAGAGTTCTGGCTCCTATGGACCGGTTAGACGCTCCTAATCAACTCGTTACCTGCATTAAAGATAGCTGTCTTATATAGTCACCTTTATAAAAGACTCCTGTCCACAGACTAGAGTTGAGCGATACTTTCCGATATCCTAAAGTATCGGAATCGGAATGGTATCGCCGATATCACTAAAATATCGGCGATACCCGATACCGATACCGGAAGTCCCATGTAAGTCTATGGGAACAAAATATCGAAATTAAAAAAAACCCATTCTTGCCTTGTTGGTTAATTGTACATGAAGGAAAACAAGAAAGAGTAATGTAGAATGTATTGGGGAAGGTTGAGGAGACATTAAAGGCATAGATGTTTAACCCAATCAAATGGAATAGCATAAATATTTTTTTTTTTAAAGATGTTCGGATTGACGAAGAAATTGACAATGTTAACGTTTTTTATATTTTGGCAAATATGTATATTACACAACTTCCATGCTCTTCATCTTCACCTTTTTAACTTTTCACACACTTTTTCCTTCATAATCTTCTGCAGCATCATCTTTTTCATCAAATTATTCTTCATCTTCACCTTCTTTATCTTCTTCTTAAACTTCTTGCTATTCATCTTTGTTAACATTACTCATATTCTTCTTATTAAACTATTATTCTTATTCATATTCTGCTTCATCTTCTTCATCATATTCTTATTTGTGACAGAGAATCCTGTACTTGTAATCTGTCAAAGTATGAATTTTTCATCCTTCCGTTCTTGCTGTCACAAAAGATTTAAATTACAACAGTATTTGTCCGTGTTCAGTTTAGCCTGCAGCAGCAGGCATTTTCCAGGGGCACCACGAGGAGGAACGGACTCACCCCCATACACTGCTTAGTCTTCTTCTGCTTAGAATTTAGAGCATATATTTTGCTCTTCATTTTGGTCTTATACTTCATGTTCTTCTGCTTTTAGATCTTCTGCTTATTGTTCTTGTGTCTCTTGTTCCGTATCTTGTATTTGTAGCACAATCTTGTACCAGCTGATGTTACTGGGACACGGTTACTAAGCAGGAGGTACCTGTGCTCCAAAGCACTACCAAGGACCAGCAGACGTTGCTGGAACTCGGATACCGAGATGGAGGCACCTAGGCCAAAGGCACTGTGGAGAACCAGCTGACGGTACTGGAACCCGGAGGGGCAGCAGAAGGAAAAGAGCCAATGGCACAACCGAGGACCAGCTGACGTTACTGGGACACGGTTACTAAGCAGGAGGTACCTGTGCTCCAAAGCACTACCAAGGACCAGCAGACGTTGCTGGAACTCGGATACCGACATGGAGGCACCTAGGCCAAAGGCACTGCGGAGAACCAGCTGACGGTACTGGAACCCGGAGGGGCAGCAGAAGGAAAAGAGCCAATGGCACAACCGAGGACCAGCTGACGTTACTGAACCCCAGTAACACAGGAGCAAGTGTTGACTGTGCTAACAGCACTTCCGAGCAACAACTGGCGGTGTTGGAGCCCAGGGTCAAGGAGGATGTTTAAATACTAGATCAAGTAATTTCCTTGTTACCTGTCAATTTTAAATGTCTATACTTCAAACAAGAGAAAGATAACCTTTACTACCATAAGATGATGATTTCATTTAAACTAATATCTAGATAAATAAAGAATTGACAAACATAAACACATACATTAACATGTTGAACAGCAATGCAAACCACAAAATAAATTAGTTAAGGAATCTGCTATACGGTTGTACATAAAAGCATACAAGTACATATCTGAATCCATTAATGATGGATAAGTAACAGTATGTACACCATTTTTATTGTATAGACAATGAATGTCTGACTTCAAAACATCATCAGCATTACAAGTTATCTGTGATATTACTAAAATGTTCCATTTGCTGAATAATGTCCCTAAATATTTTATACAAAATTATACAATTTCCATCATGTAATACTCATAATATGTGGCAATAATCATTTTTATTAACAAACATAACCTTTAAAAAGTGCATAGTGCATAGTGAAAATTGCTATTTATGGCTGACTGTCGACTTGGAAGCATGACAACAGATAGATAAGGTATATATAGATGACACTGCATAGCCACAGATGGTGAATGGCAATGTAATACTGTACCTCAATAAAGTGTGCGTCACTACTACATATTTTTTTTTATATAGCTGTATAAACAGGGTACATGGATGTATGCTTGTGCCTTTGTTTTGACGCACAGACTGCCTTCCTGCTGAGACGCATTGGGTAGTGAACAGTTGTGTGCAGTGTTCACTGCAGTCTCTGCGGAATAACCACACTTAGACCTTATAACTTTTCAGACTTTCTTTATCAATCTACCAAGATGAAGAAGGCAGGGAGTAAGGCACGTGGTCGTGGAGTTTCTTCAGGGAGAGGACGTGGGGATTCTGTGGCTGCTGCGGCCCCCAGTGACACAGCATCCACCAGTTTTCCCCGGGCCGTGAGCGTTCCTTTATGCGCACTTTTGTAGGAGCTCGGAGTACCCCCCTGCTGCGGGAAGAACAAATTGAAGCCGTTGTTGTTTGGATGTCAGCCAATGCATCGACTTCAATTGCTTCCACCTCCTCTCAGGACCACAGCACTGTTGGGCAACCATCTGTCTCTTCACCGCCTGGCAAATTGCCCAGGCAGTCAGAGAGTTCTGTACAGGAGCCAGCTGAGTGTCTGCTTCTGTTCTCAGAATCTATTGGCTTGCAAACAGGGGCCCAGCCAAGCAGCATTCTGTAATGTGAAGAGGGAGTATGCAGTGATGCGCAACAGCTGTGTCTCTCTGAATCTGAAGAGGCGGGTGAGACAGTGCCGATGGTCAGCACACCGCAGAACGCATCTGATGATGATGATGAGACCCAGGTGCCAGTTTCTGTTGAGCATGGTGCTGGCCAGACCACCCAACAGCAGGTGTTCGAAGAGGGTAGTGGAGATGATGAGGTCCAAGACCCAACATGGCATGAAGAACAGGAAGGTGGTGGGAGCAGCTCAGAGGAATAATAATAATATTTATTTATATAGCGCCATCATATTCCGCAGCGCTTTACAGTTTAGCAGTTTCAGAACACAAGTCATAAGTAACAACGTTAACAATACAATAATTTAAGCTAAATAAGTCGCCCCTGCTCGTGACAGCTTACAATGTACAATGAGATGGGGGAGATACAAAGTATAGGTGTTTATATACAATGGTGCATTTACAATGATGTTCCAGCCATCTTAAGGGACTGAGGGATGGAGATAGTGAATGGGCTAGAGACACACACACACTTACACAGAATACATAGAATGACTTTGATTAGTGAATGTGATAGGCCGCTCTGAACAAATGTTTTTGAGGGAGCGCCTGAAACCATGCAAATTGTGGATAGTCCTAATTTCTTGGGGTACAGCATTCCAGAGGATTGGCGTAGAGCAGGAGAAGTCTTGGAGTCGGGAGTGGGAGGTACGTATTAGTGCAGAGGTTAGTCGAAAGTCGTTTGCAGAGCGCAGCAGTCGGTTAGGCCGATAGATAGAAATGAGGGAGGAGATGTAGGAGGGGTGCTGCACTGTGGAGAGCTTTGTGGGTGAGAACCAGTACTTTGGTTGAAAGCTGGGAGAGGCCTAGAGAAATGGTTAGTGATAGAAGGAAGATAGAGGAAGACATTGCCCCAACGGTACAAACAGGAGGGAGAGTTAGGCTGCAGACTCGGTTGCCTGTAGCCTCCAGTTTGGCACCTGTTCGGAGCAGTTGTCTTCCAAAAGTCAAAACGTGCGCTCCCAGGACTTGCACTGCGTGGTCCTTTTTTCACACACTTGCACATGATATTTGCTATGTGAAATGCAAGCTGTGTAATTAAAAATTAAAAATAGCTAAAAGTGTCAGTCACCTCAATACCACAAATATGTGGAAACATGTGCGGACAAAGCACGTAGTTGAGTTACAAAGACACACTAGAGATGTAGGCCAACCTACAGCAGCACCTACATCTTCAGGTTGTGTTGAAGCCTCTTCATCGAGCTCACACACAGCTGGTTATGCTTCCTCACAGGATCGCCATGGAAGAACCTCGGCCACTGTTGTCCAGAGACAAACTGTTATTCCACACACAGCAGCAAGTTCCCTGTCATCCTCACACTCCCAGGCCACAAAACAGCCAGCGGTAGCACAGGCATGGGATAAAAGACGGCCATACTCCGCAAACCATGCACGAGCACAGGCTCTGAATGCTGGCATTGCAAAACTCCTGTCCCTTGAAATGCTGTGATTCAGGCTGGTGGAGACAGACAGTTTCCGTAACTGAATATCATTGTCAATCCCACAATACAATGTGCCAAGCCGATTTCATTTCAGCAGGCAAGCCGTCCCTGGTCTGCAAAAGCATGTTGAGGGAAAAATTAAACATGCGCTACTAAAAGCCCTCAGTAGCAAGGTCCACCTGACCACCGATGCGTGGACCAGTACCCATTGTTATGATCTGCTACAACCAGTAAGGAAAGAAGGGAATTCTGTCCCTACAATACAACTAAGCTGAATCCCTACGATGTAACGGGGAACCTGATCCTGCGACCAGACCCGCTAAAGTCCTCATCTAGTGTGAACGAAGACCTATAGTTGCGAGGGAGTAATCTCTACAAGATCTAGGGACTGTGAGAAAAGGTGGACACCTCCTAACATAAATTGTAGCATGGATAATTAAACAGAAAAATAAATACTTTGTGATCCTAACATCAAGCAAAACTGATAGATTAAGGCACCTAAGCACCCGGCTAGCTTAACAGTAGATAATACAATGAAGTCAAGCAAAGCCAGAAGGGCGGAGCCAGACTAAATAGGGAAAAAAGGTCATGTGACCAGCAAACTGAAACAAAACCTAACAAGAGGGTTCTAAACACCATGGCCAGGGACAATACCTTTCCCTCACTGCCCATTGGGTCAATGTTGTGCAGCCGGGTACTGATCTTGCGAGTGGCGCTGTACGTGTTCTGCCAACTCCAAGGATTGCAGGAATCAAGTCTGTACACATTGATTCCTCCTCCTATTCCAGTTCCTCAGAATCATCGCTGCAGGAGCCGTCACGGTCTACCTCCACATGGACCCGTGAACGTTTACCTGTTGCGACCGATATGAGCACAGCCGTGTCCAAATGTCAACAGGCCATCCTGAAATTAATTTCCATGGGGAATCTTAGCCACACAGCGCAGGAGCTCTGTAATGCCATAAAGCAGGAGAGCGACGTGTGGTTTTTGGAAGAGAATCTACAGGCAGGCTTGGTAGTGTGTGACAATGGCCGAAATCTGGTGTCAGCTCTGGGCCTTGGCAACCTCACTCACATACCATGTCTGTCATATGTGCTCAACTTGGTCGTGCAGAGTTTTTTGAGGGACTATCCGGATCTTGATGCACTGCTGCACAAGGTCCGCCTAGAGTGCGCTCACTTGCGACGTTCCAGCATGGCCAGATCGCTGATTGCAGCTCTGCAACGCAGATTTCACCTTCATGAACATCGCATCATATGTGACGTACCCACCAGGTGGAATTCCTCGTTACATATGTTGGAGCGGTTGTGTGAGCAGCAGCCAACAGTAATGGAGTATCAGCTGCATCAGGCGCAGTCAACTCGCAATTTGCGCCGTTCACACTTCACCACTACTGAGTGGGCCTCTATAATAAGAATAATAATATTATTTATTTATATAGCGCCATAATATTCCGCAGTGCTTTACAGTTTAACAGTTTCAAAACACGAGTCATAAGTAACAACGTTAACAATACAATAATTAAAGCAAAATCAGCCGCCCCTGCTGGTGAAAGCTTACAATCTACAATGAGGTGTGGGAGATACAAAGTACAGGTGTTTATATACAATGGTGTTTTTACAATGATGGTCCAGCCATTTTAAGGAAGTGAGGGATGCATGGAGATAGTGAATGGGCTACACACACAGAATTACACATAGAATGACTTTGATTAGTGAATGTGATAGGCCACTGTGAACAAATGTGTTTTGAGGGAGCGCCTGAAACCATCCAAATTGCGGATAGTCCTAATTTCTTGGGGTAGAGCATTCCAGAGGATTGGCGCAGCGCGGGTGAAGTCTTGGAGTTGGGAGTGGGAGGTACGGATTAGTGCAGAGGTTAGTCGAAGGTCGTTTGCAGAGTGCAGCAGTCGGTTAGGCCGATAAATATAAATAAGGGAGGAGATGTAGGGGGGTGCTGCGCTGTGGAGAGCTTTGTTGGTGAGAACCAGTAATTAGAATTGGATCCTATAATGAATGGGCAGCCACTGCCAGTGTAATGAGTGGCGAATAACTCTATGAAGGATATCTGCCACGTTTTGCGTGCGTTTGATGAGTCAACGCGGATGGCGAGTGCAGATGATGCACTAGTCAGCCTGACTGTCCCCCTTATCTGCCTGCTTCAAAAAACACTGCAAGCACTAAGGCATGAGGTTTTGGAAGAGGTGGAGGATGAGGAGTCACAAATTCCATCACCTTCTGGACAGTCAGCGCAACGTGGTTCCTCACAAAGGGCTGGAGGACTTTCAAAGTACCATGCTGTATCAACAATTGAACCTCCAGAGTCGCTGTCTATATTTTCATAACCATTACAAACTTTTAATGTATTTACAAAGCACATAATGTACAGTTTTTGTCTATCCTTTTGTAATGCTATTGTGTTTCCATAAACTGATGTTACAGAATTATGATACAAAGTTTTTAAATTTTGAGTTTTAAATTTTGTAAATTTATATGTATTTGAAGGACTTTGTGAGGAGGATGAGGAGGAGTCAATGGAGGAGGAAGACATCGCTCCAGAGGGAGGTAGACAATGCTCTAGTCAGTATGTAGACCAAGGGTGGGGTGATGCACAGCAGGCGGAGATGACGCCTCTTGCAGGGGACAACGTTTCTTGGCCAGTTGGGAGTCTGCAGCACATGGTTGATTTCATGCTGCAGTGGCTGAGAAACGACCGCCGCATCGAACACATTCACACCACGTCTGATTATTGGGTGTACACCCTCCTAGACCCTCGCTACCGGGACAACTTACAAAGCCTCATCACACCGTTGAACCGGGAGCGTAAAATGCGGAAGTACCAAGACACACTGGTGCAATCCATAATGTTCTCCATTCCAGCCGAGAGCACTGCTGCTGCTACTGATTTACAAAGCAGCTCTGTGCGTCGAGGCAGTGGAGACAGCTCTGCAACAAGAGGGAGCACAAGCAGCGCCTCTGCACAGGGCAAGAACAGTATGTTCCAAATGTGTCGAAGTTTTGTGGCAGCGCCACCAATGTCTACACCATCCGAGACGGCTCCAGTCAGCAGGAGGCAACATTTCCGTAAGATGGTTACAGACTACATGTCTTGCCCTCTCAGTGTACTCTCAGATGGCTCTTCCCCATTCAAGTTTTGTGTCTCTAAGCTGGATACATGGCCAGAGCTTAGCCAGTATGCATTGGAGGTGCTGGCTTGATCTGCTGCCAGTGTATTATCGGAGCGCGTCTTTACTGCTGCAGGTGGTGTACTAACAGACCGTTGCATGCGACTATCCTACGATAATGTAGAACGGCTTACTTTTCTGAAAATGAACTAGGCATGGATCTCGCCTGAATTTGCCTGTCCGGTTTCAGATTAACTAACTGGTTGGCAACGTTTTCCATGTCTCCTGTTATGTTCATCTTTCTACCACCTGAGCTATACTCCCTGGGCTACAACACTGCCAGTTGCTACTCAGAAGTGTCGTGTCCACAGACCAATACACAAGCTATAGTAATAGTGGGGTTCAGTAACGCCTGCTGTTCCCCTGCTGTGTGTCCGGCAAAAATTACTGCTACCTAGCTACACATGTTTAAAAAAACATGACATGTTAAAGTGGCTAGTGCTACACATAGATATCAGGCTACACCCTTATTTCTAAGCTGTAAACAAGTGAAACGTCAAATTTAAAACCATTCAATGATTAGTGTTGGTAACAAATCTGTAACTAAATAATTGTGACATATTATGGCAGATATCCACATGTCTAACACAAATGCTAACACAAAAGCATACTTATGCTATAGGGTACTGATGGTGAACCTTCTCACTCCATAACTTTGACCAATCCAACTCACATCATGCCTCAAATGCTGCAATGTTGGAAGTGCATAATGTGGGTTGAACTTTGACAACAGCTGCAGTGCGAAGGTTATCCTTCTGTGTTCTTGGCTTTTAAATAAAAGCATACAAGTAAATATAATAATACATTGTTGATTAAGGGACATGATGTACACCTGTAATATTGTGCAAACAATGGATGTAGGACTATTCCTCTTCAACATTACTTATATTTGTGTCATTTGAAAAAATACATATTTTAGTTAAAAATTAAAAACCCATGTTCAGTAGCTGTGAAAGGCCCGTTTGTGTACTTCTATATTGTTTGCAACCAATGTATTGTATACGGATGGAAGCGCGTCACACTAATAGATTAGATTTATTTTAAATGGAATGTAGCAGAACCAATTGGAGATAAATGAAAAGGATGAGCCACTGAGACACGCTCAGCAGAGTACAAGCAGCAGTGCTTGAACAAGTAACTGGAGCGTGATCTGCACTCAAAAAAGTAAAAAACACAGACTGAAGTGAACACTGAAACACAACTGTCCACAATCTGTGAAAAGCTCCTTTCTGTACTTCTATAGTGTTTGCAACCAATGTATTGTATACGGATGGAAGCGCGTCACACTAATAGATTAGATTTATTTTAAATGGAATGTAGCAGAACCAATTGGAGATAAATGAAAAGGATGAGCCACTGAGACACGCTCAGCAGAGTACAAGCAGCAGTGCTTGAACAAGTAACTGGAGCGTGATCTGCACTCAAAAAAGTAAAAAACACAGACTGAAGTGAACACTGAAACACAACTGTCCACAATCTGTGAAAAGCTCCTTTCTGTACTTCTATAGTGTTTGCAACCAATGTATTGTATACGGATGGAAGCGCGTCACACTAATAGATTAGATTTATTTTAAATGGAATGTAGCAGAACCAATTGGAGATAAATGAAAAGGATGAGCCACTGAGACACGCTCAGCAGAGTACAAGCAGCAGTGCTTGAACAAGTAACTGGAGCGTGATCTGCACTCAAAAAAGTAAAAAACACAGACTGAAGTGAACACTGAAACACAACTGTCCACAATCTGTGAAAAGCTCCTTTCTGTACTTCTATAGTGTTTGCAACCAATGTATTGTATACGGATGGAAGCGCGTCACACTAATAGATTAGATTTATTTTAAATGGAATGTAGCAGAACCAATTGGAGATAAATGAAAAGGATGAGCCACTGAGACACGCTCAGCAGAGTACAAGCAGCAGTGCTTGAACATGTAACTGGAGCGTGATCTGCACTCAAAAAAGTAAAAAACACAGACTGAAGTGAACACTGAAACACAACTGTCCACAATCTGTGAAAAGCTCCTTTCTGTACTTCTATAGTGTTTGCAACCAATGTATTGTATACGGATGGAAGCACGTCACACTAATAGATTTGATTTTTTTCTAATATAATGGAGCTGCACCAATTCCACTAAATAAAATAAAAAAAAAAAGAGTCAGTGACACGTGCAGATGCCTACAAACAGCGGTGGATGCAGAGCAAACTGCAGCGTCACCTGCACTGTCACACACACACCTTGCACAGAGCTGTTAAAACAACACTGGAAAAATGAAGCTTTACACAGCGGTTGGTAAACTAGCCTGCCTCAAGCACAGTAGTACACAAAATCGCTATATCTAACTGTCCCTCAGAGTGAGCAGAGTAGCGTTCTGTCCCTTACTGAGTTCACAGCACAGTGACGCTAAAATGGCGGCGGCGCCTTTTATAGTGCATTCTGACATCATTTCAGCAGCCAATCACAGCCATGCCATTAGTTAAGATGACCGCAGCATTACAGGATGTGCCCACACTTCGTAGGATTCCTCATTGGCTGACTAAAATCACATTGCCTCTCAAAGAATTATGGGAACTTCCGATTCCGGTATACGATATGGAAAAAGTATCGGAATTAAGTATCGGAATTCCGATAACGCGAATATCGGCCGATACCCGATACTTGCGGTATCGGAATGCTCAACACTACCACAGACTCAATTAATCAGTCAGACTCTAAGCCTCTACAACATGGGCAAGACCAAAGAGATTTATAAGGATGTCAGGGACAAGATCATAGACCTGCACAATGGTGGAATGGGCTGCAAAACCATAAGTAAGACGCTGAGTGAGAAGGAGACAACTGTTGGTGCAATGGTAAGAAAATATAAGAAATACAAAATGATTGTCAATCGACGTCAATCTGGGGTACCATGCAAAATCTCACCTCGAGGGGTATCCTTGATCATAAGGAAGGTGAGAGGATCGGCCTAAAACTACACGGGGGATCTTGTTAATGATCTCAAGGCAGCTGGGACCACAGTCACCAAGAAAATCATTGGTAACACATTACACCGTAAAGGTTTAAAATTCAGCAGTGCCCACAAGGTCTCCCTGCTCAAGAAGGCACATGTGAAGTTTGCCAATGAACACCTGGATGGTTCTGTGAATGATTGGGAGACTTTTGTGGTCAGATAAGACAACAATTGAGCTCTTTGGCATTAACTCATCTCGCCGTGTTTGGAGGAAGAGAAATGCTGCCTATGACCCAAAGAACACCATCCCCACTGTCAAACATGGAGGTGGAAACATTATGTTTTGGGGTGTTTCTCTGCTAAGGGCACAGGACAATTTCACAGGATCAATGGGAGAATGGATGGAGCCATGTACCGTAAAATCCTGAGTGACAACCTCCTTCCCTCCATCAGGACATTAAAAATGGGTCGTGGCTGTGTCTTCCAGCAAGACAATGACCCAAAACATACAGCCAAATCAACAAAGGAGTGGCTAAAACTTTAGAAGCACATTAAGGTTATGGAGTGGCCTAACCAGTCTCCAGACCTTAATCCCATAGAAATCTTATGGAGGGGGTTGAAGCTCCGAGTTGCCAAGCGACAGCCTCAAAATCCTAATGATTTAGAGATAATCTGCAAAGAGGAGTTGACCAAAATTCCTCCTGACATGTGCGCAAACCTCATCATCAACTACAAAAAACGTCTGACTGCTGTGCTTGCCAACAAGGGTTTTGCCACCAAGTATTAAGTCTTGTTTGCCAGAGGGCTCAAATACTTATTTCTCACTGTAAAATGCAAATAAATTTATATAATTTATACAATGTGATTTTCTGGATTTTATTTTTGATTTTCTATCTCTCAATGTTAAAATTAGCCTACCCTTAAAATTATAGACTGTTCATGTCTTTGTCAGAGGGCAAACTTACAAAATCAGCAAGGGACCAAATACTTATTTCCCCCACTGTATCTATTTATCATCTATCTATTATCTATCTGTCTATCTATCTATCTATCTATCTATCTATTTCTATCTATCTATCTATCTATCTATCTGTCTGTCTGTCTGTCTGTCTGTCTGTCTGTCTGTCTGTCTGTCTATCTATCATCTATTTGGTTATTATTTTTCTAAATTTATTTTATTAAAGGCTTGACAAAGACTCACTTGCTCATTGCTGCCTTTCACATGGATCAATAAATACTCCAATTTTTGCAACTCAGTCTGCCATTAAGTGCTGCCCTATTTTTCTGCTTTTATATGTATCATTCAATGTGTGCACAATTATAGGCTAGAATATCGACCATATCATCATTGTTATGCAGATTTTCTAACTCTAAGCTGTATAAATTTGAATGCTTAATGGGTGAAGTACAGTAGATCATGTGATGTAAATGTGGGTAATAAGGAGGGTGGGGACTATGGATACAACACCCTTTATAGGGGTGTGCAGAATTATTAATCAGTTTTTTTTCTCAGGCAAATTTGGCAAATAAAAAGAGACTTAACTGACTCTGAAATATCCAAAATTATTACAAAACTTACAGAGGAATTCAGCACTCTAGAAATTACTAATATATTGAAGTATGATCACAGAACCGTCAAAACGTTTGTTGCAAATAGTTAACAGGGTCGAAAAAAGTGTGTTGAGTAAAAAAGACGCACATTTACTGCAAGGATTGAATCAAACGTGAAGCAACCAGGAAGCCATTATGCTCCAGTGCTGTCATAGTTCAGAACTGCAACCTCCCTAAAGGCCCAGAAGTACAAGGTGTTCAGTGTTCAGAAACATGACCAAGATGAAGAGACTGAAACCTGACCACCATTGAGCAAGACACAGAAATGGGAATGTCAAGACTGGGACAAAAGATATCTGAAGAAAGAATTTTGATTGATGAGATGAGAGTGACTCTTGATGGAACAGATAGATGAGCCCGTGGCTTGATCAGTAACAGGCACAGACCTTCTCTTCCACCAGCAAGGTGGAGGTGAGGCACTATTATGGGCTGGTATTAACAATGAGCTAGTTGAATCTTTTTAGGTTGAATATGGACTCAAAATCAATAGGATAAGAAACAGACTCTATGGATAGAAGGCTTAAGAGAAGAAGGACAGCTATATTGATCACTGATATTTCTTTAAATGTTTTTTGTACTTTTGAGCTGTCTGGTTATTTATTATTCTATCTAGCTATCTAACTACAGCTTCTATGTACAGTATCTAGCCATCTACGTGAAAATCAAGTTCTTGTATTTTGAGCACTTTGTAAATATTTTATTTTCTACAACATTCCCTAATTCCTCTATATCCACAATGACCGTGGCAGTGACATCCTGTACTTTACACAAAGTAAAACAAAAAACACGAGTATTTTAATGCTGCCTCTCATTTTTGTAAGCCTGTAACCTGTATTCAGTCATCGTATACGTTGTAGCAATTTGCGTCTGTTCTTTGTAAAACTCTGCACACATTTCTGTACAGTATGACAGAAGAACACGTTACATTTACATTCCTTAGTGTTTCCTATTATGGCACTTACAGATATTTTAGTTTTATTACCCAGGAAAGGAAGTGTACTAGTACAAAGCTTTCAAAGAATCATTGTGTACGGAGTGAAGAGCAGAATATTGTGTGTCTTTGGTGCAGAATTCATTATAAAATGGTTTACAGTCACTGAAACATTATTGAAAATACACATGCTAGAACGTGAGTACAATTGTGACACCTCAAAGGCACAATCATTGTGTTTTATCAAGAACATGCCTCAAGTATTGGAGCTTACAATCTAAAATATCCATAACAGGCAAGAAATGTCGTCTACTTTGATACTGTTGGTCCATGCTTAGGGTGGTCAAAATTGTTGGTACCCCTCGTTTAATGACAGAAAAACACACAATGGTGATAGAAATAACTTGAATCTGACAAAAGTAATAGTAAATCAAAAATGTATGAAAATGAACAAATGAAAGTCAGACATTGCTTTTCAACCATGCTTCCACAGAAATAAAAAAAAAATAACACACGTGAAATAGGCCTGGACAGAAATGATTGTAACCTTAACTTAATATTTTGTTGCACAACCTTTTGAAGCAATCACTGCAATCAAATGATTCCTGTAACTGTCAATGAGACTTCTGCATTTATTGACAGGCATTTTGGCCGACTCCTCAAGAACAAGCTGCTCCAGTTGTCTCGTGTTTGAAGGTTGCCTTTTCCAGACGGCATGTATCAGCTCTTTCCAAAGATGGTCAATAGGATTTAGGTCAGGGCTCATAGAAGGCCATTTCAGAATAGCCTAATGTTTTCCTCTTAGCCATTCTTGGGTGTTTTTAGCTACGACTGACACTAAGCTTTCTGACACTGGGCAGCACATTTCTCTCTAGAATCCCTTAATAGTCTTGAGATTTCATTGCAGCCTGCACAGATTCTAGACACCCTGTTCCAGATTCTAGACACCCTGTGCCAGATGCAGCAAAGCATCTCCAGAACATAACAGAGCCTCCTCCATGATTCACATTAGGGACAGTGTTCTTTTCTTGATATGCTTCATTTTTCCATCTGTGAACATAGAGCTGATATGATTTGCCATAAAGTTCCATTTTTGTCTCATCTGTCCATAGGACATTCTCCCAGAAGTTTTGAGGTTTGTCAACATGTAGTTTGGCAAATTCTAGTCTGGCTTTTTAATTTTTTTTCCAACAATGGTGTCCTCCTTGGTCGTCTCCCATGAAGTCCACTTTGGCTCATACAACAATGTATGGTGTGATCTCACACTGATGTTTCTTGAGCTTGAAGTTCACCTTTAATCTATTTAGAAGTTTTTCTGGGCTCTTTTGTTACCATTCGTATTATCCATCTTTTTAATTTGTCATCAATTTTCCTCCTGCGGCCTCATCCAGGGAGGTTGGATACAGTCCTATGGAGCTTAAATTTCGGAATAATATGTACAACTGTAGTCACAGGAACATCAAGCTGCTTGGAGATGGTCTTATAACTTTTACCTTTAACATGTTTGTCTATAATTTTATTTCTAATCTCCTGAGACAAATCTTTCCTTCGCTTCCTCTGGTCCATGTTGAGTGTGATACACACCATGTCACCAAACAGCACAGTGAGTATCTGTAGCCCTCTATACAGGCCCACTCACTGATTCCAAGATTGTAGACACCTGTGATGCTAATTAGTGGACGCAGCATGATTTAGCATGTCCCTTTTGTCACATTATTTTCAGAGGTACCATAATTTCTGCCCAGGTCTATTTCATGAGTTTTCTTTTTTTTAAAATTCTGTGGAAGCATGGTTGAAAAGCAATGTCTGACTTTCATTTGTTCATTTTCATAGATTTTTGATTTATTACTACTTTTGTCAGATTCAAGTTATTTCTGTGACCATTGTGGGTTTTTCTGTCATTAAGCGAGGGTACCAACAATTTTGACCACGTGTGTATATAGTAGGAGTAGGCAGCCAACTTTTATGAAAAAGGAGGGAGACATGTATTGTGGCACATATTCAGTATCTCATGTTGAAGCAGAGAGCCACTGGTAAATAAACTGCTGCGAGCGCAGCATCAGTGACTGGAGGTGACATCATCAAGGTTACTGCTGGTCACTGAGGTATGCGTTCCCAGCCGAGCTGAACTGTGGTAACCTCGGTGAGATCCCCTCTAGCACCGTGAGAAAGTCTCAAGGTGCAGAGGTGAGTTCACCGCAGTTCACATTTTTTCTTTAGATTGAAAACAGCTAACCTTTTCCTGTTCTCTAAATGTAGGGATAATTTTTGGATGTCTTGTTAATAAATAATTGTAATTGCTTAGCCATTCTAAGAATAGCAAACCTGTTGGTGATCCCAAGATAGGGATGTTTTTTTTCACTCTTAATTGAGGAACAATTACTTATTTGCTTTCAAAACAGCAGAAACAGATGGGATAATTTTTGGAAAGAATTTAAAAATATTAATTGTCGTTCTTTTAGCTAAAAACAAAGATCTTGATACTCCCCATATAAGAATAATTTTTACTCCACCCCTTGTTAAAAAAAAGCCACTGCTTCTTCCATTTACACTACCTGTTGTGACGATCCACACTGTGTGTGGACGGGGATCACTCGCTTAGCTGGTCTTAGAGGCAAACACTGGCACGCTCAGGGTTAAAACAACAGTCCTTTTGGTTTATTGTTCACCAGTATGCAGCATTCATTATACAAATCACAGTCTTCATGACCTCGGTCATCATCCACACGGACCCCTGTCCATTACCTATTGGTGCCGCAGGTTCTCAGACACCTCTTCACCTCAGAGGCGCCAACACACATCTCTCACGGACCCCAATCCGTATCTCTCACGGTTTTCAAGACCTTCTTCTTCTTGCTGGCTCCGACTCGCCAGGACTGCTTCCCAGTCTGTGCACCGTCCAGCCTAGACATCAGGTAGCACTGTCCAGCCTGACAGACTCCCAACAGTCCACACAGACTCAGTCTCAACACACTCTCAGAGACTCCTCACAGTCTCAGACAGACTACTTCCACCATGTGCCAAACACTCCCTTACATACCTGTAGCCACTCCCACAGGTGAGGTATGGAGCACATGGTCTGGTCACATGTTCATGACCTCATCACAGTTCCTTAACAAACTCAAAACCACCAGTGGGCGGTGTATGTGTGGTTAGCCAGTCCCACCCAGCTCACAAGCTAACCCTGTAAGCCACCCTAGACAATAAACAGAACTCTTGTAGGACTACAAGTCCCAGAACAACATTCCTGGCTTACAGCGCAGAGGAGCTCTGCGACACATACCTGCCATTTACAACCATGCAGGGGACTGTCTTTTCATCCAAATCCCGCCTCCATCCATAACTTGATGAGCATATACAGCGTCCCCTAGCTGCAGCATGGGTCACTACACCACATACCTCCCCCCTCTGTTCATACTTGTGGGGGTGAACACTTATTACCCAACCAGAGATCCTTCTTGGTCGTCTCTGCCAGTCAAACCGTCTGTCAAAGTCGGGCCCTGCTACTGACCCCTTTGGTAGGTGTCCGTCATCCGACCCTGTCACGTCCTTTGATAGAGATGCCCCTTTGTCAGACCACCCGCATCCCCAGCGGTTAGTACAGCGTCGCAATTCCCTTGCACCCATACGTCCTGTCTGGTCTGACTCTTTGTCATTTCGTCCACTACAAGTACTCCTGCTTAGGTCACTCAGCCCTGAGCTAACCAAGGCATCACTGCTTCTACCTCTTCCATCAGGCCACCTTCTGTTATCTCTCTGCTGGCCAGTTCTCCCATAGTCTTTATTGCCCAGAGAGCAGTCCTTCACTCTGTCCCTATGTCCTCTATTAGCTCCAGCTTGAGGACTTCCAGCCTTAAGCGCACCTCTTTGCCTCTCTATACCACGAGTTGAAGGTGACGGCCGTCTACTTCCCATTTCCTGCAGCTCTCTGATGACCTGCTCTCTTTCAATTCTTAGCTGCTCTACTTCTTTCAGGTATGACATGCGATACTCCAGGAGCATCCGGATATTCTCAAGGCTCTCCATGGATCCGACAACGAGGAATTGAACCATCCCCTCTTCACCCATCACCTGGGCTTCATCATCAGCCGGAATCCTCACTCTCATCACACCGGACCTTTTCACCATCTCCTGCATCACTTTCCCAAGTCTTCCTATGACTTTCCTTACCAGACCTCTGGGCACTTGAATGATGTCTTCTACCAGTCCAAGCCGACTTTGAGCTTTTCTTGCTTGCTCCAGACGTCGAGCGGCTTCCTTATTCCTCCACATGATCATCTGGTTCCTTTGGAGGCATTGTAGATGCCTATCTCTCAGGACAGCCACCCGCTTCACTGTGACTTCTCTAGTTGACAGTATGACCAGCTGCTTTGTCTCTGGTGCCCAGTTCACACTACATGCTTCTATTGCCTGTCTGAAGGCCTCATGCACATCCTCAATGGGACATGCTTCTTGCATGTCTTCGGGTACCTCTGTTATGATTTGGTAGCTGAGGAGAGAGGCAAAAACGGCAATACACCAGAGAGGTTGGAATCCACTGGATTGCAGTACTCTGACTAACCACCATAACTAAAGGCAGCCATGGAGCGTTCCTACGTTGGTCCTAGACGCCTCGTCACAGCCTGAGGGGTTAACTACACCTAAAGATAGAAAGAGGAAAACTATCTGCCCCGGAGCAGATCCCCAAAGAACATAGGAAGCCTCCAAACATGTAATGACGGTTAGACAAGAGGAAATACAGACACAGACAGAAAATAGTATGAGCAAACGCTGGGGCTCAATCTGCCTAGACAGAAAAGGATAGGAAGGATACTTACTGCAATCCAAAAAAAACCCTAAGAAAAAGCCAATGCTACTAATTGCAAAAACACCTGAGCTCACACGACCTCTACCACCTAAATTAGTTCTCTGGTGTAACAAAACTTAAGCCGCAGCTACTGAAAAAACTGGAAAAGGCAAAAGAACAAACAACAATGGCTCCAGAGGAACCGAGAGTAGCCCAAGCCCCCCAGGGAGGGGAACCTGGCCAACCTCACAGAAATGCAGAGAAATATGCAAAAGGCAAGCACAAAAACAAAAAAAACAGAAAATATCTTATCTGAGAGCAGGAGAAGAGGCAAGACTCAGCAAGCTTCCAAGAGAACCAGGAAACAACGTTGAGACAAGAACAATTGATCACCGGCAGCCATGATGGGGAAAACCTCCCTTATATCCAGCCAGTCTGTGATTCCTTATTGCCAATCCTCATTGAAAGGTTCAGTACTCTTTGTAACCACCAGAGGGAGCTTCTGCTCAGAATTCATTTCTAAAACATTCACAACAGTACCCCCCCTTGAGGAGGGGTCACCGAACCCTCATTTGTGCAACCAGGTCGGTCAGTATGAGCTCTGTTATACGCACGGATCAGTCTCCTAGCATGGATGTCCGAAGTAAACACCCAAGAATTGTCCTCCTGACCATAACCTCTCCACTTAACCAAATACTGGAGTTTCCATCTAGAAAAACGAGAATCCAATATTTTCTCAACCACATACTCCAGATTGCCCTCAACCAAACCAGGGTCAGGAGGCGCAGCCATAGGAACCACTGGCTCGACAAACCTCTTCAATAAGGACTTGTGGAACACGTTATGGATCTTAAATGTCCCTGGAAGAAGTAAACGAAAGGAAACAGGATTAAGAATCTCCATGATCTTATAAGGTCCAATGAACCTAGGCTTAAACTTAGGAGATGCAACTCTCATAGGGATATTTCTTGAGGACAACCAGACCAAGTCCCCCACTTTAATCCGAGGACCATCAGTCCTATGCCGGTTGGCAAACCGCTGGGCCTTCTCCTGAGAGAGGGACAACCTCTCCACTACCTGGTCCCAAATCTGCTGCATACGCTCCACAACAGAGTCAACACCCAGACAGACAGAAGCCTCCGTCTGTCCCGAAGAAAATCGAGGGTGAAACCCAAAATTGCAGAAAAATGGAGACATCAAAATGGCAGAGCTTGCCCTATTATTAAGAGCAAACTCAGCCAAAGGCAAAAAAGAGACCCAGTCATCTTGATCAGCAGACACAAAGCATCTCAGATAAGTCTCCAATGTCTTGTTTGTTCTCTCAGTTTGTCCATTGGTCTGAGGATGAAAAGCAGAGGAGAAAGACAATTGAACACCAAGTTTAGAACAAAAAGTCCTCCAAAATCTGGAAACAAACTGGACTCCTCTGTCAGACACAATGTTCTCTGGAATGCCGTGTAACCGAACCACGTGCTGAAAGAACAAAGGCGCCAATTCGGAGGAGGAAGGCAACTTAGGTAATGGCACAAAATGTATCATCTTGGAAAACCTATCACAAATCACCCAGATAACGGTCATTCTCTGAGAAACAGGGAGGTCGGAAATAAAATCCATAGAGACATGGGTCCATGGTCTCTTGGGCACAGGCAATGGCATCAACAAACCACTAGAGCGAGAGCAAGGCTTGGAGCGACAGCAAGTCCCACAGGACTGCACAAACTCCCTGACGTCACGAGACAAAGTAGGCCACCAAAAGGACCGACTTACCAAGTCTCTGGTACCAAAAATTCTGGGATGACCGGCCAACGCGGAACAATGAATCTCAGACATCACACTCTTCTTCCACTTGTCTGGGACAAACAATTTCCCAACAGACCAGCGCTCTGGTTTATCCTCCTGACACCCTTCCAAAGCCAGTCTCAAATTGGGCGTGATGGCGGAAAGAACTACACCCTCTTTCAAAATAACAGCAGGATCAGATAACTCAGGAGAGTCCGCAAGGAAACTTCTCGAGAGGGCATCCGCCTTAACATTCTTAGTGCCAGGAAGAAAGGAAACCACAAAATTAAAACGTGTGAAAAATAAGGCCCACCTGGCCTGTCTAGGATTAAGTCGCTTGGCTGATTCCAGATAAACCAGATTCTTATGGTCCGTGAGGACCACCACCTGATGTTTGGCTCCCTCCAGCCAATGTCTCCACTCTTCAAAAGCCCACTTCATGGCCAATAACTCCCAATTACCCACGTCATAATTACGTTCAGTTAGAGAAAATTTTCAAGAAAAAAATCACAAGGGTTACTTTTAGAGGTCTCAGGATCTTTTTGGGACAAAACGGCACCTGCCCCAATTTCAGAGGCATCAACCTCCACCTGAAATGGCAGAGAAACATCAGGCTGCCGTAGAGCAGGAGCAGAAGTGAATCTCTGTTTAAGTTCCTGAAACGCAGAGACTGCCTCAGGAGGCCAATTCACCACATCAGAACCCTTTTTGGTCAAATCAGTCAATGGTTTAACAATAACAGAGAAATTACCAATAAATTTACGATAAAAATTGGCAAAACCCAAGAATCTCTGAAGAGCCTTTAATGAAGTAGGTTGAACCCAATCACAGATGGCCTGAACCTTGACCGGGTCCATTTCAATAACAGATGGAGACAAAATGAATCCCAGAAATGAGATCCTCTGTACGCCAAAAAGACACTTTGATCCCTTCACATACAGAGCATTCTCTCTCAAAATCTGGAACACAGTCAGAACATGTTTCACATGAGAGTCCCAGTCATTGGAAAAAAATCAAGATATCATCCAAATAAACAATCAGAAATTTATCCACAAAATCCCTGAAAATGTCATTCATGAAGGACTGGAAGACGGAAGGAGCATTAGTGAGCCCAAAAGGCATCACTAGGTACTCAAAATGCCCCTCTGGGGTATTAAACGCCGTCTTCCATTCATCCCCGTGCTTAATGCGAATCAGGTTATACGCCCCCTGAGGTCAAGCTTGGTAAACCAAGTAGCACTTTTCACCCTGGAAAACAGGTCAGAAATCAAGGGTAACGGATATTGATATTTCACAGTGATATTGTTCAAGATACGATAATCAATACACAGCCTTAATGAACCATCCTTTTTGGCCACAAAGAAAAAACCGGCACCCAAGGGTGAGAGGATGGTCTGATATGACCCTTCTCCAATGACTCCTTGATATAAGACTGCATAGCGTCATGTTCAGGTACAGACAAGTTAAAAAGGCGACCTTTAGGGAATTTACTACCAGACACTAATTCAATAGCGCAGTCATAGCTCCTATGGGGGGGCAAGGATGCAGATTTACTTTCGCTAAACACATCAGAAAAATCAGTCAAAAAGTCAGGAACATCTTGAGCTTGGGGAGAGGCAGAAAAAACAGGAGTGTTGGCATTACCACATTGGCAGCCCCAACTGGTTACAGACACAGATTTCCAATCCAAAACAGGATTATGATACTGTAACCAAGGGAAACCTAGTACAATAATGTCATGCAGTTTATACAGCACCAAAAATGTGCAACTCTCCTGATGATCAGGTTCAACCCTCATTATCACCTGAGTAGAGAACTGGGGTTTATTCTCAGCCAAAGGGGTAGAATCAATCCCCAGTAGGGGAATAGACTTCCGTAGGGGTATCAAGGGAAACCCACAACGTTTAGCAAAATCAAAATCCATCAGGTTAATAGCTGCTCCCGAATCAACAAAAACCTGAGCAGAAAGTGTGGACAGGGAGCAAATCAGGGTAACAGTCAACAGAAATTTAGTCTGAACACTACCCAAGACAACTGAGCGTGCAAAACGTCTTCCCCGCTTAGGTCAGACTGAAATAGCATGAGAGGCATCACCACAGTAGAAACATAACCCATTGCGTTTTCAAAACTCATGACGCTGTGCATCAGAAGCCACTATCACACTGCATGGGTTCAGAAGCTGGTTCACAAGGCAACACTAGTCCACGCATACTTCTACGCTCACGCAAACGTCTGTCAATTTGAATCGCTAATGACATAGAATCATTGAGACCAGAGGGAGCAGGGAAACCCACCATAACATCTTTTACATTCTCTGACAGACCCTTGCGAAAAAGGGCTGCCAAAGCATCATCATTCCATTTGGTCAGGACTGCCCACTTTCGGAATTTCTGACAGTACAACTCATCGTCCTCAAGCCCCTGATTTAATGCCAACAAGGTTTTTTCAGCTTGATCAGTGACATTAGGTTCATCGTACAATAACCACAGAGCCAGAAAAAATGCATCAACATTACTCAAAACAGGTTCCCCAGGTGTCAGGGAAAAAGCCCAATCCTGAGAATTGCCGCACAGGAGAGAGATGACAATTTGAACCTGCTGTGCTGCGTTCCCTGAGGACTTAGGTTTTAAGGCAAAAAACAACTTACAGTTATTTTTGAAATTCAGAAATTTAGCTCGATCCCCCAAAAACAAATCTGGAATGGGGATCCTAGGTTCCACAACCGGCAACCCTGCAAGATAGTTAGCAATACTCCGAACTTCAGTGGAAAGCTGATCCACATGGCCAACAACTGTGCAAACTCCATTGTGAGAAAAAAAAATTCCTCCTCAGCACCCAGAGAAAAAAAAGGGAAAAAATGCAACAAACAGAGAAAAAAAAATTCTGACAACTCCCCTTTTTTTTTTTTCCTTTTTACTATTTTTCCCTTCTGTGAGTACCATATAATTTTCAGTTTTGGCCGGTGATACTGTTATGATTTGGTAGCTGAGGAGAGGCAAAAACGGCAATACACCAAATAGGTTGGAATCTACTGGATTGCAGTACCCTGACTAACCACCACAACTAAAGGCAGCCATGGAGCGTTCCTACGTTGGTCCTAGACACCTCGTCACAGCCTGAGGGGTTAACTACACCTAAAGATAGAAAGAGGAAAACTATCTGCCCCGGAGCAGATCCCCAAAGAACATAGGAAGCCCCCAAACATGTAATGCCGGTTAGATAAGAGGAAATACAGACACAGACAGAAAATAGTATGAGCAAACGCTGGGGCCCAATCTGCCTAGACAGAAAAGGATAGGAAGGATACTTACTGCAATCCAAAAAAAACCCTAAAAAAAAGCCAACGCTAATAATTGCAAAAACACTTGAGATCACACGACCTCTACCACCTAAATTAGTTCTCTGGTGTAACCAAACTTAAGCCGCAGCCACTGAAAAAACTGGAAAAGGCAAAAGAGCAAACAACAGTGGCTCCAGAGGAACCGAGAGGAGCCCAAGCCCCCCGGGGAGGGGAACCTGGCCAACCTCACAGAAATGCAGAGAAATATGCAAAAGGAAAGCACAAAAACAAAAAAAAACAGAAAATATCTTATCTGAGAGCAGGAGAAGAGGCAAGATTCAGCAAGCTTCCAAGAGAACCAGGAAACAACGTTGAGACAAAAACAATTGATCACCGGCAACCATGATGGGGGGAAACTTCCCTTATATCCAGCCAGTCTGTGATTCCTGATTGCCAATCCTCATTGAATGGTTCAGTACTGTTTGTAACCACCAGAGGGAGCTTCTGCTCAGAATTCATTTCTAAAACATTCACAACATACCTCTATTATACAGTCATGGCCAAAAGTTTTGAGAATGACACAAATATTATATTTTCACATGATCTGCTGCCCTCTGGTTTTTATGTGTGTTTGACAGATGTTTTTATCACAGACAGAAATATAATAATTGCAAACATATGAGTAACAAAAGCTTATATTGACAGTTAGAATGAGTTAATGCAGCAAGTCAATATTTGCAGTGTTGACCCTTCTTCTTCAGGACCTCTGCAATTCTCCCTGGCATGCTCTCAATCAACTTCTGGACCAAATCCTGACTGATAGCAGTCCATTCTTGCACAATCAATGCTTTCATTTTGTCAGAATTTTTAGGTTTTTGTTGTCCTCCCGTCTCTTGATGATTGACCACAAGTTCTCAATGGGATTAAGATCTGGGGAGTTTCCAGGCCATGGACCCAAAATCTCTATGTTTTGCTCCCTGAGCCATTTAGTTATCACCTTTGCTTTATGGCAAGGTGCTCCATCATGCTGGAAAAGGCATTGTTGATCGCCAAACTGCTCTTGGAGGGTTGGGAGAAGTTGCTCTTGGAGGACATTCTGGTACCATTCTTTATTCATGGCTGTGTTTTTAGGCAAGACTGTGAGAGAGCCGATTCCCTTGGCTGAGAAGCAACCCCACACATGAATGGTTTCAGGATGCTTAACAGTTGGCATGAGACAAGACTGGTGGTAGCGCTCACCTTGTCTTCTCCGAATGAGGCGTTTTCCTGATGTCCCAAACAATCGAAAAGGGGATTCATCAGAGAAAATAACTTTACCCCAGTCCTCAGCAGTCCACTGCCTGTACCTTTTGCAGAATATCAGTCTGTCCATGAAGTTTTTTCTGGAGAGAAGTGGCTTCTTTGCTGCCCTCCTTGAGACCAGGCCTTGCTCCAAGAGTCTCCGCCTCACAGTGCGTGCAGATGCACTCACACCTGCCTGCTGCCATTCCTGAGCAAGCTCTGCACTGCTGGTAGCCCGATCCCGCAGCTGAAACACTTTTAAGAGACGGTCCTGGCGCTTGCTGGTCTTTCTTGGGCGCCCTGAAGCCTTTTTGGCAACAATGGAACCTCTCTCCTTGAAGTTCTTGATGATACGATAGATTGTTGACTGAGGTGCAATCTTTCTAGCTGCGATACTCTTCCCTGTTAGGCCATTTTTGTGCATTTCAATGATGACTGCACGTGTTTCTTTAGAGATAACCATGGTTAACAGAAGAGAAACAATGATGCCAAGCACCAGCCTCCTTTTAAAGTGTCCAGTGGTGTCATTCTTACTTAATCATGACAGATTGATCTCCAGCCATGTCCTCATCAACACCCACACCTGTGTTAATGGAGCAATCACTGAAAAGAGGTTAGCTGGTCCTTTTAATGCAGGGCTGCAATGATGTTGAAATGTGTTTTGGGGGATAAAGTTCATTTTCTAGCCAAATATTGACTTTGCAAGTAATTGCTGTTAAGCTGATCACTCTTTATAACATTCTGGAGTATATGCAAATTGCCATTAGAAAAAGTGAAGCAGTAGACTTTGTAAAAATTAATATTTGTGTCATTCTCAAAACTTTTGGCCATGACTGTACACTTGAAAAGCGAAGTCTCCCCTTCTTGAACATGCTGTTGGACCTCCTCGTCCTGAGTGTGAGCGCAGTTTTCCAAGACATCGACATTTCTGGTTTGGCCATCTGCGTGGCACTTCCCTTGCTGGATTTCTTTCTCCGTCGAGGCCCCTTCTTTGGTCAGCCTCTCCAGCTCACTCTCCTTCATTGCAATCCGATCAGTAGAGCGCGAGAGTTTAATTTCCTGGTCATCTGTGTATTTCTGGAGCTTGGCATCAGTCTCCTTCTCTATCTTGAGCTCTTGGAGAAATTTATCTAGCTCCTCTGCCAAGCAGCAACGCTCCTCCTCTCTCTGGAGAAGCTCCTGCTGATGCTTCTCTTGGGCCTCTCTGAGCACATCCATATCTTTCAATAGAGCCTTGTTCATAGACTGACACGCTGACAGATGACCTCTGAGCTTAGATACTTCCTTCTCCAGCTCTTCCACTCTGTGCTCAATCACTTGTCTTAGGACCCTTTCTCGCTCGACTGTCTCTTTCACTGTCTCTTTAAGCAGCTCTATCTCACGGTCCTGCTCTCTTTTAGCCAGCACATGTCGCACCATCACATCTTTAATTAAATTTTCAGATGGGCTCTCTTATCCACTCACACTCTGCCTCTTCAGAGCTTCACCTGTTCCAGCATCCGTCGGTTCAACTCTCTCTCGACTCTCGATAACTTTAGAGAACTCCACACTCTCCAGCTCTTCAGCAACAGGTTCTTCTTTATTGACATCCTCAATAGGTTCAATTTTCTCAGGCTCTTTGTACCCTTTACGTCTCTGACGACGGGAGGATTTTCCCTCTTTGTGGGGGCCTTCCTTACTGTACTCCTTTTCTACCTTAGAGTCACAGTCACCGTCTGAGTCACATCCCACAGTATGGTGAACCCTCCAGTTTTCCTCTGACTGGGTATCTGCTCCAGACGTCTTATCTACCACATCACCATCAGGCTAAGTGCACACGTTCAGGATTATTTGCATTTTTTTCGCGATTTTTCACGGCAAAAATGCGTAAAAAAATGCATAAATAAAGCATCCTATTATTTAGAATGAATACTGCAATTTTTGTGCACATGGTGCGTTTTTTTCCGCGAAAAAAACGCATCACGGAAAAAGAAGCAACATGTTCATTAATTTCGCGTAATTCTAGCGTTTTTCCCACTATATTATTGACCTAGAAAGTTCTGGGAAAAATCGCTGTAAAAACGTGCAAAATCTGCACAAAAACACACCAAAAACTAGCAAAATCCGCGCAAAAAACCACGCGTTTTTACCGCGAAAAAGTCCGGTTTTGCTCAGGAAAATTCTGAACACATTCCTGAACATGTGCACTTAGCCTCAGTTATTCGGTGGCACACGTCAAGAGACATCAGGTCCGTAAGTTGGGCAGACATATGCTTTCCCCTTGCGCCACCGTCTGAATGGGAATCACAACCACTCGGTCGGTCATGTTGGAACCAGCAGTCCCCACTTCTAACCGTGTCGGACACCTCTGTTAAGTCACCGAGTTGGTCAGACCCGTCCACTTTAGGAGGCATCATTGTCCCAATGCCTGCCACTCCAACAGTAGAGAGGCCCTCCCTCCCCCTGCTGTAGAGGAACTCCCCTCTCCCACAAGTCAGCGAACAGTTAAGAGTCCCGACCTATAACTACTGGACAAGACAAATTCGGGACTATAGTGACATCGTGTCCCCATGGATGCAGGTGACCCTGACCTTTCTACTGGGCATTTGAAATCCCTCAGGTGCAACCCTCACTAGAGTCACCGGGCACCCCGAGTCGACAAAACCCACCACCTCTTCATTATTTATCTGTAGGGCACACCCCCGTAACATTGTACCGAATGGGTAGTTCATAAGGCAGACTGGACACACATAGTACATTTGCCCTTGGCAACAGTTCATCTGCACCAGCCTTTGTCGTGATGCTCCGTCCCCTTTTTTCCGACCATCCCTGCTTGGGTTACCACCCCTTTTAGGCCACCACTCCTTTTAGGGACACCACCCCGCACTGGGATACACCCAGTGGACTCCCCCACTGCTTTCTTAGGCCCCAGTTCAAACTGTACAGTTTATGTCTTTTGGGGCTTGTACTGGCCCTTTAAGAGTTTGTGTGACCTGGTTCACACTGTCCTCTTCACCAGCTCCTGCTGGCACTGCCACCGCCTTGCAGCCACAAACCACCGGCACCTCCAGATGCCGCTCACAAGCTGCTGTGGCTGTTACTGCAGCTCCTGCTGCTGCAGAACCTCTTGCTGCAACAGTCAGTGCAGCTCTCGCTACCACAAGTCTCTGCATGGCTCCGTACCGCCAACTTCGTGGACCGCCGATCCACAGCAAAATGTTCGCAACCCCGCCGAGTTACAGCCAGATGTCTTCAGCCCCGCTGAGCCACAGCAAGTTGAAAAAGAAAAAAAAATTCATGGACTTGATGATCCACAGAAAAAAAAACCTGTACACGTTCTCCCTGGGCCGCTGCCCGCATTCTCCACCAATTGTGACGATCCACACTGATGTGGACGGGGATCCCTCGCTTAGCTGGTCTTAGAGGTAAACACTGGCACGCTCAGGGTTAAAACAACAGTCCTTTTGGTTTATTGTTCACCAGTATGCAGCATTCATTATATAAATCACAGTCTTCTTGACCCCGGTCATCATCCACACGGACCCCTGTCCGTTACCTGTTGGTGCCGCAGGTTCTCAGACACCTCTTCACCTCAGAGGTGTCCAACACACATCTCTCACGGACCCCGATCTGTATCTCTCACGGTTTTCAAGACTGTCTTCTTCTTGCTGGCTCAGACTTGCCAGGACTGCCTCCCAGTCTGTGCACCGTCCAGCTTGGATGCCAGGGAGCTCTGTCCAGCCTGACAGACTCCCAACAGTCCACACAGACTCAGTCTCAACACACTCTCAGAGACTCCTCACAGTCTCAGACAGACTACTTCCACCATGTGCCAAACACTCCCTTACATACCTGTAGCCACTCCCACAGGTGAGGTATGGAGCACATGGTCTGGTCACATGTTCATGACCAGACCAGACACAGTTCCTTAACAAACTCAAAACCACCAGTGGGCGGTGTATGTGTGGTTAGCCAGTCCCACCCAGCTCACAAGCTAACCCTGTAAGCCACCCTAGACAATAAACAGAACTCTTGTAAGACTACAAGTCCCAGAACAACATTCCTGGCTTACAGCGCAGAGGAGCTCTGCGACACATATCTGCCATTTACAACCATGCCGGGGACTGTCTTTTCATCCAAATCCCGCCTCCATCCATAACTTGAGGAGCATATACAGCGCCCCCTACCTGCAGCATGGGTCACTACACCATACTGTCCATAGAAAAACAGTAGGGCAGCTATCTGCTCCCAAAGAGGAATAATTTTTGGACTATTTTTTCAATCAATTTATTAAGCCTAAAACATTTGTCAATGCAAGCATTTGGTTACTACCGGTTATCATCCACTTACTTATAATTGGCTGTGTGTGACATCTGTATTGGTGCCTGACTTCCTGTCTCTGCTTCTGTCACCGGGCAATGTTGCACTCTCATTTCCAGCAATGCAGGGTGACAGTTAAGTTATGTGTCCTCTGGCACTTGCAGCTTCATCCATGCTGAGAGATGTAGATTTAACCTTTGTCACTGTTTTCTTTCTGCGGTGTGGCCTGTGTTGGGCTGAAAGCTATTTAAGATCCTGAAATCCTGCTTTCCAATGCCAGTTTTAATCTGACTTGCTTTTGCAAATTTTTTGCAACTTCTTATATTCCCATTGGACTTTCTTGATTTTGACCTTGGATCATTTTTTTTACTATTTTCCTTGCTACACAGACCTCCTGGTTTTGCCTACTACATCATTCTATTGCCTCTGATTTGCTCCTCTGGAAAGCAGCTCTTCCTTGGATGCAGTCCAGTGGACTCCTCTATAAGATCAAATCCCTGTACAGCGGTTAAATGGTGGAGGTTTAGGTTCCTATGGAAGCTGCCAGATGAAGTAACTTGCGCCAAGTAAGTCCAAGAGAAAAACTGGGTCTGAACTGAAAAAGTAAGTTGATGTGTATGCAAAATGTAAATGCATATCAAACACATGACCATTAAACAGAGAAAACAAAAAACAAGAAACAAATATCCTAAAATAAAACAAAATAAAAAATATATTGCAAAACATGCATGAAGTTGTAATAATAATAATAATAAGGGTATTTGGTAAACATAATTTTGATCAAAAGAATGTACAAGCCATCCGGCCACGTCAAGGCAACCCAGTTTTTCATTTAGTTCTTAGTGCATCTTGTGCATATAAGGGTGTGACCGCCCTGCTTTTGAGCTGAAAAATCCATCCTGTCTGGCCTATGCTTCAACTGGTGAGTTCAGTCCCTCTGCCTTGTTCACATTTACGTCACTTGACAAGTGGAAAGGTTTTTAATATTAGAGTAGGACTGTCCCACAAAGGGTTGCCTTGACGTGGCGGGATGGCTTGTACATTCTTTTGATCAAAATTATGTTTACCAAATACCCTTATTATTATTATTACAACTTCATGCATGTTTTGCAATATATTTTTTATTTTGTTTTATTTTAGGATATTTGTTTCTTGTTTTTTTTTTCTCTGTTTAATGGTCATGTGTTTGATATGCATTTACATTTTGCATACACATCAACTTACTTTTTCAGTTCAGACCCAGTTTTTCATTTAGTTCTTAGTGCATTTTGTACATATAAGGGTGTGACCGCCCTGCTTTTGAGCTGAAAAATCCATCCTGTCTGGCCTATGCTTCAACTGGTGAGTTCAGTCCCTCTGCCTTGTTCACATTTACGTCACTTGACAAGTGGAAAGGTTTTTAATATTAGAGTAGGACTGTCCCACAAAGGGTTGCCTTGACGTGGCGGGATGGCTTGTACATTCTTTTGATCAAAATTATGTTTACCAAATACCCTTATTATTATTATTATTATTATTATTATTATTATTATTATTACAACTTCATGCATGTTTTGCAATATATTTTTTATTTTGTTTTATTTTAGGATATTTTTTTCTTGTTTTTTGTTTTCCCAAGTAAGTCCAAGGTAGCCTTTTTGAGCCTGCAGCCTCAGACAGGCGTAGCACCGAGTTTGCGTTAAAAAGCTCTAAAGGGGTTTAGTACAGTCCTAAGCAACCTAAAACTTTTAGCAGTTAAAGACTTTGCAAAATTAATATTTGTGGCAAATCAATTTGTTGAAAATCAACTTTTCTGGAAAAAATTTGTTGAACCTTTTGAATTTCAAAAGATTTGATGAAATATAGGTACAGTATAAATCATCAATGCTAAGGAATAAGAAGTTGTGTCTTTAAGCATATTATTTGGAAAATCAGCATTTTAAACAGCTGCAATTTACTTTAGTTTGCAATGCCGCTTCATAGATCTGGCATCAGCTCTTAACAAACACAAGAAAGTGCCAGGTCCCACTGGTGACATCTGCTGTATGTGTATGGCGAACGTTTGTAATGCATACATGGAATCCGACTGTGACACTCAGAAGCTGAGCATGCTTCATACATCATGGGTGATAACTGTATCAGCCTGCACTCAAGTTTAAAGGCATCCATACACATTAGACTAAACTTGTTCAAACATGGCGATATCGCACGATTGGACCACAGTCTAATGTGCACAGGTAACTCATGACTCTTCCCTAATCAATGATATCAGGGAAGAGAAGACCATGACCTTTTGGATTTTTTGTAGCCAATCTTTTTGTTCTCTGGAAGATTCTTCTGGCAGCGAATCTCTCACAGAGAACACAGAAGCACTCAGCTGAGTGAGGGAAATAGCTGTCGGCCAAATGAATGTTTGGCCAACAGCTATCTAATGTGTTTGGAAACCTTCGTTGTTGCTTGGAGGGCTAATGAAAAAGTGTAAAAAGCAAAGGTTAAGAAAATCTGTAAAAATTCAAAATTAACAAAATTTAGCATAGTGATGGGCATGACTAATCAAATTAATTAAATATTATAATACTTACATGATATGATAAATGTCAAAGCAAAATAAATTATGGTAGAATTGGTTTTATGGTCACTTTGACACCAAAATAATTTATCTTACAGCTGGTACCATTAGAAAATAAGCCTGATATAGCTCTACTGACCAAAAACTAAAAAAAGTTAAAGCTCTTAGAAGGTGAGAATAAAAAAATCGAAAGTGAAGAGAAGCCCACTGTAGCTCTATTGCCCAATGGCAACACAAACTTAAATCCAGCCCTCCCTGTTCATCACCACATTCTCTCCTGACTTCTTTTGGTAACGTAATGTTTATAGCCACAAGATTTTGCTTGATATTATCTTCAATAATACTATTCTCCATACATTCTTAACACTGTTACTCAGAAAACTCCCACAAGGTTGGCAGATTCTAAAATACTGCCCCCCAGTCTAGCACCAATGACTAGGGATGAGCAAACCCATACAGTAAAGTTTGCGGTTCATACCAAATACATAGTGTCCGGTGCTGAACGCCGAACACTGACATCTTCTGAATGTCAGTGTTACTATTTGGAGTTCAGATGCGTAATAAAGATTATTAAAAGGCTGTAGCATAGCCAAACTCTAGCTTATAAGCTATGGTCACTTTCTGAGCCATCCCAGCCATGCCAAGTATTAGCCATCCATGGCGCAGCATGTATAACCACCGGATCACTGGTCGCGATGCTGCTTGAGTGAGGGACAGTGTAAAATAAATAAATAAGTTTAAAAAATAATGTGGGTTCCCTCTTATTTTTAATAACCTGTTAAGGCAAAGCACACAGCTGGGGGCTGATTTTAATAGGCTGAAAAGGGCCATGGATTTTGGTCCCTTCCCAGGCTAATAAGACCAGCTGTCAGCTGCCCCAGAAATGGTGCATCCATTATATACACCAATTCTGGCGCTTAGCCTTGGCTCTTTCAGATTGCCCTTGTGCTGTGGCAATAGGGGTAATGGGATTATGGTGTTGTTGTCAGCAGCTGGCACTGACATCATGACCTTGAGCTAGTAATGGAGAGGCATCTATCAAACACCCCTATTACTAACCCAGTAGTAAAAAATAAACAACCTCAAAATGATCTTTATTTGAAAAAACTTCCCCAACAATTTCCATCTATAATTAATTTATTAAAAAAAATCCCACACCAGTCTTCTATAGTCCACATGGAGGTCCCACACTGGTCCACCACAGTCCACACCCGAAGCGATCTTTGGACAAAAGCTCAGCCAGACCAGACAAACCCGATTTCCTTGGTCCGCTCATCCCTACCAATGATTATGCCTTTTCAAAGTTACTGAGATCACTCGATTTTACCATTCCAACATGGATTCACAATTAAACTGATCCACAAAAATGTTGCTCATTTGACTTTATGCTGTACTCAGTCCGTTGCAACATGTGTGATTTCCAAAATAGGAAAGCTCCAATCATGAGCAGCCAAGTGACTGATAAAATGGCCTTTCAGTGCATTAGTAAGTTATGTAACTTCTGATTTAAAGCTTATTTAAATTTGTTTTTTCCTGTATTACCACTTTAGTCTTTATGGATTCATTATTTCATGAGATGTTACTTAGTCTTTCATATTCGGGCTTCACCAGCATCCACCCCATTTATTACTACATGCTGTATTATTTAGTACTGCTCCCTCTTGTGTATCGTAAGCTTTGATTCAGTCTATATTCAGACCTTTGCCATACAGTAAGTGCAGCTTATAAATCTTACATTTCCTTCTTTAGGGGAGGTATAGTCTGAAAAGCAAGAGAAGTAAATTCCATCAGCTCAGAATACAGTCACATTACTACGTTGCCTGTTTTGTACAAGGTCTCCAAATAGATGGACATAAAACTCTGCACGCTTAGGGGAACAATGCATTAAATTTATTAAAATTGGAAGATTTACTAATCATGTAATAGAGAACATCCATGGCACTCATGTCTGACTCTTCAATGAATATTTGCAGTACTCCACTACCAGCACTTGATGTTTCAGAACCCACGGACATTGCTCACCAGTGTTGAAATCTTAATGAACTGAACCTTTAGCATCGTGTCTTAAATGTTCTTAACATTCATTAAGGAATTGGAATATACACCACATTTGCATCACCACATTGTCGATTTGGCATCCACTGTAATTGCTATCATGTCAGGGTACACTCTTGACAGGGTGTACTTCTGTGTCCCTAAACACCAAAAACATGGGTCCCTCAGTGTGTGCAGTATGATTTCTGCACATAGGCCACACGCTAGCAAATGTAATGGGGTCTGTGAAGGAACGACACGGAAGCCCGGGGGAATCACAGATTATGATCCCACCGCTGCCACCAATGTAATAAATCATGGCACGGTAGACCACGGATTGATCCCACTGCTGCCAAAAATATGTCACGAACTGCCGGGATTTATGTATAGCCCTCTTTGTAGTCCCGCTTTGGAACTCGCAGCTCTCCGGCGCCCCCCTTACCCTCAGGTCAGTCAGGGAACTGCAACTAGGATAATTAGTCACCAGACAGGCTACTTCGATGTGTATTGGCTATTAGGCACGCTGCAGTGAAGGAATTATATCTACTCCTAGCCCAGCCAGGCAATACGCTTATAAAACCTGCTCTGTCACTGCCAACCTCACCCAATGCCAAGTACTCACTTGCTGCCACCAGCCTCTGGTTCCAGAATGTGGGGCAGAGGCCACCCCAATTCAATAGCGTAGTTCACTTCAGGCACGTGCAAATTCGCTATAGAGCATAGAATGAATTAATAATTTTATATTTTACTCCAAAAAGAGAGGCAGTGTTTACAGAAGGTATAAACAGATTTTACAAGATGAGACAATCAAAGTATGTACAATGCAGTTACAAATAAAAGGGGGTTAAGAAAAGAAATAAACTCATGTATTGCTTAGCTCATCTTAGGCAAAACCATGCTGGGGGGAGGAGCCAGATGTCACAATGCATGGACGCTGGGCTGAAGTAATGTCACTTATACCCATGGGCTTGTGAAATCACTAAAGGAGCTGGTTTACTGGCCCCCTCCCCTAGCTCAGAGTTACAGATTTGTGTTATGAATGTGCTAGAGATGGTTTCTGAGCAGAGGCTCCCTCTGGTGGTTACAGACAGTACTGAACCTTTCAGCGAGGAGTGGCAATCTGGGTTCACGGACTGGTCTGATATAAGGGAGGTTCCCTCCCATGATGGTTGCCGGTGATCAATTGTTCTTGTCTCGATTGTGGTTCCTTGTTCATTTGGAAGTTAGCTGGGGTCTTGCCTGCATCTCCTGCTTTCAGATAGGATGTTTTTTGCTTTTCTTTTTGTGCTTGCTTTTTGCATTGTTTTCTGCACTTTTGTGGAGGTCAGCCAGGTCCCCTCCTGGGGCTTGAGCTCCTCACAGTTTATCTGCAGCCACTGTTATTTGCTCATTTGATTTTTCTTGTTTTTTTCAGCGGCTGCGGCTTGGTTTTTGTTCACACTGAGATCTGATTTAGTGGGTGGCGAGATCGTGTGATCTCAGTATTTTTGTAATCAGAATTGTTGGATTTTTGTAGGGTTTTCTGGGTTGCAGAAAGTAATCTCTCCTGTCCTATCCTATTTAGTCAGCTTGTGGCCCCAGCGTTTGCTCAGTCTATTTTCTGCCTATGTTTGTATTTTCATCTTGACTAACCGCCATTATATGTTTGGGGTCTTCCTATTTTCTTTGGGGATCTGCTCCGGGGCAGATAGCTTTCATCTTTCTGCCTTTAGGTGTAGTTATCTCTCAGGCTGTGACGAGGCGTCTAGGATCAACGTAGGAATGCTCCACGGCTACCTCTAGTTGTGTCGTTAGTTTAGGTATCTGCAACCCATCAGTTACCAACATCTCAGGTGTTCGGCTGCCCTGCTGTTGTTCCTGTCCCTCTCAGCTACCGAAACATAACAGATTTGGTTCTGAAAACTTATAATGATCATAACTTAGCTTGAGAACCTAGCAGAATATCGGCAGAACCATCATTCATCTTATTTTGAAAGTAGTTTCCTAATGAGTGCAAACTCGGACTATCTATTCACCATGGTTCAGGGGAAATCAATTTCTCTGGTTCTGTTGGTGCTGGAACCGGGAAAAACACAGGCTAAATCAGGGGTCTCAAACTCAATTTACCCGGAGGCCGCTGGAGGTAGAATCTGGTTGAGGCTGGGCCGCATTAGGTTTTCACAAGAAAAGCTCTTACAAAAAAATTCCATTCTCCCCAGCACTCATTCCCTCCAGCGCTCATTCTCCCCCATTGCTTTTCCCCATCACTCCCATCATTGCTTTTCCCCATCACTCCCATCATTGCTTTTCCCCATCACTCCCATCATTGCTTTTCCTCATCACTCCCATCATTGCTTTTCCCCATCATTGCTTTTCCCCCATCAATACCATCATTGCTTTTCCCCATCACTCCCATCATTGCTTTACCCCTATTACTCCCATCATAGCTTTTCCCTATCACTCCCATCATTGTTTTTCCAAATCACTGCTTTTCCCCATCAGTGCTTTTCCCCATCACTCCTATCATTGCTTTTTCCCCATCACTCCATTCATTGCCTTCTCCCCATCACTGCTTTTTCCCCATCACTTTCCTCCACCTACACACACACACACACCACCTCTCACCTGTCCGCAGCATCACTGGCGCCCGCGCTTCCTCGCTCTGACACAGCCGGCCACTGAATGATGATGTCATCCAGTGGCGCTGCTCTCTGTGTCAGAGACAGGAAGCGTGGGCGCCGGGCAGGAAGGATCCTTGCAGCTCCGCTCCTGCATATTTTGTCTTGCAGGCAGCCGGAGCTGCTGGGATCGCTCCCTGCCCGCTCTAGCCATCATCATACTCACCTCATCTCCTCCTGCTGCAGCTCCGATGGTCCAGCGCCGATGGTCCAGCGTGCGGTCACACGTCATGTGGTACTGCTCATTAAGCTCATGAATATGGGTGCTACGCCTATGAGAGTGGAGTGGCATCCATATTCATGACCTTAATGAGCAGTACTACGTGTGACTGGGATTTCAAATGCGAGACTCGGCCGTGTTTCTCGCATGTGTGATCCCGGTCAAGGTGAGGGCCGCAAACTATTGTCCCGAGGGCTCATGAGGTGAGGGCCGCAATTGGCCCGCAGGCCGCGAGTTTGAGACCCCTGGGCTAAATAGTCCCATCAAAGAACATCCCGGACATGTAGTTTCTATTTTTCTATCACAACCTCATATTGCTTTATGACCAAATGATTAGATTCTCATTATTGTCTATGGGAAGTCCGAGCACATGGGCAGACAAACAAGCCCCCTGCTGTGAAGAGAGAAATCACTCACTGGCATCTCAAGTTACAAGGAGTGTGTGCTGAAGTCTGTGAGTGAGCAGATATTTGCAGGCAGCACAGGCAAAAGGGAACAGAATGGGGGGGGGGGTCACCTCCTCACTTACTGGCATAGCAGAGCTCAGTATGTGAATAGAAAATTCTGGAATGTTCCGGAAAGTGTGATAATAGTGCCAATCATACATGATATTTTACCTTATCGTTACTGAGACCTCACTTCTGAACATCAATATCTTAGAGAAAAAAGTGCAGTGTTTCGGACTCTGCCAGTGACTCACGGTGACCATTAAAGTAAAGATTAGTTTATTACGGACTTTGCATTTCAGAGTTGATCCAATTCTGTACCTGATGTTACCTGATGAAGGAGTTGGATCAACTTTGTAAGGCGTTGTCTGTAATAAACTGATCTTCACTTTTATCTCTCAACCATGAGTTACTGGCAGCACCCGGAACAAGGCACCATTTTCTCTACAATATTAATTTCTCCATTCCTGTAACCTGTGGGTGTCAGAACCATGGTGTGGAGCTGCAGCCAGTCACTAGTGATTCATCCTCATGCTTCTCAGTGTTGTGCCTCTTTTGCGCAACCTTACCAGATGATCTTTTTTTGTAACTACTCATCTCTTTGTTTAGTCCATTGATCTACATATGGAGCGCTGTTGTGAATGTGTTAGAAATGGTTTTGCCGGTGATCAATTGTTCTTGTCTCAATTGTGGTTCCTGGTTCATTTGGAAGTTTGCTGGAGTCTTGCCTGCATCTCCTGCTTTCAGATAAGATATTTTTTGCTTTTCTTTTTGTGCTTGCTTTTTGCATTGTTTTCTGCACTTTTGTGGAAGTCAGCCAGGTTCCCTCCTGGGGCCTGAGCTCCTCACAGTTTATCTGCAGCCACTGTTATTTGCTCATTTGCTCTTTCCTGTTTTTTCAGCGGCTGCGGCATGGTTTTTGTTCACACTGAGACCTGATTTAGTGGGTGGCGAGATCGTGTGATCTCAGTATTTTTGTAATCAGAATTGTTGGATTTTTGTAGGGTTTTCT
Organism: Oophaga sylvatica; assembly: GCA_033576555.1. NCBI lineage: Eukaryota > Metazoa > Chordata > Amphibia > Anura > Dendrobatidae > Oophaga > Oophaga sylvatica. The sequence continues at coordinate 947,685,122 of JARQOD010000001.1, read as the reverse complement.
GGGTTGCAGAAAGTAATCTCTCCTGTCCTATCCTATTTAGTCAGCTTGTGGCCCCAGAGTTTGCTCAGTCTATTTTCTGCCTATGTTTGTATTTTCATCTTGTCTAACCGCCATTATATGTTTGGAGGCTTCCTATTTTCTTTGGGGATCTGCTCCGGGGCAGATAGCTTTCATCTTTCTGCCTTTAGGTGTAGTTATCTCTCAGGCTGTGACGAGGCATCTAGGATCAACGTAGGAACGCTCCACGGCTACCTGTAGTTGTGTCGTTAGTTTAGGAATCTGCAACCCATGAGTTACCAACATCTCAGGTGTTCGGCTGCCCTGCTGTTGTTCCTGTCCTCCTCAGCTACCGAAACATAACAGTATCACAGGCCATAACTGAAAATTATATGGTACTCACAGAAGGGAAAAATAGTGTGGAAAGAAAAAAGTTGTCAGAGTTGTCAGAGATTTTTTTTTTTCTGTCTGTTGCATTTTTTCCCTCTTTTTCTCTGGGTGCTGAGGAGGATTTTTTTTTCTCTCAATGGAGTTTGCACAGTTGTCTGGCCGTGTGGATCAGCTTGCTTATGAGGTTCAGAGTATTGCTACCTATCTTGCTGGGTTGCCGGTTGCGGAACCTAGGATTCCCATGCCAGATTTGTTTTTGGAGAATCGGGCTAAATTTCTGAATTTCAAAAATAACTGTAAGTTGTTTTTTGCCTTAAAGCCTAAGTCCTCAGGTAACGCAGCACAGCAGGTTCAAATTGTCATCTCTCTCCTGCGCGGCGATCCTCAGGATTGGGCTTTTTCCCTGACACCTGGGGATCCTGTTTTGAATGATATTGATGCATTTTTTCTGGCTCTGGGGTTATTGTACGATGAACCTAATATCACTGATCAAGCTGAAGAAACCTTGTTGGCATTAAATCAGGGTCTTGAAGACGCTGAGTTGTACTGTCAAAAAATTCCGAAAGTGGGCAGTCCTGACCAAATGGAATGATGATGCTTTGGCAGCCCTTTTTTGGAAGGGGCTGTTAGAGAATGTAAATGATATTATGGTGGGATTCCCTGCTCCCTCTGGTCTCAATGATTCTATGTCATTGGCTATTCAAATTGACAGACGTTTGCGTGAGCGCAGAGGTATGCGTGAGATGGTGTTGCCTTGTGAGCCAGCTTCTGAGCCCATGCAGTGTGATAGAGTGACTTCTGGGGCACAGCGTCATGAGTTTCGAAAGTGCAATGGGTTATGTTTCTACTGTGGTGATGCCACTCATGCTATTTCAGTCTGCCCTAAGCGGGAAGACGTTTTGCATGCTCAGTTGTCTTGGGTAGTGTTCAGACTAAATTTCTGTTGACTGTTACCCTGATTTGCTCCCTGTCCACAATTTATGCTCAGGCTTTTGTTGATTCAGGAGCAGCTATTAACCTGATGGATTTTGACTTTGCCAAATGTTGTGAGTTTCCCATGATACCCCTGTGGAAGTCTATTCCCCTACTGTGCATTGATTCCACCCCTTTGGCTGAGAATAAACCCCAGTTTTCTACTCAGGTGATAATGAGGGTTGAACCAGATCATCAGGAGAGTTGCAAATTTCTGGTGCTGTATAATCTGCATGACATTATTGCACTGGGTTTCCCTTGGTTACAGTCTCATAATCCTGTTTTGGATTGGAAATCTGTGTCTGTAACCAGTTGGGGCTGCCAATGTGTTAATGCTGACACTCCTGTTTTTTCTGCCTCTCCCAAGTCTCAGGATGTTCCTGACTTTTTGACTGATTTTTCGGATGTATTTAGTGAAAGTAAATCTGCATCTTTGCCCCCTCAGAGGAGCTACGATTGCGCTATTGAATTAGTGCCTGGTGGTAAATTTCCTAAAGGTCGCCTTTATAACTTGTCTGTACCTGAACACGATGCTATGCGATCTTATATCAAGGAGTCATTGGAGAAGGGTCATATCAGGCCATCCTCTTCACCCTTGGGTGCCGGTTTTTTCTTTGTGGCCAAAAAGGATGGTTCATTGAGGCCGTGTATTGATTATCGTCTCTTGAATAAGATCACTGTGAAGCATCAATATCTGTTACCCTTGATTTCTGACCTGTTTTCCAGGGTGAAAAGTGAGAGTTGGTTTACCAAGCTTGACCTCAGGGGGGCATATAACCTTATTCGCATTAAGCACGGGGATGAATGGAAGACGGCGTTTAATACCCCAGAGGGGCATTTTGAGTACCTAGTGATGCCCTTTGGGCTCACTAATGCTCATTCCGTCTTCCAATCCTTCATGAATAGTGTTGAGCGATACTGCTCGATATCTAAAAATATCGGATCGGAATGGTATCGCCGATATCACTAAATATCGGCGATATCCGATTCCGATACCGGAAGTCACATGTAAGTCTATGGGAACAAAATATCGCAACTAAAAAAAACCTTTATTTCCTTGTAAACACTAAATATACACACATAGAATACATATATATATATATATATATATATATATACATGTCATTGTGACATATATATATACATATATGTATAGTTTATACACTTCTACATAGTAAAATATCCTCTGATTCAATTGCCGGGTAAAGCCGGCTTCTGTGAAAAGACAGAAGCACCCGACATGAAATGACACTTGGTGTACATAGGGTTAACCATGTCTTTTCATGTCGTTTGCAATCTGATTTGCACAAACAATTACATCAGTCTATGTGTGCAAAATTTCACACCTGTAGGGGTTAATTAAAGGTGTAAATTCGTTGTAAAAAAACCGGACTTTTTTGCTACGAATTTACACCTTTAATTAACCCCTACAGGTGTGAAATTTTGCACACATAGACTGATGTAATTGTTTGTGCAAATCAGATAGCAAAGGGCATGAAAAGACATGGTTAACCCTATGTACACCAAGTGTCATTTCATGTCGGGTTCTGCATTTTCACAAAAGCCGTCAATTGAATTAGCGGCTATTATACTATGTAGAAGTGTATGAACTATAAATATATATATATATATATGTGTCACAAATTCAATGACATGTATATATATATATATATGAGGTGTAAAATTGTTTAAAAAAAATGTGTGGGCTCCCGCCCTATTTTCGCAACCAGACAGACAAAGCCAGCGAATGGGGGCAGATAATAATAGCCCAGAGAGGGACCATTATTTTTGGCCCCCCTGGCTACTAACATCTGCCCCCAGACACCCCAGAAAAGACAAATCTATAATTAGATTCGCCCTTTCTGGCACTTTGCCCGTCTATTCCCATTGCCCTGTAGCGGTGGCGAATGGGTTAATATGGGGTTAAAGCCACATTGCAATTGAAAGGTGACCTTAAGCCAGGTTAATAATTGAGAGCTGTCAATTAGACAACTATCAATTATTAATCCTATTGCATGAAATAAAAATAAAACACACACACTTTAATTAAAAATCATTTTAATGAAATAAAGACACATGTTTTTGACCATCTTTTATTTGACTGCAAAAACCATTTCCTGTAATAAAAATAAAATAAAAAAGCAAAATTATTCTTACCTATCCCATGCACAGTCAGGTCCCACGGTGTAATCCTTCAGAAAGGGTTAATGTTTACTGCAGGTACCGCAGCTAATGCTGCAGCCTCACAGTAAACCCCCAAATGAATGAGTTCCTCTCCTGGCTGACAGGAGAGGAAGTGGAAAGCTTAATTGATTGCTTTCCACTTTCACTTCAGGTCAGCCAGGGACACAATCAGTGATGTCAGAGGGAACTGATTAACAAAAATAGGGGTTCCCTTTGAATAAAAAATGGCGTGGGGTCCCCCCTATTTTTGTTAACCAGCCTGATGAAGCAGACCGCTGAGGCCTGGATTTTCAGGCTGTTAAGGAGCCAAGATCCATGGACCTTGCCAGCCTGATAATACCAGGCCACAGCAGTCTGCATATCTTGGCTGATTAACAAAAATAGGGGATCCCCTCGAAAAAAATTGGCGTGGGGTCTCCCCTATTTTTGTTAACTAGCCAGATGAAGCAGACCGCTGAGGCCTGGTTTTTCAGGCTGGTAAGGATCCAATATCCATGGACCTTGCAAGCCTGATAATACCAGGCCACAGCAGTCTGCTTAGCTTGGCTGGTTAACAAAAATAGGGGATCCCCTCGAAAAAAAAACGGCGTAGGGGTCCCCCTATTTTTGTTAACCAGCCAAGTAAAATGCAGACTGCTGCGGCCTGGTATTAAAAGACTGTCAAGGCCCATGGATTTTGGCCCTCAACAGCCTGATAATACCAGGCTACAGCAGCCCCACATTTGGCGCATCAAAAGATGTGCCAATTGTGGCACTTTACCCGGCTCTTCCCACTGCCCTGTAGCGGTGGCAAGTGGGGTAATAAGGGGTTAATGTCACCGTTGATTGCACGGTGACAATAAGCCCGGTTAATAATGGAGAGGTGTCAATAAGACACCGATCCATTATTAATCCCAAAGTTATTAAATGTATAAAAAAAAGACAAAGCAAGAAAAAAGTCTTTTAATGAAATAAAAGAGACAACACAGTTTTCATTAATTTTATTATACACTCATTCCTGCGACGCCATCGATCTCCTGTAAAAAAAGAAAAAAAACAAACCAACAGTATACCACCTGTCCGACGCAGTCCATAGTAACGACAGTCCCACGACGATCCAGCTCTGCTACATCGCAATGACAGGCAGAGCCTGTCATCGCAACGCAGCACAGCTGATTACCTGCTTCCCCGGCGGTGATGTCATCGGATTGACTGCTTTACGGCCGGGATTACCCAGCAGTCACTGCAGTTATCGCGAGAAACTGCATGTGACCGCCGGGGAAAGATGATGGCGGCCATGAAGCAGTCCAGCCCGTGACCGCCGGGGAAAGATGATGGCGGCCATGAAGCAGTCCAGCCCGTGACCTCCGGAGATCTTCTGCCAGGTAAGTGCCGCTGACTCCTGACAGACCCGACCGACGGACACTCACAGTGACAGTGACAAATCCGATTCCGGTATCCGATATGACGAAAATATCGGTACTCGGAATCGAAAGCCCGATACAGCTAATATCGGCCGATACCCGATATTTGCAGTATCGTATCGCTCAACACTATTAATGAATGATATTTTCAGGGATTTTGTGGATAAATTTCTGATTGTTTATTTGGATGATATTTTGATTTTTTCCAATGACTGGGACTCTCATGTGAAACATGTTCGGACTGTGTTCCAGATTTTGAGAGAGAATGCACTGTATGTGAAGGGATCAAAGTGTCTTTTTGGCGTACAGAAGGTCTCATTTCTGGGATTCATTTTGTCTCCGTCTGTTATTGAAATGGACCCGGTCAAGGTTCAAGCCATCTGTGATTGGGTCCAACCTACTTCATTAAAGGCTCTTCAGAGATTTTTGGGTTTATTGGTAATTTCTCCGGTATTGTTAAACCATTGACTGATTTGACCAAAAAGGGTTCTGATGTGGTGAATTGGCCTCCTGAGGCAGTCTCTGCGTTTCGGGAACTTAAGTAGAGATTCACTTCTGCTCCTGTTCTGCGGCAGCCTGATGTTTCTCTACCGTTTCAGGTGGAGGTTGATGCCTCTGAAATTGGGGCAGGTGCCGTTTTGTCCCAAAGAGATCCAGAGACCTCTAAGAGTAACCCTTGTGCCTTTTTCTCTCGAAAATTTTCTCCAACTGAACGTAATTATGACGTGGGTAATCGGGAGTTATTGGCCATGAAGTGGGCCTTTGAAGAGTGGAGACATTGGCTGGAAGGAGCCAAACATCAGATGGTGGTCCTCACGGACCATAAGAATCTGGTTTATCTCGAATCAGCCAAGCGACTTAATCCTAGACAGGCCAGGTGGGCCTTGTTTTTCACACGTTTTAATTTTGTGGTTTCTTTTCTTCCTGGCACTAAGAATATTAAGGCGGATGCCCTCTCGAGGAGTTTCTTTGCGGACTCTCCTGAGTTATCTGACCCTACTGTTATTTTGAAAGAGGGTGTAGTTCTTTCCGCCATCTCGCCCTATTTGAGACTGGCCTTGGAAGGGTGTCAGGAGGATAAACCTGAGCGCTGCCCTATTGGGAAATTGTTTGTCCCAGACCAGTGGAAGAAGAGTGTGATGTATATGTATATATATATGTGTATATATATATTTACCCAATGCCAAGAAAAGGGGCACAACCCAGGGGACACTATAATATAACAGTAAAAGCCAAATTGGACAGCACATCAAAATTTACATAAAAGCACAGTCTTGTGCCGTACATGAGGTAAAGGTTAAAGTGCAAATGCATAAAGAAGTATGTGCCAAAAAATAATATTATAAGACTGGTAAATAATGGCAGTAAAGTGCGAATGCATTAAATTCAATATCAGTGCATCAGTAAATTTGTCACACATAACAGGAAACCTAATGAATCATTGTGAAAATATTGGCAAAAAGAAAACAATACATAATGTGACAATTAGGTTGCTAGGGTGAATCACAAAGTGCTATTACCTCATGTGCTTATGGAGTCCCCAGGATGCGCCCACCCCGACGCTCATTTCGGCGTTGCCTTCATCAGGGACAAGGCTGTCAAAGGCTCAAAATGCATCTGCTTGCTAAATCTGTCCACAATTACCCAGATGACAGTATTCCCACTAGAAGGAGGAAGTTCGGTGAAAAATTCCATGGACAGATGAGTCCATGGTCTATCTGGAATTGGCAAAGGCACCAATTCCCCGGCCGGCCAGTTATGGGTGTTTTTGGCACAAGCCCATACCTTACCGGCAGACACAAACCTCACAACATCCGAAGACAAGGAAGACCACCAAAACAACCAGGTGATGGCTCTACGGGTGGCCAGGATGCCCACTCAGGGCCGCATTGTGGAACTCCTGGACCACCCTGAGATGAAACTGGACAGGTACAAGAAGCTTATTAACAGGCCTAGACGGATGAGCAAGAGACTGAGCCTCACAAATCTCCTGCTCCAGTGCAGCAAAAATCCCAGCCACAACCACCCCATGTTGAAGAATGTAGGAAGGAGGTTCAGGGGGTGATAGAAAAAAGTGACCATCTCGCCTGCCTAGGGGTCAACCTTTTAGCAGACTCAATGTAAGCCAAATTTTTGTGGTCCATAATTACAATGATTTGGTGAACCACCCCCTCCAAAAAATGCCTCCATTCCTCAAAAGCCAATTTAATGCAGTGCAGTATAGTACAACCTCCACCAGGAGATGCTGGCGAGGGAAGAGAGGTTACACAGTGTAATACCACAGAGTAGCAGCACAAGCTCCACCCGGTGGCGAAAGAGTAATCAGACGAGCCGAGTCAGAAACAGGACAAGAAGCACCAGAGGTTACAGCAATTCATGTGGTCAAATACAAGCCAAAAGTCAGAGCCAGACGGGAGCAGATATAACCGAGACAAGAGACAATAGAATAGGTCAGATAACAAGCCGGGTCACATACCAAGGTCCAAGTACAAGGAGCGAACACTAAGACAAATGGGGTGGCAGGAAAGGGTGGTCATGGGAACAGAGTAAGCGGGCAGAAGACAAAACACGGTTTAAGGGGTCAGCTGCTCTAGTCTGGAAGCATGAACTATCACTGACATTGGTAAGCAGGCCACAGCAGATTGAAATAGCCCCACAGAACCAAAATGAGGCAAAGTTTAACCCTCGCATGACCAGACCGGGGAAAGAATAACATGAAACAAACCCCAGCCTGGATCATGACAATGGCTTTGTTTGACCTTGTAAGAACATTTCTGATCAAATCATAGCTCCTTGGCGGGGGGAAGAAGCAAAAAAGTATACAGACAGGACAGCATAGGATCACAAATAATTCCTTTCTTTGAAGTAAAACATTGTTTAAAAACAGACAGGGAAATGTTTTCACATAAACAGGAGAAAATCCAGCTAACGATCTTGTGAGCAAACTTATTTCTTTAGTCACCAAAAGTGCTCAGAGGAGGATAAAACAGAATCAGCGATGTAAGTTACATGATATGCGACATTGACGCATTTCAGGTGACTGCGCACCCTTAGTCATTATGTCCATCATCATGATTAAGGGTGAGCAGTCACCTGAAATGCGTCAATGTCGCATATCATGTAACTTACATCACTGATTCTGTTTTACTTCAAAGAAAGAATTATTTGCGATCCCGTGCTGTAATATCTGTATACTTTTTTGCTTCTTCCCTCGCCAAGGAGCCGTGGTATTGTGAGCATGTTGCAAGATGCAGTCACGGTACGGAGGCAGAGCAAGGGTTGACATGGGGATTTAATATAACAGGTATACTCCACGCAGGGAGAGGAACAGTATATGAAACAAGGGACTGAAAACTTAGTAGCAACAAGTGTAAATGGAGGGAACAAAGAGATCAAGATTAGCAAACTTATCAGTCGGCAACGTCAGAGTGCAGTCTCTGGAATGGAGGCATTGGCTCCAAGGCCATGGCGCGTGGGGATTCTGGCGTCGTCCCGGTGAAGAAGGAGTCCTGTATCCTGGCAGCGGCGGTAATCCTCTGAGGTCCAGTCGACAATCTTGAGGCCAAGAGAAGAAATGCAGGAACGGGATCAGTCTCTCTTATTGTCAGACCGTAGTGCCAAAGGATGAGCAGGAGCAGGTATGTTGGGCAGTCACTCACTGCATGTAGCCTGGTTTCCCCGACTGTACGTGTGCGCGTCTGGGTTCGGTCTGAGTGGTGAGTCACTCAGGGTCAGTGATGTCAGCGGGGACCGGATGCATCTCTGTCGGCAGTCTCTGGCAACAACACGCAGACCCTTCAGGCTTGGGCCTACTCCGTCTGCACACTAGCGCAAGGGACCTGACACTTGCCTTCTGCGCTCTGCATGTTCCCGCCACAACTGCCTGAGTTCCCGTGCGCTGCCGCTCTTTTATTCTAGCCACGCCCCTTACCTCTGAGTTCAAGGGTCGGTCCAGGGACTTAAGCTTTCCCCCCTGCAACTTGGCTGACAGCTCCGAACGGTACCGGATCCGTCCTGGAGAAAGCACGTTCGATCCGGTTCTCCTCCTTACAGTATGATCAGACCATGTTCCTACACAATCAGACACAGACATTTTTACATCTGATCAAGAGCTCAGAATTATGGAGAATAAATATTGGAAATAGCATTTTCATTCTACAAATGATGAAATAAAACATTTATGAAGCGGCCACCAAAGGGAAGAATGGGTCTGCACCTGTAAACCCACCGAGCTCCAGTAAACATATTTGCCCAAATAATTCCCTAAGTGTTTGTATTTGTTTCCTTTCATAAATCACCATTAAAAGCTTCCAGCGTCTTCATAAACTGATGCATCTATTGAGTCCTTCCTTGCTTTCAGATAAGGAGTGCTCATCATTTGCTCTAACAAGATCATAACTGTATTATCTTTCCTATTTCCAACATGTTTTGTTTATCTCCATCCAGAGCAGGTGTTTTATATCCATTAGGGATTTTATGTGCATCCTTATCATAAAGAAAAAAGCATACAGAGCTGACGGGGTATCAAGACATAGAAAGAGGGGTTTATTCACTTAAAAGTACCATCTGTCTGCTTAATGAAAAGAAAATGTTTAGCCGGTAGCATTGTACCATTCATTACACAACCATTGTGTCTACAAGGACAACTGCTTGAAGATGGTATTGTTATGAGACCTACCAACCTGTACATGGATTCTTTACCTTTGTGGCTTTGCTGAGTGGTAATAACTTACAGAAGGAGAAGACAGCCTGGATCTCTCCAGTCACTGTTCAGCCTTAAAATAACAATGAACCTTTGCAAAGCTGATTCTTGTAACCATTTTTTAAATAAAATATTTTGAAATGAATTAAATTTTGAAACATATGAATACATTTAAATTATATCAATATGCCTTGAATTAATGAATATTTGTTGCATTGTATTATTGCATTTATTGAATATGCATTGTATGGTAGCTATATCGAATGGGTCTTGCTGTCTTTAAAGACCCAGACAAAGACTTTTTACTGAAACGTGTTTTGGGGCGGATGCTATCACAGCAGGAGAGAACTTTATTGATATGTGCTTTACTTACATACTTTGGTTTTGAACACAAGCCAATTGTTAATGTTAGTGTTATACATTTGTTTAGGCTTAACATGTTTTGCATTTATTTGTGCCATGGCATGATATATAATTTATGCTATTAATCTACCGTTGATTGCTCTATTTACATTTGAAATCTTGTCACTTTTAAATTGTAGAATTTTTCTACAAATATACATTTTTTTATCATAATTAGATGCCTGGCCATTGTTTTTTGGGAACTGGAGCTTGTTTTATGTTTTTATATTATATTTTAAATTTGGCCATCACATTTGTACTCTGCACGTATAATCCAGGTGTTATCTTACTATGACACTCATTTTTATTTATGCTAACATAATTGTACACCATTTGGGTTGATCTTGTTTGTGTTATTATATTTTATGGTAACATCATTAAGGTGGAGCTGACTGTATTTAAATATATACAGTATATTGTAAGGATGCAGCTTGTACAGGTCCTGGATGTGGAATATGTGTCATCGATGTGGTTAACCTCGGAGATGTGAAGCCCGGAGAAAAGTCTCCAGTAAAATATTTGATGAGAAGTTTTTCAATGGGCCCGTATTTAGTGGTCCTGGCTTTAGGAGTGGTCAGAAGAGCTGGGCGGGACTGTCCATTTCCATTTCTCCACTTTAGGCTTTGAATGCTCAACTGCCTCAGTGTCTGTCTGTGTGTGGAGGTAAAAAGACCTGTTGTACACTGGTCAGCCACTGCTAGAGGCTGACAAAGTATGGATTTACCTTTGAACAGGTGAGCTCACCCTGTGAACCTATATCTGCTACATGGACTGTTCAGTTTATTTTTTCCCTTCATGCCAAGACAAGCCTCTTTTTGTTTTGTGAGATCAGATGGTTTATGAACTTTGAATAAACCACTTACTGTTTGAACACAAGAACTTGCTGCCTATGTCTATCTGAATCACTGCCAGAGAGAGATATATACAGTTAGGTCCATAAATATTGGACAGAGACAACATTTATCTAATTTTGGTTCTAGACATTACCACAATGAATTTGAAACAAAACAAATCAGATGCAGTTGAAGTTCAGACTTTCAGCTTTCATTTGAGGGTATCCACATTAAAATTGGATGAAGGGTTTAGGAGTTTCAGCTCCTTAACATGTGCCACCCTGTTTTTAAAGGGACCAAAAGTAATTGGACAGATTAAATAATTGTAAATAAAATGTTCATTTCTAGTACTTGGTTGAAAACCCTTTGTTAGCAATGACTGCCTGAAGTCTTGAACTCATGGACATCACCAAACACTGTGTTTCCTTCTTTTTGATGCTCTGCCAGGCCTTCACCGCGGTGGTTTTCAGTTGTTGTTTATTTGTGGGCCTTTCTGTCTGAAGTTTAGTCTTTAACAAGTGAAATGCATGTTCAATTGGGTTGAGATCAGGTGACTGACTTGGCCATTCAAGAATATTCCACTTCTTTGCTTTAATAAACTCCTGGGTTGCTTTGGCTTTATGTTTTGGGTCATTGTCCATCTGTAGTATGAAACGACGACCAATCAGTTTGGCTGCATTTGGCTGGATCTGAGCACACAGTATGGCTCTGAATACCTCAGAATTCATTCGGCTGTTTCTGTCCTGTGTCACATCATCAATAAACACTAGTGACCCAGTGCCACTGGCAGCCATGCATGCCCAAGCCATCACACTGCTTCCGCCATGTTTTACAGATGATGTGGTATGCTTTGGATCATGAGCTGTACCACGCCTTCGCCATACTTTTCTCTTTCCATCATTCTAGTAGAGGTTGATCTTGGTTTCATCTGTCCAAAGAATGTTCTTCCAGAACTGTGCTGACTTTTTTAGATGTTTTTTAGCAAAGTCCAGCCTAGCCTTTTTATTCTTGATTCTTATGAGTGGCTTGCACCGTGCAGTGAACCCTCTGTATTTAATTTCATGCAGTCTTCTCTTTATGGTAGATTTGGATATTGATACGCCTACCTCCTGGAGAGTGTTGTTCACTTGGTTGGCTGTTGTGAAGGGGTTTCTCTTCACCATGGAGAGTATTCTGCTATCATCCACCACTGTTGTCTTCCGTGGGCGCCCAGGTCTTTTTGCATTGATGAGTTCACCAGTGCTTTCTTTCTTTCTCAGAATGTACCAAACTGTAGATTTTGCCACTCCTAAAGTTGTAGCAATTTCTCGGATGGGTTTTTTCTGTTTTTTGCAGCTTAAGGATAGCTTGTTTCACCTGCATGGAGAGCTCCTTTGACCGCATGTTTCCTTCACAGCTAAACCTTCCAAATGCAAACACCACACCTCAAATCAACACCAGCCCTTTTATCTGCTTAATTGAGAATGATATAATGAAGGGATTGCCCACACCTGTCCATGAAATAGCCTTGGAGTCAATTGTCCAATTACTTTTGGTCCCTTTAAAAACAGGGTGGCACATGTTAAGGAGCTGAAACTCCTAAACCCTTCATCCAATTTTAATGTGGATACCCTCAAATGAAAGCTGAAAGTCTGAACTTCAACTGCATCTGATTTGTTTTGTTTCAAATTCATTGTGGTAATGTCTAGAACCAAAATTAGATAAATGTTGTCTCTGTCCAAATATTTATGGACCTAACTGTATAATATAAATAAATATCCTATTATTATGTATTTTTGAAATATATGGGGTGGCCACTTTACTAGAGACACCTGATCTTTCATGATTTAGGAGGGAAGTTGTACATGTGAAAACTCATCTTTGCTTGAAATATGAAAATACAGCCATCCGAGCACCTTCAAATGAGACATGGTCACTGGTATTAGAGTAGGTGAGGCCAGTCTTTCAAAAACTAACAATTTTGTGGGGTTTGTTCATGCAATGCTGTGGAGAGTATTCACGGAATGGAGTGATCAAAGAAAAACATCCAGTGAGAGGAAATCTTGTGTATGTAAAAAAACTTGTCAATGAAAATATCTGGTGAGTATATTGAGAATCATTCTGATGAACAGCAAATTACAGCTGAGTATAATGCTAGTGCTCTAACTAACATGCCCAAATGCACAAAACGTTGTTCCTTAGCATGGATGGACTATAATGTCAGATGACCAGTTCCAGTGCCATTAATGTCTATGTGAAACAAAAAGCAAGACTCCAATGGGCAAAAGATCACAAACTTTGCATCATCTCCTGGTGAAGTAAATCCACATTTATGTTGATGCTGTTGGGAGGGTCAGAATGGTTGCAAACAGTGTGAATCTATAAACCCTTCCTGTCAGGTATCAACAGTTCAGTAATACTGTGGTAAATATTTTCTTGCACACTGGGTTTTCTGATACCTGTGAATGGAAGTTTGTACAGTAGGGATTATCTATTGTGGCTGACCAAGTTCACCCTTCATGGCAAAAACAATGCGCTATGTCTCATGGGTGAAACTAAGCAGAAGGAGGGCACCACTCAAGACAAATGTGTATGTATAAAGGGGTTCACCAAAGATGCAATTTAAGAGCAATGACAAAAAACAAAAAGAAAGAAAAGAAATTCCTCAAACTGACTGGGAACACCCGTTTTACGAAATGTATAAACAATTTTATTAATGGGTATCCAAAAAATGTGCAAGAAAAACACAATCACATTAAAAACATTTAAAAACATATACAAAAACATGCCATAAAATGATGGCAATGAATACCCCCACACAACTGATACCTAGCAGCATAAGAAATATGATAACAGGCTCCAAGAAGGAAGTGTACACTGTGAAATGAATAAGGAAACACACAAGATATGCAATGATAAGTAAACTGGGTACCTGGACAATTCACAGCACCATATGGAAAATGAAAAAACAATATAAATAGCACCGGTCTGATGTATGCAAATATATAAGCAATAATACAAACCCAGAAATGTTTAAACTCATCTAGAATGCAATGGATGATAATGTGCGCTCCTAAAAGGCATGAAGTCAAGAAGCCAAAATCATAGCATGAAAAATGCCAGCACAGTGAAAAAAATCATGAGGAGCCATGGCTGCTGCAGGGAAGCAGAGGGAAAGAGGGGGATTCAGAATGAACCCCGCGTGTATCTCCACACTTGGCTTCCTCAGGGGAAATAAGATGTTAAACCAGCACATGTCAGGAATATATATACCCAAATGTATTAGAGTACAGTCATGGACAAAAGTTTTGAGAATGACACAAATATAAATTTTTACAAAGTCTACTGCTTCACTTTTTCTAATGACAATTTGCATATACTCCAGAATGTTATAAAGAGTGATCAGCTTAACAGCAATTACTTGCAAAGTCAATATTTGGCTAGAAAATGAACTTTATCCCCCAAAACACATTTCAACATCATTGCAGCCCTGCTTTAAAAGGACCAGCTAACCTCTTTTCAGTGATTGCTCCATTAACACAGGTGTGGGTGTTGATGAGGACATGGCTGGAGATCAATCTGTCATGATTAAGTAAGAATGACACCACTGGACACTTTAAAAGGAGGCTGGTGCTTGGCATCATTGTTTCTCTTCTGTTAACCATGGTTATCTCTAAAGAAACACGTGCAGTCATCATTGCAATGCACAAAAATGGCCTAACAGGGAAGAGTATCGCAGCTAGAAAGATTGCACCTCAGTCAACAATCTATCGCATCATCAAGAACTTCAAGGAGAGAGGTTCCATTGTTGCCAAAAAGGCTCCAGGGCGCGCAAGAAAGACCAGCAAGCGCCAGGACCGTCTCTTAAAAGAGTTTCAGCTGTGGATCGGACTACCAGCAGTGCAGAGCTTGCTCAGGAATGGCAGCAGGCAGGTGTGAGTGCATCTGCACGCACTGTGAGGCGAGACTCTTGGAGCAAGGCCTGGTCTCAAGGAGGGCAGCAAAGAAGCCACTTCTCTCCAGAAAAAACATCATGGACAAACTGATATTCTGCAAAAGGTACAGGTAGTGGACTGCTGAGGACTGGGGTAAAGTTATTTTCTCTGATGAATCCCCTTTTTGATTGTTTGGGACATCAGGAAAACGCCTCATTCGGAGAAGACAAGGTGAGCGCTACCACCAGTCTTGTCTCATGCCAACTGTTAAGCATCCTGAAACCATTCATGTGTGGGGTTGCTTCTCAGCCAAGGGAATCGGCTCTCTCACAATCTTGCCTAAAAACACAGCCATGAATAAAGAATGGTACCAGAATGTCCTCCAAGAGCAACTTCTCCCAACCCTCCAAGAGCAGTTTGGCGATCAACAATGCCTTTTCCAGCATGATGGAGCACCTTGCCATAAAGCAAAGGTGATAACTAAATGGCTCAGGGAACAAAACATAGAGATTTTGGGTCCATGGCCTGGAAACTCCCCAGATCTTAATCCCATTGAGAACTTGTGGTCAATCATCAAGAGACGGGTGGACAAACAAAAACCTAAAAATTCTGACAAAATGAAAGCATTGATTGTGCAAGAATGGACTGCTACCAGTCAGGATTTGGTCCAGAAGTTGATTGAGAGCATGCCAGGGAGAATTGCAGAGGTCCTGAAGAAGAAGGGTCAACACTGCAAATATTGACTTGCTGCATTAACTCATTCTAACTGTCAATATAAGCTTTTGTTACTCATATGTTTGCAATTATATATGTGTCTGTGATAAAAACATCTGTCAAACACACATAAAAACCAGAGGGCAGCAGATCATGTGAAAATATAATATTTGTGTCATTCTCAAAACTTTTGGCCATGACTGTAGATAATGATCAGCTGAAATACTAACCATGTGTAGAAAGAAATGCTTGGAGAGCGCATGGTTTGCAGCCATCTTGTCAATGTCAATGTTCAACAAAGTTTATTCAAGAAAAAAAAGTCTATTCAAGAAAAAAAAAAAAGCCGAAACACATATGACCGCTCTCAGCAAAAGTGGACCCAAAAGGCGCATGCGCAAACGGCGAAGTGAAAAAAGAATATCTCATTCAATTAGTCAAAGAAATATCACTGCGCAGGCGCATATTGAAATCAGAGCTTGCAAACAGCAGAGCTCAATGGCGCATGTGTCTGTGACGTATGTATGGACACCCTTGTGCCCTGATAAACAAGTCCAAATGGACCCTTCAGTCAAGGCCAACGCAGATAAGCAGAGACACACGTAACCGCTCACGGCCCGAGAAAGTCCAAGTAACGCATGTGCAGACAGCAAAGTTGAAGAGTGAATAAATGTCTCAGCAAATTAGTCAAAAGAATATCATTGCGCAGGCATTTTTTGGATACCCATTAATAAAATTGTTTATACATGTCTCAAGGGTTTTATAGTTATAGAATGGTTACAAACAGATTAAAATTACCGTAGTTTCCCTTCCTTTTGTACAGTTCACATTCCCAGATATTAATCCCATAGTGAATTTGTAGAATGGGCTGTTCAGAGCTCATCAGTACTTCCCTTTAATTCCTGGTATCTGCAAGACGCTATCTTGTCCTTATGGGCCAATACTCTTGTTGTGAAGCCTAAAGGAGGTCCAACATGCTACTAGATCAGTGCTTGTAATAACATGGTAAGTTAGTGTAACCTAATGAATCCATCATTTTCGATATGCCTCATGTGACACACATCTCCATTTCTGGCAACATGCCGAATTTTGTGCTTACGTCATGCACATGATTTCATAGAATCATAGAATGTTAGAATTGGAAGGGACCTCAAGGTTCATCACGTCCAATCTCCTGCCCAAAGGAGGATTTACTAAACCATCTCAGACAGATGTCTATCTAGCCTCTGTTTGAAGACTTCCATTGAAGGATAACTCACCACCTCTCGTGGCAGCCTGTTCCACTCATAGATCACCCTCACTGCCAAAAAGTTTTTTGTAATATCTAATCTGTATCTTCTCCCTTTCAGTTTCACTCCATAGCTTCTCGTGTTTCCATGTGCAAATGAGAATAATGATGATTCCTCTACACTGTGACAGCCCTTCAGATATTTGTAGACAGCTATTAAGTCTCCTGTTAACCTTACTTTTTGCAAGCGAAACATTCCCAGATACTTTAACTGTTCCTCGTAGGACATACTTTGCATACATTTCCCCACGCTCAGCCAGCCATGCATGGGCTTATATTGGCAATGCTTCATTTTTCAAATATGCAAATCAGATTTGTTTGAAAATAAATAATACCTCACTAGCGCCGTCTATTAAATTTAGCTTTCCTGTAAGTCTTTGTTCACACATTTAACAAGCCTTCCAACATAACTAGGGATACTAGCCAAGCCAGACATGAATGTGAAGACAGCGCTTTTGGTGTACTGGTCACCCTTGAAAAGAGGTTGGGGACTGGCAAGTTGCAAGTATTCTAAAGTAGTCAGATATTAACTTACAGGATAGCTACTTTTATTAGGTGGCATCTTCAAGATAGTCATTCTTTCTTCAGGAAGAGAGCTAACTTGCCTATAAATGGTAAGATTCTATGGATTTTAGCACATTTGATTTCTAGCATATACAGTTAGGTCCATAAATATTTGGACAGAGACAACATTTATCTAATTTTGGTTCTAGACATTACCACAATGAATTTGAAACAAAACAAATCAGATGCAGTTGAAGTTCAGACTTTCAGCTTTCATTTGAGGGTATCCACATTAAAATTGGATGAAGGGTTTAGGAGTTTCAGCTCCTTAACATGTGCCACCCTGTTTTTAAAGGGACCAAAAGTAATTGGACAAATGACTCCAAGGCTATTTCATGGACAGGTGTGGGCAATCCCTTTGTTATGTCATTCTCAATTAAGCAGATGAAAGGGCCGGAGTTGATTTGAGGTGTGGTGTTTGCATTTGGAAGGTTTTGCTGTGAAGGAAACATGTGGTCACAGGAGCTCTCCATGCAGGTGAAACAAGCCATCCTTAAGCTGCAAGAACAGAAAAAAAACCATCCAAGAAATTGCTACAACATTAGAAGTGGCAAAATCTACAATTTGGTACATCCTGAGACAGAAAGAAAGCACTGGTGAACTCATCAATCCAAAAAGACCTGGGAGCCCACGGAAGACAACAGTGGTGGATGATCGCCGCATACTTTCTTTGGTGAAGAAGAACCCGTTCACAACATCAACTGAAGTCCAGAACACTCTCAGTGAAGTAGGTGTATCTGTCTCTAAGTCAACAGTAAAGAGAAGACTCCATGAAAGTAAATACAAAGGGTTCACATCTAGATGCAAACCATTCATCAATTCCAAAAATAGACAGGCCAAAGTTAAATTTGCTGAAAAACACCTCCAGAAGCCAGCTCAGTTCTGGAAAAGTATTCTATGGACAGATGAGACAAAGATCAACCTGTACCAGAATGATGGGAAGCCAAAAGTTTGGAGAAAAAAGGGAACGGCACATGATCCAAGGCACACCACATCCTCTGTAAAACATGGTGGAGGCAACGTGATGGCATGGCCATGCATGGCTTTCAATGGCACTGGGTCACTTGTGTTTATTGATGACATAACAGCAGACAAGAGTAGCCGGATGAATTCTGAAGTGTACCGGGATATACTTTCAGCCCAGATTCAGCCAAATGCTGCAAACTTGATTGGACGGCGCTTCATAGTACAGATGGATAATGACCCCAAGCATACAGCCAAAGCTACACAGGAGTTCATGAGTGCAAAAAAGTGGAACATTCTTCAATGGCCAAGTCAATCACCAGATCTTAACCCAATTGAGCATGCATTTCACTTGCTCAAATCCAGACTTAAGAGGGAAAGACCCACAAACAAGCAAGACCTGAAGGCTGCGGCTGTAAAGACCTGGCAAAGCATTAAGAAGGAGGAATCCCAGCGTTTGGTGATGTCCATGGGTTCCAGACTTAAGGCAGTGATTGCCTCCAAAGGATTCGCCACAAAATATTGAAAATAAAAATATTTTGTTTGGGTTATGTTTATTTGTCCAATTACTTTTGACCTCCTAAAATGTGGAGTGTTTGTAAAGAAATGTGTACAATTCCTACATTTTCTAACACATATTTTTGTTCAACCCTTCAAATTAAACGTTACAATCTGCACTTGAATTCTGTTGTAGAGGTTTCATTTCAAATCCAATGTGGTGGCATGCAGAGCCCAACTCGCGAAAATTGTGTCACTGTCCAAATATTTCTGGCCCTGACTGTATCACATAAAATTATGCATTAATCATAAACTGATATATTTGAAAAATGTTTTCTTTATCTGAAGAACCCCTTTCCATATGGCTACAGAGACAAGCAAATAGATTCAATACAAATCAAATTTGTGTCGTATTTTAGGAAATTTGCTTGTCGTGACCAATTTAAACAATTGAATTTCGACTCAAGCGAAATTTTAATAAAAAGCCGTTTTACTTGGAGCAGAAAATTGTATCTGTCAAAGAAGGATCACATGACCCCAGCTGCAGCTGCCCAGGCTTCCCCTTATATCTCAGGTCAGTAAAAAGACGTATTGACGGTCATTAATTGTTTAATAGTTTGTAGCTATCACATCACAGAAAATAGTGCAAACAATTAGAAGGGATTATCAGAGCCTGTGTGAAAGCGGAGGTAGGGAATACAGCAGCCATTTTCTGGTGATTCTGGATACTTGGAGAACATCAGAGCTCACAGCTCAGTTTTGGAGATAGGGAGAGACAATCCTAAACATTATACAAATACTTTGCTTTGGAAAGAGATTTTTTTTCCTGTACATAGGGTAAACGCATCCAACTAGCAAACCTCTAAATTATGGTATTTCTATAAAATATAAATGTCGACTGAAATCATGTTGCTCATTGTCAGCACACTCATAATAAAGGAATAATTATAAGGTATTGAAATTTTAATTATGGAAAAATTCTGTAAAATATATTTATGGGTTGGAAATTACAGCTCATCTGCCATATTCACAAGAACTGAATGGGATTTATCAACTGGAGGGTTTAGGATAGTTTGAGGGCAAACTAATTTAATCTTAATATACTACATACCTCTTAAGGCCTTGTTTTTATTGTTTTTTTTCTCCAATTTTCCAGTGTTTTCTATTTTATGAATACTGTACTACTATTCTTGCCAGAATCCTCGTGGGTAAGCAAAAGACCCCATTATGTTCGATGCAGGGGCGTACATAGAAATCATGGGACTCCATAGCAAAAGTCTGAATGGGGCCCCCCCAAAAAAAGAAGAAAAAAATCAACCCTGTCCCCTAGCCAGCCGGGCTCACCGTCTTGTGTGTTGTCCCTCTCCCTGAGTGAGAGAGGCTCATGAATGTTTTCTGCTTTCTGCTTCCTGCTTCCTGCAATGCACGTGTGCTGCTCTCTGGCTGCCAGGAGGGGTGGCGTTCTTATGCAAATCCAGCCAGAGACTTCAGCCAACTGCTGACCAGGAAACAAGGAAAGGGGAGCTTCAAGGGGGTATACAGCGGCCGGCGGCCGGCGCTTACATTTAATTAAAGGAAATAGTACTGTGTCAGCACAGCACAGCTGCCAAACTGCAGCGGCCATCACTGGCCCCCTCACCTGTCCAGGCCCCATAGCAGCTGCGTGGTCTGCTACTATTGACGGTACGCCACTGGTACGATGGAATCCATGAATATTCATTGAGCTTGTCAAACCTGTCATGACTTTGTTTCTTCATTAAAGGTGTTTTCTTGCAAAGTAGGGCAGCTCCTTTCACTGATACTGTAGCTCAGCTCCTATTGAAGAAAATCGGATCTGAGCTGCACCAGAAAGTGAAAACAGTCAATGAAGATGTGCTGATCTGCTCCAGTCTCCGTTTACAAACAGCTAATCCCTAGTCTGGTACTGGCAGTCTGTGGGGGATGCTACGTGATGGACCTCCATTGATCTGATATTGATGACTTATCCTATGATAAGCTTGGAAAACCCCTTTAATATTAGGATATGCGTACCAAATCATCAAAGTTTATACATCAGAAAAGTGTCGTAAAAGCTTTGAAAAGTTACAAATTTTTTGCACAACAGGGATTTGCTAAAAGATTTAGCAACCTTTGGCTTTTCATGCCAGTTTAAATCAGCACTACGGAAATCGACTGAACTGGGGAGAAGTTATTGCAGAATGGGTACGTGGCTCCACCCGCCGATCAAATTCATCAAATGTGCCAACATTTTGCACACCAGAAATGCTACTCCAACCCAGACTGTAGTAATATTTCTGGAACAGCCCACTGAGGTATTCGCTACTCAGAAATTAATTAAGTGGCATATGCCTCTTGATGAACGCGGAAGATTCTACCCAAGCAAGAATGACGTAATGTTCAGTATAGAGCAGCGTTCTTCAGCCATCCTTGTTTTACATGAACAACTATCTATCTGACTCCACTACATTTCTCTGCTTCACGGGAAATGTTTGTCTGACCACGACATTCCTTGGCAGGTAAAGTTGTTTGCTGATCGCCCAGACTGTCACATATTAATGACAGTAGTCTCTGACCTTAACCTATTTTATGGGCATTATTTTTTCTTCCCTCTTTTTTTACAAGCATTAGCATTTTTTGCTGATTTACCTTTATTTTTTGGGGACAGAAATGAATAACATTGTTTTACTTCATTATGAATAACATTCTTCCATACAAAATCACAATACTAAATATGGATTTTTACTATTTTATCATTGTAAAGTAATATTAAATTCTAACATTTATTTTTGGAAACTTCTTAAGGGGAACCTATCAACAGGTTTTCCCAATATAAACCATGACCACCAGCTTTGAGTCCTCTTTTACAGTATTCTAGTAAGGTGTATGTAAGTCCCCAATACCCACAGTGGCTCAGTGGTTAGCACTACAGCGCTGGAGTCCTGGAATCAAATCCCACCAAGGACAACATCTGCAAGGAGTTTGCATGATCTCCCTGTGTTTGTGTCAGTTTCCTACCAGATTCCAAATCTGGGGACAGCAATGATAATGTGTGCAAACTGTAAAGCGCTGCGGAATATGTTAGCGCTATATAAAGATTATTATTATTATTATTATTAATACCCTCTACATAGCACAAAAAATACCTTTTAGCATCCCCCCATACGGTGCAGTTTGGTCCAATAGCACTGTTCTTCCTTCAGCGCCTCCTCTCTTGTTGCAAGTGCCGTCCTCCTGCCCTGCATCATGTGGATGACAAATCCTACGTCATCTCCACAGTGTCCCCAATTGTGCTCCTGCACAGGCACAAAGAGCATACATCGCTCTGCCCTGCTGAGAATAGAGAAGGGTACTGTAATGTGCATACTCTGGGAGAGGCCAAAGGCGCCAATTACCCAGAAGTAAAGCCGTCACTTGCGCATTACAGTACTTTGCTCTGCCTTCAACATGTCAGAGTAAAGTACACCTGTGCAGAAGCGATTGGGGGCAATGTGTGGATGACCTATGACGCATTATCTACATGAAGCACGGAAGGACAGTGATTGTGACGAGAGCCGAGGCACCAAAAGCAAGAAGTATTGACACCTATCAGACTGGACAGCACCAAGGTATTTTTTGTGCTATGCAGATGGGATTAAGGACTTACATACAGCTTATTTGAATAATGTAAAAGTGGTCTTAAAGATTATAGCAGTACTTTATATTGGGAAACCCCGGTGACAGCTTCCCTTTAAAGTACATTCACATATGCCATATTTGCTGCAATGTCTGCAATAATTCTGCAATATTATTATCATTATTATTATTTATTTATATAGCACCATTAATTCCCTGGTCCTGCACATGAGAAAGGGTTACATACAAAGTTATAGATATCGTTTACACTAAACAAATTTATGATAGCAGACTGGTACAGAGGGGAGAGGACCCTGTCCTAGCGGACTTACATTCTACGGGATAATGGCAAAGAGACAGAAGATCGGGGGTGCAGCAGCTCTGGTGGTGGTGAGGCGGCAGAATGGTTATTGCAGGCTGTAAGCTTTCCTGAAGAGGTGGGTTTTCAGGTTCCGTCTGAAGGAGCCAAAGGTGGTGGATAATCGGATATGTTGAGGTGTGGAATTCCAGAGGATGGGGGATGTTCTGGAGAAATCTTGGAGGCGGTTGTGTGAGGAACGAATAAGTGTAGAGGAGAGCAGGAGGTCTTGGAGGATCAAAAATTACGTAAGGGAAGATATTGGGAGATTAGTTCAGAGATATAGGGAGGGGACAGGTTGTGGATGGCTTTGTAGGTCAGTGTTAGTAGTTTGAACTGGATTCATTGAGGAAATGGGAGCCAGTGGAGGGATTTGTAGAGGGGAGAAACAGGGGAGTAGCGAGGAGAGAGGTGGATTAGTCGGGCAGCAGAGTTGAGGAAAGACTGGAGTGGTGCAAGAAAGTTGGCGGGGAGGCCACAGAGGAGGGTGTTGCAGTAATCAACACGGGAGATGATGAGGGCATGCACAAGACTTTTAGTAGATTGATGGCTGAGGAAGGGATGGATTCTGGAAATATTTTGAGTTGGAGGCGACAGGAGGTGGCAAGAGTTTGGACGTGCGGTGTGAAGGACAGGGCAGAGTCGAGAGTTACTCCGAGGCAGCGGATTTCATGTGCGGGAGAGAGTGTGATGCCATTTACCATAGTAGATAGATCGGGTAGGGGAGATACACAAGATGGAGGAAAGTTAATGAGTTCGGTTTTGGCTACATTGAGCTTTAGGAAGCGAGAGGTGAAGAAGGAGGATATGGCTGATAGACACTTTGGGATTCTGGACAGCAGAGAGGTGACATCTGGTCCAGAGAGGTAGATCTGAGTGTCGTCTGCATACAGGTGGTACTGGAAGCCATGGAGTGGTGGGGGCGGAAGCCAGATTGGAGGTTGTCAAGGAGAGAGTTAGATGAGAGGTGGGAGGAAAGTTGAGCATGGACATGCTGCTCAAGGAGTTTGGAAGCAAACGGGAGCAGTGATATGGGGAGATAGCTGGGCATAGAAGTTGGGTCAAGGTTAGTTTTTTTGAGGATGGGTGTGATGGTGGCATGTTTGAAGGCAGAGGGGAAGGTACCAGAATATAGCGAAAGGTTGAAGAGATGGGTTAGGGCTGGAATGAGCGTGTTAGTGAGGTCGGGGAGCAGGTGGGAAGGGATGGGGTCAAGTGCACAGGTGGTGAGGTGTGATTTGGAAAGGAGGTGAGTAAGCTCTCCTTCAGTGATTTTGGAGTGGGAGGTTATTAGGGAAGGGCAGAGGTCTGGTATAAGGAGTGGTTGAGATGGTGGAACAGTAAAGGTTTGCCTTGTTTGGTTGATCTTATTTTTGAAGTAGGTGGCAAAGTCCTCTGCAGAGATGAGGGGAGTTGTAGGTGGCAGTGGTGGGCGGAGGAGAGAGTTGAATGTGCTGAACAGTTGTTTTGGGTTGTAGGATAATGAAGATATAAGGTTTGTAAAATAGGTCTGTTTAGCAGAGGAGAGGGCTAATTTGACGGCAAGTGTAGCTTGTTTGAAAGCAGTGAAGTTGTCTGGTAGGCGTGTTTTCTTCCAACACCGCTCCACAAACCTGGATGCTTGTCGAAGTTTTTTGGTGAGATTGTTGTGCCAGGGTTGCCTATTGATTTGTCACACTTTGCCATGCATGAGAGGGGCAACTGAGTCTATGGCTGATGTGAGGGTGGAAAGCAGTGGCCCTATCCGTGTTGTGGAGTGAAGATATGGAGGACAGAAGTAGAAGAAAGTCTGAGAGTCTGAGAATGTCTAGGTGTGTGAGGTTTCTGCGAGGATGTGCTAGTGGCTGGACATGGGGGCATGAGAGGAGGACAAGAATGAGAAGGTGAGTAGATGGGGGTCAGATAGGGGGAAGGGAGAGGTTGTGAGATTAGATAGGGAACAGAGATGGGTGAAGATGAGGTCTAGTGTATGTCTCTCTGTGTTGGTGGCTGTGGAAGACCACTGAGTAAGTCCAAAGGATAAGGTAAGCGACAGGAGTTTGAAAGCTGCTGGCTGGCGGGTGGCTGGCCCATAATGATGGTGGGGATGTCAGCAGAGAGAAAGTGAAGAAGCCAGGTGGAGAATTGGTCAATGAAGGCAGTGGCCGAGCCTGGTGGTCTATATATGACAGCCATTTGGAGATTAGAGGGAGAGTAGATACGGACAGAGTGAACCTCGAAAGAAGGGAGGATAAGGGAGGGTGGGGGTTGGATAGGGTTGAAGGAGCAGTTTATAGAAAAAAGGAAACCCACTGCTCTGCCATGTCTGTTGCCAGAGCGAGGAGTGTGGGTAAATTGGAGGCCATCGTAACTCAGTGCAGCAGGGGAGGTCGTGTCAGGGGGCGTCAGCCAGGTCTCAGTGATTGCCAGGAAGGAAAGGTTGCTGGAAGTAAAGAGATTGTGGATCTCATGGAGCTTGTTGCAGACTGAGCGGGCATTCCAAAGTGCTCCACAGAGAGGAAGCAGGGGGGTGGGGGTCAGTGGCACAGATTTTAAGTGTGAGTAATTGTGGTAGTTTCTCTTAGTGTGAGAAGTATACGGGTGAGGATTAGTGGGATGTATGAGGCGGGGGGGCCAGGATTGGGGGATATGTCGCCAGCAGTGAGAAGAAGCAGAGAAAGGGAAAGCAGGTGGGTGAATGAGAGTGATCGGCTTATATTATATTTTGGTAGGAGAGGTTTGAGGTTAAGGAGCAGGTCTGCAGATGAAGCGAGATAGGGGGGTAAGAGAGAGGGGGAGACAGTTATTTGGTTCGAGGGTGCAGGGGTTTGGGGATAGTGAAGGAGAGTGAGGATAAGTGGAGCAAAAATGGTGAGGGCAAATGTGAGCATGGTTAAAGAGCAGGGTAAGAAAAAAAAGGCAAGTAAAATTAGAAGACAGTGTTTATTCTTAACTTCCGACCGATTTCTGGACTGTTTCTGGTATATTTCTGATGTTACACTTTAAAGATGTCACACTTCAAATGATGTCACTTCTGACCAAGGTCATATCTGACCTGCTTCATTCATCTTATACCATTCAAGTGGCAATAGCAATGGTGAAAAAAATTGAGCACAAAAAAACTTGTGTAAAATAAAAACACTAGAATCACCTCCTCTGGCCCTGCTATGATAATAGTTGTTTAGTTTCCTGCCAATCTGGTTACATCAGGTCTCAGCAATTATGTTTTTGTTCACAATGTGTGATTTATTTTTTACTTTTGCCAGCAGTAATTGCTGTGGATCCGTGGGAAGTATGTAACGTTGATTATAACTAATCCACAGCCAAATCAACAACATGAATTGACATGCTACGAAAATAAAAAATCTACATCTCAGGTTAATTTCAGTGCATCAATTTCCTTAGGTGCGTAAGTGCCATATTTGTAAAAAAAAATTTTAGCACCAATAAAGACTAGGGTTGAGTGAAACAGGTCGTTCATTTTCAAAAACCACAGACTTTCGCCAAAGTCGGGTTTCATGAAACGAAACCCGACCGTGACACGAGTTCGGTCACGTGTTCGGCGACCATATTACTGAAGTCGGTTTTCCCCTAGTACTTTAAGTGCCTTTTCTCGGTCAATGAGCAAGGACGCAGGCTGTGGGCAATAGAATGACATAGGCAGCGGCCAGCACCATCTTAGAGAAGAGCATTGCAGCGATTGGCTGGCTTTCAGTGGCGTCACAGTGCATATAAAATCCCTCAGCGCCAACCGCCATTTTACTTCTGCCAAACTCAGTGTAGGGGAAGGTTGCTGGCAGTCTGTCTGAGCAGGGAGAGCGTTAGGCAGGGCCTCAAAAAAAAAATTACTTTGTGCTGATAGCGATTAGCTGTACAGTGACTGTGCAGTGAAAGGGGAGGATTTTGGTGTGTGCAGCAACGCTGGTTCTTAGGCTGCGTGCCTGCCAGTGACGCTGTAGAAATGGCTTGTGTGGAGCATCAGATCTGATTAGTAGGCTGCCTGCCTGTGATAAGGGGGCAATTAATTTAGTGGAGTAGCAGAGCTGCCTGCCAGTGACAGTGTAGAAATTGCTTGTGTGGAGCATCTGATCTGATTAGTAGGCTGCCTGACTGTGATAAGGGGGCAATTAATTTGGTGGAGTAGCAGAGCTGCCTGCCAGCAACAGTGTAGAAATTGCTTGTGTGGAGCATCAGATTTGATTAGTAGGCTGCCTGCCTGTGATAAGGGGGCAATTAATTTGGTGGAGTAGCATAGCTGCCTGCCAGTGACAGTAAACACCCAAAATCTCATCTATGATAAGACAGGACAATAAAAGCAAATCAAATAGATGAAGAAAATCACTTTTATTTATCAAAATACCAAACATATTGTAAATACATTAACTTTATCAAAAAGGTGCAGGATAAAAGAGGAACGGTATAAGCTTCCTTAGATAATAAATTTAGCTGCATGGTAAGGCTTCAAAAACCGCCACATATGAAAAATAGCCATGCTGAACATGGTTGTTTACCTACACAGGTATTATCACCGAGAAATCACCAATTCTTAACTATAATATATATTCCTGTTTCAGGGCACAATGACTACTTAATATATCTCTGGTATGTCCCTTAATGGTTAGTTTTGACCACCAGTCATATTCAATAGATATCTGACAACCAGGATATATGTAGCTAATTTTTTATACACAAAAGATACAGCTGTGAAGTACCTAAATCAATATGGAGATTATCGGAGCCATTACCATTACACGCCCCCTGAAGAAGCTGTGCGAAACGTGCACGTCGGGGCAGAGGAACGGAAGCTCCTACCATTCTTTTGTATGCTGCTGGGATCCAGGTAATGGCTCCGATAATCTCCATATTGATTTAGGTACTTCACAGCTGTATCTTTTGTGTATAAACAAATTAGCTACATATATCCTGGTTGTCAGATATCTATTGAATATGACTGGTTGTCAAAACTAAAGGGTATGCCACACTGAACAATATCGCTAACGGGATCGCTAAAAAACGTCACTATTTAGCGATCCCGTTAGCGATGTTGTTCAGTGCGGCAGCTGCCAGCGACGAGCTTCCTGCTGTGATCTCGCTCGTCGCTGGAATCGTTCTGGACCCTATTTTCTCGTCGGCTCTCCCGCTGGGTAAGTATATATCGCTAGTGTGGCACCTTTTCTTAGCGATTTAGCGGTACTTTTGTACCGCTAAAGTCGTTAAGAAGATCGCTAACGGCGATAGCGTCGTTAACTATATCGCTAAATGTGGCCGCACTTAGCGATATAGAAACAATCCCGCTAGCGATCGCATTAGTATGCGTCGTTATCGTGATCGCTAGCGGGATTGTTTAGTGTGGCAGTACCTTAACTATTAAGGAACATACCAGAGATATATTAAGTAGTCATTGTGCCCTGAAACAGGAATATATATTATAGTTAAGAATTGGTGATTTCTCGGTGATAATACCTGTGTAGGTAAACAACCATGTTCAGCATGGCTATTTTTCATATGTGGCGGTTTTTGAAGCCTTACCATGCAGCTAAATTTATTATCTAAGGAAGCTTATACCGTTCCTCTTTTATCCTGCACCTTTTTGATAAAGTTAATGTATTTACAATATGTTTGGTATTTTGATAAATAAAAGTGATTTTCTTCATCTATTTGATTTGCTCTTATTGTCCTGTCTTATCATAGACGAGATTTTGGGTGTTTATTGATCATTGTTTAGAGCAGATACTTTTTTCAATATTTGTAGGCATTTAGGGGAAATACTGCCAGTGACAGTGTAGAAATTGCTTGTGTGGATCAGAAGAGCTGATTAATAGCCTGCCTGCCAGTTCTAAGGGGGAAATTTCTGTTAGTTACAGTGTTCATTTTTTTCCCACACCGTATAGAGCTGCAAGCTCCTCACAGTACCGTGTACCGGCTGGTATCACGGACAAAGACAGGCTGACTATCTGTGTGACTCCGGAAATATGTACGGAGATTAATAATTCCCCCAACACTGTATACAGCTGTACGCTACAGATAGAGTACACTGAATCTGCCTTTCATATTCAGCTGTTATCCAAACTGTGCCTGTGGCCGTGTCTGTGACTCCTGAAATATATACGGAGATGTACATTTCCCACAACAATGTATACAGCTGTACGCTACACAGCTGTACGCTACTGATACAGTAAACTTTTCCTGATTTTCATATTCTGCTGTTAGCCAGACAGGGCCGGTGACTGTGTGTCTTCCTGCTGAAATATATACGGAGATTTAAAATTCCCACAACACTGTATACAGCTGTACGCTACTGAGACAGTACACTTTTCCTGAGTTTGATATTCTGGTGTTAGCCAGAGTGGGCCTGTGACTGTGTGTCTTCCTGCTGAAATATAAACGGAGATTTAAAATTCCCACAACACTGTATACAGCTGTACGCTACTGAGACTGTACAATTTATTTTTTTTTAGATTCTACTGTAATCCATATTGAGCCTGTGACAGTCTGTGTCTCCGCAAATATATACAGAGATTTAAATTTTCCCCTACGCCATATACAGCTGTACGCTCCTCATACAGTACCATATATCTGCTGGTATTTTTCGTACATTTTCCCAAACATGAGGAAGTATGGTGGAAGAGGCCGCGGACGTGGGCGGGAGGGCCCAGCTGGGAATGATGGTGGTGGTGGTGCATCTGCTGGTAGTGCCAAAAGCCCAATAGCACCTAAGGCAGGAGGTGTTGAGCCTGCGTCATCGTCTGGCCCCAGAAGGCCTGGAAGGCTCCCTTTTCTGGGAGTAGGTAAACCGCTTTTAAAGCCGGAGCATCATGAACAGGTTTTGGCTTACATTGCCGAAACAGCCTCCAGCTCTATCGCCTCCTCTTCTGAAGCTTCAAAAAATGCAAGCACTGAGTTGTCAGTGCAGGCTCCTGGTCAGGAACAACACCTTTCCTTGTGTCCTTCACCTCCACCAAAAGTGAAGGATGTGGCAGGCCACACTTCAGATTACTCCATGGAGCTCTTTTCACATACCATGTCTGGGTTATCAAGTCAAATCCTGAATTCCCCAGTCCAAGATGAATATGACATGGAGTGCACTGATGCACAGCCACTGCTATATGATTCTGCTGGTACATTCACACAGAGCACTACATTGCCTCGCAGTCTACTAAGCCAGAATCTGACCCTGATGAAATTCAGGTGCCCCTTCCCGCAAACGATACCACCTTACATGGTGACACAGAGGAAGGTGCAGATGAAATTGAAGAGGAGGTGATGAATGACCCAAGTTGTTGACCCGGATTGGCATCTATTGGGGGAAGAGGGTGCCGCTGGCAATAGCTCAGAAGAGGAGGAGGATTCGCAGCAGGCATCGACATCGCAGCTGCGGTTATCGGGCAGGCCCGTAGCAGTCCAAAAAGTGTTAAAAAAAGAAAAGAGTTGCAGGACAGCTTGGCCAGACGGTCAAATTAGCACAGGGTGCAAGCCCTGAAAATTTATCACATAGTAGGAAGAGTGCAGTGTGGCACTTTTTTGACCAAAATCCTATTGATGAGGGAAAGGTTATCTGTCAGAAGTGCGGAAGGACCTTTAGCCGAGGGAAAAATCTCCTTAAATTGAATACCAGTTGCATGCTTAGACAATTAAACACCATGCACTTGCAAGCGTGGACGGACTACAAAACCTCACTGGCTTTGAACGCCTACATTGCCAAACTGATCTCATTATAGATGATGCCCTTCCATCTGGTTGAAAGCGCAGCATTCTGAGAGCTCATGGCCTATGCTGTCTCACACTATGACTTACCCAGTCGGCACTTCTTTTCTAGAAAAGCCATCCCTGCCCTCCACCTGCATGTGAAAGACCTCATTGTCCATGCACTCAAACAATCAGTGAGTGAAAAGTTGCACCTCACAACAGATGCATGGGCCAGTAGGCATGGCCAGGGCAGTTACATGTCCATCGCTGCGCATTGGGTTAATGTGGTGGATGCAAGGTCCACAGGGACAGCGGCGGTGGGACAGTGCTGCCTAGCCCATGGTATAGGCAACTGTTGGCTGTAGGCATTCGACCCTCCTCCCTCCAGAAGCAAAAGCTCGTCGACAGAGCGCAGTGGCACGAGCACTCCATCCGCAGCTGCCAGTGCTGCACACGAGGTGTCCCACTATCGATCAGCTAGTGGTAAGCGTCATCAGGCTGTTTTAAAGATGATGTCTTTTGGCGACAACAGACACACCACGGAGGTACTGGCCGACTACTTGCAGCGAGAAACTGAGTCATGGCTGGGCAGTCTACATCTTGAGCCAAGCAAGGTAGTCAGTGCTAACGGCCGTAATTTTGTGGCAGCCATAGCCCTGGCAAAACTCAGACACATACCTTGCCTGGCTCACACCTTGAACCTGGTAGTGCAGTGCTTCATAAATAATTATCCGGAGTTACCTGCCCTGCTCCATAAGGTGCGAAGACTGTGCCCGCACATTCGTCGCTCGCCCCTAGACTCCAGTCGTATGCAGAGGCTGCAGCGATCGCTTCACCTCCCCAAGCACCGCCTAATCATAGACGTTGCAACAAGGTGGAACTCCACCATGCACATGGTTGAGAGGCTGTGCTAAAGAGGGAGGATCCATGGGCAGGCAGTTGAGGGCGGACATGGAGTTGTCGGGTGTGCAGTGGTCAAAGCTGAAAGACCTCTGTATAGTCCTTCAGTGTTTTTGAGGAATGCACACGGCGGTAAGCGCAGACGACGCCATCATAAGCATGAGCATCCCACTTATGCGTCTGCTCATGCAAACTTTGACGCACATTAAGGATCAGGCGCCTGTGTGAAGACCAGCTGCGACTGGATCCATATCTTCCAGAAGGGTGCACTGAAAAAAGATACCACTAGAGGTCATTATTCAACTTCACACACGTTCATTTATCCCCAAAGACCACCAGAGGGAGCTGTTTTAAGACATATAAAAGAAGCTGACACAGGAAACATCTAGAGCAGTTCAGTGCAGTCACCTCAGAGAAGTCAGTCCGCAGCAAGGTGAGGTGCAGAGCTGAGGTTAGAGAGGCTGCAGAGCTATTCAGTTCATAGAGTGGAGTCTAGTAAAGAGTGAAACAGAGATCACTCCAGCCTAGTCAGAGCTGAAGCTAGGAGTACAGCTTAGTGAGAAAGCGTGCCGACGCTTAGAGAGCGGTGAAGAGGCAACCCACCAACTGCCAGTGTGTGATCGTGTGAGGATCCGGGTAGGCCGAAGGCGAGTGGAAAGTTAATGAGACAGTGGAGCCTTAATAGTTCACCTCAGCAAGTATTACCGGACACCGGGGTCCGAGCCTATAGGGATCTCCACGACCCATTAGGAGAAACCCGGAGTTCCTGGAGGACTACAAGTCCCAGGAGTACCACAGAGCTGATACGTAACAGGATCAGGAGGACGGAGTCCGGCTCGGCCGGGCCATCAGGGACCCTGTCCTTTCAGAGAAAAGGTCCAACCACAAGGTCAGCCAGGTACAAGACGGAGACTAAGCTAGGCCCAGCTACACGCAGGCCAAGACTTCATTACAAAAAGGCAGAAAACAGGAGCCACACACCTACTCAGTGGAGGAATCTGGATGTGCACCCTTCACCCTACAGTGCTCCGGGAAGTGCCTGCAACATCTTCAGTAAAGGTACCAAAGTGACTTATGTGTGTGTCTCCCTTATTACCCCTGACTGCCGGGTCCCCGTCCGTCCTGCATCCCTACACATCTATCTGCCCTGGAGGAGAACTCAGCCTTACTTGTGGAAGGCTTAACATCTAGCTGCACAATATTAACCCTTCAGTGGATCTGCATAGCAGCGCTGGTCATCCTGACCAGGTACCACAAGTGGCGTCACGAATCCCCATATCATTATTCAAGTCACCTGTAAATATCCCATTTTTCAGTGAGTGCCCAGGGCAACGGACCGAGCTGTGCTACCCATGACATTCCCCATAGATATCAATGGGCTCGGTGACGAGTACCCCAAAGCCCTGGCTGTGCGACTCATCTTCTGGCGTCACGAACAGGATTTCGTGCCCTTGCAGCAACGGAGTAACTTGTGCCCGTTGCCACCGGGTACTGTGTGCCTCACTAAAAGACTGTGTTTTGTATGTGGTGAAGTTTTCCCGCCATTTGCCCGCCATTGCCCGCCATTTACAGCGCCACGGCGCGAAAAACTAGTGGGCGTACCTGCAAAAGCGCGCTGAGTCCTGGACACGCCCCCAATGCTGACGCGGCGGCAGGTCCTGTGGAGAGCTTCAGTGAACGCTCTGACGTCAGAGCGCCGGCGACGCAGGTCCTTCTACATCGCTGTGCCCTGCAGAGCTGCAGCCTTCAGAGAAGGTAGGCCACGCTTAACTAGGGGGGCGCAGAGATGTAGCAGCCGCAAGCTGACAGCGCGGCCGAGGGCGACCGCCCCAATGACTTACCCACCGGCGCTGCCGCACAGGCTGGAAATGCTGGCCCCTCACCTGGTCCTGTGGCCCCGATAGTACCGCTAACGCTGCCATTACATGCCTGGAGCGAAGTGGCTCCCTCAGTACAGTGGCAAGCCAGACACCCTGTCAGGGTTCAAGCGAAAAATATGCAGCATAATGGACATGTACCCTATGACAGAAAAGCAGAGAGCTGCAGTGGTAGTGGGACAATTGACTGGTGCTGCAGAGAGAGAGGTAGAGACTTGGACAGCTGCAGACCAGGAATCAGTGCTTGCAATTTTCTTAAAGCTACAGATATCTTTGAGGACCGCACTGAAAACAGATCTCCGAATGAGGTTTTCCCAAATGCTCCAGAAACCAGATGACAGCATTAGGGGACTACGCCTGACAACTACAGGGGGCCCTGCGAGCACTTAAACAGGTTAACCCCATAAGCGTCACCAAAGAGAATAAAATGTTTAAAAGAACAATTTGTTACGGGGACTGAGGTCCCAAGCTGAAAGCAGAACTGTGCACTGGTGGTCCTTGGATCATCCTGATGCTACCTTTGATGCCCTTAAGATATGGCTATAAAAGGACTGCGACCTCTGAAACACCCGAGATGGAAACCCCAGTGCACCCGAGTGAAGCCACCCTAAAGTCAGCAGCATCCACCTTTTGCCCGCTGGTTGCGAAGCTAAAACGCAGATGGCGCCCCCTACTAGCTAGACTGTCTGCGCTCAGAAGTGCGCCAGCGACCAAAAACCTGGCCACTGTAATGAGTGCCTGCAACTGTCGATGGAGGAAGAAGGAAAGATCCTGCTAGCTGACTGCCCAGAGGATGTCCCTTGGATGAACCGGAGAAGGAGGACGTCGCCCCACCGGAGGAGGACAACGCCACCTACAGGAAGGACCCGCGACCAGCATCATCCTCGCCGAGAGATCATCTGCTACCCCGCTGCCACAGAGAAGGTCACCCAGCACGTCGGTGTCCTTTTAAACGAGCAAATCCTGGTCCGAGGGCCAACACCCAGGAATAGACTCCTCAGGCCCCTCAGACTGGAACCGCAGGTTTGTGGGAGGAAGACCATACCTGTCCATCATACTGGACGGGATCGCAATCCCTGCCCTGCTGGACACTGGATCTCAGGTAACCATCATTCCTGATGTTCTCTACAATAGATACTGGTCCATGACGGTCTCCAACCCCCAAACCCTGACTTTGCCGTATAGCCCTAATGGCCTCCCTCTTGACTTACTGGGGCTAAAAACGTAGAAGTAAAAGTGGGGAGAGTAGAGCTAAAAGATTCGGGGAAACTTCTTGTAGTGAAGACTGTTAATGAGGAAAATGGGTTTTGAATGTGGTTTTAGGCACTAACATTATTAGTAACTGTTTGGGAGGGGGTTGTGTTTTTACTCCAACAGCTCGCCGAAGTTGCCAGACCAAGGGCAAAAGGGAGTGATCCAGAAGGAGATTTCGGACCCTGATGTGCCAGCAGCAAGTGAAACTGACCGGTGGTGAAATTGGTAATGTACGGGTAACGACCCGAACCCCATTGTGATACCCCCAATGAGTGAAATGCTTATTTGGTGTAGAGCAGCAATAGGTCTGAGAGGACAGAACTACCAGCAGTAGTAGAGCCCCATTGTTCAGAACACAGACCTACACTCTTAACTGCCAGGGGGTAGTGGAGGTACATAATGGGAGGGTTTCCAGTGCGTCTTCTCAACTGGGGAGAGGATGAAGTCAAACTACCACGTTATGCCACTGTTGCTAAGTTTTCATGCTGTGGATAATAACTCCATTCACAAAACGGAGCCCTTAACCCTCCCCACAACCAGTGGAGGATAACGGCCCGACCACCCAGGTGGAGGATTGGGTCAGCAGCTCCATGTGGGACAGACACCACTCCAGCCCACCAGAAACAAGGAGTATACGAGTAGTTCAGGAGTATGCGCAGGTATTCAGCAAAACACCACTCGACTTTGGGAAAATTAAAGGGGTTCAACATCACATCCCCACAGGTAATCATCCTCCCATTAAAGAACGGTAACAGGCCTATACCTCCAGCACACTACCAGAAAGCCAAGGAAATGTTGCGTGACATGAAGGAAGCAGGGGTGATAAGGGATAGTTGTAGTCCCTGGGCAGCACCCTAGTCCTAGTCAGGAAAAAGGATGGAAGCATGAGAATGTGTGTAGATTACAGACAAGTAAATCACATTACACATAAAGATGCATACCCTTTACCACGCATTGAGGAATCCTTAGCTGCCTTAAAGACTGCTAATTACTTTTCCACCCTTTACCTCACTAGTGGGTACTGGCAAGTAGCTGTGGCTGAGGAGGATCGGGAGAAGATGGCTTTCACCACCCCGATGGGACTCTGTGAGTTTGATAGAATGCCGTTTGGACTCAGCAGTGCCCCTGGAACGTTCCAGAGAGTGATGGAGAGCTGCTGGGACATCTCCAACTTTGAAACGTGTTGCTGTACCTGGACGACGTAATTGTGTACTCCAAGACGTATGAAGATCACTTGAAGCACCTGGCGGAGATATTCGAGTCTCTGTCCAAGTATGGGATGAAACTGAAGCCTTCAAAGTGCCCTCTGCTCAAACAGAAGGTACAGTATCTGGGACATATTGTCAGCTCAGAAGGAGCAGCGCCAGACCCCGAGAAATCACCGCCATCCAGAAATGGCCGGAGCCGAAAAATCTCAAGGAGGTGCGACAGTTTCTGGGACTGACAGGATACTTATCGGAGGTTTGTGAAGGATTACACCAAGAAGCAGCGCCCCTGCAAGACCTCCTGGTGGGACAGTCCCTCAAGAGCAGAATTCTCCATTCCATTGGGGTAAAGAACAGGCTGAGGCATTCAAGGAAATGAAGGAGATCCTGACAGGTGATGAGATCCTAGCTTACCCTGACTACAGCCAGCTGTTCCTGCTGTATACTGATGCCAGCAATGAAGGATTGGAGCTGTCCTCAGTCAGAAGCAAAATGGCCCGGAGAAAGTCATCGCCTATGCAAGCAGGAAGCTCCGCCCGACCGAGAGGAAACCCAGAGAACTATAGCAGCTTCAAGTTGGAGTTCCTGGCACTGGTCTGGGCCATCACGGAGAGGTTTAAGCACTACTTAGCCTCCAGCAAGTTCACTGCTACACCGATAATAACCCCTTGACGCATCTTGAAACAGCTAAGCTGGGAGCCATGGAACAACGATGGATGGCTCGGCTGTCAAACTACCAATTCACAATCAAGTACCGAGCGGGCCGCAAGAATGCCAACGCTGATGCCCTATCCAGGATGCCTCATGAATCGGACACAGAAGAAGAAGTGGATGATCTGGAAGAGATTGAACTACCTGCCTTTCCAGGAATGGGATGATCCACGAGCAACAAGCCTGCAGGAGGCAGCGTGGTAAACGTTAAATCCTTTACCTCACCACAGCTGGAAGGAGACTCAGGACAGCGATCAGTGGTCAGCCGTATCAAAGAGCTGATAACTCAGGAAGGTTCCTCCTTGGAGAAGGACGCGCCTTCTACAAGAAATCATCTGTGGAATGAAAGAAGCCGGCTGTTCATCTACCTGAGAAGCTGTGCCGGAGTACGTTCAACCCAAGGACCCATGAGATGGTATGGCAGATAGTAGTCCCCAGAGCAGATTTTCAGATGGTGTTAGAAGCCTACCACGATCAAGCGGGACACTTTGGCTGAGAAGCTGGAGACCCTATTGAAGTGTCGTTTCTATTGGGTGGATGCGCAGCTCCATTGAGAGGTGGTGCCAGAACTTGTGGGACCCTGTGGCCCTCAGAAGAAAGGACTACAGCAGTCGAAGGCACCCCTGCAACCCATCAAGACGACTCGTCCCTTGGAGATCGTGGTCCTGGACCTTGTCAGTTGTCGCCCAGCCGGTCAGGATACCCTATGCCCTGACTATGGTGGATCACTACTCCAGGTTCCTGGTGGTCGCCCCTGTCAAAGATCTGACGGCAGAGACCAGCACAAAGGCGTTCCAAGCATATTTCTGCAGACCACACGGATACCTGAGCAGGTGCTAACTGACCAAGGCCCAGCCTTCGAGGCCGAATTGTCAAAGAGTTCTGTCACTTGTACGGTGTAAGAAGATAAGAACCACACTGTACCACCCCCAAACCAATGGTCTCTGTGAGAAGATGAATCACATCGTCATTGACCTGCTGAAGACTGTACCACTTGAAGAGAGAAACGGTGGCCAGACTACTACCTGACCTGGTAGATCTGTACAATCACATACCTGTGAGTTCCACCAATTGCACCCCAGCCTATCTCATGCGGGCAAGACAGGAAAGCTGCCCATGGATCTGGAGCTTGGTGTTGTAGAACCAGAAGCAGATGTGACTACTGAAGACTGGGATACAAACAACAGGAACAGAACCGAAAAGTACAGGCCTGCGTTGAAGATAGTCTCAATTGAGTAAGGATAAACAAGAAGATGCTACAACAAAAGTGCGCCAGCTGAACCTTCGCACCTGGTCAAGTCGTGCTGAAAAGAAAGAGGAGGATACACAAACTCGACGATCAATGGGAAAAGAGCCCTACATCGTACAGAATTCAAGGTTTGACACAAGAAAATGTGCATAATTAGCAAGGATGAAGGAAGAACAACTACCACTGTATCCAGAGATCACCTAAAGTTGTTTCCGGATCCATTAAAGCTTCAAAGGAAGAACCTGTTGTCAATCAGAAAGAGCGTGATGAAGCAGTCATACATACAGACTTAGGAGATTTCCCGCGGATTGGC